>CM057137.1:569410-1169410 GCA_029964075.1 Patiria pectinifera
TTTTGTCTTCACAAAGAAAAACCTGCCTACGAAGTCTCGATTCTCTAACAAAAATCTTCCTGACTTTTGAACACGCAGAAACAACACACACGTTGCATAACTCATAAAATACCTGTTGTAAATTTCGCCAAGTGATTAGTCGTGATAAGTAACACAAGCACAAATTCAAATTTTTGTAAAGTTTTCATAAAAATGCATGTTAACCCCTTTGCCAAAACCGAATTGTGGCTTTTGTTCAATGAACATGTTCTTTCATTTGGATTGTATTTTGCGCGTTAAAACACTTTATTGTGTCGGTCATTTTAGTTTAAATGTTTGCCGGTTTCCGACACAAAATTGGACCTCCAAATGTAATACATCAAGTCCAATCACTTGACAAAATTTCAATTTACTACAACTGGTCCTTTTCGGGTTATTGCTCAAGCAATTTGGTGTGTTATTTTTCCACAAACGTTGACTTAAATTTCATTCGGATTGAATTCTTAGCGTTAAAACACTATAAATGTTTCAGTCATTATTGTTATAGTAATTGACTGTTTGTCATGAAATTAAATCTCCCAATGTAACGCATCATGACAAATTAGAAGTTATGTTAATTGAATTGCTGCATAAAAAAACATCAAGTATATGCGCGTAAGCCGACGGCTGTAACCGATCATCGGTGGTTCAACCATGTGTGCCAGCAGGCTCAGTGCACAGGGCTAATGTACCGTGACCTAGGTACGAGGTCCGAGGTCATAGTATCCAGACGGATTTATCGTTCTCTTGGGCATGCATATATCACAATAATAACCGAGGTTACCTAATACGTGTTGATATAATTACGTTAGTTCGATTGTACGTGTGCTGTACATGTTGGTTCGGAGGCTGACCACACGAATGAGGCCTATGAACAGTGTGAGTCGTGTCATGTACTACACGGTGATATCGAACGAAGCCTGTTATTTGGCTTAGTGGTTATTCACGTCACAGTGGGCCAGGGTTGGTGAATTCACAGGCTTTTTACACAGGTTGCTCTAGCCTAGGCTCCAGTAGAGAAGAATCTGAAATCGCATGATGGCGGCAGGACTGCGCGGGAAGGTACTAACAGGTAAGAAGTCATCATTTTATTACACGAAAATCGCAACAAATATGGAGTGCAGGACGCATGCGTGGAAGCAATCCAAGACTGGATTTTTATTTCTGCTAATTTCAATTCCAAGTCACCGGTCCTTGACCCTAGCGAGGATGTGGTGGTAGAGGGCGCTGTTAACAAGATAACTGTACATAGGTGTTTCAGAGGCAACAGTGGCGTTGGTTCGAGCCCGCCGGGTGGACACTTGTGCCCTTGAGCAAGGCACTTAACCATTATTGCTTCGTCCTTCGGATAGGACGTAAAGCCGTAGGTCCCGTGTATTGCAATCCAATGCACGTAAAAAAGAACCCAGTAAACATTTATCGCTAAGAGAAGGGGTTTGCCCCGGTGTTTCTGGCCTCCTGTATTAACTCCCACGCGGAGTATTTAGGAGATGAACCAACCAAGAGCATAGTATGGCCAGTCTTTGGAAGTTCAGCACTCCGACCTAAGCAATTCCGATCAGCTTCACACACTCTATATATTGTCAAGCTATAAATTCAAATTCAAGACGAAGAATTTAGCTGGTGTTTAATTTAACTGGTATAGTTCACGACGGAAGCTTTTTACCGGCCTCTGTTAATTTCTTTACGCCGTAACTACATATACTGTCATTACAAAGATTCATATCGGGATAAACAAATTTTTTAACACTGAAAAAAAAGACCTTTAATTTATTTATTTATTTTAATTTATTTTTAATTTTTTCTTCTTTTTTTTACAATTTTAGATTTTAGATTTTTACGTTTTGTTGTGTTTTGTTAAATCTTAACTTATATCTGTATCATTATTGTGTGGAAATTGCAAATAAATCAAATCAAATCAAATCAAACTGAAAATGTTCTTTCTTTCCAGTTCTTGGCCCTATCGACCCGGCAGATTTGGGTTGTACCCTCAGCCACGAACACCTACACGCAGATTTCAGTTGTTTCTACTCCGAGCCAATCACAGAAGAGGGGCGGAGCATATGCAAATCACCCATCTCCATGGAGAATCTGTACTGGTTACGCAATAATCCGTAAATATTGCCAAAATTGTTTCTATTCCCGAAAATCAGATATTATACCAAAGACATCACTTTAGGTTCTCTCGGAATGTTGCGATCAGCTAGTCAAAAGAGTCTATCTTTGGCAGAGCTTCAAAATAAGATTTGTATCCATGTCTCCAGCGTAGCTTCAGGGTTGAGTTTGGTTACTCCCAGACTCTAAGGTATATGTCCTTGAAGTATTCAAACAATGCGATTTTCAGAATTTTGAATTTGAACTGCTCACAACCGTAGTTTCTAGGTACTTAAGACGGAACATTGTTTAATTTCTCACTGAAGATAGAAAACAATTTGACTCCTCATTGAGCTCAGTTCCGGTCGTTTGGATCAGCTCAGTTTGAGTTCATTTCACAATTTACACCAACTTCGACAGGTGGCATTTCTTTCGATTCAGATACAGTTGGAAGGCAAACCTTTTTCTCCAGAACGAAGACGAGGCTCTCGTAAAGGAACTCCTGTATCTCAAGAAGAACGGTTGTCAGTCGCTTGTAGAGTTGACCACGCTCGGGCTGGACCGGAACGTCGGCAAACTGGTCGAGTTCTCGACAGCAACCGGAGTCAATATCGTCGCGGGAACAGGTACGGATTATCTAGCAGTCCTGGAAAGAGGGGAATATTTGAAGAACTGAACATTTAAAAAATATCTTCAATCAAACCAACTTTTGAGGTTGACCCTCGGAGCTTCATTTTTTAAGCTGGATGAAATAGTTAATGCCTGTATGTATGCGTAGTACCTTTCTTACCTAGTTTTACGATCCTCCATGATTGTTTTGATTGGAAGAGTGTTATGTTGATACTTTGCAGGTTACTACACATCAAAAACACACCCGCCGGAAATGGACAGAATGTCACAGGAAGATGTTGAAAAGGTCATGACCTCTGACCTGATGCAGGGGGCAGACGGTAGCACGGGTCGGTGTGGGGTCATTGGCGAGATAGGTTGCTCCTGGCCCCTGAACGGTCAGTCAAAATGACAAGAGATAAACCTAGCTGCCTTCTTCCATGGAGATGTCAAGTGTTAATTATCTCAACCAACCATCTTCGAATTATCCTAAATTTAAGTATACCTGTCTCATTCACCTCTTCTTGGTTATGAGGTTGCAAATAAGTTCCTCTCTTCCATTTATTGCTTTCTTTCAGCCTTTTAACTAATTTCGGGTTTTTTTGTCAAGTCCAGAGAAAAAAAATACCGGCCTCCATATGTAGATTTTGCTTTCTATGATAGGAAGCAGCATCTTTTCCAATATCATTTTATGGTATTCTGACAATAATGACAATGCCAATGTTTTCGCATTATATTTTCATTTGTTGGCACGTCCAACAATGCCGAAATGACAAAATACTTCAAGGTTTCGGGGTCTCAGACCAACAATCTTACCGTATGGTTTCTTTTTATTTCTCCTAAGATAACGAGAGGAAGATTCTTCGCGCCACGGCCAGCGTGCAGTCGCAGCTGGGCTGCCCGGTCTCCATCCACCCAGGCCTGCATGCCAGGTCACCCGAGGAAGCAGTCAGAGTCTTGCAGGAGGCTGGGGCGCAGGTGGACAAGATCGTCATGGACCATCTGGACAGTAAGTCCTGAAAATCGACAAGAAAAAGATGTGTAAATAACGTCTTAACTTGAATGCTTATCAGTGATTTGTAAGATTTATGTAGCACACATCGACCGACAAGTGAGAAAGTAAAGATTTACTTCTAGATCTTGTTGACGATGGGAAGTACAAAAACACAATGAAAAGATCGATGTTCCACATTAGGTTTATAAAATCCACGATATTTTTGTGACCAACATCACATAATATTCCTGCCCTGATTTCAATAATGTGCTCACAACCGAGTCTTTTTTTTCTCCTGAAAGGATGCTTCTTCACTAAAGAGTCACTGCTCGAGTTTGCCGAGCTGGGCACCCTTCTCGAGTTTGACTTCTTCGGCACCGAGGTGGCGCACTGTCAGTTTTACCCGGAGATCGACTTCATGAACGACGGACAGAGAATCCAAATGATCAAATGTCTTGTGGAGGAAGGGATGGAAGACAGAGTGGTCATATCTCACGACTTCCACGCCAAGTATCAGATGGTGAGTCCCAACTGGGTGGTTTGGGGTTGAGAGAGGATTAGTATAGAGGAAAAGCTAAGACACTGGGTTCCGTGAAACAACATTGATTCAACGTCTGTTTCTTAATGATGAAGTCAGGTTTGGTAAAGTCAAACCTGACGATGCTTTGAGTGTTCCGTGATACAAAACCTTGATCATGTTGCAATTTGTCTCCTTTCTTACAGATGAAGTACGGTGGCCACGGTCTGTCTCATATAAACCTCCATGTCCTGCCCAAGATGCTGGCCAGAGGTCTGTCCCAAGACGTCATCGATAAATTCATGAAGACCAACCCACAGAAGTGGCTGACGTTCACGTAAATAAGAAGAGGGCTGTGTGACTCATTTCCTGGTCCGTCGATCCCTGAGGATTCCAGAGCTCTTGAGATCCTCCTCTCTGGAAACAAAATTTACCTCAACGCCGGAGAATGGGACGATGCTACAAAGTCACATCTTGTTTACCTTAACCTAATCCCGCAAAGATAAACACTTTACAAGTTTCACGTTAATCCATAAAGTAATTATCAAATGAGGCTCGTACTCAACTTTGGATTCGTGTTACGCAATCTCTACCAATGACCCCTGATGACCCTGTGTCCATATTACAATTCCCATTGTTTGAGATAATACCGAAGTCAAATATCGAGAGACAATACAAATATTCTCGTTAACATCATGCTGCATTATGATAGGGCTGGTTAAATGAGAATAAAAGCCGTTACCGCATTTCGATTTTAACTCGACAGATCTGGTTCCTACTGGTTAAAACTGCATCAAAATATCTTCCTGCTGTCTGATCTTTTATGTTAGACGGAGGCAGTGGCGTAACTATGAGGGGTATGGGGGAGGGGAACGGGCAATGGGGGCACGTGCCTCCCAACGGATGTCCGTGCCCCCCTCCCTCCCCCATTTGAAATCTTGAATTGAACAAAGGTATATACATGTATCAATAATAGCCTTCGATCAGGTGCATGCCCACTTGAAATGTTTGTGCACCTCAGATCCACCCTCGTATTCCTAGTTACGCCACTGGACCGAGGTAATGAATTATGCGGACTTGACTACTTGAGAATCTTTCGGGAAAACTTTGTTACAGGACACAAAACATTTAACACACGCGGATCTCGAATTACTGATATAAGACAGCAATATAAATTTAGTAAACGTGTTCGCCTGCATTTTTCAAGTTTAGTGAAAAGTTCGAACTTTACTCCAAAATTGTGGAAGCTCAGTTAATGTGTTTCGAAACTTTTGTCAACGCGCCAGATCAAAAGCTGTCCGAATGCGATGTCAGTGTGCAAATGATGGTTCGCCTACTGACTCTCGATTTCAGGGCGAACGGATGATGTAATCTATGTTTGTTTTCGGATCATACGGCTTATTTGCTCCAGTGATAATAAAAGAAGCTCAATGGTCAGTCTGTCATTGTGCCTCAGTATCCATCGTGCGATATTACACAATTGTCATTCGGTGCAATAGCTCAGCGTGGTGGCGTACAGGGCTTTGTGGAGGTCTGGACATCCACTGGAGATCACAATGGCGGATGAACTCAAAGGAAAGGTACTAACAGGTAGGAGTATTTCAAGTTTGTTGAAAACGCCATTTTACCTATCTTTAAAGCTGATAAGGCCTAGCAAAACCAGGAACAGCATCAGCGCGTTAGTGTCTTCATATCCTACAGACCAGACCGCCTCTGTTTTCCTTCCTCCATGCATGGCACATCAGAGCATGGAGGATTATTCCTCCATGATCAGAGTCAGTACGATCCGTCGGTTCCAAGGCTTCGGTCATGCATGGTGGTCATACCTCATTATTATAATAACAAGACTATTGAAAACAAATAAGGTGTGTACGGTGTTGCTTCCTTTTTTATGCTGCATTTTACCGGTCGAGCAAAATGTCCTCATTTCCCGGTCGACTGACAGACAGAGTGACAGACAGACGGTCAATCTGTCAACCAACAGATTTCACTTGACATGCAGGTTGAAGGATCGATGGATCGACCCCGACAGCACAAAGTCTTAACTGTGTCTTATAATTTTGAGGTCCTTTAATGAATTCGTCAAATTTACTTCAGAAACCAACTTTGAATTCAGTTCAACCTGTCATAAGACTGAGACATTAAGCAAGAGTGCATCCATCTGTCCTGAAAACAATCCCGTCTCGTAACCATTTTTACACCCCTGTAAACCTTCCATTCCCCCAGTTCTCGGTCCTATTGACCCAGTGGGTTTAGGCTACACCCTCAGCCATGAACACCTGTACGCGGATTTCACCTGTTACTACGAGGAGCCGGCCTGCGACAAGGCCCGGGCCAAATGTAAATGGCCCATCACAATGGATAACCTCTACTGGTTGCGCCAAAATCCGTAAGTCAAACCAAACAGGCAAACAGAACAGCCGTGTTTATCCAGACATGATGTCATGCCACGAAGTACACGGGAAAAGAAGGTTGAATTTATTATCTGAACTGAATCCGCTTAAATTGATCAATCATTTTGTATAGAGTGGCGAGGTTTCCACCTTGAACATGTGTACAACTGTCTGAAACGATTTGGGCATATTCCTCAATCCATGGCCAAAGATGAGTAGCATTAAAGTTTATTATGAGCAAACAGACCTAAAACGTAGAGCATGATGTATGACAACCTTTGTCATTTTTTAAGATACTGCTCATTTTGAAAAATCAGGGAACCAGAGGTGATGTAAAGTAGTACATACAAGAAAATTGACCAACCGTACCCAGATGACCATGTCTTGTGTTGAAAACAGCTACAGCTTTCGGAACAGCTGTCTGCTGATGAACGAAGACAGCGCCCTTATCGACGAGCTGCTGTACCTGAAGGAGAACGGTTGCCAGTCTGTTGTCGAGCAGACCATCTACGGGCTGGATCGCAACGTGGGCAAACTGGTCGACTTCTCCGAAGCATCGGGGGTAAACATCATCGCTGGAACAGGTAAGAAGAGAACAGATTAATCGTAGGAATAATATGATTATATTTACTACCCCTGATCGCCGAGCCAATATTTATAGACAGGTTACATTTTGTTTACATATAAGATATTGTGGTCACTCGATGGCAACTTTCAGCAACACAGTGGAACGCCCCTATAACGAACATCGCGGGACCCACAGAAATCGTTCGTAATAGCGATCGTTCGGTATAGCGATTTGAAGCTGCCGGTGCTCCGTTACTCACTTTTCAATAAATAGCCCACTTCACAACTTCACCCTTCACGTCGTGATCAGAATAAAACATCAATATATCAGTTGTTTCCAAACTCCATTTTTGGCTTTAGTGTCTTCTTAGGCTAAATTGTTTTTAACTTTATAAAATCCGTCAAAATTGACCTTGGGCAGCCAGGACAGAGCGGGTTTATAAAAGGGAACAAAATGGCGCTTATCACGTTTTGTTCACTAACTCGTGTAAATGTCAACCTTGTCTTCAGGGTACTACTATGCAAGCACGCATCCAACGGAAGTCGACGGGATGACCCAGGAAGAGGTTGAGAGACTGTTGACCTCTGACATCTTGGAAGGAGCTGATGGTAGCGCAGGACGTTGTGGACTCATCGGGGAGATCGGCTGCTCATGGCCAATGACAGGTTAGTGTTGAGACCAAATCGTGCCGAGCATCGTTACAAAGGCTGGTTTGAGCTGATCAGATATCTAACGGGGAAAAATACAAGGAAACAGGAATCACATACATCGTTATGATTATTCGCTTTAGACACAATTTCCACCTATACTCAAACTGTGGCCATTGACTGAAATTTTATTATGAAAGCCACGTGCGGGCGCTCTACAACTTCACAAAGTTTGCACGTGTAGATTGTAATTTGCTCTTAGTGGAACATTTGGCGCCTTAAAATTGTTTGACGAGTAAAATTAGGTAAAGCCTGATCGGTGCATTATTATGTCACAGTCCAGCGGCATGTATAGCAAAGCAGTAATCATTACAACTGGAGAAATCCTTTTAGTTTTAGTGATAGAAGAAATTATGGATTTAACGGTACTCCTCACTCGTCCTTGCTCCAGCTAACGAGAGGAAGATTCTTCGCGCCACGGCCAGCGTGCAGTCGCAGCTGGGCTGCCCGGTATCCATCCACCCAGGCGCCGATGCCAGGTCCCCCGAGGAAGCAGTCAGAGTCTTGCAGGAGGCTGGGGCACAGGTGGACAAGATTGTCATGTGTCATCTGGACAGTAAGACAATGATGTTTCAATATTCTATATTCTATAATATATTCCACTTTTTGTGTCTTCAGTGACAACACTTAAACGGATGATGGGTGTTAGAAATTAATAGCAATTGCTCTTACAAAGTTACAAGCCCCTAAACTGTTCTTCGTCTTATCAAGGTTGTCATTTAAAGTGCTACCTTACTTTTATGTATTTCGTTTTATCAATAACAAGAATGCGCCAAGAGCAAGTCTATCACTGCGGTAATTCAAAATCATGGCCAGGGATTAAGGAGCAATTCTCATGCAATCAGCTGTCTTCAAGAACTTTCCTGCAGCTGGCTCCATACCAGATCACCGTGATGCTGCTTTGATGACGAACATATGGCACATCAAATTACTGGAAGAAAAACTTTCTTAGAATGAGTCTTTCTCAAGGTTAAGTTTGATAATTTTATGGCCATTCAGAGAGATCATTTAAGGACTTTCGGGCTTCACTAGGACTTGATCTTGAAAGACACCCGAAGGACATTAGTTTGAACAGTCACATAAATTAGATAGCTACAACAATCTGTAAGATCTCGATCTGTTATTAGCCTCTCTTCTTTCTTCAGCATCTTTCTTCGCCCAAGAGTCTCTTCTCGAGTTTGCCGAGCTGGGCACCCTCCTTGAGTTTGATTTCTTCGGCACAGAAGTGGCGCACTGCCAGTACAACCCGGAGATCGACTCCATGAACGACGGACAAAGAATCCAGATGATCAAATGTCTGGTGGAGGAAGGGATGGAAGACAGAGTGGTCATATCTCACGACTTCCACGGAAGACATCAAATGGTTAGTCTCCATGTTTCTTTTCTCGGTCTATTCCAGTTTGGACATGACACGCTACCAAGACATTTAACATGGACGGAACACCTGATATAAAGAAGACGGCCCTAAAGGAGCCAATACACAAAGGTATTAAGTAACCGAAGTGAACTACACATCTGTCCAAGGCCTGCAGGGAATTTCATTGATAACGGGAGGTCTTCAGATGACAATGGACCAGCCATCAGCCCCTGAGCCACTCCAACTCTAGCTGTCAAATACTGCGTTACGAACATGCAAAATGATTGTCAAAGACCCAACCATTTTTGTACCTTCACTTCTCATCCTCTATCTCCATAGATGAAGTACGGTGGCCACGGTCTGTCTCATATAAGCCTCCATGTCCTGCCCAAGATGCTGGCCAGAGGTCTGTCCCAAGACGTCATCGATAAATTCATGAAGACCAACCCACAGAGATGGCTGACGTTCAACTGAGCCCACCAGCAAATCTAGCAACGTGGAAGCTATTACAGCAATACGCGATGTCCAGCTTGGGATCTGTATACAGTACACAAAATGTACGTGTGGTATGGAAATGCCTCCTTTAAAATCTGGTGCAAAATGTTTCATCAATGACAAGTATTGAAAACCAATTTCACTATTTTATGACAATTTCATACTAACTTACGACTAACATACCAATTTCGGGGTTTCTGGATTTCTCAAAATGTATCCAATTCTTAAACACGGTTACTTTCAGGTGACATTTCCTAGGAAATTATGGAAAAAATTTTTTTATTGAACTTCGATGCTCGTAAGCCAAGTATTTTTGTCCAGACTTAAGGAATCACAGCATTAGATGATGGTGAATAATTACCCCAAAAAAAGTTGGAAAATTTTGGACGAAAAGAACCAGTCGTTTTCGAGGCAAAGTTTCTGAATGCTTGTCCTTTATTTCCGAAGCACAAAACACCTTTTTTAAGTTGCTTAAACGAGACTAAGCAATGCACATCAATAGCAACCTACATATTTATTGTTAAGCGCGAAACAGCGTTTGTGCTCAATTTGAGAATTCACACAGATGTATACATAATTCTGTACAAGAATTTTGATCAAATTTAAGTGTCAGGACCTATAACTAGTTATTCTTAAGAGATCTATACATTCGTTTAGATAATGTTCATCTGTTTAAAATGACGAGTAATACATGTATAAATGTAAGCAAGGAATGACTAATCCCATTTAATAAAAGGCAGTCAACATCAAAATATAACTTGTTTTTAAGATACTTTAAAAATGTGTCACACAGTGAAATCGTGTTTATTTATATTATTAACAAAACTTAGTCTGTTTGATTTGTATCAATAAAGTCCTTATAAAATCTTTATAATTTGTGTTTCTCCACAAGTTCTATCATTTGCTCTCTCCGATTGCGGTCTTATTGCGTGATAATAGTTTTAGTTGGCATTATATTCAAGAATAAATCAACAAAAATCAAAAATCGCGTCTTATGAAGTAAGCTTGTTAAACTTGTTTCTGACTGTGGTTCGTCAGAGAAGAAACCCAGGAGCCTATGATTACTCTCCGTGGGACAAAACAAATAACGTACACGTACATTAAATAGGAATCTACATCCACATATATTGACTCTTACAAAATACCTTTAACTAATGCACATACTTCATAGAGAATAAAGTGATTTTTTTTTTACAAAGAGACTATTTAAAAGGGCAAGTATATACTGTTGCAAGAAGTAACCTAATAACAGAAATACGACTAAGACGCAGCATAGTTGAACTATTTCTTTCTAATATATAAACTTACAAATACAGATAAGAAATACTCCCACGAATAACTATGATTAGCTTTACAACTGGGCATCAGCTTATTATCATGTTCTCAAAACCCTTTTTTTTTGTTGACTGTGAAGTTGCTCAATTGGTGCTGCTTATTGTGCAAACTGGAAGGATTCTGACAACAAATTTGAAGCAGTTTCGCTCAATCAATTTAATTTAATTTCCCCGACAATCCACGCCAAGTTGTTGATAATATGAACAGGAATCTGTGTTACCTATTTTAGCCGAATATATAATAGGCATACTCGAATACTAAAGGCATTATAATTTTGTTCAAGCTATGCCCATCGAAACTAAATCCCACGTTTTGGTCATGTTAATATTAATGTGACATCATCAATTATCATCATAACTTGTGGCAGTGCGTCATCTAAATGGAAAATTACAGGACCAAGGTCAGCCACCTGCTGAACATGTTTTAAAAAAAAACACTCAACAACAACAGTTTACAACCGCAAACGTCATGAATATCATATTGATTGATGTATGTAACAGGTTCACATCAACTGTAATTTTCATGATAAAATTCGCTGACAACAAAAAATGCTAGAAACATGCACCTGTTTCCGATTTCAATTATGAATCAGCAAAAGCAGTGCTTACTGGGATTCATGTTCATGCTGCTTACACTAAATTTGCGCCATTGACACGAAAAAAAATGCTGCACTTTACTCACAAGACAAAGTTATACTCATGCGATTGCGTAGAAGTTGCCAAGACGTTTCTAGCACACTTTCTACTGTTCGTCTGAACTTGCTAACTCAATTGTGTTTTTGATAACTACACCGTGGTCATGATTGTTTCGACCACGTAAACCTGGTTCTGTTCAACCTCGCTCCCTTTGTCGCCCTTTCCCTTGCTCTCTGCTGATTGGTCGATCATTTCGCCCTGGGTCCGTCTGGCACGACGGAAGCGGTACGCACACCAGACCAACAGGAGGCTTGAGGTAAGGTACAGGGCGACGCAGACCAGCAGGGAGTACAAATAGGAGCCGGTGGCGTCAAACAAGGCACCTGTAACGGTAGTTTCAATTAGACAGGTGGCCAATTAGAGAGGACTAAGCCAAAGTAGAGATCCACAGTGGCCACACCCTGATGAGTGTGGTTAATCCAAACCTCCAGAGTTGTACTCTAGGGACATGATGATTTAGAGTGAAATAATTTGAAAACAAATCTTCAAGTGGAGACCAAGTGAAAACTCCAACAATTTGATTTCCTGGTTTTGACTATAAATCGTCTGAACCCTAGTCTAAGCCGTTGAGATTAAACTGTCACCAAAGGCGAGAAGCTCCCAACCAACAGTGAACATACTCAGTTCTCCTCACATTGATACATCAATTATTCCCTCTTCCCCAAATCAATTAAATAATTTTAAAAATTGCAGAATATGTCCAACTGACCTCCAATAACTCCTCCGGGAAGATATCCGATGCCACACATCATGGAAGAGATGGAGCAACATTCCAGCTTGCGCTGCTTGCCCATGCACTCAATGACGGACGGGAACACCATCAGGTTGTAGATGGCACGGCAAAAGCCCAGCACTACACAAGAGAAAAATCAGCATAAGCTCTAGTGACAGGATTCTGCACAGAGTGATTTGAAGGCCAGCCATTAACAGACCAATCGGAGCACGCTATCAATTCTATCACGGAGTCCCCCTTCAATGGCGAAAGCATTGTGCTAGCTATCATTGTGTTCAGATAATCTGCACTGGAGAAGCAGCTTTGTACAATAGCTAGCACAATGCTTTCGCCATTGGAGGGGGCCACGTAGCGGATCACGTGTCTAGACTTGTCTATATAATGTGGATGCAAATGACAACCGACATGCTGATGTGTCCGGATTTTCAACTTCTACAACAATCAAGCCATGTCACTCTTAAACATGAAAAGCTGAAATTTAATTTGTGTTAACGTCTGGCCTTCATGAATAGAATACACAATACTTCAAAATGAATCAAAGTTAAGGCTTGACTTTTCAAATTGGGAGCTTATTTCATATATATATATATTGGGCCCAAAGGTTTTTCAAATTTCAAATCGCATCGATTAAATTTCAGATTATAGTCAAAGCAGGCAGTTCTAACATCCAAATTCTCACGTTAAACATGATATAATGACCACAAGTTATAAATGAAATGTGAAGATTTTTTGTGGGGGGGGGGGGAAGGAGGGGCTCGATGTAAAGATAGACAAATCATTAACATCATTTATCCCAGCCCCAAAAGAGTTTGTATCACCATCCTTAAAAAAATAGTTTTCCCTTTATTTTACAATGACCGAAACATGTCACCGAAAGAAACTTGGAAGGAAGAGGACGACGATAATAGGCCTAATCAGTTTCCCCAGAAATAAAGCAAAACTGCGAAACGATAAAAACAGGTGCAATGTGCTAGGGGCTCAAGATGAATGTCCCATTAAAATTATTACAGAGATGGCAAAGAAAAAAAATAGCAAATTCCGTTGGCGTCTTAAAAAGAACCTGAAAATAAGTGAGTCATGAGGGGTAAGATGGTCAAGGTTGAAGATGATGAAGTTGTCGATGTGTTAGTGAAATGTCTGATATCATCCTGGTGTGTCGTATACTGTACATAACCACATTACTGTTCCTACAATGGAAACAAGTGAACATGTATGTATTTAAAATCACACTTACCTCACTGTCTGAAAATTAAAATAAATCTGCTCAGTATACTTAACGAGATACTTCAACAGTTACCGTACATTTTACGACTACATTTTAAGTCTAAATTGATCACTGCATTTTTAATGCACTTACACCTGTTTCCTTTTCTCATTAGTTTTAAATATTGATCAGCAAGTTGCATCATAAAATACCTAAGTCATGTGCATCTCAGTGAAGTGCGTGTCCTAAAACACCTCTCATTTCTTGAACTCTATAAGGTATTTTACAGGAACTGCGAACCTGATGGTGTTTCGTTTTTGTTAAGAAACAAATGTGTTAACTGTTCAAATAATGCGCATTTACAATTTTTGTAATCAACATCGAGTGAACTAATGGGCTTAAGAACTAAGAGAGACAATGTACCACGCAAACAGGAAACATGACTACGGTATTTTGCTGTGCACTTGCTCTTCCAAGCAATAAAAACACCACATTTAGACGTTCTATGAGTCTGCAGCAAGTTTCAAAATCCATCTGGGCCGCCAAAGCATTTCACATATAATTGATCTACTTGTATCAGTTACTGTTTGGAACTGCACAATCTATTACTGCCCAAACCAACTCAGAATTTGATCCAAATATAGTGCCTAACGCAACAGGTGTTTTTTAGGGGCGGCACACTTGATCACATAGTTCCAATGTCCTTTCCTTGGAAAGGGTGCATGGTGCGCGCTCTTGGCAAATCATGGAACACTGATGACTCTGCTTTATAATCTTGTAGCCCAACTGTACTATATATGGCCTGTTGCACATTCAAAATTGTTTGGGAGATAATTTGAAAAATTTGAACATTCTAGGGTGAAAACAAATGAAATCATGTTTCTCTTTAACAGTGAAACTGAAACGTTTATGAAAATTCTCAGTCTATTGGTATTCAGTATTTTTTTTCATCAATTAACTTCTAGTACAACTATGTTTGCAAGTGATACACCCTAGTTTTATTTGAGAGGTCATTTCATGGAAAGTTACTTCCCTTATTTTTGCCTTGGCGTGTGCAATGCAGCCCAGGTGAAGTGTGAAACCATGCACTTTTTAAAATATTTTTTTTTTTAATATTAAATAAAGAACCGGGATCTTTTACTCCAGACAGGTCCCTGGGAACGCCATAGAAATGAATACATGTACAAATGAGTAAGTCTGGGACATCAATCAACCTTGGTCAAGGCCATGCATATTTGCAGGTATGCACAGTACACGTATATTATCCTGCCCATACTCAGTCTACCCATTCCTCCATGGTCTACCGATGACTTAATAATAATAATATAATATATATATATACCATTAAGTAGACATTCCCATCGATTTGTGCACAAATGACAATCCGAATTTCCTGACCCCTAACTTAAATTTCCCTTACCCTACACCCACGAATTCCTCTATTTTTTTTTTACTAATTCAATGGACCATGAGCAATCGATATCTAGCCAATTTGTGACAGTACATGTTTGGCTGTAAATAGGAGCTCAGGCAGAGAGAGTTTAAAATGTCTCCCTAATTCCACATGTCCCCAAAAGGTAAACCTCTCCCGCTAAAATGTCTCCAATATAGTATAATTTGCGATAGTAATGGAATTCATAAAGTGCAAATGTTGTGACCATATGGTCAAGCTTGAAGCATACTGTCATAAATACGAGTTTGCCTCTTCTTTCGTATTGTCTGTAGTTGGAATATATTGATGTATATTTGAACAAGTGGAATATATTTGAACAAGTGGAATATTTGTGAAACAATTAGCCTTCGTAACTTCTATCACACGTAACAACAAAAGCCAGATAATGATTAATTGTCGGATAGGGTTTTTTTTAAAGGGGGAAAGGGGACAAACGAAGAGGAAATCATAAAGTAGAAAGATGACTATGTTAAATGTTAAATGAAATCTGAATCACAGACTAAATCAATACCCATCTTCGAATGATACATTAGATGTTGACATGTTGTAAACAAGCAGGATAAACAACTCTTCTTTCAGTTCTGTTTCTGGGTGTCATCCGGTAATTGCGAAACGTGCAGTAATACAGGAAGTGGTATCCTGATTACACTACCTCGGCCTAGCAGTCTTTTGCCAATAGCCTTACTTGTGTATTGTGACCAGATTGTGTTTCTGGTTTCATCAGCCCTGCTGTTATCGTGATACCTCGAGGAACAATGGACAAAGAAATAGGTACCCGCATGAAGCCACTGGATATACCTTGGATTATATCCTTTGCATATTTTGTATTATTATCCACAAGAACGATAGAACTTTCTCTAGTTTCTTTCCACATTTCTTATACAATAAAAAAGGTAAAGAGTTAAAGTGAGGAGGATATGGATTAATGCGAGGTGTGGTCATTTAGAGTCTGTCCAATTTGAGACTTAAGAAAATCAAACTTGAAATTCCGTTTCCTGAAGAGAAGGAAATTAGACACTGAACTAAAACTAACACAGGTTGATAAATGTTGGAGCGCCTGCATCATATGTTGGAATTTTCTTTAAGAAACAAGCAGAAATAAGATGCAGACCTGTAATCCACCAGAAGAATTATCTTTTTTAAATCTTGACACTTCAAGGACAATACTATGCAGTAACCAGCGTGCTAAATATACTTGAAATAGCTTCAAGTACGGGTATTCCAAACCCCTCCTTAATAAAACCCCTTACTGCACCGAACCTACAACAGACTTAAGGTACATGTGCGTGGACTGACACGAAAAATACGGGGGCGATTGTGTACTAAAGCAATTAAAAAACAGGTGTGACAACTATCACCATTGACGAAGTTTTCAATGTCCTGTTAATGAAACATGCATAACGTGGCTTGGAAATATAATTATGCAAAAAGGTCCCACCAGTGAGAAAAGAATTCCACCAAAGCTCAAGGAAATACACTTTATATTAAAAGCCTTCCGTCGGTTCACAGGCTTTTACCTGACATATAACTTGTGTTTACTATCTACATCACTACAAGGGGTGGTTCCTTGCATCCCCCACTGAAAAAAAATGGTCTGACCCTTGAAAGAAAAAAAAATCCCCAATTGAATGAACTTTTACAAAATTCATCGAGATTTCATGAAATTTTTCTCAAAATTGCTTCCAAAATTCAGAATTTTTTTTTAGAAAATCCATTCCAAAATTTCTGAGGGACATGAAAATCATCCCAAAAATGGCCTAATTAGCCCTACTCTTCTTTAGTTTCGGTACGAGGCTGGATCCGCAACTGCATTACTACAATACATTATGGTCGTCACCATCTGTACAACTATTAATGCAAAGAATTACGGATATGGGGAGAAAACAAAATGCGACAAACTCTCCTAAAACTCTGCGAAACAGATACACGTTATTTATTACAGCAATCTTCCCAGGTAGATAAGTTTACCTATAACAAGAGTTAGCACTCCTGGATAGACAGTTATCACGGTGAGGGCAGCCGTCGCCAGGGCGGCCCCAAGAGTAGCGATCGCAAGCACCTCCATCTTTAAGAGAGGAACGCGGTCACCGAGCAGAACGCACAGAGTTGTGCCCACAAACTCCCCCACGCCCATCATGCTCAGCGTGAAGGCAGAGGTCTTCACGCTTAAACCCAGGGTATTCAGAAAGCTAACCTGTATGCAGTCGTAAAATTAGATCAATTGTGAAAGCGCTAGCTGAAGCGCTGCAGAACATCTCAGTCAAAACACAATACAGTCATTCATCACATTATTTTTTTAACACATTCAGTTTTTGTCTCCTCCTTTTTTTTTGGTTCCGTTCAAGTTTTGGAAAGAATGGTTTGCAAGTCCAGGGTTGAATATAACCATCTACTTTCTTGAAATCGGTTTGTATATTCCTCCGAGTTAAGTTTATAATAACCACTTGTCACCTTTGGAGCAAATATGCTGAATTGCGTTCCTTGATGGAAATCATTTTTTTTTTTTCAAATCCTTCTTTGACATTTTTTCGTTTTGAGATTTCATGATTTCTCAAGTTTTAAAATATTGTGTGCATTATGCAAAGAATTACGATTCAGCATGACTACAGGTGACAAACTGGTTTTTTTCTCTCTCTCTCTCTCTCTCCGAGATAATAATCTTTGATGACCTTAGATTTATGCCAACAATGCCCATTGTTTCAATGCAATCACCATTGTCTGCCCAACAACCAGGTGCGACCAGCCTAGCTGTTTATCAGAAGCCAGCAGGAAGTACATGGACATTATCATCTTGCAATTCTTGCTCTGATGCAACTTCATCAAATTCCAAACGGAGGAAATGAATACCAATAACCCCAGTCCAAACATACAGACACAAAACTTGAAATACATGCCTGGTTGAAAGCTTTTTTTTTCAAGATTGATCTCTCTGAACCCGGATGTTATTCAACCCAAGTTTTTCTTACCATGGGTCATGTTTTGTTTATTGATAACTGGGAGTTTGAGAGTGCCACTGCACGCTTTCCCAGACATGTTTTTCAAACTTTGCCGCAAAACATGTTTATTCATGTATACAAACTTTGAACAAGGAGTTTTATGGACAAGCCTTAGTAGGAAATTTGCCATTCTGTGACTGCATGAAACACAAACCTCTTCGACCATAAATGTCACTGGATATCTGCAAATTCATTTTCTTTGTGTTTAATTTGTTTTCTTCTCTTGCCCAAAACCCTCATTAACTCGGTTCTGGTCCTCAGCAGATGCTGTGAACATATGCATAACACCTGTCACTAATTAATTCAACTTCAACAGTAAAAAAAAACCAGAAGTACTGTCCATATACTGATTCAGAAAAATGAATTAGCATATATACAGGGCCAAAAAAAGCGGAACCCAAACCCCACAAAATATATTTCATATTTAAAAAAATATGTAGCACCAAAAATAACGATGCCTGGAAAGCCAACTTTGCAAACTACTTTTAGATGAAAAGAAAATACTGAAATTGCAAAATCCGTTCAGAGTTTATCACCATTTCAACACAATGACCCTAAAACCTCTTTCGTCCAAAAGTGTGATTTCAAGAATCGTCGTCACAGTTGTCTTCAAACATCACCAGCGATAAAACCTAAGTTTAAAAGTAAAAAATATTCAACAAAGTCCTTTTGAAGGCCCGTCTTTGAAAAACAGTTCATTTTATAAATCATATTGTTTGCCTATGCAGTGTTTTTAATAAAGATATTGTGTACAAATGTACAACAGTTATTGACAGTTGTTGAAACAAGTATTCTGTGTCATTTTCTTTGTTGTTCCAAACAGTCAAAACACACAATAAATTGCTTGTTTTTCCCGGACAAAACAGGTTTTCGGGTCATTGCATTCAAATGGTGATGTTCTTTGAACGGATTGAACGTAACAATTTCAGTATTTTTTTCATCTAAAAGTATTTTATGAAATTGGCTTTCCAGTCATAATTATTTTTAGTGCTACAAATTTTTTGAAAAATAAAATATATTTTCTGGGGTTTGGGTTCCGCTTTTAGACTCACCCTCTAGGTACACGATTAGCATCTGTAGATTCTGTTATTTTTTAAGCTGTAATTCGATCTTAGTGGGAAATACAGCGCCAGCACTTCCTGCAGGAAACAATAATCACCTAACTACATTTTACTGTTTTTCATATCATTCTCTGGAAGTCTGAAAGTACAGCTATGAGTCAAGTGTATCTGATGCCAATTTGCGGAGAGGTTGCTCGAGAACCAGTGAACTTAAGGTCGAAGAGAACTGTCTTGAAGGAAATCTGTTCCCAGACTTTTTAATAAGACTCCTGGTTAAGATCTCCCACTTGCTTCCTGGTTTGTAAACCACAAGTTCACAGCAAGTTCACAGCAAGTCAGCTTTTCTTGGCAAGCTGCTGTCAATTATGATTGCATCATTACAAGTCTGACTATGAAGCCTGAATACCAACTGGTTACACTGCGATATCTCGCAGTTCAAAATAAATGCTTGGAATTTTCAAAATAAATGCTTGGAATTTTCAAAATAAATGCTTGGAATTTTCGAAACAGATGCATGTTGTTTTTTTCTCCAGAATCATGGACACTTATACATACGTCATACGAGGGTCACTTTTTTCTCCACTTTTTAGAAAAGGCATTTGAGGGGGTTCATGAATGTGTTGTTCTCCTAATCCCAAGTTTTACTTTGGGAATATCATGTTTAAAAACATCTTCAAACCAGAAGGCTCTTTTCATAGATTTTTTTACGTCAATACAATTGAACACTTGTTAAAGCTTTGGTTACAGAGAATGGTTGTGGTGTTTGCACACATTACATGTATGAGTTACCGTCGGTGTTGCCTATTTTGTTGGAGGGGGAGTTGACCAAACTATCACAATGACCCTCATAATCGTGTTTGTAAACTGTGCAGCGAATATCACAGGTAACTGTTACCATTCAGACTTTTGACAACTCTGCATTAGTAATAAAAGTTGACTCAAATTCCTGCTGGCTATCTTCCACACAGCAAAGACTGGTGAAATAAAATAAAACATCACTATTAAATGAAATATTAAGTATAAATATCATTCATTTGTTTGGCGTGTTTAATTTTTGTCCGATTGGATCATTCAATTATTGTGATGAGCCGAGTGACTTAATAATGTACCACTTTGTATCAGAAACAAACAAGATTGTGGCAAACGGGAATGCTTTCTATTTGGGTAAGGGGTAGGCATTGTCATGGTGATTGCACTGGAAAGACTATTGCTCCGTGTTGGCTTACCAAACAACTGTATTTGTTTTTTTGGAATACCTGTTTCAACATAAGAACACACCCAAAATAAACAGGCTTCAAAAAGTAACATTTTGCATTTAAATCAGGAGCTTCACAAATTTACAAACAAATCAAGTTTCATCCATTTCAGTTTGAAAAAGAAAGTTGATCCTTTTTTCATAATTTTTTTTTCCTCAGATTTTCAAAACGAATGTGGACTTTAACAAACTGACAATTTGGGGTTTTTTTTTGTAAATTGTTATTGCCAACTGCAGATTTTGAGTGTGTTTCACATGTATTTCAGTACAGAAACCATTCAGTCCACATTTCTATTCAACACATGAACTACTGTGCAACAACATTTCCACAACTGTTCGAAATTTCCAGGACATAAAGCCACCGAAAACTGAAAAAATTCATTTCTGAAAGTCACTTTTCCCTCCTCTAAAAATCACAGAAAAGCCTGCACGTTCTATCCCTGCACAGAAACCCAACACAATCACTAAAGTTGTAATTTGATTTGTACCACCCACTGGTTGATGGTGGTCATGCTCTCATGTTTATTCATGAGATATACATGCAAGTACCATCTGGAGGGTTTTATTCATTTGCATATCTCTGCATATCTTTGCATATCTTTGCATATCTTTGCATATCTTTGCATATCTTCAACCTCTATTGGCCAAAGCCAACATGAGCGTTTTACAAGGTTCACTGTGCAAGATAGACTGAGGCACTGCGAAATACAAAAACTGTGATTTCTACGGATTTTGTGTCTGCTTTAGAACAAAACTCATCTCTTATCAAGTGAAACGATTACCTCTTTTGGAGGGTATTTCTATTTCGCAGAACTGTAACCTTTTTTAGAGGAGGAAAGTGAACGAATCCAAAGAAACCTTAACAAACCCCACATAGCATTGTAAGTTTGTGTCACAAAAGCAGTTTACAAAACTGAAAATGATCTTTTGTTGAGATAATCTAACACAATAATAATTAACTTCTTTTCTACTTTTCTCATTCCATAGTTTTGTAGATTGCTTATGTGACAACAACTAAAATATACATTCGTCAAGACTGACTATGAATGCAATGGAAATGAGCGTGGAAATGTTTGGCAAAAAAGATTCCTCTCAAGTTTCAATAAAACAAACCCCCAAAACAGACATACATACATGTACACAAAACTAAGACAATTAACAATGGGGAACAGGTGTAAAATCCAGGAACAGTTACCTACCATGTAGAGATAGGTGAAGCTGGACGCCAAACACAGCGTAAGTCCCATCACTCCAAGAATCCACATATCGGCTGATCTCAGAACACTAGAGAACACGGCCATACTCTCCCTGAATGTCTTGTTGACATGGACCGGCGGCTTGATGGGCACAATGGGTTCGGCTGGGGTGGGTGAATCCGGGTTCCGAGTGGCCAAGGGGACTTGGATGACAGACATGCGGCGTTTCTCGGCCGGAGATGGGCGGATGGTGAAGGCTGAGAGAGCACTTAGCAGGAAGATCCCGGCAAATACTCGTAAGGTGTTGTGAAGGCCGATGGATTCGAGAAGGGCCTCCATTGCTGGGGCACAAATCATCAGACCTGAACAGAAAATTAACGTAAGCTCATCACTTTGTTGACCCCTATCTTACTGGGATTTACTCTTCATTTTCATTTTTTTGCCCTGGCCCTCAGTCATAAACTTAATAACCAATGCTGAGCTTCTTCACTTACTGTTAAGCCAGCAACACTGACACAATTGATTGCTGATAAGCCAGGAGGGGGTGGGGCATGCTCCTTGATGAGCATTTTGTATGGCAGGTGGCCAAAGAAATCAACTTCTTATGGGGTTTAGAGGGAACAAGCATCTCTTGGCTACACCACAGGTATCACCATACTGCTGTCACCCTTTCCACCTCCTTTCCCACTTGCCAAATCATTTTGGCCCATCTTCAGTCCTACCTGCACTGGATGCAATGGCCATGAAACCAGCTGCCCTGACAAACGTCTTGTGAAAGTAGCTCATCAGGTAGTCATAGGAGCTGAAACAGGCCAAGGAGATCCCAGCGCCCAGGAGAACGCTGAGAGTCAGGAAATACCAGTTGATGCCTGGGACGAAAGAGGAGACCATCAGAGAGGTTGCACTACAGAGGACCCCGAGGAAGATGGCAGAGCGATAACCGATCTTGACAGCGAAGGCTGCCGTCAACGGGGAGCACATGCTACGAGAGCAAAATATCAGAGATCCTATCCAACCTGTGTAATGGAACAGATCAGACAGTGGCTGGTTAGGTTAGGGTGAGATCAGGGGTCAATGTAAAATCCATGAAATATTCGGCAGAGGGTTTAGGGGCCGCAGAGGGCCATAGAACAATGAAGGGTCTATAGATACCCATGTCTTTTGTCCTACATAAACCTATAGAACAAGTAAAGAGACCTTTATGGTAACATAAACGTTCAAATGGAATTCTTTTTTAAATCCTAAAATGAGAAAACAATCTTGAGAAATGTCACCCTGGTAGGTTGGTTACACACTAATGTAACAGACATTGCAATAAACGTCAACCTGCAAGGAAAACAAAATAAAACAACCCTTAATATCAACAATAGTCTGTCACATGCACTGCACTGATAGGTACAAAATTGGTCCAGATAAAAACATAGTAAATTGTTCAATGAATGTCCAATTTCGACCATAATTTCATCTTCCACTGAACCCACACCGGCTTGGGCTTAAAAAAAAAAACCTAAAAGGGCTGGATAGATGTTTACATCTGGCACAAATAATATGGCCTTGCCATCAACAAAACAAGAAAAGGATCTGTTGTGATAAAACATTTGCCAGTTCAGTTGCTAACAACTTTACATCCTACACTACGATAGATTGCTCATCATCCGAATAGGAATGCCATATAGGAGCTTTGAATGCAATGTGTTGTCACAAAGTGCAGTGGGGCAATTAATCGCTTTATCCTTGCAACCAAACAATGAACAGACTGTCCGGCAGGAATAAATTATATTCACATAAAAGGTCGGTGACTTCAATTACTGTGATACAAATAATGAAGGATTGAGAAGAGAGGTCATCTTGCAAACAAAAGCGAAGGTCTAGTGCTGATGATATGTCAGAATTGGAAGAAAACCGACACTTAAACAAAATTTCCATTTTGAAATGGAATTCTTCATTTGGAAGATTATTTTCAAAAAAATAGTTCTGCTTCCAGTTTCCCTTCCTAGCCTACTCTGACAGCCCCTACCCTAATTTTTTTATTGGGAAAATGAGACAAAAACACCAAAAACCATCAATTTCTACCTTTTACCCTTGACTTCACAGTTCACACTGACACCGCCATATGACCGTACACACACAAAAATTGGCCCCCCCAAAAAAAATCCCTACCTACCCTATTTACAAATGCCATGTAATCGGAAGCAGAGCTATATATTTTTTGGCCTTAGGGGTAATCTTTTATTTTAATTCAGCAACAATGAAAGGTTCACTCATGCATATCACAGTACAACAAAAGCACTGACCCCTAACATGGCTGCTGTAAATATAAAGGTCTATAGGCCTAATAGTAATGTAAGTTGTATGTATATAAAACTTGCTTTTGCATGGCACTTTTCAGCCCAAGCCCAACCAACAAAACAAACAAATATTACATCATAATCATACAGACCTGATCACTAATCCTACTCCGGTATTCAAGAAAAAAAAATGGGGAGGGGGGCAAATGATAGGCCCACAGAGAATCAGAGATAAAGGTGGGGCGGTGGGACCACAGTTAAGAAAGACAATATTCATCGTATAATTCTTTATATTGATACATTCCCATGAAAAGCAAAAACTTGGGAAAGATTTCCATATACGAAGTTCACTCTACACTCTATGTACAAACCCTATGAGAGTGGACTGAAAAATTCTATTCATTTTTCTAAGAAAATCAAAAATATTTTCTTTTGCTCAAAATTGACTTGATGAAATGAAATATCTGGGATTTGTTAGTCATTAGTCAAGGAAATTTAGTGAAATGAAGTGTGTATATATTAATGTAATGCGTGTTCTGTTTATATATGCAAAATCTTTTCAAAAGGTAATGCACATCATAAGAGCAAACAAACAACAGCAGCAATAGCAACAACCACCACTAAAACAATATTTACAACAACAAAAATGCAAACCTAAGATTTCTTCATTCGTTCCGTAAAACTCTCGCAGTTTGACCGACAAGGTGGTGTAGTTGGCAATGAAGCCTGAAAACACTGCTCGGAGCAGGAACGCACCCAGAAGAACCACCCACTTCCATCCAGGCCTGCGGATTTTGCTGCAGACTTGGCGCCATCTCTTTCTCTGCTCAGCATTTGTGGCGATCGTCTGCCCACCATCTGCCGTGTTGTTGTTCGCTCCTCGATCGTCCACGACCGGCAATCTATTGTAGAATTTCTCGGTCATTTTTAGATGGGTTTTTTTTTCGTAGCTCGTCCGCTGGCCTGGTGATTCCCCCGAGGTTATGAGTGAAAAGTGTACATTAGAGTTCTTCCAGGTGGCTGAAAATTTCTCGCTCTTTGCTCAAAACTGGGGAAATCTTTAGCCATTCTCTGTTCTCAGATCTCTTCGTTAAATTTATCTCGCCGACAACACTGAGAAATATACGTACGTACAATGTATGTTCATGCAACATACGTACGATGACAGGCGAAAGTTGCTCTTTGTTGACATTCGGGCACAGTCAGCTGTTTCATCAGACCGCTTCACTTTAAAATAGGGGTGGCACATTTCAGTTGACGATTATTCGGCCTCCTGACCATTTAAAAGGTGGCCAAATTTTATCTGTTTAGCCACAAAACCTACCGTGATAACGTAAAGTATGTTTTAGAATATTTATTTTGTGAAATTGAATGCGAACGCGTCATCAATATTACATTTATGAAAATAAACACACGCATATTGTACCTCCCCTGAATGTACCGATTGCATGGAACTGATCCGAACCGGTTTTATCCGGTGTACATATTTGGACGTGTAGTTCGCGCCACTGACTTGCTTGCTATGATTTTGCAATATTGCTTTGATTGGGTATTCCCGCCCTGATAAGAAGATTTAACAAAGGCTTTTGATATTCCAAACCTTTTGAAGGCGTTCAGTAAGACCACTAAATCATTTTTCTCTATATAGCTTAAAAGAAATATGAGATTTTTCTTTTTCAAGTACATTGTAATTATAATAATGTACTTCGAAACAACATGCCCGACGCAATTTCTTCAAGTCCTATTCTGCATTGATGGTTAGAAATATCTTGAAGGGTTCTTCGTTTCAATTTTGCAGAATCTTGTTGAATTGAGCATGGTTAGGGTTAATGAATTACACTCCCTATAAAATCTGTTTAAAATTGGTTTGCCCCGAGAAACAATAAATCAAAACAAAACAAAATTTACTGGAATTAAATTGCCGGTTGAAATAATAATTTCAAATCATGCCTGTATTGAGATGCAAAATTCGCTTGAGTTAAATAAAACTCTTAAAGTTAGTAAGGATGTTGGATTCTGTTTGTGATTAATTAATTCCGTCTCCAAGAAAGAAAAAAAAACACGCAAGCTCAAATCCGACTGCCCTTAGAAATTTCCTTCCGCTGTTTTGATGAGTGCATGAGTAAACACATACTATTAACTTAAATAAACACCCATATTTACTTTCACTTAACGACACACGATCCTGGTGCCGCCATGTTTTCATCACTCGCGTTGATTTTATCTGATTTGCATACAATATGCCTTTGTGAGTGATCTAACAAGTGCTTGACTGGCCCTGCCGTAACCTCTAGAGACGGGCAGACGGCAACCTGAGAATCAACTACACGTTGTAAAATACATCTCCTGAGCCTGGATACAGCGCCGGCTGCTGAGGCAGTGCGTTGTCTGCTGGTTGTGATCATAATGAAAGTGCCGATTCGTGCGTAAGCGAGGTCACGTACCTGGACCGTCTATTGCGTTTTCATAACTGAGGCCTTGGGGTCAGATTGATCGCGACCAGTCTCTTTAAACTCGAGTAAAAACTGACTTAAAAATTAATCGACCGGGAAGTTAATAGTTAAAAAGGACAGTGTATGCGACCCTTGCATAATTTTGCCTTTATCTATTTTGGAAACCTTCCTCAAAAGTGTCATGGTAATGGTTTCCTGGAATCTTTGGCCATAGGTCTATGAGTTGTGGTTTGTCACTTATTAGATCAAAATTAACTTTATTCTCGCATATCCGTTCTTTTTAAATGATTTGATTCCTTCTATAGTCTTGTAAACAATGTGGCCTTCAGACTGTATCGGGCCTACTGACGATTCTTCCAGTTGAAATATTTCAGTAGGTCCGGTATGAACATGGGCGCCGATCGGTGGGGGACAGGTTGACATGTCCCCCCCCCCCCCCCCCCCCCAACCACACACACACTTCTTAAGGGGGGGGGGGGAGTATCGTATCGTTTGCCTCTCTCCCCAATTTTTTTCGTCCCCGAATAAAAATTGTAGCCTATCCATGTGATTCAATTATCCAAACGCGAAAAATGATGTTTAAATGATGATCTTTTGCGAAAAATAAAGTGATCAAAAATTGCCTCACTGGCAGATCGCACCACAGAGCGTCTAGAACTCAAAACGTTTCCGGGGCCCTTAAGCGGCCCCTAACCCCACGCCGTAGCGCTTGCCTGGCTTGCGCTCGCATTATTGAGTTCAGATCAAGGTATGTCTATACCCCCCCCCCCCCCAACTTTTGAGAATCGATTGACGCCCTTGGGATGATCCTTGATGCCAAATAAGCCTCAGACCGCCGGCAAACATCACGCACACGATGTTTGTTTCCGCCTTTTGTAAGTGTTAACAAGTTCATTGGAGGACATCCTTGAAGAACATAACCCCGGGGTAGTAACCAGGGAGTCGAATATGGCGTGTCAAAATGTGGCAATATTCAATTCAATGTTTAAAATGTTTTATAAACATCTATGCACAGTTCATGTGTGCAATGTTTTACACCATTCAATTTTTACATACTGTTTGTAATGTTTTACATGTTCAAATGTGAGTGCATTGCAAGGTTAGACACGCCCTCAACGACATTCAAATAATACTATTGCGAAAATTATTTTACCTAATCACGGACACATGTTTGTGCTCATCAGTAGTGTAAAGAGGAGGCAGGGAGAACATTTCAACGGAGAAGTTTTGTTGGCTTTTTTTAAAGAATAAAATTTGTTGTAACTGCAAATTAATAGTTTCACTAATACAAATAACACTTCATTAATTTGACTAAGAGGGGCGAAGTGTGTATGTTTAACATGTAATATAATTACTCTGAATTATCATTGTTTCTGAGATATTTCTTTTTCTCGATCCTACGAGCTGCAATATAATTGTCCGACAACTGAGGGCGCTCTTGCTACACGACACAGTGTGTATTATAAAATAGCAGACGCTAAACACAAATTTGCGCTTGTTTGCCCATTGCCTTCCTGGACATCAAACATTAAATGACGTCTGTTTTACCACTGTTAAAAAATATGAAATAACAAAACAAAAAAATAATCACTTCCCAACACTGTTTTTGGTACGGCTAAAATCGAAAAGGCCAGCGTAACAATTTGGCCCAGTCTAAACAAAAAATATTGAGGTATAGACATCGGATCAGAAAAAAAACAGTCGCTCCACATCACCGTTTTGGCAAGATAATAGTTTCCGACGCGTAGACGGAATATCGAACTGGAGGCCAATGTTACAGCTAGCCCAATCTAAATGAAAATATTGCAGTAGACATCGGATCAGAACTGATGCGTAGTTTGCGTTTAATGACCCTTGCAGAGTGTATATTGTTTGTTTGTTTATGCTGGCAAGCTATAATAATTATGAACCCCTCCATGGGAGTGACAACGTCACTTCTTTCTTTGTTCATTATAAGCAGAATAAGTAACCTTGAAAATGCGTGGGAATCTTTTGAAGTCCTGTGTATTTGTAAGGTTGCATAACAACAATAGCAGTAGCCGTCGTGTTGATATACATCGGGAACTACAAGTTGAAGGTTGCGTCTCTGAAATATTTTGGGTTAAAAACGGTGTGCCGCGCCTCGCACTGACATACAGTTTACTGCTGCAGGGACGATCAGAAGTATTGTTGGCACACAGCTAAGTAGAGTTCACTAAATCCCCTTGAACACAGTAGATATGACTACATTTTGCGTTAGTAGTGTCATTGTTCTTGTGGTGTGCGGCTTGTTTTCATCTGGACAAGGTAGGGTTTTAATTATTTTTTCCCCGTGAGAATTGTTTGTGTGCAATTCATGTTAATTCTTTGAATTCTTAACATCCGTCGGTCAACAAATTGTTATTTTTTTTTGTCTATAATATAGTTTACGTAAGATTTGGAACTTTGCATGGTGGTGGTATAGGCCTAAACTTGAGGAGGTTTGAGGTCACCGCGCCCCATGTGAACATTTCTTTTGGGAACTTTTGTGTGGTTATGAAACCCACCGGTTCTTTTCAGAACCAAACATCTTCCCAAAATAGACTTCTCAGTATGATGTTACCGCAAACCTTCAATATCAATTCAATTCAACTTCACATTTATTTCCATGCTTCATGAAGAGAAAAAAATATATATATACAAACTTTAGAGAAAAGGGTTAAACAATAAAGCAGTAAATATCAAATTAACAGCAAAATAAAAGAAGCAAATAGAGCATGGGGCTTCTTTTATAAGCAGAAGCTTGTGGAACACAGCCGACAGAAACAACACAGGACAAACAATCAAACAAACAAACAAACAAAACAACAAACAGACAAACAAAGACATTACAATGGTAAGCAGACACGAGACAGGGAACATAATGACAGAGGCATTACGATGAATAGATGGCAAAAGGCTGTATGAGCCACCTTAGGTCTATAGCGCTAAATTGTATCGTGACTTGTATTGGTTCCTAATAGAGCAAATTGCATCTTTATCACATAGCGCAATTTGACGAGGGTACCGTCCGGTTGAGTCGAGGTATCAACGGACACAGCGGCTATGTAGAAATCTACCATGACCAGCAGTGGGGGAGGGTGTGTGACACGGATTGGGATGACGTAGACGCAGGCGTGGTCTGTATACAGCTAGGTGCGTATTGGCATGAGCAACATAAAACTTATTTGTATTTATCCAAAATAAAATAATAATCATCGTCTTAATCGCATTTTGAAGTTATGCTTACTTCCGAACATCTTTCAGACGTAACCGTTTGTGCTTGTGGCACAGTGTTGAGAAATAAAAGCAGATTGTTGATTTGTACCCGAAAGCAAAAACCGTGGATGTGTTGCACACGCAGTTGGTCTATCGAGCTGGCTCAGTGCCACTAAACATCCACCCAAAATTACTTCAATGATTAAAGCGAAATTTTAAATGATAATGAAGTTATTTGTTTTTGCATAGAGACTTAATACTGGATTTCTTGCAGGGTACATTGGGGGAAATCTCCCCGCTGCGGACTTCTCCGACCCTCCGGATACTGGGCTCCCCATCGTCTTGGACGAAGTGAATTGTCTCGGGGATGAGACGGTACTAATTGAATGTAACAAGGGCGACTGGGACCACTTCGAAACCGGATGTAGGACAGCTACAGTGGAGTGTATCCCACACGGTAAGGAGTATGGGCTCCGTGCACAAGTGCCCCCTCAACGGTAACAGAGAGAGATCGAGGGAGATATGGGTGCAGACCAGTAAATCGGTCCGAAATTGCCTGCGCCGGCCAAATCACGATTTGCATGCCCTCAAAATCTTCGGTATTTGAGCATGCTGTGGGCCATGAACTTGAGGGTTTGTAAAAAATATGGGTGGAAACCGTGCACAGGACTTGGAGCTTGCTGCGCCATGTTATTTCCCATCATGCCTTGTGCGATAACGCGCACGCGCCCATGGAGTCGAGGCTGTAGTCAAGTGAATTTGTTACTTGCGCGCATACGCGTTATACGCGCGCCAATCAGCGCGCACACGCGCGATTAGACCACACAAAACAGTCCCTACATGCACTGGATCATTCTGAATAGTCCCGAGACGTCATGACGTCACGCTTTGTTTACATGTGCGCATTCCTATGAGGGTCAGGTGGGACGCGTGAATGAGATGGTGCCCGACTATTTTTGCAATCTAGCCTCACTTTCACCCTCTTTTTAAAATGTGGTTTGAAACATTTAAGCATGTTTAATCTCAAATTTCAAATTATTCATCAGAGCTAGCAGACTGGTATTAATTTGTAATTAAGTTTATGTCATTGTTTTCATGTTGTTCTTTTGTTTTCAGAAACCACAATGTCGATGGCAGTTTTGACAACAAAAGGTAGCAGTTATTTGCAAATATTACTTCGTTGAATGTATAGACGGCTCAATTTTCAAAATAATTTCTCAAAGACTGTAACACAGATTTCGGAGGTTGCACAAATTTAGCCATTTCTGTATGATACATCTGTTACAGAAACCATTCTTCCAGCCGTCACAACCAAACAACCACAAATGCCCACAATGCAGTCAACACAAAGCCCATTGCCAGGTAACCTTTTTGAAATTCAAGTTGTAGTCTAGGTATAATAAATTATATCCACCTTTTTAGAATACTTATCACAAAGTATGTGTTGAAATAATAATTGCTTATTCTAGAATAATTATTCAGACTCGAAAAGAATAACCTACTCTAAATTATTTAATTTCTATCAATAGATCGTAAATATATGAAATTATTATTTTTTTAATGATGTGTAACTCCAGGTACCTCCGATAATACCGTTACCTACGTGGTAATAAGCGTGTTGAGCGTTGCACTCGTCGTGACGATAGCGGCCATCATCGTCTACGCCGTGAGGAAACGCATGAAACGCGGGCATGGGCAACGGGACAGCCCTGGCATAAGCTCCCCGGAGTATATGGTAATTTCTGAACGAAACCAAGCTTTTTTAAGGGTGTCTAAAAAAAACGTTAGTCAGATTTAACTCGAAACCAGTTAAATTTGACTAGCCATTCAGGGTCAGCTGGGTGCAACTGCAAATCAGTCAATCCGACTAGATTTTCCAGTCGGTATATATCATTGACTTTGGAAAAATAGTTATGCAAATAACTGCAATTGGAGTCGAACCCAACTACTTTTTCTAGTCATAGTATGAAACTTGGCATGTTTAACTGAATTCCTAGTCAATTTCCAATAACTAGGAAAACCAGTCAATATTTTGACTAAGTTGTTTTTAGATGTATTCCTCATAAGAACCCCACATGTTCGCTATCGGCCCCTAAATAAAACGGGTCAAAATATTATTATTTTGCGCGTGATTGTGCGTTAAGATATTGTTCGATGCATAGGATTTGATTACATTCTGAAAAAAACCTATAGTTTGAATCATACACTCTGGCTACATCGTATGAATTACGAAATCTCCCATTCAGCAAGCTGTGTGAATGTCTCATCCCAACTTGGGATGAGAACAGAACACCGACGCAAGACCATTAAGGTCGAGTTTGCTGAAAGTTGCTAGCGTATAAATCTTGACCCGAATGGCAGAACAAAATGTACATTAATAGTGAAAAAATATGCAGGTGTAGAAAAAAAATAAAACACTTAGTGAAGATAAAATACAATAAGATTAAACTTACGAATTTCGTAACCTTTTTTGCGAATTCAGAATTCAGCTGACTCCGAGGGGACGCGAGCTGCCACGGAACTCGGCGTGTACGAGGATGTAGGCCTGCCATCCTGGGCAGCTAAGTGGGAGATTGCCTGGTCCAATCTGGTGGTGGAGGATCGGGTACTCGGCAGGGGAGACTTTGGGGAAGTCCGGGCTGGAGCCGTGAAAAAAGGCGGGAAAATGACCAAATCAGCCATTAAGATACTCAAAGGTGATTTGCATACTGCATTGGCCAAAGACACTACAATGAGGGCGCTGTTATCATTACCGTTTTGGGAGGTTTCGTCTTGTACATTCTGAGGTTAAAAAAGCACTGCAATATCTTATCGCTCTACTTCTTCTCGACCACAGGTCAGGCCTCAGCTGAAGAAAAACTGGCCTTCATGGAAGAATTCCGCACCATGTCCTCTATTGGCTACCATCCCAATGTTGTCTCCCTTTTGGGGGCGTGTCAACACCACGGTAATCATTCAACGTATTTGGTACCATATACCGTCTAAAACTGTCATAATTATATTAGAAGTATTTTCTCAAGGGTTATACATAAAAACAAACTTGATGAAAAAAACAAGTAAATCGATGTTTTTTTCTTTTGCCCACTTAAGATGTCTTGTTCGTTGCTTTGGAGTATCTTCCCAACGGTGATCTTCAAACATACCTCCGTAAGGCTCGGTCTGAGTCAGTCACAGCCAAGCGTGCATTGACCTCGGAACGGATGGTGAAATTTGCTTTCGATGTTGCCAAGGGAATGAAGCATCTGGCCATTTCAGGGGTGAGACTCCAACATAGATCTAAAGATGAAAACAAAATCTGTTGACCCATAAATATCAATAGGCTGCTGTTGTTGTCTCATTTCGGACCCTCAATCGGTATGAGAACGTAACTAGTAGACATCATTTGCTGTTATCAGGATTGGAACCATCGTATACCTGAAACTAATTTGTCAATTTGTGGAGTATATGTTTTTGTAACATTGTGGATACTGTGGGAGCGTATACCAGTTTGAGGCAAAATAATTATGTAGGCCTAACTATTACGCATAATAATTTGCCATAATATTAATTGAGTGTCAGTACAAAAATATAAGCATATTCCTATATGCTCATTTGTTTTTGTGTTTGACAAATGCAGGCATTTTTAAAGTGCTAATGATGAGGATTTAAAATACCTAAATCTGACAACGCCAAAGTACTGAATTAGGAATCTAAAAGACGACCAAGTTACCTGCTTTTTAATCAATGTACACCTGCCGACCTTAAAACGTTTTCACATACTCGCTGTTCATTCTTACAGGTTATTCACCGAGACTTGGCTGCAAGAAACGTCCTGCTTGGAGAAGGGTTGGTCGCCAAGGTTTCAGATTTCGGACTTTCTCGAGGAGAGGACATCTACGTCCAGACTTCCAGAGTACATCCCTTTCATTAAGGCTCCTTTCATATTCCTCGAAAATGGTCTGTTGTCTTGCTGCACATAATGTGCTCATGTACAGGGGCGAGTGATTTAAAATCGCACTGGCCCTTGCTAATGAGCTGCCTGTCATGTGCTGAAATGCCTACCAAATTATTAGGCGGGTCGTAACTGAGCATGCGCGTGACGTGCGAGATACAGCGCCCTCCAGAGATACACGGGTAGATTATAACGCTGCTTTGCATTGGCACGGCCCTCTTGTATAATTAATTGGCCCACATCGCCTCACTGGTAAAAATAACAACGCCACAAAATAACTACAGATTAAATTGAATATAGCCTGTTTTGAAGAAGAACTCTTTTTTTTTCAAGAGATGGAATTTTGATTCGGGGTAATACATAATGTCGATATTAGGTTTATCAGTCGGTGAAGGGCACAACCTAATACTGGATGAACAATTTTGTTTGCAGGGCATGGTACCCACTCGCTGGCTGGCCATCGAATCGTTGATGCACCAGACCTACACTACACAAAGTGATGTGTAAGTTTAAAGTTACAGACCAATATTTTCTATAGTGATTTCATATTTTATAACCTATAGCATGGAGCCAATAATAAATATGCTATTCACCGGTTGTCTCTTCCTTATAGGTGGGCCTTTGGTATTCTCTTGTGGGAGATAGCAACACTTGGTAAGATTGGTTTCGTCTGTTTTTCTTTTTTTAGAGATAAATCTACGTTACCTCCCTTCGCCAAGTTAAACATTTTCGGTTTGTGATCGAAAAGAGAATATTGAAATTTCCGGTCGGCAGTGGAAAAAAGTTGCAAAGCTATACAGTGCGCTTAAGCCTCCGGTTCACATAGAACCCTTTTATTGTTTTCGTGCAGGCGGGACGCCCTATCCATCTATTGAATCCAAAACACTGGCAGGGAAGCTGAAGGGAGGTTATCGTATGGCCAAACCGAGCAACTGTGACGATGAAATGTAAGAAAAAACACCTGTCGTATAAAACAATCATTTTTAATTGATTAAATGAGGTATACATAATAGGAATGGTATATAAATCAGACTTCCAATTTGATGGAGCTGTTTAATAGATATAGCTTAAATAAAAATGTGTGATAATGAAAACTGGCAGAGGACCAGTCAAAAGCAATGTGTCTTTTTAATGACATTTGGTTGTTAACCTGTTCCTGCTAAACAAATTTCGTGTGTCCTTAGCAGGTTCAGTGACACTGGAACACACTATAACCTGATACGGAATGGTATATTGAGCAGGAGAGTTTAAAGGAGTGTAATCATTTACTTGTATCACCTGCGATGATTTTGGTAGTGTTTTCCAACTTTTATTTCTTATCTAGGTATGCACTGATGCTACGTTGTTGGAACGAGGATCCGAACAAAAGACCATCTTTTGCGGACCTGATATTAATCCTGGGAAAGATGACCACCAACCACGTCAACCATGTGAGTAAAAATAGCCACATGTGGAGGAATTAGTTGTGGCGATTTAACTATTCGTTTCTACTTTCAAGATTTCACTGCATGGATTAGATTATCTATTGTGATTATTTACATGATGGTGTACCTCATATGATATTTAATCAATGACGTCATGTTCTTTCTTCTATACTTCATTAGACCTACTTTGTGTTAGACGGACCTAGGCATTATGACAACCTGTGCGCCATTCTTCCTGAACTCGAGGGAAATTGATCATCTTGTAACCTTGGCAACGAAAAGCAAAACTGGATCGTCAAGGATCAATTCAAGAGGAATCATTTGAAGACAAGTGTGAATAACGAGGCTTATCTATAGCTGCCCTCGGAAAGTTAACCAAAAATCGTTGATTATTTTTTAGATGTACAAAATAAAAGTTTCGTTTAAATTAAGAAGAGTACCAATATAAACACCTTGTCTAAACTAGGCCTACATACTTATTATCGCACGGGGTGAGCTGTGTACAATACATTGAACATTTGATTACAATTACACTTTTAGAGGTTGTATCACCTGGTTATCGGCTGAGCCTCTCAGTTTTAAATGCCCACAGTCGACGCACTTTGATGGAACTCATACTATAACTTCTCAGATATACGATTTGACAAATGTATTCTGATTCCAATTAATTATTTTACTATACATTACAATAATTCCGTGTAAAAAATGCCTTTCTGCGTTTCTAAATTAGTAACATTGAATCAGATTAATGGTTTTCATATAATGTATATTATCAATTGTGAAAAGATTATATTTTTCAACATAAAAATAACTGCGCAAGTACCGCATGTTCTGAGTGAAGTAATGGGTCGACCGATCTATATAGACTGGTCATCAATTAGTTTATACAATGGCCTTTGCCTACTATAATGGAATAGGTCTACATACATCCACTTTGAAATTATCCATCTGAGTATCAATGCAAAAGTGAAATTGATCTATCAAAATCTCTTGGAACGATACATGATATTTATACGTGACTTACGTGTGATAAGAGGCTATAATATGTAACTAATTACCTACCAATTATATTTTGCTTCGTTAGCAATAACCAAATTACAGTTCGCAAGTATGCAAGAACAGACCTTGGTTTACAATTGCCTGCACATACTACCTATACGAAAAACGAAATAGCAGTTTCGAGCAACCTAGCTAAATTTATCAAACAATGCGGCCTGGTTTGTCTTTATTTTTTGTTTCCTTCTCTGTCGCTCTGAAATAAATCGTTTTCCAAAAAAACCCAAAAAACAATGAATTACTTAGACAAAACATACCGTGGTTTTCTGAACTGGCAAACACTATTAAAACTGAACAGTGTCTTCCTGAAATGAAATTGCAACAACAGCGCCCTCAGTTGGCCGGAAAAGCACGGAATATTTTAGATGTTTAAAAAATTGCACTTGTCAATACAATTAACCACAAAGCGATATCAAATAGTTTTTATACATTTTTAAGAGGGGTTCTTTTTTATACTTCATTAGACCTACTTTGTGTTGGACGGACCTAGGCATTTTGACAACCTGTGCGCCATCCTTCCGGAACTGGAGGAACATTGATCATCTTGTAAACTTGGCAACGAATAGCAAAACTGGATCGTCAAGGATCAATTCAAGAGGAATCATTTGAAGACAAGTGTGAATAACGAGGCTTAACTATAGCTGCCCTCGGAAAGTTAACCAAAATCCGTTGATATTTTTAGATGTACAAAATAAAAGTTTCGTTTAAATTAAGAAGAGTACCAATATAAACACCTTGTGTAAGCTAGGCCTACATACTTATTATCGAACGGGGTGAGCTGTGTACAATACATTGGAAATCTGATTACAATTACACTTTTAGAGGTTGTATCACCTGGTTACAACGCACTTTGATGGAACTCATACCTATAACTTCTCAGATATACGATTTGACAAATGTATTCTGATTCCAATTAATTATTTTACTATACATTACAATAATTCCGTGTAAAAAATGCCTTTCTGCGTTTCCAAATTAGTAACATTGAATCAGATTAATGGTTTTCATATAATGTATATTATCAATTGTGAAAAGATTATATTTTTCAACATAAAAATAACTGCGCAAGTACCGCATGTTCTGAGTGAAATAATGGGTCGACCGATCTATATAGACTGGTCATCAATTAGTTTATACAATGGCCTTTGCCTACTAAAATGGAATAGGTCTACATACATCCACTTTGAAATTATCCATCTGAGTATCAATGCAAAAGTGAAATTGATCTACCAAAATCTACCCCTCTCTTGGAACGATACATAATATTTATACACGACTTACGTCTGGTAAGAGGCTATAATATGTAACTAATTACCTACCAATTATATTTTGCTTCGTTAGCAATAACCAAATTACAGTTCGCAAGTATGCTAGAACGGACCTTGGTTTACGATTGCCTGCACATACTACCTATATGAAAAACGATATACCAGTTTCGAACAACCTAGCTAAACTTATCAAAAAATGCGGCCTAGTTTGTCTTTATTTTTTTTCCTTCTCTGTCACTCTGAAAAAAAATCGTTTTTCCCCCCAAAAAACCCAATGAATTACTTAGACAAAACATACCGTGGTTTTCTGAACTGGCAAACACTAAGTCTTTATAGATTTCAACAATAAAAGTATAAAGGTTTTAGTTTTAATTCTTATCCAACAAGTTTTTACTTGAATCCAACAAAAAAATCATCGATGTGTTTCATATCACATATATTTGTTACTGTTATTCCAATATTTTTCTTGCTTTGCAAATGTCAGTAGTCAACTGATCATTTTGGTCAGCTTGTGTTGCTCCTCGTCAATACCGCCACGAATTCTCAAATCTCATTCAGCTCTGGTGTGATGGCATTCACATAATGGGCCTGGCCCTCGACGAAGGGCGACTGTAGAGATTAAAAACATGTGTGGTGTAGTCTTAATGGATTATTTTGACAAAGTTTCAAGAAGTTTATTTTGGTCCAAATGCTTCCTTGGACCATACTAAAAGCAACTTGCAAGATAAAGGAAAACGCGTTGGTTCAGACGTTGAACGTCACAGACGCCAGCAAAGCCCAGCTAAAACCAGTCAAGTGCAGGAGAGCAACCCAACCACAACTATAACCCACCCAAATACAATCATCCAACTACTCCTGGCCTAGGAATATGCCTATAGTACCCGCATCACCCTCGCTCCTGGGCTACCGCCCTATCAAACAACCTCTATGTCTTCACGTTCTCATTGAATGACCTGGCCAGCGACACGAAAGTTCGCAACTTTTTTAACGCCCGCGTTTCCTTCATAATTTGAAAAGGCATTGGGGTTACAGGTTCCCTTGTAATTAGTGGGGACGAGTACCCGAGGCTTTTATTATTTTGTTCCCATGTGTTTTACCATATTGTCAGTCATTCGTCCAAGGATCTGTGTCAGATCTGAGAAAGACGGTCTCCTGTTCGGATCCTCATCCCAGCACTGGGTCATCAGAGCATACCTATAGGCGCAACAAAAATGTTCATGTCACAGAGGAAGATTTAAAAACGGTGGCAAAATAGGCCTCTAGTAATCGTATCCGTAAGAGATTTGCCGCAGGGGGTGGGGACCTATATGCTACTCATGCTTTATCAATTTTTAGTTAAATCATACCGTGAAATCAGATGTTCCTGCCCCCTGGGTGTGCCCCCCCCCCCCCCATTTAAAATTTTGAATTGAACAAAAACATACATCGTTTGCCTTCAGTGCCCCCCCCCCAACTCCCAGATGTTTAACCCTAGTTACTCCACTGGCCGTCCAGCTTACATTTCCCCGTCACAGTTGCTCGGCTTGGCCATACGGTATCCTTCCCTCAGTTTTCTTGCCAGTGACTTGTTGTCGATGGAAGGGTACGGTTTTTTACCTTTGAATCAAATCAAGCTAAAAGGTCAACATTGGCCTCTGTTTCCTTTTAGGATAAAACGCTTTCCTTTTTTACAATAATGTGATAAAATCTTCCTGAAGGAAAGATATTTCAAGAACGTTTTGTAACAGAAATTGTAATTATCATACAGTGAAACAATTATTGAGTGAAATTATTCTTACCCAAAGACGCAATCTCCCACAGAAGAATTCCAAAAGACCATCTAACAAATAAAATACAAAAAAAACCATGAAATATGAGGTCAAACTGTTGCGGTCTCTTGGAGCAGTGTGTTTAGCTGGATAGAACAACAGAACAGATATTGCGAAGTTTTGATTTTTGACTTACACGTCACTCTGCGTCGTGTAGGTTTGTTTGATGAGAGATTCAATGGCAAGCCAGCGAACGGGAACAGGTCTCTGTTAGCAGAAAATAGAAGTCAATCAATCAAACGTATAACAGGTGTCTGCAATTTTCTAAGTGAGTCTCGATGCAGAAGAACCCTGCATGAACGGTACAGTAATAAGAAAACTTCAAGAAAACGTTTTAACAAAATACAATATGTTCAAATTTAGATTTATTCCTGGAATGTCCATACATGGGTTACGGTTTCACTAAAAATTTAAAAGACATATAATTGCAAAACTCCTTCACAAAATATAAGGCAATGTAAGACATAAGTATACTGCAGCGATGAGATTTGTATAATATACCGGTACTACCTCAAATGATTGGTATTTCAGTTTGATGCTAACTATACCAGAATTGAAAAACCATAACATTGAAGATACCTTTGAAGCTTGAACATAAATGTCGTCCTCTCGAGAAAGTCCAAAATCTGAAATCTTAGCGACCAGATCTTCCCCGAGTAGGATGTTTCTCGCAGCCAGGTCTCGGTGAATAAGCTGTCAAAAAATAATTTTGTCCATAGAAAAAAGTCAAAATGGAAGATAAGGTGTACGTATAAGCGTCCTTGAATACACATTTGGGACCTGTCACAAAACCGGACTGGGTTAATGTCAAATATATTTTTATACAACTTTCAAAATCCTGGGAACCTCAAAAAAATTGAAAGATCAGTACAACTTGACAACTTTGTCCCGGTTTTGTGAGAGCAGGTCTTTAATATGTTTAAGTAGTCACTAAAGCTGACATGTTAATGTCTACAGTACTAGCGACAAGTACGATAACAATAAATCCTTACCCCTGTTTTGGACAGATGCTCCATTCCCTTTGCAACATCGAAGGCAAACTTCACCAGCTGATCCGAGGACATGACTCCCCCATCCGGAGCTGATCGAACTGATCGAAGGTAGCTAAGCAGGTCACCGTTAGGTGCGTACTCCAAGGCCACGTTCAGTACATCTTTACGAAAAAGACTACAGGTCAGACTGACCATCATTTTGGTCTGCACTATTGCAATTCGATATGAAGGACATTATGGACAATAAAGAAATGCTTAGCAAAGTAGGCCTAACGTTCAGAGTAGGCCCACTAAATATAAACCATAAGACAGTTCATGTTGTCCAAAGGAGTCTTGGACGTGCTGTCAATGGACAATAGATACATGCATACACTGAAATGAACCTATGTCCATCTCACATTGTCATCCTATTTTGTTCACCCTGGGTATAGAATCAGGTCAGGTCGCGTGCCCAGAATAGGTATACCATCATCTCTACGTCATGTTTGCCATCTTTTATAGCTTCAACATATTAAGGGGCCATTCAGAATTTTCAATGTTTTAAAATTTCGACTTTTTTTCCAAATTATTTTGACCCACCCACCCACCCCTAATTTCGATTAATAAAAAACTGATTTGTTACGCAGTATTAAAAAACAAAAAACATGTACATGTACATGCACTTGCATGTACATCATTACATTCCACTGGCGGGCCTGTGCAGTACATACAGGGGACGAAGTTGGAAAAGAAACATGCATCGCAAAATCGGAACGCTTGCGCGTAGTTCAGGCAAGTAAAAAGATCTATTTTAAAAAAATTTGCTCTTTTTTTCCATGAAAAGTGAATTTCGATTTTCAATTATTTAGCTTGACCCACCCACCCACAATTTGGAAAAATAGTCGAAATTTTAAAACATTGAAAATTCTGAATGGCCCCTAAGGTTTACCGTTATCCGTGGCCGTTGGCTCAACTAAAGATTAAATGCTATCCTATCCAAGGGTTTTATGATGCCAGTTACATATTACCCTTACCTTGATACTGACACGCCCCCAAAAGAGAGACGACATTCGGGTGGGAGCCGACGATGGTCATTGCGTGGAATTCTGCCAAAAAATTAGCCCTATCGCTGTTATCCACCAGATGACCTGCAATGTCACAGAAATGACGAACACGGAGAACAGGAAGACGGTATAATATCATCTCAACTTTTTAATGGGCAAGGAACGACACTGTCTCATTCAAAACGTAAATAATGAACTACCTTTGAGCATCTTGATAGCAGCCCTTGTGGACTTTCCATCAATTTTCACGGCTCCTGATCTAACTTCACCAAAGCATCCTCTGCCGATAACTTGATCGTCTAGAAGAATATCGCGCCACGGGATCATCCATCTGGCAGCCCAAGGTTGATGCACGACATCCTCAATAACTGAAGGTGTAACAGGTGGTGGGCCAGGTTCTTCGTAGCCAGGAAACTCATTCTAGTTTACATTTTAAAAAAGTAACAGATGTGTTTCACTCAGGTTGCAAGTAACGGGATTTTGGGGGGGGGGGGGTTTTGGTGCATTTGAAATTCAAATCCAGGTGTAGAAAATAGGGACGGATCTAGCATTCAGGAAACGCATAGAGAGACGGGGTTGATATTTGAGTACTGGAAAACGACTCAGAAGTAGTCATGAAAAACACAAAAAAAACCTGCAAGGGCTCGAAGCGAAATGCATTGACGGCACATGGGCGTAACTGAAGCCTGAATTATATTACATTTTTATCAAATTCTTGGCTAATAGTGTTTTAGCTTCCCCGTTATCTTAATGAATAATGATTTCTTGTTTTTAACGACGAAGCACTCAAAAAGTAAACAACAAGGTACCCCTATAAAAACTAGAACAGCTTGCTTAGGAGACTCCTTTATTTTTCAATACAGAAAAAAATAACACATCGGGATACGAGATCAAAATAATGTAACTTGCCATTTCAACATTTCTGTCATTACGCCTGCTTCTTTTTAATAGTTTGACCCGCCTCCTCACGGCGAAGATGACGATTGCAGCAACTAGAATGGTCAATAGTGTGCTTAACACACTGATCACAACAGCACTGGTGATGTTGTGTGGAACGACGTCGCCTGTAGGATGAAGGAAATATCATTCGATGTTAAAAACCAACATAAATACGAACTATTTCCATCCTCATTTTGATGATTCATGTGACAGTAGAATTTACAAAAAAATACGGAAACTCAATTTGAAACCAAGCACGAAATGTCATTTTAACTCGGAAGGTTAAAGAGACCCTTAAATTACCCCAGCTGAGTTGCAAAAGTAAGTGGAAAGGATTCTGTCGGGGGAGATCATACTTCTGGCATCTCAATGAGCCTACTGTGTTAGCAAAACGGTGGGTTTAGGAATTAAGTTCACTTGATAATGAAGGGTATTGTCATAATGAGTTTGTCATTTGTCACAAGAAGTTCGAACGTCATGGAAATTGCGCTGCAAAATGCGTCACACATATAGAAAAATATAATATATAAAATATATGGATTTGTTTCAACTCTTACTCGGCACAGTCGTGAGCAAAGAAGCCGAGGTACTCTTCATGGTGGTTTTCCATGGACCAGTCACATCCGAGGTAGCGCGTACTGTCAAACAATGGTCAAACATGTTTTAGTTTAAGTGATACCCCTGGCATCGAAAAGTTAAGCACCATTAATTTAAATAATAAACGTAAAACAGCAGACCTTATAAAATGTGGTGGTTAGCTCAAATACCTGCTGTCACGGACAGCAGTGAAGCCATGACAGCCCTTTCTGATAAACCTTTAAAAACAGGTAAACTTCTTTTTTACCTCCGCCAAGGAGGTTATGTTTTCAGAAGTGGCAGAAGAAAATGAGTCACATTCTTTATAGCATTATATGCTCGTGAGGAATAGTCCACACATTAAACTCAAATGGCCTAATCAAGAACATGTTCACCACACCTACTGTTCATAGTTCAATGGAAAATTCAATGTACGCTCTAGTCACTGTTGACAGTTTCTTAGAGAATCAAATGCCATGTACTTTTCGTGTTGCTTATTATTTAATGTTTAATGTGCATTGTTATTTAAATGTTTAAATGTTTCAAATTCACATGGAATATAAATATCTTTTAAAATGTTTTTAATCCAACCATTTTAGATGCTTTGGTTGCCAATAATAATAATGATAATAATAATAATAACAATAATAATAATAATAATAATGGCCGTTTTCCAAACCCCGGCTTGGGTTCCATCTCTTTTTCCATTCATGCAGGTTGGCAATGGGGCTGGACCAGGATAGGGAGTCGAACCGGAAAATAGCCTTGCTCCAATCGCCCGAGGCAATCAAAAGACCATATTGAGGATCACCTTGGCGTTTCACGTACATGATTGGCCATTGTGCCCATTTTCGGTAAATGGGTCATTGTACGTAATGGGCCCAGGCCCAGTCAGACCGATACACATACTCACTCAATCATAGCTGTTAATTGTGATTATCCGGACGTGCGGAGAGGAAGCTTCGATTTCTCCGCAATCAAACATTTGAAACCGAAAGTATCAATGAAATAAGGCCGTGGTAAAGTGTTATACCATTTTTTTTATGCTGCTATTCCAGTACGAGTACCTTGATGATCGAGTACAATTTCGACATGTCGAGTACGAGTACTTTGCTGCTCGAGTACGAGTAGTGTCATTTCGAGTACGAGTACCGTCATTTCGATTACGAGTACAAGTACTCTTTAAAAAAGAGGACTCGAGTAGTACTCGAGTACGAGTACCGAGTACGAGTATACTTCAACACTGCTATCTTGTAATCTTTTTATTAATTAAAACAAACTTAAGGCTTATTAATATTAATACTACTATTTTTGTAATCATTCATAAATATTTAAGGTTTAAAACTATTTATTTAAATGCCTCCACTTTGTACTTTGGTCCATACAAAAAATCAGCATTTGATTTTAAACAGAGCTTTGTAAAAAGGAAAAACACATTACCTGTAACTATAACCTGTGTCATGCAGTTCCTTGTTTCTGCTGTTACAGAATCTCTACCGTAGATGATAAGATTCACAGTAGTGGACTGACCACTTGCTGGAACAGACGCTTGATACATCATCGGGCTGTTTACTTGGACACCGTCAGCGAAGTAGAAGAATGCTACTGTCCCCGTGTTCCCGGTTGCCGTTGGTTCAGGTAATTGAACAGTGACAGTTGAGCCGGGGGTGCCAGACACAGTAACCGGAGCCTGGCATGTGATTTGGAAACCTAGTACATGTAGTGCAAAGATTTTACTGTTGTTAAGTAAGGTCAGACTCATACAAGCCCAGTGCTCCCTAATGAGACTGACTAGTCACTTAGAAACAGACTAATCAGTGAATGGCCTAATCAAGAACATGGGGACCATACCTATAGTTCAGTTTCAATTCAATGTACACTCTAGTCCGACTGTTGACAATTTCTTAGAGAATCAAATGCCATTTACTTTTTGTGTTTCTTATTATCAGCCGCTATCACACATCCTGAATCTGTACATAAACATACACGTCACAGTGTCAGAAATATCTGTTACATACTATTTTACAAGGAAATTGTAGAGAAGAAAACATTACCTGTGACGACAATGTTAATTTGGCAGGTCCGTTGTTGGTTTGTACCAGCTTCAAAAGCCGTAACGCTGACAGGCACAGTGGACTGACCACTTGCCGGAGCAGTCACTTGGTATGATCTTGGGTTGCTTATTTGAACATTATTAACGCGGTAAGTGTAGAATACTTGTTGTGTGTTGCCAGATGCCGTTGGTTCCGGTATATTAACGCTGACAGTTGAGCCGGCTGTGCCAGAAACACTTACTTCAGGCTGACATGTGATTTGGAAACCTATTGGTGCAAATATAAAGGAAAATAATAGTTTAGTACGATAATATAAATCTATCATGCTCATTTAAAGAGAATATACATCGTTTGTTTTTGCTGTATTCTTCACAATTTGGAGGTTAATATTTTATAACAATTACTGCTACACTGACATGTTTAAAATTTTGTGTTCATAGATGCTGGAAAAATCAAGGAAAAAAAGTGTTGTCCTTGTAGTCTGGTTCCCTGACCCCACTTCAGTCATAACGGCACTTTCAGGGATTTGTCAGGTCAGGAAACCAGACTAACAATGTAACAAACTAATCTGTAACATACTGTATTTTACAAGGATATTGTAGAGAAGAAAACATACTTGTTGTGTGGTGCCAGAATGGCTAAGTAAAATTAATACTACTATTTAGTGTAATAATTCATATTTTTTTTAAGGTTATAATTATTTATTTAAGTTTGAGAACTTTCCTTTATTTGTTGTAAACTTTAAACCTTAATTGTTTTTGGTTTATACTGGGGCATGACCAAGTACAAGCTTTGGCTTTCTGACTGCTGTACAGGGCGAGTAAAAAACAGTGCCTTTGGATATGCCCTTGTCTCACACAAAAACAGGAAAGGTTAGGCCAAAAAAAAAAAATCGGTCTCTGGTACATGGTCAGCGCGCGCGTCGATTTTAATCATACGTGTCAACTTTTTTTCTTCTCCAAATTAACACGGAAGCCACAACAGCGCCCTCTATTGCCGCGCCTCCTCAAATTTTTGTACCAAGGAGCACCAAGGAATGGGGAAATTGCACCAAGGCAAATGATAAAAGGCACCAAGGAAAATTATGGAGGACACCAATGTATAATGAGGACACAAAAAAAGCAAAATAGTACCCGCCTTGTCTGTACAATACAAGCTTGGAAAAAAAAAGCCACCAAGAAAAAGGGGAAAAAACCGCGTCGCCGCATCAATTCCGGAACTTTGGTCTGACCAGAGACCGACTATTTTTATTTTTTGGCCTTAATAAGGTTATTTTTCTTCAGCCAACACTCGATCTGGGTATTGACCACATTCAGTACAAGTTTCGCTAGGGCAGTGCAGAAACGTCGTAAAATACGGACAAAATGACGCAAGCAGGAACCTGAACAAGGGGCGCCAAGATCGCCAGATCTTAGCATTCTTACCCCTTTGACTTTTTTCTTTGGGGTACCTCACTATGCAACAACAATTCGCTACTCAGCAGCGAGCTTCGGAGGCAAGAAATTGAACCTCATAAGCGTCCTTTTCTCGAAATCCTAAAGAAATGATGATGATGATTCCAAGAGAGGTGAATGTTGGGACCCATTAGTTGGGCTCTCCTATTATACACATACACACTGGCAATCAGGTCACTGGTGCCCGTCTATGCGACCCGAGGGACTGTGAGTGACCAGAAAAGGTTCAAAATATAAGGGGAAAAACACTTTTCAGGGCATTATCATTTAACTGTTTAAGTTTATACAATTAACTCATAAACATTTCAACTTAATTCAACAATTAAAGGAACACTTTTGGTTTCCCTAGATTCAAGTTTGAGTTTGAGATTTTTAAGAGGGCGCTGTGACGAGTCACTTAATGTTTGAGTATAGTGCCCGATCAGGCACTGCACTCTATAAAATGCGGTTGTGCTTACATATTTGTATGAGCGGATCCACCTGTAGTCAGATAGGGTCCAGCCCCCCCCCCCCAACCCACCCTTTACCCCCACCCTTTTCCCCATCCCTGCGTTCAAGTTTCTCAACCTGTTGCCCGGCGTTAATGTTCACAAGAAATCGCCGCTCCGTAACACCTAAACAAGCAGTAGGCAAGAGTGGCGTGAACTTGTCACACAGATCGGTCGACTTTAGAACATTTCAATCAATGTGGTTTTTACACCGTTTACTCACCTGGTAGATCATGACATAATCCTCCAAACAAGAAGCAAACCTGCACCGCTACCACAAAGTAGAGACGGACTTTCATACCTAGGAGTGACATTCCACGTGGCTACTGATATCACTCGTGTTACCATTGACAAAGATTTATCACTGCAAGATAGCGATATTGCCAAGATGTATGTTTTTATAAAAACACCAAAGCTGTTGCTCATACGATTGCGTTTATTAACATACAGTTTACTTCCTCAATCATGGCGTCATGTTTTTTTGAAAAGAGTCAGTCAGCCGTGAAGTGCAGGTTTATGCCAATGCACCTGTGCACCACTTTGTTCAGAGAACGCGCATGCGTACTGGGTGATTTCATGACCTGGGTCGTTTCAAAACAGACGACGTACGGCACCATTCCGTACCCGTTCATCAGCAGGGGAAAAAAATCACATACATTCCCACAAGTTACAGACAAAACTCATGAAAAGTTATGAGAACACAACATATGAATTTCACAATAATAATTATGAGCTCAGAAATTCTAATTTTGAAAACCATTCGGAAAAAAAGGATTTTAAAGGGAAAAAACACAACGATCTTTCCCACACAAAACTCTTCACGTTCCGCTTAAGACGCCGTAAATCAATCCAATTTTAAAACCATTTCTCCAGTTTTCCTGAAAAGAAAATGATGTACACTGCCACGTGGATAAAGACTCGTTGAAAATGGATATTATTTTTGTTTTATTACGAATAGCGTAGCTCAAGAAAGAACGACTTATTCATCGGCGTTTCTTTTCAGTACAATAACGTACGCCTCAAACATTGAACGTAGCTGCCTCGTACCCGAGTCAAATTGTACCCATCAAATCGTACCAATCAATCAAATCGGACCCATCAAATCGTACACAGGGTCCCAGAAACTAGCAATCATTTTAAAGTGTCAGAAACTAGCAATCATTTAAAAGAAAAAAATTGGGTTGGAAATACCCCCCAAGAAGTCAGACAAGCACCAGAAATAGATAGAGGTTATTAATGCATCATCCATGCATACATCGCATCCATGGCCATTTTTTATTTTTTTGTCTCCAACTTTCAGGTCACCCAATATAGACGCGTATTGGACCCAATAGATAATCTATTAGTCTTGCAACTAAAAAGACTACAGCTCAAAAAAAAAATGCAAAACATGATTTCTGTCTTATTTGACGGTTCCATATTGTTATTCAAGGCTATATTCACTCACACATGACCATGAGAGACAGCCAATCAAAAAACTCAATATCGTTTAAGACTTTGAATTCAGCCAACATCAAACGATTATTGACGTCTTCGGTGAAGGGGTTCAAAATGTAATTACTTATACGACTTCTTGTTCAATTTTATCTTTAATTTATGGTTGAGCCTTCCAGCTTTAAATGCCCTACAATCAACACATGATAAATTCATTTGTAGCTTTTCAGATAAAGGAGTTTTTTTTTCAAGCTTTTTCATTAATTAATGGTTTTACCATCCGACACGATATTTCCGTGTGATAAAAGGCTATTTTCCGTTTCTAAGTTAGTAAGATTGAGCAGTCAGGATTAAAGGTTTTCATACGATGTTCAATAACAAATTTATAACTTAAACAAAAACGTAAAGTATTACAACAAATTATCTGCATAAATACGGATGTTCAGCGTGAAATAGTATTACGGGCCAACAGATCGATATGGACCGACCATCAATTAGGGTACATACATATATCAAAGGTATTCATATCACCTTTAAAATTGATATCTATCTGAGTATAGATGTACAAATGAAACTAATCTATACAATTTACTAGTTCTTGAGATGACACATGACATTTCTCAAATTAGGTTTTGCCCTTCAGATTGAACTGTCCCGATTAAAGGTTTTCATACGATGTTCAATAACAAATTTATAACTTACAACAAAAACGTAACGTATTAAAACATAAAAATATCTGCATAAATACGGAACGGAACATTTCTGTGTAGTAGGCCTGAGGGGCTATTTTATTAATACGTTTCTATCTAATTAACATTTTATTTCCTCCAAGCAAAAGTAAAGTGATACCTTAAAAAAAATGCTAGAACGTACCTTGATTTAAGCCTACGATCACCTGAACGAAATACCCGATCAACTTAACTGTGAACTATAAGCTCCCACCAGTCTCAGTTTATCATGCAATCATGCTCAGGTTGTTCCTTTTTTCCATGGTGAGCTTGAAAACGGTCCGCCCTCAAAATGTGATCAATTTACGGTTTTTTCGGGAAAAGTAAAGTGTTCTCCTGAACCCCACTACTATATATTTCAAAAATACAAGTATGAAAGATTTAGGTTGTACACCTTCATAAAACTAGATTAAGTTGTAAGCCTACTTTGAATAGTATTTTCCAAGGAAAAAAAAACAAAAACAAATGAGAACTGTATTTTCGGTTGAAATATTTGTCTCGCTCAACATAATTTTCTGTAGTTACAGCCGCAGTTATTTCATACAGGTGCCGTGACGAAATTCTCAATTATCATCAAGCTCCGGGCGAATGATGGAACTCTTCCAATCAGTCTGATCCAAGACGAAGTACGTCTGTGCCATGGGGGAAAAACACAACGACAAAAACATGTGTTATGTTTTCCCAACAGATTATGCTGACAAAGCGTAAACATTAATTTTTACGACACTTTCGTGGACCATACCAATCCACTCTCAAGACAAGTCAAGTTGCTGGAGGTCAAGATAATTTCCATCCAGCTAAGCTTTGCAAATAAGCGAACCTAAGCAATGCAACCTAAACTATAACCCGCCCAAATATGCACCAATTTCCACCCATATACGCTTACGCCTTTACCTGACACCCCTTTGAAACAGGTGTTCCAGATTTTGGTTTCTGACATGACAGGTATTTTAATATTTTGTTGGCTACACTACAACACTTTAACTTGAACCCATCCAACCATCTAGCAACTCCAGACGCTCTTTTTCACCCATAATAGCTCGTGTCTGTCTCATGATCAAAATGATTGATCTCACGTGTTCTATCTTGTTCTCGGTCATTCGTTTAAGGATGAGTGTCAGATCAGAGAAAGTCGGCCTGCTCTTCGGATCCTTATCCCAGCATCGCTGCATCAGAGTGTATCTGTAGGCATAACATACTGGTGTTAATGAAGCTTTAGCGAAACAATGGCAATGGGGAATCAACAGTAGGGAGTCTGCATGGTGATATTGAGGCCTACGATTCAGTTTGGGAGATTGATGCATGCAGGGCCGTACCTGCACAACCCCCCCCCCCGAAAAAAAAATGCGAAATATGACTTAAGAACGCATCTCAATTGGACAGTAGGTTAGGCTCTGATATAAACTATTCTGCTATTGAATTATTTTGTTAGGGTATTTACATTTCCTCGTCGCAGTTGCTCGGCTTTGCCATGCGGTATCCTTCCCTCAACTTGCCCGCCAATGACTTAGTTTCAATGGACGGGTAGGGTGTGCCACCTAAAAACAGAAAAATCCACCAACAAATTACTAGATGGACACTGGTCTTAATGGCCGAATAGGCTATACGTTTTGACCATTTGCAGTGGAAAGTATTGTGCGATTTCAAAGATAGCTTAATACATCACAAATTTAAAATCCCAGATGTAAAATCCCAAGAGCTTACACAACTTTTAGTTTGCATTTTAATCTACACTTTTCAACAAAGAGTGAAAAAAATTTCAAGAAATAGACTCAGTTTTGAGGTTTGGAACTTAATGCATAGTGAAGCAGGTTCGTCATACAGCAACACAATCAATAATGAACTCACCCAAAGACGCAATCTCCCACAGGAGTATTCCGAAGGACCATCTAATACATTTTAATAAAAAAAAGACAAATATTGCACTGGTTTTAATTTTGATGAACATAGCAAAACCAAATGTGAGTGATACTGTAAGTTTGTGAATCATTTTACTTTTCTCAATTGTTTGTCTTTATTTTCCTGCTTAACGTGGTATCAATCACACAATTCCTCAGTTATTATTTTTGCCACTTCATAAACTTTGATCAAAATTAGACAAGAAATTGGTGTCAGACAAGTGTTGATTGCATGACTTACACATCGCTCTGCGTTGTGTAAGTTTGATACATCATAGATTCAATGGAGAGCCATCGGGCGGGTACACGCTTCTGTTAGAAGAAGAAGAAATTGTCAAATAAGAAATTGAGTAAAGGTAATCCATCAATCAGATCATTTTTATCGGGCAGCAGGCAGTACATGGTAAAAAAGGGTAATCCTGCCTTGATATGGCCAGATGACTATACGTTTACCCTGCAAAACGCATGGTGTCAGCTTCAAGTAGAACACGTGCTTTGTAATGGTGCCTTGGTTTACTTTCCAGGGTCACGCATCATTGCGCATCATTGTCTTGAAAACTAAAATTGTAATCAGTGAAGAATACCGGCAACAACGCCATCAAGGTGTCATCTGAAAGCTCTTAGCTTTTACTTTATTACTGAAGCCCATTGAATGTTCAGTACAGGATAGTCTGGCCATATGAACCCTTTACAGGATTTTCGTTTTTTGGAAACACCCTGTATAACCGAACATAACACAAATGAAACAAATAAATGAACTTACAGTTACAAAAACAAGAGTGAACAATTTGTTTTTAAACAAAAAGCTATAAGAATGAGTAACTTAAAATCCTTTCTTCATTCTGATAAACTATAGCCGAAGGCTGCCTTCTAAAGAACCAACAGAAGATTCCGAGTGATTTGAACCATAATTACGAAAAGGCACCTTTGAAGTCTGAACATAAACGTCCTCCCCTCGGGAAAGTCCAAAATCAGACACTTTGGCAGTCAGGTCTTCTTCAAGCAAGACGTTCCTTGCAGCTAAATCTCGGTGAATAACCTGCGAATAGATAACACTTCAAGCTGTAAGTTTGTAAAAGTAACGGCGAGACACACAGCCGCTCACTATAACAAAAATGCTTTTCGAAAACTTCCGGTAATTGTATTCTGTGTAAGGTTTTCGGTGCCTTAATGTCTTTTCTTGTCCCTATGTCCCTATACACAGTTGAAACTGTATTGACACCTAACCCGTTGAACCCTAAACAGTTGACACTTATATTTAGATAAATAAAATTTCTTTTGAAAAAGCCATTGTCGATCAATTAACTGTCTAGCTTAAGGGTAATCACAATCCGACGATTGGTTAATTGCGATCACCTTAAGTTCGACGATTTATTCATTTGATGTTATTTTACTGAAATAAAATAATGACATGTAGCCCAACTGTCTCAGAATAATATCCCCAAAACCTGCTTTTTCACGCACCCTCTAACACTGTCTAGCAGTAGCCTTTAAAGCCGAGAAAGGAACATTGTACTGAGGTCTCACCCCTGATATGGCTAGATGTTTCATTCCCTTGGCAACATCGAAGGCAAACTTCACCAGCTGATCCGAGGTCAATGCTTCCCCATCCGTTGCTGACTGAGAGCAAGCCGTGCGCAGGTAGCTGCGAAGGTCACCGTTTGGCAGATACTCAAGTGTCACTAATAATAAATCTTTGGAGGATAGAAATATGAAATATAGATACCATTCGTTCCGTGAAAATTTGATGAATTTACTCATTTACTTTTTCATTGATACCTATCCCCCTCCCTTATTAAACCCAGACACATCAAGAAAACTTGCTGTATAGACTACACTGCAAAACATGTGTTTAGCTATTAACCACTTTTATAAACACATTAGTTTACATCAGTTTGTACACATGTTTAAATTACCTCACCAAATAAAGATCAGCCCATCCTTGGAAAATTTCAAATCAAAACTTAAGACACACTTGTTTAATGCTTTCAGAAGCGCATATTGCGCTACATCAATTAATCAATCAATCAACATTTATTTCCATAATGCCAAAGAGAAAACAAGACAATAAGAATTGTTTCTTATTATTATTATGTTGAAATACTAAACATGTTTAAAGTGAGGATGTACAGTGTTTAGCGATTGATTGTTGTTCAGGAATTGAACACATAATGTTTAGCTTCTAAACATGTTCAGAAAGTGATAGCAAGATTGCAATGTGTTTAATTGTTAAACACAGTTTTTAGAGTGTATCTTTCCTCGTCCGCGTTACATTTTGCATGATGTACCTTGATGGTGACACGCCCCCAGAAGGGAGACAACATTTGGATGATAGCCGATAGAAGACATGGTTCTGAATTCCTCCATGAAGTCTGCCCTCTCCTCTGGTGTGGCATTACCTGAGAAACGAGGGGAACGACGAAAGCATTACTCAAATTAAAAAGTGACTTTTTTTATCTGCAAAGAAATACCTAAACCTCACCCTCAGGGACCTGCCAATAATTAATTGTAATATACATTTTGTGAAAAAGGTACATGAACAAACGTCGATTCTCGAAAATCAAAATTTTAAGTTGCTTGTTTTTTAAACAGATACTTTTTCTGAAAAAATGACGAGTAATGACAAGTAAAAAATACAGATCATGTTATACATTCTTTCTTCTGAATTAATTATTTTAAAAAAATGGTATACCTTTGAGTATCTTGATGGCTGATTTGGTCATTTTCCCGCCTTTTTTCACTGCTCCAGCCCTGACTTCCCCAAAGTCTCCCCTGCCGAGTACCCGATCCTCCACCACCAGATTGGACCAGGCAATCTCCCACTTAGCCGCCCAGGATGGCAGGCCGATATCCTCGTAGACCGTGGACGACATACCTTCCATTCTCACTTCGTATGTAGTTTCATCATCCTGATTTTACAATAGGAAGACGACATGGATGTGTCACTAATATCACTATTAATCACTAGATATCACTAATTAAAAACCAACTGTTGGTTGGCTAAGATTGATTATTGCTATGGTAAAGTGGTGTATACTGGGGTGCGCGTTATGAGGAGGGAGCAGAATGGGCCACTCGCTCGAAGCCTGCCTTCACCCCCCTCCCCCCCTCGTGCTCCCCCCGTCCTGAATTCGGGAAAGTCAAACATAAGCTTTTCATTTTTGAAACCTATTGAGGACCCTTCAAGAAATAAAGGCCTCCGATAAATGCCCCTCTCGCAAACTCGATCCTACAAGACCCAACCGCCACATGCGGTTAATTAGCGCCACTACTTTTTTTTCTCGAAATGCTGCATTATATTCATGTCCCGTTTGTATTTTTATACAGAGTTATTAGGCCCTATTTCTATGCAACTAAAGAAAGATATCAGAATAATCATTGGACATGCCTACCATGGGTATATCCCGAGCTGACCTGTCGTCACGACGCTGCATCTGTTTCCTTGCGCCGTAAATGATGACGGCTACAACTGCTACGACCACCAACGTGACCACAACACTGACCACGGCTACGATGACTTCATTGCCGGATTCGCCATTCCATTACAAATAAGAAAACACGACGTGTGTTAGGTCATTTTAAACTGGGAGACTTGTAAGTTGTTAACAAATTAATATCATTAGCTTTCCCCTGCAATACATCAAAATGTTAAGTGCACTGAGTATTAAACAACCTGGGTCGGGCCGGTTTGGACAACCTCGCCCTTTCCATTTGCATTGAGAAATTACTTTCAAAAAATAAGTTCGTGCATTAAAACTCGTGTCGCTGTCGCACAGGAAAAATCTTGCCACAGCCGTTTCGAACAAAGCGAAGAAAGTTTAATTTTTTTTCGAATTGCAAACACTCGCACTGCGTATAATATTATCACAAGTGAACACGATAAACTGAACTCCGGCGAATTTCGCAGCGAACGTTTCGTGACGTCTGATTCGCTTCGTTTTCTTTAACGTCCAATATATGAACCGGCCTGGAAACTGATGGTGAACAATCTGACGTCATTGCAACAAATAATCCAGGAACTAATAATAACTGCAGAGAAACTCAAACAAATTAAACTAAGTAATGTGAACAAACACACCAACAAACCAAAGACTTTTAAAAGGTGCAAAAAGGGAGCTGTGCCAAAGGAAAAGATTTTATTATAGCGATTATAACTTCTCAGATTTGTAATCTTACCGGTAATGGTCGTAAGCGGCTTTGCTGCTGTTGTTGTTGTTGTTGTTTGAATAGTGGTCGGGTTTTGCATCGTCGTTACAGATTCTGTAGTGGGTTCTGGAAGTGCAAAGAGAAAATACACGTAAATACCTTATTAAAAGAATCCAATATGTGGGAAAATTTCCAAGGGCGGATCCAGAACACAATTTTTGGGGGGGCAAAAAAAATTTGTTCGAGGCCCGCTTAAGGGCCCCGAAAAATTTTGGATTCTAGATGCTCTGTGGTGCGATCTGAGGCAATTTCTGACCACTTTAACCAATGAGGAAAAGATGGTGGTGTACTCATTGCCTGCCTTTATTGCGATGTCACATAAAAAAAACAAAAATTGGTCTCGTTTTTTTGGGGGGGGGGGGCATGGCCCCCTTTGGCCCCCCCCCCCCCCGGATCCGCCCTTGAAAATTTCACGGGGCAGTTCCGTTCATGTTACTTGGAAATGTAACGCTGTTGGGTCATCAACATTTTTATTAAGAAGCTTAAAATCATATCTTGGTGTTTTTCCGGGAGCCGAAAACTTCATATTAAGCTTGCTCCAGAGGGTTCGAATCCCGCTCAGGTGCACATGTAGTTGGGGGTGTCTTATTCCCTACCTGTTTTCCACAGGTTTTCCAACTTGAAGAGATTATTTTCCTGAGGTTTTCAACCTCTAAAGCGTAACATTTCCTTAATGTCTTCTCTCTACAAGTTGCCACAGGTTTGCGAGCTACAGTGCCATGGGGGCTTCTGAGGAGTCATCGATTTTATATCGGAAACAAATACTTTTAAGAAAGCAGGGAATCGAACCCATGACCTGACACTAAGATGTCTTCCAATCAACCCAGGTTTGTTGCTAAATGTTCCTTGCAGAGCAAAGACAGGGGATGTAATTTCTGCTGGTCCCAGAGGGCCAGCCTAATGCCGCTTCTTGCAAAAAAACACCAAGTGAGTGAGTGACCGAGTGTCACAGTGGCCAAGACTGGCTGTAGGCTGGCGAAGACAGCCTGGTAGTGCTATCGTATAGGATAACCCTTGAGGTGGCCCACTGTGTAGCCCAGATGCATAAAAAAAACTTACAGTGAATAGCCATTCTAAATCAATTGAATAAAATTGTGTACGTCCTGTATGGTCTGGTGTCCTCTTGATACCTATCTCACTGACTGGTACTTGTTTCTTAGACTGGTCCCGGACCAGTTTACTAGGCTTGTCTGATCTTTTTCTTTTCTTTTCCACGTGTTTGCTATTCTAATGTGCTTACCTTCTATGACGCCTGTGTAGTTGCAGATTGGGAGCATGTTGGGCTGCCAGCTTCTATCAGACTGACATGTGACTTGTGCGTCGCCAATCATTCTGTGCAATGGCAGGCAGAGGTAACTGATCTTTTCTCCAGCTGTTAGAGCGTCAACGTACGATATAAAGGCGTTCCTGCCAAAACCAGGATGGAAGCAGTCTGATCCTGGCACAGGATCTGTGAAAGAAAAAAAGTGGGATTTGTTACTAAATAAGGTTATGATTTATAGAGGAAACAGACCTGCATACAGCAAGGTCAAATTGTATCACCAAGAAAGGAACTTAAATCAGTATTAAATAAGCATTTATTGTTTTTAGGAGGTAAAGGAAACGAAATATTTTACTTTATAACAGAGATGTCGCAGTGAGGTGGTAACAAAATTGTATAAAAATGTGTGATTTATTGATTGTTTTGGTTGACAAGACAGCAGCATCCTTGTAAATTATCCCGTTAACAATTTCGAAAAACCTCCCGGATTTTCAAAATAAGTGACTGTAGCGCCTATACAAACCTGTGAATTCATAGACTTGCATCGAGAACTCTCCACCGCAGGTTGTGCTGTTGTCTCCGGTGCAGGGAGACAAACAGTTCCCTATGCCTTCAGTACTTCCATACTGGAACGGGTCCGAGAGGGCGCCCCCACAGAAGCACTGTTTCCCTGCCTCCAAGGCGTAATACCGAAGGTTTCTCCTCCTACAAATATCCCGGCAGAGGTCGATAGTCATCATATCTATACTTTCGCAATACCGCTGATCGTTTCCACAGGACGCATGGCACACGTTGTTGTCATCATCACATGTTATCAGGTCTGGTAATGCCCGTTGGTGATTGTCGAAATAACAGCCATGGTTGATATCTGGATAAAGAGCAAAGTCGCGGGAAATGCTAATTTCATAGTAACTTGCTCCCGATTCTCAGTGCAGTGGACAAGCTTTTGTGGTGTGATGTAAGAGTGAGCAGTACTTGTTTTATGGTCACATCCATGTGTGGCGATCTCGGGGGACGGGGTGACATTTTCCCCCGGAGGACGCCAATAGTTTTACACGTCTCGGTCCCCCTCCCATGTAATTGATTATACTACATGCAGTACGCTGCATTTTCTACAAATTGTGGGTTAGTTCTAAGTACTGTTTGTAAATGCGGGGAAGTGACATAAAAGACGCATGCGTTGGTGCTTACATTCATGTATGAGCGGATCCACCTGTAGTCAGATAGGGTCCAGCCCCGCCCTTACCCCACCCCTACCCCACCCATTACCCCACCCCTGCGTTCAAGTTTCTCAACCTGTCGCCCGGCGTTAATGTAAACAAGAAATCGCAACTCCGTGTACCAAAGAACAAAAAGTGGGTAAGGCTTGCGTAAAATGATGTCACACAGATTGGTCGATTTGAGAACATTTCAATCAATGCAATATTTGCACCGTTAACTCACCCGTTGGGTCCTGACATGATCCTCCAAACAAGACGCAAACCAGCACCGCTACCACAGAGTAGAGACGGACTTTCATCTTCATGCCTTGCATACGTTCTACGTGGTTACCGATGTCAGCACTCGTAATACGATTGATACAGATTGATCACTACAAGATAGCTATAATCTATGTCTTTATAAAAACATCAAAGCTGTTGCTCATACGCTTGCGTTTATTAATATACAGTTTTACGTCCTCGATCATGGCGTAATGGTTTTTTGAAAAGAGTCAGTCAGCCGTGCAGTGCAGGTTTATTCCAATGCACCTGTGCACCACGCGCATGCGTACTGGGTGATTTCATGACCTGGGTCGTTTCAAATATGACGACGTACGGCACCGTTCCGTACCCGTTCATCGGTAGAAAAAAATCACATACATTCCCACAAGTTACATACAAAACTCATGAAAAGTTATGAGAACACAACATATGAATTTCACAATCATAATGATAAGCTCAGAATGTCTAATTTTGAAAACCAATTGAAAAAAAAGGATTTTAAAGGGGAAAAAACAACGATCTTTCCCACACAAAACCCTCCACGTTCCGCGTAAAACGCCGTTAATCAATCCAATTTTAAAAACATTTCTCCAGTTTTCCTGAAAAGAAAATGATGTACACTGCCACGTGGATAAAGACTCGTTGAAAATAGCAAAGTTCAAGAAAGTTCAAGAAATATCGGCGTTTCTTTTCAGTACAATAACGTACGCCCAATTCATTGAACATAGCTGCCTCGTACTTTGGTCAAATCGTACCCATCAAATCGTACCCAGGGTCCCAGAAACTAGCAATCATTTTAAAGTGTCAGAAACTAGCAATCATTTAAAAGAAAAAAATTGGGTTGGAAATACCAACAAAAAGTCAGACAAGCACCATAAATAGATAGAGGCTATTAATGCATCATCCATGCATACATCGCATCCATGGCCATTTTTAATATTTGTCTCCAACTTTCAGGTCGCCCAATATAGACGCGTATTGGACCCAATAGATAATCTATTAGTCTTGCAACTAAAAAGACTACAGCTCAAAAAAAAGTGCAAAACATGATTCCTATCTTGTTTGACGGTTCCATATTGTTGTTGAAGGCTATATTCACTCACACATGACCATGAGAGGCAGCCAATCAAAAAAACTCAATATCGTTTAAGACTTTGAATTCAGCCAACATCAAACGATTATTGACGTCTTCGGTGAAGGGGTTCAAAATGTAATTACTTATACGACTTCTTGTTCAATTTTATCTTTAATTTATGGTTGAGCCTTCCAGCTTTAAATGCCCTACAATCAACACATGATAAATTCATTTGTAGCTTTTCAGATAAAGGTGGGTTTTTTTCCAAGCTTTTTCATTAATTAATGGTTTTACCATCCAACACGATATTTCCGTGTGATAAAAGGCTATTTTCCGTTTCTAAGTTAGTAAGATTGAGCAGTCAGGATTAAAGGTTTTCATACGATGTTCAATAACAAATTTATAACTTAAACAAAAACGTAAAATATTACAACAAATATCTGCATAAATACGGATGTTCAGCGTGAAATAGTATTACGGGCAAACAGACCGATATGGGCCGACCATCAATTAGGGTACATACATATATCAAAGGTATTCATATCACCTTTAAAATTGATATCTATCTGAGTATAGATGTACAAATGAAACTAATCTATACAATTTACCAGTTCTTGAGATGACACATGACATTTCTCAAATTAGGTTTTGCCCTTCAGATTGAACTGTCCCAATTAAAGGTTTTCATACGATGTTCAATAACAAATTTATTACTTCAACAAAAACGTAAAGTATGACAACATAAAAATATCTGCATAAATACGGAACGGAACATTTCTGTGTAGTAGGCCTGAGGGGCTATTTTATTAACATATTTCTATCTAATTAACATTTTATTTCCCCCAAGCAAAAGTAAAGTGATACCTTAAAAAATGCTAGAACGTACCTTGATTTAGGCCTACGATCACCTGAACGAAATACCTGATCAACTTAACTGTGAACTATAAGCTCCCACCATTCTCAGTTTATCATGCAATCATGCTCAGGTTGTTCCTTTTTTCCATCGTGAGCTTGAAAACGGTCCGCCCTTAAAATGTGATCAATTTACGTTTTTTTCGGGAAAAATAAGTGTTCTCCTGAACCCCACTGCTAAATACTTCAAAAATACAAGTATGAAAGATTTAGGTTGTACACCTTCATAAAACTAGATTAAGTTGTAAGCCTACTTCGAATAGTATTTTTCAAGGAAAAAAAAACAAAAACAAATGAGAACTGTATTTTCGGTTGAAATATTTGTCTCGCTCAACATATTTCTGTAGTTACAGCCGCAGTTATTTCATACAGGTGCCGTGACGAAATTCTCAATTATCATCAAGCTCCGGGCGAATGATGGAACTCTTCCAATCAGCCTGATCCAAGACGAAGTACGTCTGTGCAAAGGGGGAAAACACAACGACAAAAACATGTGTTATGTTTTCCCAACAGATTATGCTGACAAAGCGTAAACATTAATTTTTACGACACTTTCGTGGACCATACCAATCCACTCTCAAGACAAGTCAAGTTGCTGGAGGTCAAGATAATTTCCATCCAGCTAAGCTTTGCAAATAAGCGAACCTAAGCAATGCAACCTAAACTATAACCCGCCCAAATATGCACCAATTTCCACCCATATACGCTTACGCCTTTATCTGACACCCCTTTGAAACAGGTGTTCCAGATTTTGGTTTCTGACATGACAGGTATTTTAATATTTTGTTGGCTACACTACAACACTTTAACTGTAACCCATCCAACCATCTAGCAACTCCAGATACTCTTTTTCACCCATAATAGCTCGTGTCTGTCTCATGATCAAAATGATTGATCTCACGTGTTCTATCTTGTTGTCGGTCATTCGTTTAAGGATGAGTGTCAGATCAGAGAAAGTCGGTCTGCTCTTCGGATCCTTATCCCAGCATCGCTGCATCAGAGTGTATCTGTAGGCAAAACATACTGGTGTTAATGAAGCTTTAGCGAAACAATGGCAATAGGGAATGAACAGTAGGAAGTCTGCATGGTGATATTTAGGCCTACTATTCAGTTTGGGAGATTGATGCATGCAGGGCCGTACCTTGCACAACCCCCCCCCCCAAAAAAATTGCGAAATATGACTCAAGAACGCATCTCAATTGGACAGTAGGTTAGGCCATGGGCGTCGCGAGGGGGGGGGGGCAAGGGGGGGGCACTTGCCCCCCCCCCGGAAAAGCACCCAAAAAAAAAAAGGAAGAAAAAAAAAGAAGAAAAAAAAAGAAAAAGAGGCGCGAAGACAAAGTGGTGTAAATTTAATGAGTTGGGGGGGGCAAAATGTCCCTGCCCCCCTCTAAAAACTGATAAATCGAGAATGTGTTGAGAAATACAAGCATTTTTTGGCCCAAAAAATGTTTGCCCCCCTCTAGAAAAAATCCTGGCGACGCCCATGGGTTAGGCTCTGATATAAATTATTCTGCTATTGAATTATTTTGTTAGGGTATTTACATTTCCTCCTCACAGTTGCTCGGCTTTGCCATGCGGTATCCTTCCCTCAACTTGCCCGCCAATGACTTAGTTTCAATGGACGGGTAGGGGGTGCCACCTAAAAACAGAAAAATCCACCAACAAATTACTAGATGGACACTGGTCTTAATGGCCGAGTAGGCTATACGTTTTGTCCATTCGCAGTAGGAAGTATTGTGCGATTTCAAAGATAGCTTACATCACAAATTTAAAATCCAGATATAAAATCCCAGAAGCTTACACAACTTATAGTCTGCATTTTAATCTACACTTTTCAACAAAGAGTGAAAAAAAAATCAAGAAATAGACTCAGTTTTGAACTATATCTATATGATTTTAAATAATTGCATTTCCATTATAAGTACATGAGGTTTGGAACTTAATGCATAGTGAAGCAGGTTCGTCATACAGTAACACAATCAATAATGAACTCACCCAAAGACGCAATCTCCCACAGGAGTATTCCGAAGGACCATCTAATACATTTTAATAAAATAAAAGACAAATATTACACTGGTTTAAATTTTGATGAACATAGCAAAACCAAATGTGAGTGATACTGTAAGTTTGTGAATCATTTTACTTTTCTCAATTGTTTATCTTTATTTTCCTGCTTAACGGGGTATCAATCACACAATTCCTCAGTTATTATTGTTGCCACTTCATAAACTTTGATCAAAATTATACAAGAAATTGGTGTCAGACAAGTTTTGATTGCATGACTTACACATCGCTCTGCGTTGTGTAAGTTTGATACATCATAGATTCAATGGAGAGCCATCGGGTCGGTACACGCTTCTGTTAGAAGAAGAAGAAACTGTCAAATAATAATTGAGTAAAGGTAATCCATCAATCAGATCATTTTTATCGGGCAGCAGGCAGTACATGGTGCTTTGAAAATAGGTAATCCTGCCTTGATATGGCCAGATGACTATTCGTTCACCAGCAAAACGCATGGTGTCAGCTTCAAGTAGAACACGTGTTTTGTAATGATGCCTTGGTTTACTTTCCAGGGTCACGCATCATTGCGCATCATTGTCTCGAAAACTAAAATTGTAATCAGTGAAGAATACCGGCAACAACGCCATCAAGGTGTCATCTGAAAGCTCTTAGCTTTTGCTTTATTACCAAAGCCCATTGAATGTTCAGTACAGGATAGTCTGGCCATATTAACCCTTTACAGGATTTTCGTTTTTTGGAAACACCCTGTATAACCGAACATAACACAAATGAAACAAATAATAATTATATTAAATGAACTTACAGTTACAAAAACAAGAGTGAACAATTTGTTTTTAAACAAAAAGCTATAAGAATGAGTAACTTAAAAACCTTTCTTCATTCTGATAAACTATAGCCGAAGGCTGCCTTCTAAAGAAACAACAGAAGATTCCGAGTGATTTGAACCATAATTACGAAAAGGCACCTTTGAAGTCTGAACATAAACGTCCTCCCCTCGGGAAAGTCCAAAATCAGACACTTTGGCAGTCAGGTCTTCTTCAAGCAAGACGTTCCTTGCAGCTAAATCTCGGTGAATAACCTGCCAATAGATAACACTTCAAGCTGTAAGTTTGTAAAAGTAACGGCGAGACACACAGCCGCTCACTATAACAAAAATGCTTTTCGAAAACTTCAGGTAATTGTATTCTGTGTAAGGTTTTCGGTGCCTTAATGTCTTTTCTTGTCCCTATGTCCCTATACACAGTTGAAACTGTATTGACACCTAACCCGTTGAACCCTAAACAGTTGACACTTATATTTAGATAAATAAAATTTCTTTTGAAAAAGCCATTGTCGATCAATTAACTGTCTAGCTTAAGGGTAATCACAATCCGACGATTGGTTAATTGCGATCACCTTAAGTTCGACGATTTATTCATTTGATGATATTTTACTGAAATAAAATAATGACATGTAGCCCAACTGTCTCAGAATAATATCCCCAAAACCTGCATTTTCACGCACCCTCTAACACTGTCTAGCAGTAGCCTTTAAAGCCGAGAAAGGAACATTGTACTGAGGTCTCACCCCTGATATGGCTAGATGTTTCATTCCCTTGGCAACATCGAAGGCAAACTTCACCAGCTGGTCTGGGGACAAGGCTTCGTCATCCGTTGATGACTGAGAGCGAGCCCTGCGCAGGTAGCTGCGCAGATCACCATTTGGCAGATACTCAAGTGCCACTAATAATAAATCTTTGGAGAATAAAAATGCGAAATGAAGATACCATTCGTTCCGTGAAAATTTGATGAATTTACTCATTTACTTTTTCATTGATACCTATCCCCCTCCCTTATTAAACCCAGACACATCAAGAAAACTTGCTGTATAGACTACACTGCAAAACATGTGTTTAGCAATTAACCACTTTTATAAACACATTAGTTTACATCAGTTTGTACACATGTTTAAATTACCTCACCAAATAAAGATCAGCCCATCCTTGGAAAATTTCAAATCACAACTTAAGACACACTTGTTTAATGCTTTCAGAAGCGCATAAAGACCTTTTTTTGTTTATATTGCGCTATATAAGAATTGTTTCTTATTATTATTATGTTCAAATACTAAACATGTTTAAAGTGAGGATGTACAGTGTTTAGCGATTGATTGTTGTTTAGGAATTGAACACATAATGTTTAGCTTCTTAACATGTTCAGAAAGTGATAGCAAGATTGCAATGTGTTTAATTGTTAAACACAGTTTTTAGAGTGTATCTTTACTCGTCCGCGTTACATTTTGCATGTACCTTGATGGTGACACGCCCCCAGAAGGGAGACAACATTTGGATGATAGCCGATAGAGGACATGGTTCGAAATTCCTCCATGAAGTCTGCCCTCTCCTCTGGTGTGGCATTACCTGAGAAACGAGGGGAATGACGAAAGCATTACTCAAATTAAAAAGTGACTTTTTTTATCTGCAAAGAAATTCCCTAAACCTCACCCTCAGAGACCTGCCAATAGTTACTTGCAATAATTTTGTAAAATGGTAAATGAACAAACGTCGATCGTTGAAAATCGAAATTTTGAGTTGCCTTGTTATATAAAACAGATTTTTCTGGAAAAAAAGACGATTAATGACAAGTAAAAAATACAGATCATGTTATACATTCTTTCTTCTGAATTAATTATTTTAAAATAATGGTATACCTTTGAGTATCTTGATGGCTGACTTGGTCGTTTTCCCGCCTTTTTTCACGGCTCCAGCCCGGACTTCCCCAAAGTCTCCCCTGCCGAGTACCCGATCCTCCACCACCAGATTGGACCAGGCAATCTCCCACTTAGCCGCCCAGGATGGCAGGCCGACATCCTCGTAGACCGTGGACGACATACCTTCCATCCTCACTTCGTATGTAGTTTCATCATCCTGATTTTACAATAGGAAGACGACATGGATGTGTCACTAATATCACTATTTATCACTAAATATCACTAATTAAAAACCAACTGTTGGTTGGCTAAGATTGATTATTGCTATGGTAAAGTGGTGTATACTGGGGTGCGCGTTATGAGGAGGGAGCATGCAGCATGGGCCACTCGCTCGAAGCCTGTCTGCCCCCCCCCCCCTCGTGCTCCCCCGCCCTGAATTCGGGAAAGGCAAACATAAGCTTTTCATTTTTTAAACCTATTGAGGACCCTTCAAGAAAACAAGGCCTCCGATAAATGCCCCTTTCGCAAAGTCGATCCTACAAGACCCAACCGACACATGCGGTTAATTAGCGCCACTACTTTTTTTTTCGAAATGCTGCATTATATTCATGTCCCGTTTGTATTTTTATAGAGAGTTATTAGGCCCTATTTCTCTGCAACTAAAGAAAGATATCAGAATAATCATTGGACATGCCTACCATGGGTATATCACGAGCTGACCTGTCGTCACGACGCTGCATCTGTTTCCTTGCGCCGTAAATGATGACGGCTACAACCGCTACGACCACCAATGTGACCACAACACTGACCACGGCTACGATGACATTGCCGGATTCGCCATTCACTTACAAATAAGGAAACACGACGTGTGTGTGGTCATTTTAAACTGGGAGACTTGTAACTTGTTAACAAATTAATATCATTAGCTTTCCCCTGCAATACATCAAAATGTTAAATGCACTGAGTGTTAAACAACCTGGGTCGGGCCGGTTTGGACAACCTCGCCCTTTTCATTTGCATTGAGAAATTACTTTCAAAAAATAAGTTCGTGCATTAAAGCTGTAGTCCATCATTGCAGCTATCCGAAAAGTAACTGGCGTAGTTATTGTTGAAAATTATTGTCGCACAGGAAAAATCTTGCCACAGTTGTTTCGTACAAAGCGAAGAATTGCAAACACTCGCACTGCGTATATTATCACAAGTTAACACGATATAATCTGAACTCCAGCGAATTTCGCAGCGAACGTTTCGTGACGTCTGATTCGCTTCGTTTTCTTTAACGTGAAATATGAACCGGCCTGGAAATTGATGGTGAACAATCTGACGTCATTGCAACAAATAATACAGGAACTAATTTACCTGCAGAGAAACTCAAACAAATTAAACTAAGTAATGTTAACAAAAACACCAACAAAGAAAAGACTTTTAAAAGGTGCAAAAAGGGAGCTGTGCCAAAGGAAAATCTTTTATTCTGGCGATTATAACTTCTCAGATTTGTAATCTTACCGGTAATGGTCGTAAGCGGCTTTGCTGCTGTTGTTGTTTGAATAGTGGTCGGGTTTTGCATCGTCGTTACAGATTCTGTAGTGGGGTCTGGAGTTGCAAAGAGAAAATACACGTAAAAACCTTATTATAAGAATCCAATATGTGGGGAAATTTCGATGCTCTGTGGTGCGATCTGAGGCAATTTCTGACCACTTTAACCAATGGTTTTTTTGAGGAAAAGATGGTGGTGTACTCATTGCCTGCCTTTATTGCGATGTCACATAAAAAAACAAAAATTGGTCTCGTTTTTTTTTTGGGGGCCCCTTGGCCCCCCCCGGATCCGCCCTTGAAAATTTCACGGTGCAGTTCCGTTCACGTTACTTGGGAATGTAACGCTTTTGGGTCATCAACATTTTTATTAAGAAGCTTAAAATCATATCTTGGTGTTTTCCTGGGAGCCTAAAACTTCATGATCTTGCTCCAGAGGGTTCGATTCCCGCTCAGGTGCACATGTAGTTGGGGGAGTCATATTCCCTACCAGTTTTCCCCACAGGTTTTCCAACTTGAAGATATTATTTTCCTGAGGTTTTCAACCTCTAAAGCGTAACATTTCCTTAATGTCTTCTCTCTACAAGTTGCCACAGGTTTGCGAGCTACAGTGCCATGGGGGCTTCTGAGGAGTCATCGATTTTATATCGGAAATAAATAATTTTAAGAAAGCAGGGAATCGAACCCATGACCTGCCACTAAGATGTCTTCCAATCTACCCTGGTTTGTTGCTAAATGTTTCCTGCAGAGCAAAGACATGGGATGTAATATCTGCCGGTGCAAGAGGGCCAGCCTAATGCCGCTTCTTGCAAAAAAAAAAACCCAAGTGAGTGAGTGACTGAGTGTCACAGTGGCCAAGACTGGCTGTAGGCTGGCGAAGACAGCCTGGTAGTGCTATCGTATAGGATAACCCTTAATGTGGCCCACTGTGTAGCCCAGATGCATAAAAAAAACTTGCAGTAAATAGCCATTCTGAATCAATGGAATAAAATTGTGTACGCCCTGTATGGTCTGGTGTCCTATTGATACCTATCTCACTGACTGGCACTTGTTTCTTAGACTGGTCCCGGACCAGTTTACTTGGCTTGTCTAGTCCTTTTCTTTCTTTTCCACGTGTTTGCTATTCTAATGTGCTTACCTTCTATGACGCCTGTGTAGTTGCAGATTGGGAGCATGTTGGGCTGCCAGCTTCTATCAGACTGACATGTGACTTGTGCGTCGCCAATAATACTGTGCAACGGCAGGCAGAGGTAACTGATCTTTTCTCCAGCTTGTAGAGCGTCAAAGTGCGATATATAGGAGTTCCTGACAAAACCAGGATGGAAGCAGTCTGATCCTGGCACAGGATCTGTGAAAGAAAAAAAAAGGTATTTGTTACTAAATAAGGTTATAATTTATAGGGGGAACAGACCTGCAAACAGCGAGGTCAAATTGTATTACCAAGAAAGGAACTTAAATCAGTATTAAATAAGCATTTATTGTTTTTAGGAGGTAAAGGAAACGAAATATTTTACTTATAACAGAGGTGGCGCAAAGAGGTGGTAACAAAATTGCGTAATGATGGTAAGGTGTGATTAATGAATTGTATAGTTCGACAAGACAGCAGCATCCTTGTAAATTATCCTGTATCGAAAAGTTCTGGATTTGCAAAATAAGTAATTGCAGCGTATACGAACCTAGGAATTCATAGACTTGCATCTTGAACTCTCCACCGCAGGTTGTGCTGTTGTCTCCAGTGCAAGGATGCGAACAGCTCCCTGATGGTACGCCTGCAGCACTTCCATACTGAAACGGGTCCGAGAGGGCGCCCCCACAGAAGCACTGTTTCCCTGCCTCCAAGGCGTAATATCGAAGGTTTTTCCTCCTACAAATATCCCGGCAGAGGTCGATAGTCATCATATCCATACTTTCGCAATACCGATGCTCTTTTCCACAGGACGAATGACACACGTCGCTGGCATCCTCACATGTTATCAGGTCTGATAATGCCCGTTGGTGATTGTCGAAATAACAGCCATGGTTGATATCTGGATAAACGGAGCAAAGTCGCGGTAAATGCTAATTTCATAATAACTTGCTCCCGATTCTAAGTGCAGCGGAAATGTGGTGTGGTGTCAGTACAGTGCTTATTTTATGGTCACATGACATGTGTGGCGATCTCGGGGGACGGGGTGACATTTTTCCCCTGGAGGACGCCAATAGTTTTACACGTCTCGGTCCCCCTCCCATGTAATTTATTATACTATATGTAGTACGCTGCATTTTCTACAAATTATGGGTTAGTTCTAAGTACTGCTTGTTAATGCGGGGGAATGACATATAAAGACTCATGCGTTTGTGCTTACATTCATGTATGAGAGGATCCACCTGTAGTCAGATATGGTCCAGCCCCGGCCCTTACCACACCCCTACCCCACCCCCTACCCATTACCCCACCCCCGCGTTCAAGTTTCTCAACCTGTTGCTCGGCGTTAATGTTCACAAGAAATCGCCGCTCCGTGTACCACCGAACAAAAAGTGGGTAAGGCTTGCGTGAAATAATGTCACACAGATTGGTCGACTTTAGAACATTTCAATCAATGCAATATTTGCACCGTTCACTCACCCGTTGGGTCCTGACATAATCCTCCAAACAAGACGCAAACCAGCACCGCTACCACAGAGCAGAGATATAGACGGACTGTCATCTTCATGCCTTGGATACGTTCTACGTGGTTACCGATGTCAGCACTCGTAATACGATTGATACAGATTGATCACTACAAGATAGCTATAATCTATGTCTTTATAAAAACATCAAAGCTGTTGCTCATACGATTGCTTGTATTAATATACAGTTTTACTTCCTCAATCATGACTCAATGTTTTTGAAAAGAGTCAGTCAGCCGTGAAGTTCAGGTAAATTCCAATGCACCTATGCACCACTTTGTTCGGAGAACGCGCATGCGTACTGGGTGATTTCATGACTTGGGGTCGTTTCAAACAGACGACGTACAGCACCGTCCCGTACCCGTTCATCAGTAGGGGGGAAATCACATAAATTCCTATACAAGTTACAGACAAAATTCATGCAAAGTTATAAGAACACAAAAGATGAATTTTACAATAATATTATGAGTTCAGAATGTCCAATTTTGAAAACCATTCTGAATAAAAAAGGGATTTTAAAGGAAAAAAACATAACGATCTTTACCTAAAACGATTTTCACAGCCCGCGTAGGGCCTACAACGCCGTATCAATCTAATTTCAAATCCATTCCCCTAATATTCATTGGAAACAAATGAAGTACCCTGCCATGTGCATAAAGACTAGTTGAAAATAATGATATCATTTTCTAGTTATGTATTGTATTAAATAACAAGTGTTTTCTGAAATTTTGCAAGTTTTCATTAAAAAATACTGTTATACACTCAGTGTTATCCGAGAACTTGCAAGAACATTTTCACAAGCTTATTAATTGGACTTTTATATCCTAGATTTTGATAGTGATACATGCCCAACTTCATTGAAATATTGGTCTTGCCATTTTGGTTTCCTGGTGTTTTTTTTTACTCGCCCTGCAGTGCGGACGTCTTAACCACTCGACCACAGAGCTTGCCGCGCCGGGGTCGGCAATGGGCTAAACCCAATATAAACTTTACATCTCCCCAATATAAAACAGGAGAAAAATATGTGAAATGGGCCTGTCTCTGTATCATACATGTTTTCAACAGAGGCCCGAAAACACATGGGTGGATTGAGATGGATTTCGACGCGATCTTGTCCGTGGAGGAAGTGATACCTACAGACGGGTCTTACGTTGTGGAGCGGCTTGATATCAGCATGAAATACCCCAACGGAAAGACTGTATTTGAGGGGAAGTAAGTGGGTTTTGACAATGCCGAATTGTTTACATTTTAAAATATCAATTAATAAAATGCCTTATACTGCCTTGAGCAAATTCTGAGGTCGGGGGAGTATTAACAGATGAGATTCGAAGGTTATTTAAGTACCCTGACACATTGATACAATATAGTGTAACTTCTGAACATCGGAGAGTTTGTAATTTTTTTCCAGAAAGTCAAAATTTAGTTACAATCCGATGCAAAACTTCAACCGGCCGTTTGAGGCTTTCATTCCTTTTGATATAGGCCTAACAATTTTCTTTTTTAAAGCAGTTGATATTTAGCCGGAGTCGGCAAACCTGTAGTAAACGTTAGCTTGCCGGATATGCACTGTACATGCGCAGTTACTGTTTTTTGTACCTAGACATTTTCCGGTGACAAATTTTAGTCTGGCTCCATGCCAACATTATCGTTGTAACTTCGTAGTCACAAGATGGGAATCAGACCATTTTACAATTTCGGACTTTATTTTGAACCCTTTTAAAAAAATTCTCCAGAGCCACAAAGCTGTAAAAGAAAAATGTAACTACTCTGCAATAAAATGTTTGAGACATGTTAAACTAATAAAAGAAGAATATTCTTCTTTTGGGGATCGAAATCCATATCTTCCTGCTCATGAGATCCGTTTCTTATCCACTAGGCCACAGGTGCTACACAACCGTTGGTGGTAATTTAATATATCTTATAATTCAGCCCTATCTTAGAGAGTACAGCGCCCTCTGTTGATAGGGATTGCCGCCAGCAATATATCCACTATCTTTAGAAAATCGTGCAAAACAAGCGTTACTGTGTAAATAGTATAGGTTTTAGTTATATCGTTCAAACGTTACATTTCTACAATCTCAAACTCTTAGATTTAAAGAAAATAATGTCCCTAATGATTTTTTAATGTTTTGTTTTAACGATAAACTTTTATTGCGATTTCGGCCGTCTGCAAACCTCTTATTTTTTTCTTCATTTTGTGCACAAAATGAACCCGCCCCGAGGCTGGCAGCCAATATTAGATTGTTTTTGTGAAGAAATAATTCAGTAACTATACGTCGGTGGATTTTTGCGATCGATGTCTCATTTAAAAGTAACTAACTACCGTAATATGAGGACATGATTTTCTGGGGAAATAGCAATTGAAAAAGCTTTCGAGGTGAAACTCGAAAATAGCATGGGAAATATACATCAGTAAGTATTATATTTTATAACTGCTTCAATAAACGGGATTTTTCAACTGTTTGTAACCAGAAATGTTCGTTACAGCCCCCTCATTCGGTCAAAAATAATTATGGCATATTATAGGCAAAAACAAATTTGTCTTTACGTTTGTCCGTTGTACATGTAAGCCAAGCGCGTCATACGCAAGCGCACTTTATCGGACATCGATCACGGTTGTTATTGGCGGTCAAAGCATCAAGGGGGCGGGGTTTAATGGAACGGTCAAGAAAACTGAAAGGGAGGAGGGAAAATATCAAGTAATGGACTTTATCTCCCATTTTAAACAACCTTCGTAAAACTAGACATTTGTTTATTTTAAATTTGAATTGTTCCCATAGTTATCATAGAGAAAGGAAAACTGAATGTTTATCAATTTTATTGTAATTTACTGTCGCTAGATTTGTTGAAGCGTATTAGTGGTCTGGGCTCTGCGATTTTTCGACAAGCACCAGGAATAGATAGAGGCTATATTGCATCATTTACACATCGCATCCATTTTCGTCTCCAGCTTTCAAGTCACCCAATATTTCTTTATAACAAAGACGCGCCATATGGACCCAATTACCTATTACTATTGCAACTAAAAACGTATAACTCAGAAAAAATCCAAAACATGCTTTCTGGCTGGTTTGACGGTTCCATGATATTGTTTAAGACTCACGAGATCACAGGCAGCCAATCAAAAGATTCAATCTTGTTTCTTAAACTTCGAACTCGGCCAAAATTATACGATTATTGAAATCTTTGAGTCAGTTAGCTTATGGTCAAAAACCAATTCCCATATGCCAAATAGGGCACATTCTATGAAAATTTCTGGGATTATTAACAAAACATTATAAAACCCAAATCCACTTGATGCCATTTTTCCACCCCAGAAGATTGTTTTCTGGGTATTGTTTTTGAGCCAAAATGAAGAGTGCACAAATGAATACCCATTTAAGTCTGAACTTTTAGTGGGCAGGACGTCCAGTTGGAAAAAAAATAGCGAAATAAGCCCCAAAGCAGAGTCATTTATCAAGACTTTTTGCAGTAGATGAAACACTCGAGTTAAGAATTACAACGGCACTTGGGTGAGGTGTCCAAATGCGAAAAACAAAAGTGAAATTATCGGAATCGGTTATTTATCTTACGGGCGAAGTCCCCACTTTCTAATGTCATGGCCCCGCCCAAGAGGGTCAGCAAAATGGTATCAGTGGTTTTAAAGCTGTCGAGTCATAAAGTGATCCCGAGAGGGAAAGATTCCCATATCTGGCCGTCACTTGTCACCCTGTGCACAAACCGTATGAGACTGGTCTGAAAATGTCTAAGTGTTTTCTCAGTAAATACTTCAATATTTTCCCTGCTAAATTTGACTTTTTTGGACATATTATCACTTTCTGATGGCTGATAGGTCACTGAAGGGGAAATTAGTGACGGCCATATATGGGAATCTTTTCTCTGAGAGTTTCAAAGAGTGTACCCAAAAATGCATATGCCCCCCCCCCCAAGCCCACTGACTATTTGGGGAAGGGGTTCATGTTTTATTATTATGACTTACGTAACTTTATCTTTACCTCATGGTTGTAAGATTTCAAATGGGAAGAATTCCATACATGGACATCACTATTTTTTACCTGCAGTGACCTATCAGTCATCAGAAGGCGAAAACATGTCCTACAAAGTCAAATTTAGCAGGGAAAATATTGAAGCATTTACTGGAAAAAAAAACCCGGAATTTTTCAGCTCAGTCTCATAGGGTTTGTGCACAGGGTGTCAAGTGATGTCCATGTATGGAACTCTTTCCTTTCAAATATGTTTTTAAACTGGATTTGATGTTTAAAAAGCTCATATTATACCTTTTTCGTGATTTCGACGTCACATCAGATTCAGCTCCGGGTGCTCCCGAGTATATTCCAAATCGCTGTGTGCTCTATAGATCATCTGCTGATTTACATACGGGATATCAATTCAAAATGTATCCGAAACGTCAGAGAATCGTATTCCATAAGGATCTTCGTAGAAAGTCTTACGGCAAATTTCCCCTGAAATTGTTCTATGCGACGTCTTCACTATAAGATTCTCCCGATATGAGATCATCACTGCGAAAACTCTGCACTGGTAAAAGCAACTCATCGTCCGAACTATGTTTCTGCTCAAGGGGCCTCAGACCGCGGAGAATGCACCAAACCACCAACACACTCCTCGTGAAAACACACGGGACTGCACATTTCCTTTAGACGAGAATTAACTAAAGAATTCAGGGGTTTTCATCTTGCCCGTGATTAAACAATTACGAATCCACGGTTTTTCATTTTCCTTGCATTACTTCTGAGCTTGATTACGTAAGATTTTCGCGTACGCCCTTTCTGTAAATTTATAACCATGCTACGAATGCACGCCTTTGTAAGAATTCCTTCTCGGCGCAATGCGCAACGAGAATTACGAATTACGAATCCACACTTTCTCGTGTATTCTCCTTAACTTAGTATGTAGTTTTATCTTTCTTTTATTGTTGAAGGATTTCAAATACGCGTTTAAACTGTGTTTGAACAATGTAATTAGAATAAATTACCAGCATGAAAAAATGGCGCTTCATTGTACTATATCATGATTTTTTTAATAATAATAACAACAGGTACATTATAGCGCTTTTAACTAAGATCAAAGCGCTTTAGATTATTATTACCCCTGATCATTGTGCCAATGAAACATTCCAAATACAATCCCAACGCCCTGCAAGACTTCAAGACTGTCTTGTGATAAATAACGACTTATTCATGCAACCTTAATTAATGCTCACGCTACTTTTTATAATATACATATATATATATTTGTCGGGGAATGGATATTGACAATTACACAATTTAAACATGAGTGGCTTTATACTGTCTGTAAGAATGTGGGCATATTTCTCACACATCCATTAATCCCCTTATTAGAGTGGTCCCACAATTTGATGAATTCGAATCACAATTCATTTATGAAAAAAAACCATGCCGAAAAACAACTTGGGGTTTCTCTACCACCTCATCGCCAAAGAACCCTGCAATTTTATCGCCCTAGCTATTAACAATCTGTATTTAAAATTTATGACTTCGTCACGCAACTCTGGTCATCTTTGGAGACTAACATATACCATTGCTATCTAAGTCACAAATCATAAATGCTCTGACAAAAGTTTCAGCCGCACATCCCCGCATCACGCTAAGCACGACTGACTGACTGACTTGGTTTTTCAAGCCGGACTTCGATCGCTAACCGACAGCTTTTGGTCCACCTCTGCCCGTATTGTCATCATGTCTCCTGTTACCGCCTGCCTGCTGGCCCTGCTGACGTTGGGGTTCCTGGTGATCAAGCACGACGCCTCAGTGCTCCAAGATGTAGAAGCTGACGCCTCGGCGGTGGAAGAACGTGGCACGAGTGGTACTGTATCGCTAAAAACAGTTATTTATTATAGTCCTGCATCTTAAGCAGAATATCTTGGGGAGAAGGAGGAGGGGGGGTCAATAGTTTTGCACTATTGTTATTGTTATTCAATAGTTTTGCACTAACTGTTATTCATAAATATGACCTGTTCTGGCAGACGCTTCTGGGCAGAGGTTGAAATTGAGATAGGACCAAAAAACGCCGTGGGTGTGATTTTTATCGATTTTCACATTTTTGCATATTTGTAATCCTGAACATGTCTAAAATATACAGTAAAAGTTTGAAACCCTAATTTGAACTCTACATATACTATTTTTGATGATTTGTTAAGGTATATCAGTTAAAGAAATTACTGTTTTGTGACGTTTGTGGCCATTTTCTCCGTTTTCTACTTTTTGACACAATGAACTTCAAAATAGCATAACTCTGCCTAGGAATGACCGGTTTCAATAATTAAACCACCTATTAAAGCAAAAAGAACATATTTTAACAATATGTAAAAATATCATTTTTGACTTTATGCCCAGAAAAGTCTGATTTTGACAGAACAGGTTAATGGCCGGGACAGTTTGCTCATTCAGTTTGAATATTATTTCAAGCATCCTGTGAAATCATTGCACGTGGTGTGCTGTCGTTTTCAAAAAAAGTGGGATGTTTGTATAAAAAAACCAGACTACAAGAATGGCATGGGTTTTTCCAGCATGAACGCAAACCAGCAAAAGCAACATGTTGTACATGTATATCACCTTTCAGTTTAGCCTTCAACAAAATTATGCGGCTGTCGGAAGTTTGATGGCTCAGGCTAAGTAGGCCTAATGCCTCAATTTGTCAAATATTTTACTTTAAATTCAAAGACTAATCCATTACTTCAAGTCGTAATGGTATTTGAATTAGAATTAATTTGAGTTTTATTCGTGAACTTTACAATATGCACATTTTATGCATGCAAGCAAGAATATGCATTTCAAAATTATAAATTCATTAATATTCAATGCTTTCGCATAAGGCACAGATGTTCTTGGCAGGCATGCAACTGGGAAATCACACAAAAAAGGGGAAATTCAAATTTTTTCCAGACTTTGTACAGTGTTTTTCTATTTTCAATGGCACACATGGGAAGTAAAATAAAGAGGAAATCAGCTGATCCGAGGAAAAGTTGCATGCCTGTCTTGGTTGTGTCAGCCAGATCCACCTTAATTAGATGCTAAAGGCATAGAGAAACAATAACTAATTAATACAACAAATATACGGAAGGAAACAACAAGACAAACGTAAATGAAAATTACGTAAAGATGACACAGCAATACAACACCGGTTTTAAAATGAACGAGCTAATGAAATGTTGCGTGTATTAAGATGGGTCTTCAGAGCACATGTAAACTCTTGGGAGGTCGAAATATCACATTATGTCAACATTCGGCACGCAAGGTCATCGTGCGATTCGGGAGACTACGGTGGCCCACAACTGTCACGGCAAAAGCAAAAGCGCCACGGCAAGCGCAAAAGCGCCGCGGCAAGCGCAAAAGCGCCGCGGAAAGCGCAACAGCGCCGCGGCAAAAGCAAAAGCGCCGCGGCAAAAGCGACAGCGCCGCGGCAAGCGCAAAAGCTCCGCGGCAAAAGCAAAAGCGCCGCGGCAAAAGCAAAAGCGCCGCGGCAAAAGCAAAAGCGCCACGGGTTTATTGGGAAGGGGCGTAATCATACATGCCGCTACTACATCAAAAAATAAAATGGGAAAGAGAATGGCCGCCATCAGGAATTCTTATTAATCACAGACTTTAATTCTTTGAGAAGTGACTTTATGGCTGAGAAAATAGCAAGGAAAACCGGTCAGTGAAGCAACGTTCAGGGAATAAATCGTCGATATTAATTTGTTGTAGGATAATTCCAAGATTATTCCAAGAGAGTTCCTGCTGTGAATCAGAGTTTATAAAGGAGAGGGAAAGAGGGACTCGCTATCAGCACCATCAGGGCCGTTCCTCATTTCTTTACATTTTGTGGGATGCAAAACAGGACGGGACTGTGAGCTGATGCATTTTTTGAAGAGTTTTTTTTTTCCTTCCGACTAGCATGCAGAGAAGAGTTCCGTTAATTTGAGCCTTAGTTCACCGGTGTGTATACCAGTGTAGGCACACAAGTGAGCTGCCCAGAGTGTATGAGTTAAGTTGGGTTTTTTTCTTTTTCAGTGTATCATACACATCTAGGAAGTCGATTAAGGCTCTCCTGCAGAGCTGCGGAAGTGAGTGGGTAAGGCTTGTCAACACGTAACTCGCCCGCGGGCCCATTAGGTTAGAAATTCCCAGAGAGCTGGAATTTCAAAACTCTTCCCTGAACGTTGCTTGCACTGACCGGTTTTTCTTGCTATTTTCTCAGCCATAAAATCACTTCTCAAAGAATTAAAGTCTATGATGAAAAGAATTCATGGTGGCGGCCATACTCCTTTCCATTTAATTTTAGATGTAGTGGCGGCATGTATGATTACGCCCCTTCCCAATAAACACGACTGAGTCACAAATCGAGAAATGGATCGTTCTATTAGACAGTTGCAACGCTTTCGACAGAGGAGGTTAGGTCGTGGATTTCATGTAAGGAACGTAACACAGGCGAAGACTTTGGATATAGAATAAGAAATAAATAAATTAACTTTAAAAAAGGGGGGGGTAAGGGAGAGACACTAAACAAAGGAGAAGTGTTATCGTTCAGATGCACAGTTCTAAGCTCAATGAACATTTGGTGGCTCTGAAAAGAGCCGTTTGCTTTGTTTCGAGTGAAAACAGAAGTATTTGATGCCGGAAACAAGCCCTCTTTCTGCCCTGCAGGCTGATTCTGCGATGATGTGGAAGACTGTCCACAGGGCAACTCATCATCGCTATCGCTAAGCATCATGAGGTCTTGTTCGGCTTCTTGGTTTCTTGAGCCGGGGGTGGGTGGGCAAATGAGTTCTAGGTTCTAAGTTAATTTCTTTCTTTCTTATTCTATATCCAAACTATGGGCAGCTCAATTGTGTGCCTACACTGGTATACACACCGGTGAACTCATGGGCGTCGCCAGGATTTTCTGTAGAGGGGGGCAAAACATATTTTTCCAAAAAAATCCTTGTATTTCTGAACAAATTCTCGATTTCTCAGTTTTAGACGGGGGCAGGGACATTTTGCCCCCCCCCCCCCATTCATTAAATTTACACCACTATGACTTCGCGCCTCTTTTTCTTTTCTTCTCTTTTCTTTTTCCTTCCTTTTTGTGTGCTATTCCGGGGAAAGCGCCTTGCCCTCCTCGCGACGCCCATGGGTGAACTAAGTCTCAAATTAACGGAACTCTTCTCTGCATGCTAATCGGAAGGGAAAAAAAACTCTTCAAAAAATGCATCAGCTCACAGAGCCTCCCGTCCTCGTAATTGTTTGCATCCCACGAAATATAAAGAAATGAGGAACGGCCCTAATGGTGCTGATAGTGAGTCCCACTCCTTTATAAACTCTGATTCACGGCAGCAACTCTCTTGGAATAATCTTGGAATTATCCTACAACAAATTAATATCGACGATTTATTTCCTGAACGTTGCTTGCACTTGCTATTTTCTCAGCCATAAAATCACTTCTCAAAGAATTAAAGTCTGTGATTAATAAGAATTCCTGATGGCGGCCATTCTCCTTCCCGTTTTATTTTTTGATGTAGTAGCGGCACGTATGATTACGCCCCTTCCCAATAAACCCGTGGCGCTTTTGCTTTCGCCGTGGCGCTTTTGCTTTCGCCGTGGCGCTTTTGCGCTTGCCGCGGCGCTTTTGCGCTTGCCGCGGCGCTTTTGCGCTTGCCGCGGCGCTTTTGCGCTTGCCGTGACAGTTGTGGGCCACCGTAGGAGACAGTACCCTCAATACTTTTTGCTGAATATTTCTTTACGAATATGAATGTCATTATAGTTTCATATTGACAAGGTTGACGGAGATTCAATCTTTTCGGTGAAGACTGAATAATGAACGTGGTCAGAATTAAGAAACGCTTTTCGTTTTAAGTTTTGATTTCTTAGTTTATATGGCAACTTTGTCTGAAATGTACAGCAGTGTCAGATAAGATCAAGCAGTTGACCAAAAGTCTTGAGACGTGTGCAAACAACGAAGACGTGGACTGCTTCTTGGCGTACTGCGACGATGATATCCGAATGATGCGTATGGGTGCCCCAACAGACATTGGCAAAACAGGTACGTTTAAGGTCAATTTATTGCATTACAACTGAAAACTATTCAATTCCATCTTATGGAACTGCAATTTAACCCTAAAAGGGCCGGGGACGGACCCCCCCCCCAACCTTTTCCGCGATAGCCTTGAATAATAATTTTGTGTGACCCAAGCTGTTCCAAACTTTTAAGCCTCAAGCCTTGCGCATCTTTTGATACCAAAAACATAAAATTCGGACCACGACACAGACCAGAATTACCATTCGTGCATATGAATAATTAATTAGCCATAATTCCAAATCCCTTTGACCTATAGTCATGAAATTTCTTGGATATTCATGAATAGTTGTTCTATGCATGTACCGAGTTTCGTAATTTTTCGCCACTCGATCTTGGGGGGGGGGGTCAAAATAACCCGGCCCTTATTATGAAAAGGGCCTGCTTTTAGCTCTGTGTTATCATTTCAACAGCGGCCCGAAAACACATGTGGTGGATTGAGCTGGACGCCGACGTGACCTACACTGTGAAGGAGATCATACCCACAGACGGGTCTTACGTTGTGGAATGGATTGAGATCTCCATGATATACCCCAATGGAACTACCGTCTATGACGGAAAGTAAGTGGGCTTCACCCAGCACGACATAGGACAGAGGGGTACCCCCCCCCCCCCAATCTCCCTATACACACCCTAGACTATTTGTTACCCAACACATCCTCCTAGATATCACAAAAGAATTCCTGAGATTCTGATAACACAATGACAAACATGAAGGGGGAGGGTTCCCTCTGTCACATATTATCGTGCTGCATCATAAAGTGGGATTCGACAATGTCGAAGTTACATTAAAAAAAATAATAATTAGGCCTCATACTGTCTTAAGCGCCGCATACTGAGTCCGAGGTAACACTGTCAGTTTTTCAACTTTTTTGGGGGGGGGGTGGGAGATATTTTCAGACGTGGTTTGAAAGTTGCTGAGGTACCGGGCACATTGGTGTAAAACCATAAAGCAACTTCCTTGCTCTATGGTAAAACCTATGTGTAACTTTTGAACCGGCTCATCCGGCTTTTTGTGGTAGATATGGATACCTGCATAATGAATCAGACTCAAAATTAATTGAGCTAATATGCATTTTGCGTCTTCACTTTCAACGCGTAACAACGTTTACAACGTTTTTAAACGCTTTATAACGTTTAACTGTTTCAAAAACGTTATTGTACTCGTACTTTAAAAGCACTATATTTTAGTATACAGTTCAAATATTACGTTTACAATCTCTAATTTTCAGATTTTTTTTTGTGGAAAACCCGTGCTCTTCAAAATATGATTTTTTTTCTCCTAACGAATTTTCCTACCTGGATTTTTTTAAACACACTTTTTTTTCTAGGCCGTTAAGGGGCCCATGGCTGCAAATGATGACATTTTCCTCGTTTAGTATAGGCCTTCACCCTTTGCATTCAGAAATTAACTTTGACATGTTTCTCTTTCTTGGATTTTTTTATTGACAGGGGAGTGAATGTTTGGAAGAAGGTCAACGACGACTACAAGATCTACATCGACATCACTAATAGCAACTAACGCAGCACAAATTTAAATTGGCTACGGAATGAATTTGAACAAAATTTGGAACAAAAGAATGTAATTAATGAACTTATGAGTAATTTCCGAATTTATCAACTTACTGAAGGTGTATTGATACAACCAAGACTTAGTAATAGTGTTGAAATTCGAGTTTCAATTATGTGGTGATGGGTCAAACATATATCTAAGGTAAAGGAGTGAATGTTGTGGGCCATGATCGATCCATTAAGGCCCGCTCACTGCGCACATAGGAAACAACCACAAAGTGTGGGGGGGGGGGGGACATACCGTGATCAGAAGGAATGCCCTAACGGCGTGGTGTACGGGGCCCGCTTAAGGTCCCCGGAAAATCTTGGTGTCTAGACGCTTAATTTGTGGTGTAATCTGAGGCAAATTCTGACCACTTTAACCAATTATAGTTTGAAACAATCATCATTTAAAAAGATTTTTGACTTTGGAGTCATTGAATCAGCTATCCTCAGCTATAAAATCAAATTCGGGAAGAAAAAAGAGGGAGAGGGACAAACAATATGATACCCCCCCCCCACACCACACACACTTCAGTGTCCCCCCCCCCTTAACGATTGACGCCCATGACCTCGAGCGTTATAATGCACAACTGAATGTTCGTATCCATTTTGTGACTCGAGTCGAGTCATTTTAAAGAAGTGACTCGAGTCCAGACATTAGGTCAAGAAGGTTGAGTCGAGTCACGGTGTGAGGTCGAATCCAGTCGAGTCAAATTTATGCTCGAGTCAATTGGAGACAGTGATATTTGAACACCATCTATTTGATTCAAGTGGAGTCAAGTCAGTTACCCGTTTGGACTCGAGTCGCAAACATTTTGACTGAGTCGAGTCATTGACTCGAGTCATTACAACTCTGCATTGACGGTCAAAGAATCGCGGGATTTAATGGATCGATCAAGTCGAGCAAGGAAAGTTGAAAGGGAGGAGGGGAAATATCAAGTACATTGGAAAGGCTAGCGGCAACCAGCCCAATTTTGAACTTGAATTGTTCCCATAGTTATATTGAAAAGGTTGTTTGTCAATTTTGCTTTAACTTACTTGTGTACAAGAAGTGCCCTAATTTGCTTCAAAGCTGTGGTACTCTGGTTCACTGAAGCATACGTATAGTGCCATGTCGAAACGGCTTTTTTGTTCAAGCCTATTCGCGCACACGTGACCAGAGTAAAATCATATTTCTTAAACTTCGAACTGATCAACTTACACGATCACCGAAAGCGTCCATGACTAAGGGTCAAAGCCTGATAATGCAAATTATTTTTTAATTATTGTTGTATAACATGCTTTCAAAAATGGCTTTTAAACTGTGTTTGAACAGTTTGAATGAGTTATACATGGCAACCCGAAATTAAAAACGACAAACTTCCATAGGGAGATTGATGGAGCCTCTAAAGTCCTTGGAGTTAATGCAACACATGCCTATCATCTAAAAATACACGTTTTATGGCTGTTTTGTCTTTGCACAGACTTAATAAAATTATGTTGTGAATTACCGAAAGAATATGGTTCGTGGCTAGACTGTACGAATCATTAATTTTCTGCATAAGCAACTCAATATGCTAATTTTCTAAAAACAATAATGCATTTTGTGGCTTTTCGGTCTTTGCAGGGCATAATAAAAGTTTGCTCTATGCTAACGAAAGAATGGTTCGTGGCCACATTTAAGGATTCTCCTGCATTAAAGTATGACAGGAAACAGTGAGGTGCAATTACAATCAGTTTTGGCAAAACAAAATAGAAAATGTAAAAAGTATAAAATAGGTCCCGGTAAGTAGAGATTGACGGAGCCTCAAAAGTCCTTGGAGCTAATGTAACACATGCCTATCATCTAAAAAAAAAATGTACACGTTTTAGGCCCCCCCCCCAAAAAAAAGTTTCCGGTTTCTGGTATGCGCGCGCGTCGCCGTAGCCATGCGCGTTGGCAAAATGAAGAAAAAAAATTTCAATGAAAGATGATGTCTCAAAACCGCCAAACTCGCTGGTTTGACTGGAATCCTGCTGCTGCACAATTTTAACATGTTTTTAGATGGGGTTATGATCGACAATAAGCTTTATGTGGCCTCTCTGGTCTCCCATAATATTTGCACTAAGTTTAGTCGGGCACCATTTGCAGTTATCAGCCGACATTTGAAGCAAAAAAAAAAGGTAAAAAAAAAAAGCCGCGTCGCCGCACCACTTTTTGGGCAAGCTCCATACCAGAAACCGGAGACTTTTTTTTTTAGCCTAATGGCTGTTTTGTTTTTGCAGGCCCGGATTATCCAATCGGCACAGTAGGTTGTGCCTAGGGCCTATGAAAAAATCGGGGGCCTACGAAAAATTCGGGGATCCCATATTGTTTCTTTTTTTGTTTTTTTTTTACCTTTAAAGAAGACCCATATTTGTTTTTTGTACACGATGTGGTCAATCGGGACCTTCGGGGTGGGGATCCTATTTTCTCTATTGTTCGTCGTCCCTGACGACGCCTTGTTGACGCCCCCAACAGGCTAGAGCTAGAGCTATGACCTATACCAGTTTGGGCTGCCTTGATTCGTACAGTGCTTTGCTTTGAAAGGAAATACAAACATTTGCAAAAAAAAAAAAAAAAAAAAAAAAAATTATCAATCAATATCTCATTGGAGATTGGATTGCTAGAGAATGACAGTAAACTGTAAAGTTGTTGGTGGGTGGGGTGCCGACAAAAAAAAAAAAAAAATTCAAATTTTTTCGGCGTCCGTCTGCACAGCGTTGGAGAAAACTGGCGTTTTTTCAAAAAGTGCTTCTAATTTTTCATAATTAGTTATTCCGCGTTTTCTTTGCAATTGATTACACACCTGTGAAGGGGTACAAGCCTGCTAGACTGATTCTCTGACCTTACAATTCCGCAAAGTTTATAAATTGCTCTGTTTCATCTTAAGTGGGGTCAGGGAACCAGAGTACAAAAACATGATTGGTTTTCTTGGTTTTTCCAGCATCTACAAGCCCAAATCGTGAAACAAGTCATTTTAACAATATTTGCTATAACATACTAATCCTCCAAATCCATTATTTCTGAAAATTGCAGCCAAAGCAAATGTTGTACATTCCCTTTAATGGCATCAACATGAACTTGGTGCCGGAGCCTGGGGGCGTAGGGCCTTAGGAACACCGGTGCCTAGGGTCTACGAAACACTTAATCCGGGCCTGTGTCTTTGCACAGACGTAATAAAATTACATTGCGAAATATCAAAAGAATGCTTCGTTGCTAGACTGTAGGAATCATTCATTTTCTGCAAATATGCTTATTTTCTAAAAAAAAAAAATGCATTTTGTGGCTTTTTGGTTTTTGCAGGGCATAATAAAAGTTTGCTCTATTATTTTTTGGTTCCACTTTAATATTTTATAAAATTAGGCAGCTGCTGAACGGCGGCGCGGAGGGGGTTGCAACCGCCCCCTCTTAAAAGCTGATACTGTAGAAGGAGGCTTGTTGGAAATGAGAGGGTAAAATTATTGTCCATTTGTCTTTGATGAAAACAGTTGTTCCTTCTCGTTTCTGCTCATGAATATTAATTTTTTCTTTTTAAGCCAGCCATCCAGACAAAGTATGTGAAGCAGAAAAAAAAAAGCTGCCTAATATGGGAGACGTGATCTAATTTTTGTTTGGTTCACATTATGACTACTCAAATACAGAAACAGTGTCGGTAGATTTCAATATGGAGTTTGATGGAGCTTCTGAGTCCTTGGAGTTTCTGTAACATATGTTTATCATCTAAAAATACATGTTATTATGGCTTTCTTGTTTTTGCAGGGCGTAATAAAATATTTGCTCTGAGCCAACAAAAGAATGGTTTGTGGCTACATTGTACGAACTGTTGAAACTTCTGCGTTTAGCTATGAGAAAAAAACTGGTGAGGTACTAATGCAATCAGTTATGGCCAAAAAAAGAGAAGTGTACAGACTAAAATAATTCTTGCTATTTCGCCCTGGGGTTGTGGTGCGTGTGCCCTTTTTTTGCTTTTCCAGGGGTGGGGGGGGGGGCAAGCACTCCCCCTTCTCGCCCCCCCCCCCTCGCGACGCCCATGCATGGGCGTGGCCAGGATTTTTTGTAGCGGGGGCAAAGCAAATTGTTACCCAAAAATCCTTGTACTGTCTCTAGCATATTCTCAATTGTTCATTTTGTTTTTGGGTGGGCAGGGAACATTTGCCCACCTCATTCCCACTGACACGCAGTGGCGTCGCCCCCCCCGGAAAACCTAGTGCCCCCCCGAGTGCCCCCTCATCTGAGATTTGGGTTGGTAAAAAAATATAAATATATTCACCAAAGTGCCCCCCCCCATCAAATGCTGGTGCCCCCCCTGTGCCCCCCCAGACAGAAAAGTCTGGTGACGCCACTGCTGACACGTCATGACTAACCGTCCAAAACGAAAGAATGCTAATAGGAACCTATGATATGTCTACCATGTCAACTGGCTGTAGTCCTCCAGGTCGTTACGAGGTCAATGATGTATGGTTTGACCTTCGTTTGACCTTCCTGACCCATGCAGGTCATAGCAACTTCAAATGGAATGACCTCACCAAACACAAGTGTATATTAATAAGTCTGTGATGCCAACTGGCTTTCCTCAGATCGTTTCTGAGGTCAAATATGCATGACCTTCTTGTTAGTCTTGACCCCAGCAGGTCATTGCAACCATTACTGGAATGACGTCACCAAGCAGAAGCCTAGGTGTCTGACATGCTGAACGATTGTAGCCCTCCTGGGTCGTTATGAGGTCAATAATGGCCAACATGAAATGACCTTCCTTGGTGTACTGACCCCAGCAGGTCATTATAACCTAACTAGGATGACCTCTTTCAAGAACCATAGCTTGGAGCCTAGGAGCTTTTGCCATGTCTACCAATCAGACTGGCTGTGATCCTCCTGGGTCGTTATGAGGTCAATAATGGCCTGCATGATACGACCTTCCTTCGTGTCTTGACCCCAACAGGTCATTCCTGGCTGGTTGATTTTCTGCTTGAGCAGCTTGTCAAGTTCAGACCGGAGATCCTAGCAATACAAAATTAAGGACATCTATATCAATCGCTATTTTGTATAAGGGTTACACAAATGTAACAACTTTCATTAATGTTCATGTTTTTTTCTTTTAGACCGGGTAGTCTTTGGAAAATTAAGTCACATTTCCCAGCTAATTTCCTGCCAAACAAAAACTAGCTGTGCACCAGTTACAAGCAACACACAAGAGATACAATTTTTGGCCGGTAACCCATTGTTGTTAAAACATCATTAAAAAAAAAAATGTGCTGATAAGCTTCATGAAAGATCCCATGAGTTTTTGTCAAACACCTAATACCATTTTTCAAAATTAATCTTAGTTAGTGAACATACACGGCCAGATCATTGAGGACATACCTTGACGAGATGTGCGATTCGGGCCGGCGCCGAGAATTTGATGTGGTCGTCGACGGTGATTGCCTCCACGCCGTCTTCACTGGTGACGCCAATCTTGCCTCCAAAGAACAGCAGAGGGTAGGGCTCAACGGCGGTGGTGTCGTGCAGAAACACCTGGGTGGGGGATGGACGCAAATGAGTCCATCACATGTCAACGAGGGATTTTAACAATGAAAAGGAATTGGCGCTGTCACAATTCACTTGAATAGCTTGTAACTGACTTGAGACAGAAAGAGCTGTGATTGACTTGAAAGATATTTTCGCCCAGGAGATGTGAGACTAAAGAAATAACATCGGTTCAGGGTAAAGCCCAATAAATTGGGAGGACTTGTGATGGCTTGACTATAATTCTGTTGAATCGGATGACCACTTGGTCAACATTATATCTCAACTTCAGGCACATTTCTGTGAGTAGGAATGACAAGTCACAGCTAGGCAAGCTTAGAGAAACTGGGCTCAGACAAATTTGGTGCAAGTCATCTGAGTTAAACTTCACATCAGGGATTAAGTCAGCACGCACGAGTGGTGAAGCCACGAGGCCTTTTCGAACTTGATTTTGCGGTTTTGCGGGTTTTTTTGTTGTTGAATGCTGACTCCGTCGTTTCCGATTGTTGGAATTTTGCTATCCTTTTGGGGTAGCAAATATCGAGATTATAAGGAAAAACATAAGAAATTCTTGACAAGTTGGAAAAGGCCCTCGTGGCTTCGCCATTCGCGTGTGTGGTCTCCTGCTCCAGTTGCTTCGCGGCTTCGCCGCTTTGTCTAATGCTGGCAAGTTAAGCCATGATAGCCTTGGCGAAAGGCTACAGTCAGCCAGATTGGTACACAGAGACACTTGGCTGGCCCTCTGAAACCAGTCCAAATGCTCAACTCACGTCTGAAGATTTCATCTTGAGGTGGTACAGGATCCAGTTAGAGGGGAAGTGACTCTGGTCACAGTTGACGGACTTGGGATGGATCTTGACCCTGCCGTCCTGCGGAGTGACGATCTTTGCAGGCCTGCACGGGACGAAAATGAAACTTTCCTTCATTTCAATTTTAATAACAAATTTTACGACTTATCCATTTGAACATTATTTATTTTAAAGGAATCATTCCTGTTCATTAACCCTCATCCCCTAAGGTGTGTGGAAAATGGTACAAAAATTGAAGGCGTCCAGACTGTTAGGGTCAAAGTTATGGGACCTTGGAACACCAACGTACACAAATATTGACTGAACACGGCTAAACACAAGGACAAATCTCCAACATCGATTCACTCATTAACTCAGGACCTACTCTCCCACAATTTGGCATCTCTTTTCTACTTGCTTCTTTCTTTCCTTTATTACCTAGATTGGCACTTGACCTTGTGGTTGGTGATTTCTTAAAAGAAAATAAAATCTCACCTGTATTTTCCATCTCGTCTGTTGAAGGAGTTTTGCCTCACCTGGGCCACGTTAGGATACAGACCTGAGCAGAGTATCGCCTTGATTAGTTGCTGGTTGCCTGAATGGAACACATATATAGATGCAGGGCAAAAATTAAAAAGAAGAGGCAAAACAAATCTAACAAATTGTTTAAAAGCTCACATCATTTTTAAAAACATAAATGGCATCAAAGAATGTTAATCTTTCTCACGTGCAGTCTTTTGGAAAGTTTGGCATTAACTGCATAAAAAAAATATCTTATTTCTAAATGGGAGATGTAAACCAAACCCAACAAATTCTTTAAAAGCACACATCATTTTTAAAAACATAAATGGCATCAAAATGTGTTAATCTTTCTCTTGTGCAGTCATTGGGAAAATTTTGCATTAACTGCATAAAAATAGAGAAGGAAAAAAAATCTAATTTCTAAATGGAAAATGCAAGACAAACCAAATTATGTAAAAGCTCACATTATTGTTAAAAACAAAAATGGCATCAATATATGTAAATCTTTCTCACGTGCAGTCACTTAGCAGGACACATTTGTAGTAACTGCATAAAAATTAAAAATTAAATTTTTTAAAAAGGAAAAAAGTGGCACATATTCCTACCTGAGTTTCTGTTAGCTGACCTCTGTTTAGAAGACTTCCCCTCTACGAAGCCTATGGAGGCCAGATGCTCACAGAACTGGGTCTTCATGTTGTCTAACATCTGGATCACAGAAAAAGACAATTCGGAAAACTTAAGGACGAGGTTTCTAGTTTTAAATTTTACTTTAGTTTATAGAACCATTCCCTGCCATAAAATTTCAAGCATATACTACTGAAGTGGAGTGCCGACGCCTCGTGGTCTGGAGCACGGAGCTCATAGTCTTTGGGTAATTCTGAAGGTTGTGGGTTCGAGTCCAGCCTGGGTTTGTGGTGCGTGTGCCCTTGGGCAAGGCACTTTGTCACTCATTGCTTCTCCCCACCCAGAAGTAATTGGGTACCTGTGAGGGCAGAGATGGTTATTGTTGATTGTAGCTGCTTTGCGCCGAAATGGCAGCATCGAGCTGCATACTCCCAGGGAGCTGAGATTATCTTTTGAATTTTTCATTGGCCAATGATCAGGGATAATAATAGTGTAAAGCGCTTTGATGTTAGAAGTATCCATTATTATTATTAGTATCAAATGCCCCTACCTTGAGAGTAGTGACAGACATGAAGTTTCTCCAGCAGTAGTCACTCTCAGCTCCGCGTCCGTGATCTCTGGCGTCCTCCCAGCCTGCCACGGCGTTGACCAGCATCAGGTGGTCGCTGTAGGTGTCCTCTGAGATGAGCTTCCGCTGGGCATCAGCCATCTTCTCCTTCCCCTGTGACAAATTATCAACTTGTTTAACTACTAAAAATCTATATCCCCAAAATTTGAAACCATATATTCCCCCAAACTAACTAGCCTGTTACTCTATGTGTCACCCCAAACCACCCTGCCTATTACGCACTGTACAATCCCAAACCGCCCCCTACCTGTTACTTCTTGTACCATCCCAATTTGCCCGAGCTCTGTATGATATTCATCATGGTATAAATACAATACAATACGAAACAACACAATGCAGTACAGGTTCTAATGGATTAAGTTTCTAATTTCTCATTTATGTTTACCAATCGGAAGTAATGGCCATTTCTTAAACATTGGCTTCACTTTCAGCGCTGGCTCCAAATCTGGCTTCACTATCATATGAAAGCCTTTATTTCCAAACCAAATAAACATATTCGGAATAAGAGCCTCATATTATTGGATTTTATGTTCATGATGCAGAGCAGGGGCTGGTATTGAGCCAGAGTCAACCAGTTCTGGGTCTAGAATGTCCAGAAGCCAAAGTTAGAGAGAAAACCCAAGTTTGGAAAACTCCCTGCATCTCACCAGTGGGATGACGAAGGGATCTTTGAAGCTGAGGTTGGCCGCAACGGTCAGGATGGGATCCAGACAGCAGAACATGGCACCAAAGAGAATCATGCGGCCGATGGTAGGGGAGACGGGGAGCCGGGCAAGGTGGTAACCCAGCGGGGTCAGCTTCTCACGGTCGTCCAGGGCATTCTGGGAGAAAAAACGGAAAATTCAGACTATTAAGGAAGTACATGAAGTTGTATACCCACAAATTGTATGAGTCTACCACAGCCATGAATTGGAACAAAATAGTAACCCAAATTTCTCTTGTTGCTAAGCTAACAGCGCCCTCTTTTGTTGACGAACAGAGCCAATGATGGTTAATTTGAATGTTCCACATTATGCACATTATGCCGGTCATGTTAAATTTAGGAAACGGAAATCCAATTTGAGGAAATTAGAAACGAAATCAAGGAACCAAAAGCCATAAAGTTCAATCACAAGTTATATCCAGTCTCAAGACAAAAGGACAAAGAATTCAAATGACATATGGCAAAGGAATTACTTTGTCGCTGTCATACCTATTTACTCGTGTTTTAACTTGCGACCGATGACTCAATTACAACACTTGAGAAATCTTTCTAAACTTAAAAGGTCCACAGTGATTATGAAACTGACCATCTGCATGAGGCTTTCCAATGCTAGATCTACGGCTCTAGGGTCGGGCTGCTGTAAGGCCTTCTGGATGAAGTCATGGACACGACCCAGCTTCAGCGACTGTAGAGAAAGAATAGAAAGTGTCATCATTACGTCCTTTTTAGCCAATTCAGCATTCCAATCGCACATGCATGAGATCTGCTTGACCAGGTTTCGAGAGATAAACAAAGCAGATGCATGCACGCAAGTCTATTGGTGGCATGGTAACCAAATCCACATTTTGCAATTTTTCGTCTAGTTAAGAAAGAAGAAGGAAATTTGTGTTCGCCCCCAAAGTTGGAGCGTATAAAACATCTTAAAGCATGGTGCCGTTAAAAACAATCAAAATTTTGCATCTACTTCAAAACAAGAACTTTTCTTTAATTTGTTTGTACCCGCTATGATTTCTCGAAACTAAATCATTGAATCTGATGTGCGCACGCACAGCTGAAATAGCGAAAAGGTTTATTCCATGTGCATTGCAGATATGAAACTGCAACATTTGATGAGATTCATAATACACCAAGAATTTGCCGTCAAGAGGACACTTGTCACTTTGGCCGTTGAATTTATTAATTTGTGTATTATTCAGCATCATCATCTCTAAGCAGTATATCATCATCATCACGGATTGTCACTGTCATCTGCAGCTCTTCCATTTAGAGAATCGTCAATTTGTTTTCATACCAGTGGTGCACCCAAGGGGGGGCTCGGGGGGCTTGAAACCCCCCCCCCAAGAGGTTGTCAATTGGTTTTTTTCTTTTGTTTGTAATTTTTTTTGTAGTCCCACGTTTTGACCTTGGTGATATTTATTTGGCCTATTTTGGAGTAGTATAATAGGGCTGTAAGTGGCGCCGCCAACGTCCAAAAAAAAAAAAAAAAAAACCAAAAAAATTTTAAAAATAAACAATTTTGTTTCCGCGGCCAAACATTTTTGGCAAAATTTTTTGGGAAAAATTTCAACTTCTAACAAATTTGCAAAAATAAATTTGTGAGCCCCCCCCCCCCGACAAATCCTGGGTGCGCCACCGTTTCATACCTACCTTAATTTGCAAGCAGAGTTCATCCAGTGGTGTTCGTAGCATCTCTGGTAACTGATAGTCAGTCAGCATGCTGGCCTTGAGCTGGTTATACAGATGATAGCATTCACCAGGCTGTACTCTAAAAATTACAATCAGATTAAACAAAATCCAATTTATTTAGACTTCTACTAAAAGGCAAACTACTAACAGCAAGCTTTGTTATCAACCCATTCAAGTAAAAGGAGTAATATTCAACTGGCTATGCAAATAAGTGGGTGGGGCAGCAAACCAAATTTGAATAATTTTACATAACCTCCTCTCTAGCAGTTTGCTGCAATGCTGATCCAAGTCATTGTTATTCCTCATCTAATTAACATTTATGCTAATAGGTGGCGCTACAGCCTTAATATGAATACATTTGCATACTTGCCAGCCCACCTACTCTGGAATGCTGACCAATGCAATTACTCTCTCTCTATTGACAAATGTTATGCTAATTAGTAGGCGGAGCTTAAGGCTCAATTAGAATACATTTGCGTACCTGCCAGCCCTCCTACTGACCAATGCAATTACTCTCTATTAACAAATGCTATGCTAATTAGAAGGCGGAGCTTCGGGCTCAATTAGAATACATTTGCATACCTGCCAGCCCTCCCTCTCCTCTGGCGGGCGGCCGCTACGCTGACCCACTCTGGTTTCAAGGTGCTGAGGTTGTTGGCCACGTCAAAGTTGCGCTCCTTGACGCGGCCTAGGTTGACGACGTACACCACGTCATCGATGGTGATGCTCGTCTCGGCGATGTTGGTTGCTATGATGATCTTACGGACACCAGGTGGCGGCCGCTCAAACACCTGTGTAAGTATGTCAAAGGTTGCTTAAACAGCATATACATATCAAGAGAAAAAGTTTTAATCTAATACATTTTTATCAGTTTACTTAATCCATATAAGCTATTACAATCAATTGTCAACATCAATATCATTGTTAAAATTTTCTGAATTTCTACCCCAATTTTGTGGCCTCTGTGCATTAGCTTTCATTTACATAAATGAATATTCATTTTCTTTGGATTATAGTTGGTAGTTCCATGCACACATTTGCAACAATTACCCAGAGTATAGACCATTATCATGTTGCGGCCATTTGGAATTTTCCCCATTCAAATCAACGTAACCACAGCGAGGCTGGAAGGAAAAAATAGTCTGGTTCCTTTTTGCACAAAAAACATTATCATTCAGTATTGTTATTGGATACAGGGAACATGACTAAAATGGTGGCAGCATGATATAGGAGTATAATGTCAATTCTATGGCCATACATCACACAAACATTCTATTAAATTGATTCACAATGGCAATCCACTGAAAGTCTTTTCATGCATCCGGTTCAAGTAAATGCAGCTAATTCATTGGCGTTACAGGGTAATCCTATACAACTGCACTGCCCGGCCCATGAGTGACAGTCAGTGAGATAGGTGCAAAGAAGACACTAGCCTGGCCCTCTGGGACCAGCACAATCCCAATGTACCTGTCTTTGGTTGACGGTGGGCATCATGGAGTGCAAGGGAATGATGCGGAAGTTGTCGTTTCGGAACATCTGCTGCTGGGTCAGGAGGTCATTCAGTTTGGAGATCTGCTCCCAGCCTGGGAGGAAGACCAGAATAGCGCCCTCCTGTGGTAGTAACCAAAAAAGTCATATACGTGACTCACTCTATCAAAATGAGGAATAAGTCACAGAGGCCATTTCCGAGTTTAAGGTCTGAGCAATGAACACACCTACTGCTCAGAAAGAACGTACAAGCAACACTTTGTTTCGCCACTTTCAGCTTTTGATCTTCCAATGGCTTCAAGAAGGTACAAAATCCCTAGGAAAGCCCTTTTCCAAGAAGCAATTTTATCCAATTTTAGCACAGTTTTTTCCCTTTCTCTTTTGAGGTCAGTTTCATGCCCTGTAAAATTAGTCACTTTCATTGTAGCATTGGGGGAGTGTGGCCTAGTGGTTAGTGACTCAAGATCAGAGGATCAGGCGTTTGAGTCCAGCTGCTGGCCATGTGATGTGTCCTTGGGAAAGCCACTTCACCTCCAATTGTCTCTCTCCACCCAGGAATGCAAATGGGTAACGGCATTAGCTGGGGAGTAACCTGCGAGAGACTGGCATACTATTTTCGTGGTTATTGTAAAATTTCGCTTTTGAGAGAAATTAAAATTGTATTGAAATGGCTGACCGCTTTGTTGAGGCAGATGTGACGAATGATGGTAGACACCATGTCAATGTCCATCTTTTCATGGTCCATGTTCTGCAGATAGTACACCACCTCTTCAGGATATCTACAACAATTCAAGCGATTCAAGTTGACAATAGGCTAAAAAGAATTTGCATTCAGGGAAAAACAAGATTGATATAGCGCTAAAATGTCCATTAGTGACATGCTTTGTAATTCTTTATAAAGCTTAGGGCCGAGTTATTCCCGAAGTACGTAGCTTACGTTGTGCTGATTTCCTTGATGTATCCGTTGAACTTCTCCTTAAATTCCTCTTCTTTCTTCAGCTCGTCCTCACGGTAGCGCTTCCCGCGTCGGAACTTCATCCAAATCGGCTCGCGTTTCTCTCTCTGCTCAGGCGGTTTATATCTGCAATTGAAAAAAAAAAACCAATTATTTCATAGAAGTGAGAAAGATTTTCATTGTGTACATATGGTAGCTGTTTATTAATATCAGCTTTCAATATTTGAGCAAGTGCGATTACAGATAACTGGTCGACTAGTTGTTGATAAAACTTATGCCAACGCATAAAAATGTCTCTAGTCAAACGATGGTCAAAACATCATCACAAAACTTTGTGGTCCTGGCTCTCTGCTGTGCATTATGGTGCACTCGACTGCTGATAACCAGGGATGCGACCAACCGCATTAAACTGGTCACCAATAGTAGACTAGACTAGTCCAATCATCGTTGATTAACCAGAATTTGATCAGAGTTAGTCGAACAATAGTTAACTACAGTTCCTGATCGAACTTGTTCTTTGATGTTGAGGTTGTTGAAACAATTAAGGTAACACAAAAGGTAACAGATCTGAATCTTAGCTTTCATTTGGTTTAAAACATTTAGTAGCAATGTTCACCCAAATGGGGCCCGGGCTTTCATAGATTTTACCAGAGTGGTCACTTTTAATAATGTTACCTACTTGGTCATTTGAAGAACGTCTTCCAACCAGTACTCCAGGACGGGGAATGTGAAACCGGGAATGTTGGTCATCGGGCAACTGCCAAAGTATTCCGAGAACAGTTCGGCATTGAGGGTCGCACTCATCAGGATTACCTTGAGCTTTGGTCTGGGGAGGGGGGGAGAAAAACATATCCAATAACGGCCAAAGCTGACTAAGTAACATGCATTTTAAGTTTTTCATGTATTTATTTATTTTAATTCGTTCTGGTTATGAAACCAAGGATTCTTGAAAAGCGCCCCAGGCACTGTAGCTCGCAAGCCTGAAGAAACCTGTAGAGAGAAACCTGTAGACAATGAAAAGAGATGACAGTTTCAGAGGTGGGAGGAAAACCCCAGAATATTTATAGGGGAAAACCCACGGAATCAGGTAGGAACTGAAAACCCAATCCACATGTCGACCCAGGCGGGATTCGAACCTGGGTCACAGCGGTGGAAGGTGAGGAAAGTACCGCTATACCAACCTAATTCCCTGACAGCAAAAAGAGAAGATAATTGTTTTCCACCATTTTTGGACTTCAACATCTTCCTGATTACTTTTTTTCCCAGTTTTTTTTACCTTTTCGGTAAGACATCTTTGAGAATGACCAGCAGAAAATCAGAAATGATGTCTCTCTCGTGAACTTCGTCCAGAACAACATGGCTCACGCTTTGCAGAAGCCTGTGAAAAATAATAAAATTTTTACAATTATAGTTTTGTAAGTTTAAAAAGACTAGAGCTGAAATGTCCATTGTGACTAAATGAAGTCAGGTGCCATTGTGACTAAATGAAGTCAGGTGCCAGACTATAATGACCTTTGACCTAGGTAAACTCACTGGTCTGTTTCCAGCCACTTCAGCAAGATGCCGTTGGTGCAGTACATGATGCAACCCTGTTGCCGTGGTAGCCTGGCTTCCAGTCTAATCTGGTACCCTGTGCTGTTGCCGTTGCCGCATGGCTCTGCTCTCTCACATGCTACTCGCTCAGCCACCTTACAACCAAAAATAAGGCACGATAATTTCAAATGTCACAATTTGAAAAAAATGGCCCAGGTTAGCAAATCTGTTTAAAATGGTGTTGTTTTATGACTGAATAGACTCACAGATATTGCAGAGATTCTCCGGGGCTGAGTACAGATGACCCTGCATGTGGACCCTTGACCTCGCTCCATGTGATGATCCAGGATGAACTGGGGGACCTGGGTGGTCTTACCGCACCCTGTCTCCCCGCTGATGACCACGACTTGGTTCTCGTTGATCAAACGCAGAAGCTCCTAACAAAAGAAACAATAGCATGGTCAGATTAAACATTAAAGTGGAGTGCTGTGACTTGTGGTCTGGAGCATTGAATTCAAAATCTGTGGGGTAGCTCTGCAGGTTGTGGGTTCGAGTCCAGTCTGTGAGGTTGCCGTGTGTGCCCTTGGGCAAGGCACTTTGTCACTAATTGCTTCTTCCCACCTGGCACCAATGAACAATGCGTCTGTTGAATCCTGTTGCAGTTGGCAACCACAGACTCCAAGCCAGTTTGGCCTTGGCATTTTTGACCTGTTGGAATTTGTTACACTGGGCAGGCATAGTTGTGACGATCAACACAATATGTCAGGATTGTCTGCAGTGGCGGATCCAGGGAGGTGCAGAGGGGGATGGACTGAAATGTTCTCAACTAAGGCCATTTTTCAATTGAGAGAGCCTTTCCACTCCCCCCTCCCCCCAGGAGTATCCTCTCTGGATCCACCCTTGGTCTGAGCTAAAGTTGAGACCAAGACCTACAGTTGGGACAAAGCTATATTTGGGCTGTAACTATTGCACATTATGACTTACATGTCTCATATTGTACGATGGTAGCTTCTTGCGGAATTCCTGCATGTCTTTGTATTGGCGGTTGTCGGCCTGCTTAGCCTCCAGTTCAAGCCGTAATCTCTCGTCCAGCTCTGGGTCTTGTGTCAGCGGGTGCTGATAGAAGGAATGGTACTGCTCGTCTCGTGGATTTCTCCCTGAGGAAGATATGATGCAAGACTAGTAAAGCTGGTCCCAGAGTGCACACAATTCTTGTCAACTGATTCAGAATGGCTATTTGCGGAAAGTCTTTTCATGCATCTGGTCAACACAATGGGTGGGGCTTCACGTCCTATGGCGAGGTTTGCATCTATAAACCCATGTAGTGATGTTACGCCCCAACTGCAGTTCGGACAATCCCGATTACATTTGGGGAAGTCCCAACTGTAGCTGGGACAATGTCACAGTTGAAGCGTAACTGTGTTGTGGGGCACAAATTCATTGCATCCAATGCATCACATTAAGCAATACCATACCAAAGGATCTTAAACAGCAATTAGCCCCAAGATTCTTGCAAACACGTACTTGGCATGACTTCATTGCTTTCATGTTGTTCCTCCTCGGATCTCTGTTTCTGCACGTCATCCAGCAACGTGCGGATGTGCTTCTCATGCTCTGGCTCCATGCCAACAACAGGTCTCTATGAAATGGACGCAAAAAACCCTCGTAATTAAGGTGTAACTGGTCACATCAGATTATGGTCATAAGTCAATCACAAGTAAGGTCACAAGTCAATCACAAGTATGGTTATAAGTCCATCACAAGTAAGGTCATAAGTCAACCACAAGTATGTTCATAAGTCAATCATAAGTATGGTCATAAGTCAATCACAAGTAAGGTTAAAAGTCAATCATAAGTATGGTCACAAGTCAATTACAAGTAAGGTCACAGGTCAATCACAAGTAAGGTCATAAGTCCATTACAAGTAAGGTCACAAGTCAATCACAAATATGGTCATAAGTCAATCATAAGTAAGGTCATAAGTCAATCACAAGTACGGTCATAAGTCAATCACAAGTAAGGTCACAAGTCAATCACAAGCAAGGTCATAAGTCAATCACAAGTACGGTCATAAGTCACTCACAAGTAAGGTCATAAGTCAATCACAAGCCAGGTCATAAGTCAATCACAAGTAAGGTCACAAATCAATCATAAGTAAGGTCACAAGTCAATCACAAGAAAGGTCATAAGTGGCATGGGATAAACACTGATAAAGGACATCTTTATCAAAGTTTGTTTTGAATAGCTTATGACGTGTTGAGACTTTGGGGACTTGGGACTGACTTGTGAGATTTTCGAGGACTGACCATGAATGCAAACATCTGCTGACCTGCCTGACCCCCTCCAAAAATTGTACAAATTATTACAGTTATGCCTCGACTATTAAAATCAACGGCCCAGATTGCTGTGACGTCCCCAACTACTAAAGTTGGGACAATACCAACTACAGTTGGGTCGGTGCTATAGTTTGGGCATAACATCACCTGACTTTAATATTCCTTACATTTCTGATTTCTGCAGCAGCTTTCTTCGCCCTCCCACGCGCCGCGTACCACATCCCGATATCACGTCCCCTCAACCCCTCTGGGGGTCCTCCCCTCCTGCCTCCTCTGCCATGTCCCCGCCCCCTCCCTCCTTGTTCTCCATAGGTTCTACTTGGCCCGGCTTCCTCGCTTTCTTCTCCTGCATTCCATCTGGCACCGTGGTCTCGGCCTCGGCGGCTGTTGAAGTAGCGGCCCTTGGACCTGCTCATTGGATCAAGTGTCAGCCTGGTGACAACAAATTTTGATTAGAGTTCATAACAAAATCAGCGTCAATTACCCAGCACCAAATTCAGCTGGCAAAGTGAATAAGTAAATAAAAATTAGGTTTAGTTTTATATATATAAATACTGTTAAAGTGATAATTGACATGGGTACTGTACTGGTGCTAAATTGTTTCGAAGGTTATAATGCTGAATTTTTTGCCTGTGAATTAAGTGGAAATAAAATGAAATGAATTAATGTTTTTTGTACAATATTCGGAAAAAATGTTGCAACCCGACGCCACTTTTTTCTTCATATATCGCCTCGGCAAGATTACCATGTGAAGTTCACTAATTTTCCTCTGTATTGACTAACAAGCCCCCAGATAGCAATTTCATGTCATCAAAGTCAATTTGAGCAGTGAGAAAATACAAGCATTTTCTTAGAAAATACTTAGAATTTTTCAGTCCACTCTCATAGGGTTTGTACACAGAGTGTTGAGTGAACTTCGTATATGGAAATCTTTCCAAATTTTGTTAGGAAATACTTAGAAAATGTTCTTGACTCTCCACAGATAGACTTTGTCACAACCGCTGAATGAAGTGGTGTCAGGACAGGTTGCAAAAAAATTTTCCCAATATTCTTTCATGGATAAATGTGAAATAAGATGTCCCAAACGTTGGTTGGTTGATAAGTTTGGTTTAACTATGGGGCATGGCAAGGAAAACAGAAACCGAAGTTGTCAACAATCACTCAACAATCATGACAATGATCATCATTCATTGGACAAATTGCAAACCAAGGCAAGCGATTTCAATAAACTACAGAAATAATTAATAACGATAGATTAGCGTTAGCACAACCGATGAATAAATCAGATGAATAAATCAAAACTCACTTATTACGAAAACGAGCAAATAATTTCTGTCCTTTTCGCAAACCGCTGATGAAGGGGTGCAAAAGCATGACATAAAAGTACATGTGTTGCTTTTAAATAGCGCCCTCAATTGGCAGAGTTTTGGCACACTTCGAGACTGCGGAGAGATGGCGAAATCTTAACACTTTTGCTGGTAAATTGGAGAAATTTCGCTACTTATTGCCTTAAATTATCAGAAAAATACTTCATTTAATGCATTTTAAGATATCATATTCCACAACAGGTTTATTTATGATGACGTATGTTGAGCGTTATATCATTTAATTTCACTGTTAAATTGTGCTCTTCTAATTACGATCCTTTAACATGTTTCATTTCCCACGGCATGCATACATGTACATATGGCATACGTAACTCGACACTTTAGACTAGTGCACATGATGTACATCGTCCGCAGGCCAAAAATGACAAATTCAAAGAAAACTTTGAATATTCTTATTTTCAAGAATTCTCGGCCCCAGATCCTTTTTATTTTTCAACATTTTTGCAATGACCGACCTTCATTGAGATAATATTTGATGAAAAAAAGTGGCGTTAGGATGCAAGCAAAACTGTTTCCGTAAGGAAAATGTTTTGTTTAATATGTGATCAACTGGTTTTTTTAAACAATGGCCCTTTTTTTTCTTACAGAAACAGCTAGACCAGGCTACATGAACTGCTTACATAATTGTATTGTTTCATCATCAACAGAAAGCTCCATCTGTGACAGTGTGAATTTATACAAACATCTTTGAAGGCACATAATCACTTGGACTGCGACAGCAGGACTTGCCAGAAATCATGGATTCCTTCTTGTTGGCTGCTGGGGTTCTCTACTTCCTAGCCATGGCCCTGTGTGGCATGAGCCTAGCCCTACCCCTGTGGGTGGTCTCCAACGTCCAACGCTCCGACCTTAGCCTGGGCCTGCTGCTTCACTGCCAACAGATCTACGGCCGTGACTGGGATTGCCGCTACGCCGACGGACCGCTAGAATGGATCCTAGCGGCCATCTTGATCATCCTCGGCATCATTGTGCTGGCCGTCGGAACCCTCATGATCGTCTTCTCGGACAAGCGGCCCCGGTTTCGTCGCTACCCCAAATACATGGGCCTGACGGCGTGGACCCTCTTCTGCCTGGCTATCATGATGTTCCCCGCGGGATTTGATCTGCCGTTGATTGGGGGAAATCCTTACCTTTTGCCCAACAGCGTCAAGACTGGCATCTCCTATGGGCTGTTCTTCACTGGGATCATCTGCACATTCTTCGGGTCGGCCTTGGCACTTGGCAAGATGTATTACGATATCATTGTGCTTAGATGAACACCTTGCTCTTTGTATTTCTCCCCGAAGCATCGCCCATTTGTGACCTGGGCCCAATTTCATGATGTTGCTAAATACAGTAATGTTAAGTGCAGACAATGTTATCTGAGCAAAACAATGCATTTTCTCATGAGATGTATACTGTTTTATGACTGGTTCTTACCTAATTTTCGCTTGGCCAATTAAAATTCTCAGCAAATTATTTTCAGGCCCAATTTTATGGTGCTGCTAAGCACACGATTTTCTGCCAACTCAGCCTCCATCTATTTTATCCGAGCCATAAAAATAGTGCTTAAGGTTACACAATTTTCTGCTAACTGTAAAGCAAATGCTGCTTACTATAGCAGAAATACTGTGCTAATGGTTAGCGCATTTCACGGGATGGCATGCATTCATCCAGTAACTTAGGGTTCTGTGCTTACAGAGTTAATGCAGATTTTTTTTTTTTGCATCTCTGTAAGCAAAGTAAGGATAGAAAAGGGCTAAGCGCACAACTTATACTGTTAGCAGAGCCATACAATTTGACCCTATTATTGAGGTTTTCATTACTGTAAAAAAAAAAAATTATTGGGTTGTCTAATTTTTCCTATTGTTTTTGGCCCGTTCCACTTCATAAGAAACTGGTGTAATTTTTCTGTAAATGTTCCTAAATTTGTTTGAATTATCGTCTTGGAAATCAAGAAATGTCATAGCGTTAGTTTCTGTGTGGATTCTACAGTAACCTAGCACCAGCACCCTTGTATATAGTGTAACATATGCAGAGACATTATATTGTGCATTTATCACTACATTTGTATTTTTAAGTATTTAAAATGTCAAACTGATAATGAAAAAAAAAGTGAAATTGTGTCAAAATTTGAATGCATTGTAAATTCATGTCCAGTAAGAGTTGTCTGTATCGGTGTCGGAGTATACTCAAGTAATATGTGAACTTTGTACACATAAATTAAGTCTTAGGCAATACACATGTAGTTTGTATGGTAATGTTTAGATCACTGTGTTTATTTCATTGCTTAAAAAACCTGTTTGTTTACTAGCAGCTTGCTATGTATGAAATGATCCGGACTATAAATCATAACAATGTAACTATAGAATATGTTGAACTTTCAAGATCAATCAAACTTTCAAAATGTCAAGATCTAATCACTTTTCTTCAACTGAAAAATGGAAATTATGAGAACAATTGTCTACAGTGTACTCTGTACTAGAGTCCCTTCTTGAAACCGATGGCAAATGAAGTCTTGGTTTAACTTTGGTCGGAACAATGAAGTCAGAAATATGTTTGTGGTCACAGTGCCAAAATGCGGCCCAGCATGCCATAACCTTCAAAGGATAGTATTTGTACATCTTTTTAAAAAAAAACTGCATGTTTATAGCATAGGAAAGGAATGAATGTCCACTGGTAAAAACTTGTATAAAGACTGCACGAAACTATACCAGAAAATGTGAAAAGCCATGATATCATGTATACTTGTTTCAAAATTATTGTTACAAATTACAATTTCAGGGGTTTCAACAGCGTAAACCATAAACATTGGTTTTTTTAAACACGTTTTATGTACATGTAATATCTGAAATAAAAAGGAACGCGTATGATGGAATACAAAATAAAACCCTCATGATTGATTTAAAGGCACTGTCTGAACTCTATCATTCTGAGAAATTAATTTATAAATTTCTTCACAAACGTTATCAAAAATAAATTTAAATAAGCAGCATATCTTTTTCAGTACTTTTGAATAACCACAAGAATCATCTGAGGAAGTCACCAAATTTCCTTGCTGTCTTCACTACTCAATTTAAATCAGGTGAGAATGTCAAAAAAAGCGAATCGATACTGGACAGCTTTTGTATCACGGACAAGGACCAGTGCTCGCTGACCTTGAGGGCGCTCTTCAAGAAGTTGCAGCAGTCCCAGCATGCAACAGTAGCCCACTGCTCGGCCACTGCCAGTGATGAATGTGTTGGCACCGTCCACGACGAAACCAATCACACGACGGCGACAGGAGTCAAACAGTTTCACATCGGGCGCCACTTCGAATTTCAGCCCAGCCTTAACACTTTTAATCTCTCTAGGATTATCAGCCACACTTGGGCCCCTCTTACCCTTCTTGTTCTTCTTTTTAGACCTCTTTGGGAGTTTGAACTCTTTGTGGATGGGTTCCATGGGGCAGTGCATCTGGTTGGATTCAAATGACGCGATGTCTTCTTCGCTTGGGAGGCAAATCATCGCGAATGGATGTGGTACTCCACGGTTGGCCATGCTCAATTTGACACCAACAAGCATCCTGTCTGTATCTTGACCTAGGTCAGCAACAATCTTATTTATTTCCTCATGCTGGCCTGTATGGGATTCCTTACTCTCTGAATTTCGCACTTGAGGAGCTGCATGCCCATTTGAGGCCACCGTAGTGTCCATCTTGACACGAGTGATGTCACTTTCAGGAGCGATGTCTACAGGGACAATCTGATTGGTCCCCTTAGCAGATCTAGGGATCTGAGGAGGCTTCTGATTTGCTGTCAAAGTTTTGCTAACTGTTTCCAGCTTGGATCTCTCTCGAAGCACGAAGAATGCTTGGTTCTTGTCACCTTCTTCTGAGAGCATTGTTTCTTCTGCCTGAGACTCAATAACAGCATCATCCTCATCTTCTTCCATTTCTAGTTTCTTTGCATCCCTCCATTCTTCCAGAAGCTTCTTCCAAGCACACCTAAAAGGTGAGACGACTCCAAGCTTTCCATAGTTGGGCCTCTTGGCCGGTGGCCACCTCTTGAATTTCTTGGTCTGCTCTTCCTCCACCTTGTCTGCCCATGCCTCTCCTGCTGCTGTGTCCGGATAACCCTCCGGGAAGTGTGGGACCCCCTGTTGGAGGTGGCAGGAGCGGGATTCCTGGAGTCCTGCCGCTCGGCAGCCCCTCAGGACTAGTGCGATCCAGAAGTCCATCCCCCAGCCGCTCGGCAGGATGACATCCCAGCCGCTACCAAAGCCTGCTGCGCCACCTCGCTTTGCTCGACTGGATGCGGTAACCGTGCCAACATTGCTTGGCTGGATTCCAGGTTGCTGGAGGAGCAGAACCGGGATGCGAGACTCCTGACGACCTAGACTCATCTCCTGGCCTGGAACAAGGAGCTCAGCACGCATCTTGTTAAGTTTGTGGGTGGGTATCTTGGTTGAGGTGACAGACTCACGCACTGACTGCTCCCAGAGGGGTGACACTGGTGCTGCTCTTGGGAAGTGACGTACAACTTCAGGTGGTGGTTGATCTGAAAACAATTGAAAAAAATTATCCTTTGTTCATTTGATAAGCTACAATTCACATGGAAGGAGGTCTGTACCATTTCAAACAATACAAACACAGTGGTCATTCTAGTAAAGGTTTTTTCCTTTCCCGCTTCACTGAAAATGACAAGAAAGGAACAAGAGAAGCCATCTAAACGCGAACAAGTTTAAAATCAACCAAAAAAAAGTAAGGGTGGAGGGAAAAAAAGGTACAAACGATTGAAGTATTGTAAAGAGGAATTACAGAACTGTGCAGAGGTATGGTGAACACACAGAGGTCAGTTAGCTTAGCAGAAAAGGTGAAATTGAGAACACCAAGCCTGTCAAGCAAAGGCTAAGGGCTGCCATGCCAGAATGGTGCGACATACCTGTTGGTGCCAACTCATCAGAATCTGTCATTATCTTAGTTCTCTTGATGGGCAGGAGATTGCGTGGGTCTCGTACCGTCAACGAGAGTACGCAGCGCGGGAGAAGATCAGTAACTGCTCTAACTCCACCCAGGGTCTTCCAGATGGATGACTGCTCCTGCCAGGCTTGCAGACAATGTGGATCCTGTAATTAGAAAAAAAAAACAATGTAACATGCACACATTATCAGCCAATCACGGTATTACAGGTGCTATGTCATTACACCTGTTCATCAGCCCCCCATATCAATCATGATTAATTTACAAGTTGCCACTGCAAGGTAAATATAATGGGTCAATCAAACTTATATCCATCCATCCTCTTATCCTAACAGGTGTCTATTTTCTTTTCAGTGTGCAGGGAAGCAATTTGCCTTAAGAACACAACCTATATTAAAACCCTCCTTTTGTTTGATCAGTCACAGACAGTCACAAATTCAATCCCTTTCCCCTGCCATACTTTTTACACAGACTAGTCATCAACAGTCAGATCATATTTCAATAGGCACTGTGTCTAGTCAAATTCTATCAACAGACAAAAGCAGGTGACTGGTAGTCACAGCTGGCTTATCAATCTCCTACAGTCAAATCAAAGCTATATCAGGATTTTTAACAATCACAGCCAGTCAATCCTGCTTTATGAAGGCTGGGAGCACTTAAAAAACAGTCACATTTTATTTTGACTGCTGGGCTGGCCTTGTTGAAATTGCCAGCCAGAGAGGGAGGGTTTTAAGGAAATCAATCTGTCATATCACCCAGGAGTTAGCTTGAATAATATGCATGCAGTAACCACTTGGTGCAACCTGCAGAAGGCTTGTCTTTGAGCCCTCTCTGGGATTCGAACCCAGACCCGTTGGATCAATGCATACATGTATTCAATCTTCATGTAATTAGTTACAGACATTAAACGCTGCATGTCAGGGCACAGCTTCATTAACCAGTTAACACCAGATGACCAGATTATTTAGCTCTATCAACACATCTCAATGCTCTGCAATTTGGGCGATTCATAATGCAGTGCACCACCAAGAGTTTGCCACCGAGGGTTCATTTTACCCAGTGCATTGTGGGAGAGAGTCGACAAATTCGCAGCACGGGACATTTGAAATTGTTAGTTTTTCCGGTCGGTAGTTTCATAAGCGCGTGATTCGTGTACGTGTTTGCCCTTTTCTTTTCTTTTTATCAATATGGTGTTTTTGGTAAGGCGGCAGAACGCTATGCCCCAATCTATGACATGTTAGCTCAAGTTGTTTACCGACACTCGTTCAAATAGGCAATGTTTTGTCGACAGTAAACGTAAAAAATGGACTCTCCGCGGCGAACTCTTGATGGTGCACTGCATTGTGTTTCGCCCGAATTATACTCACTGCATAATAATCTTCCCACCAAAGCTTGTCTTGCTGTGAGCCTGACGCCTCGCCCTGCACATCCGCCATCTTCAGGGCGTGGAGGAGCACTGGGTGTGCCAGCGGACCCTGAAGGCGAAATCTCAGAGGACTATCATCGAGCTGTCTCACAGTGACTCTGCCGTTAGCTTCTGCAATAAAGGAATGCATGTTGAAAGTGGCTTTTCACGAATTTGAGATTAGTACTTGGGCTGGACTTTTCGATCTGCTGGGAAAGTGGGACGCAAAGTTCCTTTCTGCTTAAAAACCAGTAAAACTCCCAGACACAGGTTAGTCAGGGCCCGAGAATATCCCACATATCAGCATTGGAAAGGAGTGGAACCTACGTCACAATTTGAATATGGAAGCAAATTTCTTGAATTAGACAAGTTTAAGCACCACTGTTCCTGTTTTCAGCCTCAGTTGCTGCTGTAACCTCCTGGAGTAGCAGGGCAGCACACGATGGGTGAGCCCACAGCCACAGCTGTTGCATTGCTCCCTCCTCAAACTTCTCCCCCGGACTTGTTGATGACGCTTTATCCTCTACCCGTGTTGGACCTCCTCTCCCTACTTTGGGGGCGGAGCCTGCAGAAGTGGCTTGGGCTCTCCAGAGGAAATTGACAGGTCCAATAGCGCCTTCAGGGAAGCCATCCATGCGATAAAACATCGCTTTGCCGTGGCGCTGGCCAGTGAGAAAAGAGGCAGCAGCACAGGTCAAACCTACCAACGAGATTTTAAATGAATTATTAAAGTGCCATAACTGCAAAAAACCACAATATTTCCAATAACGTTTTTACAAAGTTCAACCTGTGTCATCGGTTGCTTCATCGCCTACCAGGAATCTATGACACACGCACCTGTGGTGGGACTGGTGAGGTGAGACAGCGCCCTCAATGTCAATCCTTGAGGACCGACTATCTCGATGACTCGCAGGTAGGAGACGTCTTGGAGAAGGCAGTGTTTGGCCATGGCCCTGAATGAACGGAAAAAAAAAACGTTCTTAATTGTTTGGTACCTGTAAGGCTTAGTACTTTTAAGGCTTAGTACCTATAACGTTTAGCACCTGCAAGTTGCTTTGACACTCTTGTCTGAGGGAGGCAGGGCCAGCTAAAAACCCACTGCTCAGCCACCTTGAACCACTTAGTACCTATAAGGCTAAGTACTTACAAATATTAGTACCTATAAGGCTTAGTACCTATATGGCTTACTACAAGGCTTAATACCTGCAAGGTTTAGCACCTATTAGGTTTAGTACCTATTAGGCTTAGTACCTACAAGGCTAAGTACGTTTATAACTAAGTACCTATGAGACTTAGTACCTATGAAGCTTACTACCCACAAGGCTAATTAGTACCTATAAGGCTTAGCACCTATATGGCTTACTACAAGGCTTAATACCTGCAAGGCTTAGTACCTATTAGGTTTAGTACCTACAAGAATTAGTACCTACAAGGCTTAATACCTTTACGACTAAGTACCTATGAGACTTAGTACCTATGAAGCTTTAAAGGCTAATTAGTACCTATAAGGCTTAGTACCTGTAAGTTGCTCTGACACTCTTGTCTGAAGGATGCAGGGGCAGCTTACAGCCCCATTGCTCAACCATTTTGAACCGCTTGGCGTGCCAGACATGCGTCTCTAGCCATGCATGGCCGGCCTGTCTGCGCTGGTACTCTTGCTTCAGGTTACCAGGTCGGCGCCGGTGCCGACGCGATCGCTTCACTGGGGGTGGGTCTTCATCAGCCCCGCCTTCTTTGCCCGGTGCAGATTTCTTCTTGTACATGCATTTTTGCATCTTTAAAAAGAAATAAAACAATTTAGCTTCACTCTGTTCCTCCTGATCACAATGTATCACAGCTGTGATAAATTGTGGTGTTGAAATACATTCAAATGCCACCAACATGCTACAACATAACTTTGGTACAACTTTGGACATCCTTGTTAATTATAAAGTTAAGTTTAGGGTTATCTGGTATGCATAGATTTTAGTGGACCAGCCAAAACGGCATATTATACTTTAGACGGCATTTTGGGGTAATAGCAGGCAACCATGTTAGATCAATCAGTCATAGGATGGGGAAGAAAATGTAGGTGGATGCCACCCTGGATTTTGACCCCAAAGGTCATTTAGAGGGTCAAAGGTCAAATATGGTAAAAAGTGTATTTCTTTTGTATTTTGGAAGATTTTGGAACTTACTATCGTAAGTATTGTTCTGAAAATATCGTTATCCTACAGTTAGGCATACCAGACACTTGTAGTTAACAGGTTAAATTAAATATTTCATCTCCATATATAACATTGTAAGAAAAAAAGGTATTATTTTCACCTAACATATAGAAATATACACACAATATATATTTATGTACTTGTTTTCTTAAATTATACCTTGCACTTCGGTCATTACTGTGATGATTCACTGTACAGATATTACAATATATAATATATTATAATATATTACGTAAGACTTGAAGAAATAGGGAATATATCTTACGTGATTGTGTACATAGGCCTATACAGTTTTATTATTGTATTGGTTCATCAGTCTTGGCCAGCTGGGTTGCAGCAGTTACATGTACATTTAGTGGCATCACACCCACAGGCAAGGGTGCACCTCAGATTCCTTTGGAAGCATGTGCATCGGGCTGCTGTGAACTTCGATTTATTTGGCACCACAAGTAACAAGCTCTAGACAGGCAGATGGGATAGGAGGTATATGTCCAAACTGCTTTAAGGCAGCCTGACTCCATCTTCCAAGCTTAAAGTATCAATAGGAGAAGATATATCGATGTGTTCCTGGTCTTCCTGGAACCAGATCTTTGCCTGGTATTTTGCACGCACAGTGTGGAGTTCCAGGGCATCTCTTCTTGGCAGCAGTGCCTCAAAGCTCTTCTTAGCCTTCCCAAAAAGTTGCAACCTGGCACGGTTAACAGCTCAGGAGTGCCATAAAGGTCACATGCAAATTGTTCGATAGGCGCAAGGTCTCCATCACGACCAATTCTCTTGACAAGTTGTGGTTGGTTCTAGAAGGTTTCCAGCACGACTTTTCCCCATGGCCAGTACATTTAAGGAGGAGGTTGTATATCACAGCCTGTCAGTGCATGAAAGCTAAGCACATTATCCCTCACAGGTTGTGTAAGTCTCTGAGATATGGCATTAACTGGGTAGCATTTCCTCTTCTGAGCAGTCCCAGCGACCATCCATACTTCAGCTTGGGTTGAAAGGAAGTGAATCAGAAGTACAAGTGACATGACATCTGTGTCTCTGCAGACAACCAGCAGTCTCTGATATCCTTCTTTGACAGCCTCACATGCATGGAGTATTATTCTGGTGTCGGCCTCTTCATGGTTTTCGTTGTCCTCTCTTCTTGTTAACCTTGTTTCTGTTATCAGAGAACCTGCCTCCTGTTACCAGCTCGTATTTGCATATGTGGTAAATCTTTTCCTTTTTCCATGATGGCCTTAGACAGAAACTTAGCAAGATTGGCCTTGTTTTCATCTAATTCAATGAATTGCCTCCAAACATGTAGAAGTGGCACATGGCGTCCATCAATGAGCCTCGAAATTGGCTTTTTCTCGCCTAGTCGCTTTGAACGGGTTTTTTACCTTTATCAAGCTTTCCCCAATGTACCGATCAAACACCACATCAACTCTCATTGTGTGCAGTCCAAAGTGATTTGCCACACTTTGTACAAACACATCAGCATAGTCGCCAAACGTCTGGCATCCTTGAGGCTTTCAAGAGCTTGGATGAATGCATCGCCATCGACCAGACACGTCTTCTTGTCAGAATGAGGAACTTCTGGAGTGTGTTAAGTCCAGACGTCAAGATGCTGATCAGCTCTGCCTTTGGTGTCGAGTTCATTTCACCTCCAGCCTTTGCCAAAGACACAGGAATTGGGGATATTTCGTGCAGTATGGCCAGCATTTCTTATGGCCGACCTGCAGTAACGGCATTGAGCAGTCTCTGGAGTAACTTTCTGTCAGCTTTGATAGTTTTCTGTACATTATGCTTGGTTGAAACGCTTGCTTTGTATAGGTCAGCAAAGCTATTTGAGGGATCTTTTCTAATCACGTCTTACACCCCAAAGTTTTCTCAATCAGGCGGACACCTGACAATGGTAAGAATCGAAGGTGCAGCTATCCTCGATCTTGAGCTGTGAGTAGATCGCTCCTTGTGTCACTTGGTGCAGTGTCTCTTGTTGCCAATGATAACAGAGGGATGTCTTTAACATTGGGGTCGTCTCCCTCTTCTTCAGTCAAGGACGGAGGTGTGTATTTGAAACACATCAAATCCGATTTTGTGACAAGCTTCTTCACATCGTCCACATCACGCTTTCTCTGGGAGTGAAGACTATACGGATGAAGGTGGGTTCTGTCTTATCATCTTCCAGGTTGAACTTAATTATGTTTATATTACGATCTTTTGCTTAAAAAAAATTGGTGTAAGTGTTTAGAAATTGCCTCAGATCACACCACAGAGTGTCTAGAATCCAAAATCTCATGTCCTGTGAAATGCGTGATCGTTAGTTCTGACCATGTGATGCAAAACCTGTTTCTGGCTTGATCATTCCGTGTTATGCCAATTATACCGTTGTGCATCTTGCAAGTTTTGTTTATCCACTCAGTTGCTTGATCCGCGGGAACCTGGTTGAAGCGCCTGTGGGATCTCTTCACAACAAAATTGCCATCGATGTACATGTACTCAGCATAAACATCTGGTACTGTCTCCTCAAGGAGTTTCATGACTGTGAGATAGACAGGTCCCCATCTTACATAGTTTGTGTGGTCGTACTGGTGAGCCATGGCAGCATTGCTGCAAAGGCTTCAAGATTAATAGTCCGGTTACCATCTCTCTCTACCCTGATGAAGTCAAGCAGGATCTCCACCGTTTCCATGTATGTTGACCACAAGGTGAAGTTTGCATTGTTAGACTGCTTCTTGTCAAACTCTTTGATGAGCCTTGAACATTTTTACTGTTCAGAAAATTTGACAGCCGTTCCACTGCATTACACAGTTCCTCTGTTTTGCTGCCATCATTCTTTGTGAACACCTTAGCCACATTTCAGGTAAGTTTTTTTTCACTTCCACATCATGTTCGTGACCATTCTCAACCAGCCAGGACTCAAACGTTTCCCATTTGATGTGCCACAGAGCTTCATACACAAGTTGGTGCCCTCTCTCAGCACGGTAGTAGGCTTTGTCATCAAGCATAGACTCTCTGCCGTGCTGGCTGCATACACACCTGCTTTAGTCCAGAGATCATCAAGGCCAGCATTTTCCATGTGGTGACCAATGGCTTTCAAGAAGTTGAAGCAGACATGGAGTCCTCCCAAGAGAAAAAAAATACTTTCTCGAACTTGGGACTCGCCCATACGAGTTCCTTGCCCCTGCTACACAGTGGCTGGTCAGCTGTAGTGATGGTATGCTGCTGGCCCATATGATTTGAAATGTCCATAAAGGACCCCAACTTAGATATACACATTTGGAGAAAATCACACTTTTGTGTTTCCTAATGCCATATAGTTGTGTGTTAAAATGAAAGTTTATTGATGTATTTAACAAGCTGGGGATATTTACATGATAATGAAAATAGTTTAAGTGGATAGATCTATCAGTTTAGATAAAATTTGCTACATAATAAAAAAATGTGAAATTTGACCTCATTTGACCTCACTTGACCTTAAAAATGACCTTGCAATCCAAAATTGACGATGGCATCCACCCACATCTTATATGTAATGGTTCAAAGAATTGATATAGCATGGGTGCCAGCTATTACCCAAAAATGCCGTGACATTTTTTTCTAGAGGACTTTTTCTTGTTTGGCTGGCACACTATTTGTATGTTATGAGCGTGATAATCTAAAGGTATTCTAATTGTCATATGAAGTAGGGTTAGGGTAAATGTACAAATAGTTGAAAGTTGTAAGCCCAGCTCATAGCAAATTGTTGACGTCACGGCAAGTTTTCGCAATGCGAATTTGCAAAAGTTGAACACATTTCAACTCTGGATGGTGAATTTCACGGTCACTGTTTTGTGACGTCAAATTTGATTTGCATTTTCATTTTTGAGTTAGTACACAAAATCACTCAAACTCACTGTTCTTTCTTCGGAATCTCTCAATCTCTTAGGCAGACGTCTCAGATCATGGCTCATGGCTCGCCGTCTCATGTGACGTGGTAGCTTCTGGAAGGTTCTGCGCATGCCTCCCATGGTCATGATGGCCTCCGTCATGGTCTTGAGCTCAGCGGCCCGGGCACCCGCAAACTCAGCCACATTGATAGCTGTTAACAACAATGGCATTGACTAATTTATTGTACTATTCTAAATTCAGCCTGCCAAAGTCCACTGAAATAAAGTTGATTTAAGACGATTAGGCCTGCATGATGATTTCTTAACACCCCGGCCACCAAAAGGGGGGAAAAAAAATTCACGGCAACAAGTCTACTCACTAGCATGACTAGTCACTCTACTGATTGAAGATTGGGGGTGCACTTTCACTTGATAAGGTGCTTATCTTTATTTATTTTTTATTTTGAGCCCATATTGCAAGGGGTTTTTTTTACGCACTGGTCCTTATTTTGAGCCCATATAATTGCACATTTTTACGATACGATTTTTTGGTGGAAATATCGTTCTTCGACATCATTTTGCCTTTGCAGGGGTAGGAAAAGAATGGGAGCCAGACAAATTCAATGGGCAGAGCACCATTAACGATTTATGTTAAAATATAGACGGAACTTTTGGCAGCGACACAGTCGTGACGGTAAGGCCAAGGGACAATTTGCAAGTTTATGAAAACGTGAAATTTTATTGAAAATCATTAAAAGTACCCCAACAGTCCAAAACACAACAGTTTTTTAATCCTCCTTTCTATACAACTCAGCAAAAAGTCCTAAAGTACCAATAACTAGCCCGACAACTTGGGCCCAACTTAACCGCCTTTTTAACATTTGATTTTTGAACATGGCCTGGCACACGACCAAGTTGTCACAAGTAATAAAATGACATAATTCACACTTACCCCTGGGGTTGTTGGCCAAAATGTCCCCCTCATCCCTTTCAGCTGGGCCCTCCTGCTTGTCCATAACTTATTTCTCTTTCATTAAGCGCATCCAAGAAATCTTGAGAAGTTGAATCGCCGGCCTGACCCTGTTGAGTGTTGTATCACTTGATCAATGCTTTGAGTTTACAATCGGTCGTTTTCGAGTTTCATATTCAGCTGAACATTTACTCAGAAAATAATTCTGGCAGTAGTTGTACAAGTTCAGTCTGGCCTCAGTATAAGGCAATTTTTAAGACACAAAAAGTTGCAAGAAGGGAAAAAACGGTATCTTCCTCAGGACTCCAAACTGGCGCCGGCTAACCCATCTATTTTCACGAAAGAGAAAAATCACATGTGCACCATAAATCTAAGTGAGCGCCCTCATGTGTCAATCTTTGCCAGTTCAACGCGCCCAACCATTATATGCGGGTGCATAATTATGTCGATCTGGCCAAAAGCATTACGCAAAAGAGACTCTAGTTTTACAATAAATATTTAGCATCACACTTTCTGAAGTCCTATGTTACATCTTAATCTCCTTTATTTCCAGGTTTTATGTTACACATGTAGGCATTACACGATACGTTTACTGTTGGCAAAAGTTAAAAACCAAACACAATTTGATATATATAGCAATATTTCAATGACTGCGCAGCAGGTGTTTGTGCAGCAGGTGTTTTCGGGGTGTGCTTTGTTATTGTAATTAACTTGAGTGTCAATTAATGGACGCACCAAAGGTTAATTACTCATGCCCACCCATGCGATACCAAACCACTACATGTACCCTCTTTCAAATATGTCAATTTGACATTGAATTTATAGAACCAAGTGCTTAATTCTTTATTTACATGAACACATTTTTACTACCGATTGCTGCATATTCATTGAGAGTATTTATTTTCTGAGTGCAGAGGTTGATCTAGCTTTCAGGAAATGGGAGGGTTGATATGAAGGAAATCTAGATGCTTTTTCCTGCATTCTAAGGCAGTTTGAGAATAAATCTAGGAATTTCAGCATTCCATTTATTATTTTGGCCCCATTTTACTGGCATGACATGATTCAGTGGTTCCCCCTAGAACCACTACTGCAGTGCATGGTTACTTTCCAAATGAGGTCAATCAATCTATCTAAATAATTATTTAATCCAACAACCTTTTTTCTGGAAAAAAAACCCACCAACATCCATTTTCCAAATTCATGGCTTTGCTCCAACAACATTTTACATGATTACAGCACATACATCGAGTGCTAGACCCAGCAGTGAACTTAAGTACAGATTTTCACTGGTTAGCATGAAACTATAAAGAAACGGTTTGATGAAAACGTAAAAAGTCCAACCCAATTCTGTTTTCTTAAAACAGTACTACTACAGTATTAAAACTTGTACTACAACAAGGAGTTTTGAAGAGTTTTTTTGTTTGAAATCCATAAATAAGTTCATGCAATGTAGCCTAACGAAAGTATTTTTGAAATACACAGGCTTGACAATCTTCTTCTCAGATTCAATATGAATATTTTAAATAATCTCAAAGAAGAATTCAAGGCATTTTATACCATGGCAAACAAATGTAATTTGAAACAGTAGAAGTTAATTGAACTGTCTATTGGGCCAGATTCCATACTTTTAAGACCATTAAAAAAAAATTGTAAAAACAAACATTGCACATTTCCATCATTATGCAAAGAAAATGGCTCACTTAGAAAGAGATTGACTTGTCTCGTCATGCACATCCCAAATACAGCTTGGCTGTTTACCTGTAGATTTGAACTTGTCTATCTTGGAAGGAAATTTTGCAGATGAAAAAAATTAACACCTGAATAGTTCAAGCTGTCTCCCTACTTTGTCTTTAAAAAAAAAACGAAGCCATTACCTTCCGTGTAGTTTTCTGTTTTTTCTTCCTTAGTAGCTGCCACATGTGGGCCTTCTATCGATGAATTTTACATTTGAGTCTCTCATTACGTTTAACATATTCACGGTTATCGGATCTTTTGCCAAATTGGCGTGGCTTGAATATGGCAAAATCTTTCTCACTGGCTAAACTGGCACCGAGTATTTTTAATGCATAATAACAAAATGGTGAAAATACAAACTGTGGCATACAGTACAAATACAAAATATTATGTATACAGATAATGGTACATGCAAACAGGCCAGTGGGTTACGAGCTCACTTCTAGACTGGTTATCGCCTTCTCTAGATAGCATTTTCAAATGTTCATAAGTGAAACGGGGAACCAGTGAAATGTCATTGTCCTTCACTCTCCCTTGGTACTAGACGATAAAGCGCCCTCTATACAGCTCACGCAGATCGTCCATCAGAAGATTCGTTAAGTTTATCGCTGAGTATTTAATAAGTTGTCTTCATGGAGTACTGCCAACAATACAAGAGTGAGTACATTTTGTCACAGTAAACATTCATCATTGATGAATGCCTTTGAAAACTATACACAAATATTCCTGTATCTCTCAATCATCTCGGTATTAACCAGTTCACGCTGGGATTGTTTTAACAAGAATGTAACGAGGCGCGTGTTAACTTTTCACTCTACCTCAAGCCAGGCGGGACGAAGCCAACCATCGGGCAGCACACTTATATTTCCGGCCTCGCTTGCTGCGAGTGGGCGGTCGCTGACAGATGTTTTCCGGCCTCGCTCCCAGCGTGTTTATCCGTCATCCGTTCCGAATATCGCAAAACTTTTGCGGATATACACGTCATCCGACGCAAACTGGTTAAGGAATCTGCAGCATAAGATTCTATCCTGACATATAAAACTTGCAAGGAACCATCCCTCAACATAATACAGTCTTCACTTCACAGAAGGAGCCTTAGTTCTGTCTCAGAATTGTCTTCTCTGAGTCTGTGGATGAGATGTTTCAGTAAGCTTTGCTCAAACGTCTTCAGCGCTCTTCAGAATGAGAATTGCGTTGTAGATCTTGAGCGCTGGCCCGAGTTTGATCGTCATGATCTTGACAATGTCTGTCTGGGTAAGGAGTAGGAAGGCCTCGCCATCAATTTGCTGAAATAAAAAGAAGCAATTTTCATTTACTGTTTTGTCACTTTAAGTTTCAAGTGATTTTGTTTTTTCCCCTCAAAGTTATAAATCAAAGTTTGATTCGAATTCAAGTTAATAGAGTTTAAATGGTAATTTTAGCCACGAGTGCTTTTTCTTGCATTTACTGGAGCAGGCATTGTATTCGTGAAAATGTAAGATGCCAATTGTACGTTTTTTCTTGAAAACACATTTCACAATTTTTGTTCCCATTTTTCTTAAGAATATGTGATGACAAATATCAATAAATCTGACAATCAAAATAAAATCAAATAAAAAATTGTCTTATTCGGATTTTGCATTTTTCTCCACGTGACTACAGCCCGTGCTCAGGCCAGTTCCGTCTCATTTTGCGTCTCATTCTAAACTGGCTGTTTGTTTAATTCCACTTCCTCCCTCACTCACCTCGTCGGCAAACTTGGATGCGTGCTCCCCGCACCCTGGTAGCTTCTTGACAAAGTCAGCCACCTCCTCAGTGGACCACTTGGCCACGGCGCTGCGGGACAGGTCGGCCAGGCCGGGCAAGAGCTTGGAGTGCTGCTCCCAACATAAGGGCAGGTCCTTGGCCGGGTTGGGTGACATAGCAGACATAAAGACAGACTGGTGCAGCTGGTGATGGAGGTTATTGGTCTTGGATGATTCTGAAAAGAGGTGGGGTGTTGGGGGTTCAAAGCAGAGATTGAACAAAAAATAAGGCGAATCCTGTTTCTTGAACTGTTACTGCTTGACATATTTACATTTTTTTTCATCAAAGTAGGAGATTTTATTTAATTTTTTGGGGGGGGATACTTTTTTTGACTTACTTTCATCTTTGTCCTGGTGGGATTTCTTCTTCTTCTTTTGGAGCAAGATAAGGGGTGTGCCTTTATGTCTGTATGAAAGGGGGGAACAAAAGTCTCTGGATAAACCAGTTCGGTATTCCAACTGGGCATGTGCACATCAAGATTTGCCGATTTTTTATTTTTCTATCGGGATAAAAATGTCATCCTATGCGCGTTAAATCATAGCAGGGTACCAGCAAAATTGAAGAGATCATCGTGTTCGGAAGAACAACATTTTTCAAAAAACCTTTGTTCAGCAAAGTGTTTTAGGTTTCTTTGTGTGGCCAAACTTTTTTTGATTGCAGGAAAAATATTGCACAGAATGCAGATCTGGTTACCACGTCCCCCATAGCCTTGTGTGCATTTATCTGCTGTGGTTATCCCACAGCAGAATGTTGCTGTGCACCAGACTATTTTGGAATACCGAACTGCCTTATTAAGTCCAATATGAAAAGAATGTTGTAGCCACATTGTTTGTTTGATGATGCAGTCAAATGTCAGTGGCAGATCTACAGATCAATGGTTTGTTCCTCTCACACAGCTCTGAATTTTAATCTGCACATCATGTATATCGACCATTACTTTATAACTTTGGAATTATAGCCTTTACTCAAAATGCCAACTGCAAATACATTTTGTAAGACTGAGCACACTTGTAATTACTTTCGTTTGCCCCTCCCGAGTGCCAGGGGTAGCGGTGGGCGCCCAGGGCCCCTGGGGCTTGGCGACGGTGAAGGTGTTGCTGACTTGCTGTCACCGTTCACTATGTTCAGGTTCTTCTCATTAAGCGGGCAGCCTGACAACTTGTGGTGGCCTGAGTATTTGCCCGTCACGTGGCCCGAGCCATCGCAGCCTGGGGTCGGGCATTTCCTGAGAGAGAAAGAAAAAAAACAGGTAATTTTTGTGACAAAATATTACATTCATGAGTACTTAATCCTGAGTACTCCTGAGTAGATATGCTATCCACTGATGCATGCTGTACAATACATCATAATGCAAACCACAATGCAGCACACTGAGACGTGTACAATTTGGTCCCGGGGAAACCACATTCGCAGGATTTGGACCCTTTACTGTCAAGACTCTTCTGCCAAAAAATGACAAGTAACATAGCAACCCAGGAAGGTGATTCTGCACAGGTGGGTGGGGTCAGGGAAAAGGGCGGGGTCAGGTGGGTGGGGTCAGGAAAAAGGTGTGATCAAGAGGGTGGGGTCAGGACTGTAGGAAGGGACTCCAGTAATTTGAATACACAATGACCAACCAATTAGTGATCTCGTTATCCGGTATCCACCGACTTACTTTATTTCAGGTGATTCAATCGGGGACTTCTTCCCGTCCTTGGATAGTGACTTGGAGCCGGAGTATAGCCGGTCAATTATGGGCGATTCCTTGGCCATGTTGAGGAGGGAGTAGGGACAGCCAAAGGCACTGCAATGACAATCAAACACGCCAACGTTTAGAAATGATCCAGAGTTTCTGAAACTCAGCTTGAAAATCAACAGAAAATCTTTCAGGAAGAAAAAATAAACACACAATGAAGACTAACCTGTGATGCCCAGTGTACTTGGCCCCTTTGATATGGCCCACTCCATTGCATCCTGGTGTTGGGCAGCTGGCTGGCCTGAAATACACACCGAAAAAAAATACAAGTCAATGGTAAAAATCAAAAACTAAGAATACTCCGCAGTCAAAATGGCAGACAAAATCATGGTTTTTCAATACAATATATTGCTGGGCTTAAACTTAAGGAGGAAGACACATGAAGAAATGTTCCGTTTGAATGTGCAGTAATGTCCAATATAAATGGTCCGGAGAAACCAACAGACAGTACTGATAAACTTATGAATTGAAATCCCGTCAATCACAAGTTACGCGATGAACAAGAACTTAGGAATGCCGTTATTCCTCTTCATCAATTTGAATAGCTTGTGATGATTTATGATGACTTTTGATGACTTGTGAAAATTTGATTACAACTGACAAATCATCAACCGTAATGGGACTCAACATCAGCTCTAGAAGGTGGAAACCAGATGTGACATCAAGCTCTTGGGACAATCAAACAGGAAAGAATGCTTACCCTTGGTTTGAGACCAGCTGTGAGGGGCGTATGGGTGGCACCAGCGCGTGCCCCGTCTTGTTACACCAACCCACTGGGTGTATGTCGGGACTGTCATCATCCAACATGAAATCGTAGTCATCCGTCCAGCCGTCAAAGTGAATCCTGAGCCGGTGACCGTCGATCTCAGCTACAGAGGCCGCACGGATGAGGGATGGGTTGCGCACGTCTACCGATTCCAGACGCATGCCGATTTCAAAACCGACCGGCGGCCGCTGTGAATAAAACAATAATGCGGTTTGTATACAGACTCTGTTCATGAACAGCAGATGACAACAGACTGGTTCGTGCAGGCATGGGTGAAGTATGCAGGAGGGATTTTATTCTAAATGTGCATAAACCGTAGCATCTTCATGTGAGTGTCAGGCGCCGTCTGCAATGCGTTCAAATGTCCCTCCCAGCGACTTCCCCAAACTTTCTCTTTGAAACCACTATGAGGGTATTCGTGCAAGGAGTCTATAGCACCTTGTATGAATTTCTCAAAGTTTTCACAACTATTACCCCTGTTTATTTAGACATAAGATCAATTTTTAAGCAGCAGTTTGAGATCGGTGACAGATTTGATGAGAATAAGTCAATGTGCTGTTTACTTACCGGTTTGAATGCTCTGGTTGGCACGGCAACAGACTTGGTTCTGGCTAAGTAGTCGGCCCATGTGAAGTTAGCTATGTCTTCATAGTCTGTGAATTACAAAGAAGCTTAAAGTTAGATTCTGATTTTAACAACTTTTACAGTATTAAAAACAAATTGGCAACTCCTCATTGTTATTGTGATTCAATCAAATGTCATCCAATCTCAAGTCTAAAGGCGAGCACTTTAAATTTCAAATGAACTGTGATGAAGGTATTCCTTTATCATGGTTCATCCTCTGTTACTTGTAACTTGGCTTATGAGCGACTTGTGATTGACTTGTGACATGTGTAATTGACCTATGACCAACTTGTGATTGACATGTGCTTGACTTGCGACTGACTTGCGATTGACCTATGACTGACATGTGCTTGACTTGCGACTGACTTGAGATTGACTTGTAATTGACTTGCAACTACACTTAACTTGTGACTGACTTGTAACTGACTTGTGATTGACATGTGACTGACATATGATTGACATGTGATTGACATGTGATTGACATGTGATTGACTGTGATTGACTTAATTGTATTTTGACTTGTGGCTGGACTTGTGATTGACCTATGATTGACTTGTGATTGACTTGCAATTGACATGTGATTGACTTATGATTTGACTTGTGGCTGGACTTGTGATTTGACTGGCAACTAGATTTACATCTAACTTTTGAAAGACTTGACAACTACGGACTTGTAATCACTTCCTCAAAATCCCCTATTTTCATTTTAAAATGAAAACCACGTCCACAGGCTTCATAGTGTCATGATGCTTTCCCCATTTTGCAACGAGACATTTTTTTAAAATGAATTTCAGTTTAAAAGTTTGGGTCGAAATTTGACCTCCAAACTCAAAAAGAACCTTTACGGTAATGAAACACGACATCTTTTTGATGAAACTTCAGTTTAAATGTTTGGGTTTGAAATTGGACCTCCCAACTCAAAAAGAACCTTTACCGTTCGGCGGTGACAAGATTTTCCCGTTCTCTTCACACCACCCAACAGGATGGATGTAAGGTGAAGATGAATCGCACCAGTAATCGTACATGTCCTCCCACGCATCGAAATGGATCAGGAAACGGCTCTCCATGATGTCTGTCACCGTGGCAACGCAGATAAGGGAAGGGTTCTTCTTGTCGATAGCCTCTAGTTTCATTCCTTTGCGGAATCCCTGCGGGGTCAGGCAGTCCTAAGAAAGAAAACCGAGGAACATTTTCAGTGACAAATTTTCCTTCCTCTATGGAATCTTTTCCAGGTAAAAATTCCGGTAGAAACAAGTTCAGTCGGTTCAACTGGTTTCAACTGATAAAGGTGAACTGCAAATTGGTGATTGGTTTGACTGGTTTTGAACTGGTATAACTAGGTATTGAACCAGTTTAAACCAGTTCAAAACTAGTCAAAACCAGTTTAAGCCAGTCACCAGTTTCCAGTTGAACTGGTTTTATCCAGAATTTTCAACTGGGTTGTCAGGTACAAGTACACATATGTACCAATTATATAAAACTGAATGAGTGAAGATTTGAGGAATCGATTTCTTACATTTTCGTAGCTTTTGAAGAGCGTCTTTGGCGCGGCTTGCGACTTGGTCATCTTCAGGTAGGAGCTCCAGCTGAAGTTGTCAGCGTTGAAGCCTGCCAGAAAGAAAGACATACATTGTACATACATTCCAGGTTATTTCAAAGCATTTGCTGCCACAATGTATCAGTATTAAGCCAATACTAAAGTGAATATTTACTCAGTGAAAAAGGGTACTATAAACATTCATGATCAAAGGGGTTGCATGTGATGCACTTTATTTCTGTGTTGACAAAGTCTGGCAGATCCCACTACGCTAAGGTTCGAACACAAAAAGCCTACATGCTGACTAGCATAACACACACTGTACACATTATCCATCCCAAATATAAAACACAAGTCAACTTAATGCAAAAGAAACACAAAATAATATTGCACATAACAACGTACGCTAACCAAACTTCAGACATACAACTGGCATCAAAATAAAAAGAAAGGCAAAATTGCAACATAAATACACATACCATAGCACAGTACAAGACAAAATGCAAATCAGACATTCCTGCTTGGCTGTCCCAAATATACTGAATATTCAAATATACTGAATATTCAAATATACTGAATATCCAAATATACTGAATATCCAAATATACTGAATATTCAAATTCCAATCATCATCCGAATTCTCAAATAGCCACTGTTTGCAACTTTTTTGTTGACGGCGGTTCATTGCTCCTTTTAGCAGGGCTAAAGCCCTTGAAAGTTATAAATTACTGCAAAAACATTTCAGCGGCCCATAACGTCGATCGTTGCATGCACATTTTACCCAGTGCACTTTGCATGCAGCATTTGATGGGCACGGCACCCAGTTGCAGCTGGTGTGTCAACTTGGGCCAAGTTCGGGCAAGGACCATTAGTCGAGTAGTGGTTGATTTGTGACGTACCTTACGCCTGCGCACTGATAGCAATGTGCGAACGTCTCTAGTCAAACGCTGGTCAAAATGTCATCGCAAAACTTCTGGATCCTGGCTCTCTGCTAGCGATATGAATGCGCGCGGCTATTGGTTACCAGCGAAGCAACCAAGCCCCAGTAGGCTGGTTCCAAATAGTCGACTAGCGTAGTCAACCACTGTTGACTAGACAGAGTTCGGGCAAACGTTAGTTAACCATTGGTCAACTATAGTCCTTGCACGAACTTGGCCTGGATCGGCGAGTTTCTACTATTCGGTCAAGCACAGTTTCAAATATACTAAATTATTCGAACATTGACAGCCCTAATTCCTGCAGGTGATATTTCTACCAAATGAACAGCAACGAAAATACACGCGGAAACATACAGACCAGTAAAATCAAACAGATTTAAGCGCAGTACAGCAAAGAAAAATCCCAAGCCTCTATCAATGCATGCATGCGCACTTTGCAATGCAAACAAATGAACTAAACCGTCTGCATGCCACAAAATAATTTTTTTAAAAGCAGAGCCACTGCTCAACTTACCTCTGCCTATTTTATCAGGCATAATTTTTTTTTATGGCAGGGGGAAAAAACAGAAATAAGGTGTGTTAAAAATGCTGAGCTTTCATAGATTTGGTGCACACAAATAATTTCTGCCACTTATTGCATTTATTTACCACTGTACAGCAGAAAGCAAACGTTTCAAACTTTTTTTCTGAGCGGAAATGTGCACAACCAAAAACAAAATTTAGTGTCTTTGTTTTTTAAACTTTGATAGGACTGTAACCCATTAGCACTTTGCTACATTGTATTTATTCCCCGATGAATCCACAAAACCATCCAGTGGTTTGGGGAGGTACAGGGAGTAACAGGCACGATGGTTTAGGGTTGTACGAGACAAATCGGTTAAAACCTTCTTTTTTAAAATCTATTTTTAAAAACAGAAGTTTTAGATACTGGCTATCTGCGGCAGCAACAAGCATTTCAGTTCAGGCTGCTGTTAGCAGCTTATTAGCTGCTAAAGGGTTAAAAATACTCAGTTGAGAGGACAAAACAGCAGGGGTCAAATTCACAGAGCTGCTAAGCACAAAAATTTGCTTAGCACAAAAAAGTCTGGCTTATAAAAGCAGGTTACCAGCCAAAACTCCATGTGATTTTCATGCTAAGCAAACAGCAGCTGAATACCAATCACGAGCAATATACATCACATGGAGTTTTGGCTGGTAACCTGCTTTTATAAGCCAGACTTTTTTTGTGCTAAGCAAATTTTTGTGCTTAGCAGCGCCGTGAAATTGGCCCCAGAGGACTGACCCTTTGGATACTGCAGTTTGTGATTGGTCTTCTCGCACCAGCCGGCTGGCTGAATGTCCAGGGAGTCCGCGTTGACCCAGAAGTCGTAGCACTCGGAGTAGCCGTCGAAGTGTAACCGGATGCGATAGCCGCGGATTTCCGCTACCGTCAAGACACAGAAAAGGCATGGGTGTTTGGGGTCGATGCCTTCCAGCTTCATGCCCACCTTGAAGTTGTTCTTGCCGATGGGGAAAGCCTGTGGGTTACAACGTGGTTTAATATTCAAAGAGTGGTTTTTGGTAGTGGTTGCTGAGAGTGGTCTATGGCAGTGATTGCTCAGAGTGGTTTCTTGAAGTGTTTTTTTAAGTGATTTTTGGAAGTTGTTTAATTCTGTAGGTGGTTTCTGACAGCCAGTGGTCGAATTGGCAATGCTGAGAGAGGTTTCTGAAAGTGTTTTCTGAAAGTGATTTCTGAAAGCGAATACAGTGGTTTCTGAAAGTAAGAGTAATTTGTGAGAGTGGCATTTTTTAACACAGTTTACGGGAATGGCTTCTCGGGGTGGTTTCCGAGAGTGGTTTCTTAAGCAGTCTTATTTCTCCATGTGGTTACACATCTTAATAAGAAAAATAACCTGGGCAGGTTTTACTTACATCTTTGAAGTACTTGGCTGGGGCAGCCAGTGCATGCTCCTGCTGTAGATATGTGGACCATGTGAAGCCTTTCTTCTTACCTGAGATTTAAAAATCAAGATTAGATGTAAAATTAATTTGCAGAGAAAGATAAACAACCACACAATCTGAAATATAAGAAGAAGGGGTTGAAGAGATTGTCACTTGCAGCATAACGATGGACATCATTTATATTTTGTCCTAGTTACTAATGTAGCAATGATGTTACTTTTACCAGGCCTTTACGTTAACTTAACCAACTCCTACATACGTTTCCATGTATCCTACCTGGTTTAATTGCGACGGGTGATTTTTCCATCCCTTTGATGTTGATGGTCATCTTCAGATCCCCATGGAGATGGGCCTGTGATCAGTCATAAAAAGTGGGAAACAAAGATTTGAGAAAAGTTTCATGTGAGTCAGTCAAAAACCTTTACCAAACTTAAATTTGCTAACCGTTAAGCAGCTTAATTCAGCTGTGCCCAAGATACAACTGTGGCTTTAAAATTATACTTGGACCTTTTTTTACAGAACACCCCTTCATCACTGGAATCCCATCACCGTTGGAATCTTTTCAGTCTTCTGACGACATATGCTGTCCGAAACGTTGAGTTTCCCCCAGATCTTTTCAAAACCTCACAAACTCACAAAAGAGATTTGTCACATGGTGCTACTGTAAATCTTTATCTTAATACTTTCTCTTTTTACCTTGCCCTCAGGGCCGGGACTCTTGGGTTTACGTCCAACTTTCTTCTTCAGCATCATGTTTGAACTCTTTTTCTTCTCCGAGTCCTTACGCAAGGATCCTTGCCTAGAGAAAGAGGGTGTGAGATCAATGGGAAAACATGAGACCTGCTCCATCAAATTGAGGAATATTACGTTTTGAGTTAAGCCACTTGCTAAGCAATTTTTTTTTTACACTGGATTAACTTGTGATTAACTTGTGATCGACTTGTGATCGACTTGTGATTGACTTGTGATTGACTTGTGATTGACTTGTGATTGACTTGTGATCGACTTGTGATTGACTTGTAATTGACTTGAAATTGACATGTGATTGGCATGCTATTGACATGCGATTGACATGTGATTGACTTGTGATTGACTTGTGATTGACTTGTGATTGACTTGTGATTGACTTGCGATTGAGTTGCAATTGACTTGTGATTGACTTGTGATCAACTTATGATTGACTTGAGCCTGGCCTTGTGATTGCTTTGTGATTTTTCGTGTGACTGACTTGTGATGGACTCAAGTACACCACTTGTTCAGACTACTTACTTGCTGGCGTAAGCTCCCACGCAGGACTGGCTGCAGAACCGACCGGACTTGCAGAACTCTGCGATGGGTCCTTCCTTCAAACACTGCTCACAGACGCATACCAATGGCTTGCTGCCCGGTTCCTTCTGTAGGTCCTCTGAAAGGAAAATGTAATCAAGCGGTTAACACATTAATCTGTGTTTAATTTGATGTGATGAGGAACGAATACTAACAGCAAAGCTAGGATTTCTAATCATTTGTGTTTTTTTAACCAACGTTTGATGTGGTAAAGCAGCTTATATAAGGATGACAGGGAGTTGAAATGAAAATGTTGTTTTGATAAGATCACACTTTGTACTCAAAAAGTTTACTAACTGAAATTTTGGTCACTTTTACTACTTTAAGGGACTTTGTTTTGTTTCTTTTTTTTTTTTTTTGTTTTTTTTGTTGGGAGGGGGGTGTCTAATACTGAGATTGAGGTGCAAGTCTTAGTAGCAGTGGCACCCCCACCCCCATTTAAGACGTGTGCCCCCCCCCCCCATCTTCCCGTAAATCCACGCCTTCTTACCCAGTGAGGAGGAATATTTTTTATCGTTGGTGAAGACTGCTGACCGTTCGCTGGATAGGTCACTTCCTGCCTCACTGGCCGGCGTGGGCGTGGGGCTGGGGCTGGGCTCAACGGACTCACTGAGGGGGTCTGCCTCCATGATCAGCTCCAGGACTCCAAACTCATTCATCTTGAACTAAAGAATGGATCAGCAATGGCAATCTTAATATTTAAATAGTCTGTCACTAGGCTTTATGACCATTTTATGGGCTTAGTGTGTTTTTTAACGAAATCAGACAAACCTAGTTCATAAACACCAGGCATCTTTAAAAAAAAAAAAAATACATTTTTTCTTTTAATTTGAATAAACTTTCAAACCAATAAATTTTTTCCCTTTTTTGGCGATTAGTTCTAAAAAATGCCCTTGCATTTTGAACACATTGGCAACCAGATTGCCAAAACCTTCTATCCTTAAACAACTCTAATCAATTATGTGTAATTGATACAGTAACTCGAGCCACAATAAGTATTGTTTTTAATGTTCCCAAAATAATTGCCACTTGCGTCAACAGTTCACAAAGTTTATATATAAAAGTGGTATTAAATTTTCCTTTGCAATGACACTGCGAAATGAGTATACTTTGAAGATTAACACGAGCATAGAATGTACATAATGATTGATTTTTAGTGGTACGCCTCATAGGTCCGACGCCTCGTAGCTCCTACGCCTCGTAGGTCAGACAAATTTAAAGGCCTCGTTATTCCAACGTCGGACTTATGAGACGTCGGACCTATGAGGCGGAATAAATCAATTGTATGCCTCATAAGTCCGACGCCTCATAAGTCCGAAAGTTCAGACTTATGAGGCGTCGGACCTATGAGGCGTCGGACTTATGATACGGCCCCCGATTTTTTGTCCATGTGTGTCTTTGCAAAACTATGTCTTCTTACCTTCATGTCACTACCAGGAAGGACACCGATTCCATCCTGGTTCCATTCTATGCACTCCATTCCCTCCCCATTATCCCCCTCAGGCTCCTCCCCTTCCTTTTCACCTTTGACCTCATCGCTGCCATTCCCGTCACCGTTACTGCCTCCCTCTGATGTCTCCAGACTATCTTTGGTGATCCCGTCTTTGGGAGGGTCTGCGTCGGATTTTTCAAGAGTCGGCATTTCGTCTGGAGGCAACATGGACGTGGAACCGTTCTCTGATGATTTTTCTGCTTCAACATTTGGAATATCTGGCGGATCTATAGAACAAACAAAAACGCTCATTAAATTATCCCTGTTACGTACACAAATTGAAGATTTTAAGGAAATTGGAATTAGAAAAATTTGAAATTAGGATTTTCAAACGATTTCTTAAAAACTAAATCGCCGCTGTCACTACTTTTAAAGAGCTTTAAAGACTCTTGACTGAACATTTTTTTTTTTTTAGTTTTTTTTTAGTTTTTTAATTCACGTAAGGCTAAACCTGAACAGATACTCAACTTTTTGGGAGGAAAACTTTGGGGGTGTCTGAACGGTCACAATCTCTGTTCAACTCCCTAAGCCAGATTAAACAGAATGAAATTCATACTAAATCCTTACACTTGTATTAACCATACCAGACTTTAAAAAAAATAGCAAAATTTAACACGCCCATCCCACCCTCATAGGACTCTATTATACCTTCTTCTTCAAGTTCCTCCCCTTCAGGTACCATCAAGTCCACAGCCTCCCCATCAGCAACTTGGCCGTCCTCCTTGGGTTCCTCAACCGGCTCTGCCCCTGCCTCAGATGGTTTTTCCTTAGCCTCCTTCTCAGCCTGGACTTTCTGTCTCTGTGGCTGCTCTGCACTACTGGAGGCGGCATTTTCAGTGTCTGCCATTGTGAGAGCTGAAGTACGGACTGGAGTTAAAGACTGGATCACAGCAGTCAGATGAACTGGTCAAGCTTGTTTCTCTGTGGGAAAAAATTAAAGAATATCCTACATGTTAATTACTTATCTTCTACCGAGCCTTATATTCAGCAGTAAATGTCCTCTCTCTTTATGTTATTATAAGTCTCAGAAAACACACAAAGCTCAGGCAAGTTAATAATGTTGTTTGCAACACCCCACCCCCACCCAAAGTTTCTCCAAAACAGTCTTAAAAAGTACCAAAAAAATTGATGACTGATATGTTTCGTTTGTGCACCCCTCTTAATTGTCGTTGATAAAAGCGGACTTTGGTCGAGAGCTTTACTATTTGGCTTCTGCAATTCCTTAATATGGGTAACAAGGGTTTACATATAAAGGGGAAATTCTTTTTGTCTTACTTAATCAAAAACCTCAAAAAACGCTTGCTGCTCTTTTGTTTCTGCATAGAAAAACCCACAGCCACATTATTTGGGCAAGTTTGCAAACACGGATGTATATACTCATCAGGTGAACATATAGCCAGCAAATTTTTTTTTTCACGTTACAAAAAAGCACCGAAGTAGTGAAACTTTTTGGTTTTGGCCAGGAACTCTTGCAATGAAATTCTCTCGCTTTGGCTTATAGTTACATAATTCTATGAAATGAAGTGAGCCCAAAGTTAAATTTTTAGTATGTTTTCCAGGTACCTGAACACACACATGATACTGCAGTGCATCCATTCTGTGAATCCGCAAAGAAATCACTTCCTTAATCTGAAACTAACCAATATTACCTCAAAAACCATGAAAGAAATTGTCATAAATATAGTGTTTATACTACACGTGCATACGCACATGATGCTTTGCATGCGTGCATGTACAACCACACGTCTTGGTTAAGCCCGAGGCCAACAATATATGACATTCAAGATCACTTCAACTCTGACTGTCCTGAGCTCTGGGACATTTAAGAATTATTGGTGAAATTGTTGCTGACATACGGCTATCGAATATTGCAATTTCTTTGTTCATTCATAGTCATGTTACCGTGCAATGTCTGTTTCTCCATACAGTATATTTTATTATCTCCCAAACCAAAGTGCTACAAATATATTGAAGTGCTTCAAATTAATGTTTTCATCCCATTTGGAATTTTATTAGAATAATGAAAAAAGTTGAATGATTTTTTTTCCGTCTGATTTTCAAATTCCTACAACTTAATCTGATTATCAGAACTTTTGTTTTCTTCAGTAATTGTACAAGTTTGATAACATTTCCAATATTCTAAAAAATACTTGATAAACTGCATTGGATGCCAAAGCATTTTTATCTCCTACATAAAATAAGTCAGAGACGCACGTATATCGGCGCTGATTACATGTCTCACATGCACATGCATTTTACCAATTCACAGAATAATGAGAACTTCAAGAAACTGTTGCAGCAACAACTACCTTGTCTTTAAAGAATCAGAATAAATAACATAAGTGTAAAACATCCAATTATAGGCCAAAAAGATTTTTTTTAAAAGGCAACAACTTTGAAGACCAAGTTCCGACAAAATCCTTTAATTTTATATCCTTCCACGACAATTTTCTTATCCTGCCCCAAATAAAAAAAAGACGTTGCCATTAATTCATTCATCCATCAGGCAAAGTGAAATATGTAAACCGGCCGGCCGCCTCCTTAAATTTTTTTTTTTTTAATTCATACATTTGCAATATATTCTACGCATATATTGTCAATATTGTCTTTTTGTTTCCAACAAAATTGTAGCTATGTAGAAAGGCTTACGGCTCCTTTGGACATCAGTTTTAGTCGAGAAAATGGAAGAATCCACCCGCCATGTCTTGGGGAAAAAAGAAAAGAAAAAAAATGCCTGCCTGCTGCATTTTTTCAAAAAGGTCAAACAAGAATCTACCTAGTTTTTTTCTTGGCCTTAGTAGAAACCACCAACATGTTGCCTTATGTGTCTTCATAACAAAGATAAGTGATATGTATCTTCTTAGTTGATTTGAATGTTGCCATTAGTACTGTGCATGTAAACCTATCTGCACACGGCGTCCTATTAGGAATAAATTATTCATATCATATGACAGTGTTGCATGCTTACCTGTGTATTTGATTGGGATGTTCAGTGTCGTGTGCATTGGTTTTTCTTCAATCAAAAAGATACCTAATATGTCCACAATATTTTTTTTGACAGACCTATTTTTTAATATATTTTGTATGTTACATGTACCATTCAATTCGAGCTTGGATTGGATTGTTTTTGTTTAGTTTTGTTTACTTTTGTGGATTGCTTGTTGTACCTTGTAATTTGGCCGAATAAATAATAATAATAATAATAGTAAATATTTTTTTCACAAAACTTGACCAGTTTGTTATACTTTGGAGCAAATTTTTGCATATTTTCTTGAATGTTTTGGGAAAAAAACTTGAAGTTTTGTGGTGGGTTTGCTAAATTCTTTGGGAAAATGCCAGTCACAAAACCAAACTTTTCTGGGCCTGGATTCAATTTGTGATGCTGATAATTTTGATAACAGAGGGTAAAATAATGAATATTACGGTTGAAAGTATACATTTCATTAGCATACAAGGCCATTTCTGTATCCAGAATTTCTTGAAACATTTTCTCCATAAACTATTCATATCCCACAAAAAGTACATGCCATTGAATCCAGTACACACAGCAGATCAAACGCAAGCAGCGATTGTTTTAAGAGCGTTGCACATTTTGTGAGTTGTACAGCTAAGGTCAAAATCTGCAGTATCATAACACAGAACAGACTTGAGCAAGTCTAACTGAAATGGCTGCATCATAAGACTGGGCAGTAAAACTTGAAGCTGGTTTTCTTTTCCAGACATTTTACTTTCACCAAAATAGTCTAAATGGGCACAAACAAAGATATCATGTCAGTTATCTTCACTGAAGATATATTATGGTGGATTCCGTACACGTAGGCCTCGATTGTCTTTTCAATATGCTAGACTCAATTTTGTACATGTAGGACTTCATGGAATTTTTTCATCTGTTTAACGGAGGAAGGTAATTTGACAAACTTGACTATGAATTGACGCTGTACTATGTACTATGTAGTTTTCCTGTGTATTTTCAGCATATTTTATCTGAATATCCAGGTTTATGCTGACCCGCATATTATAAAGACAAATTTGAAAGCTGCAGAATAAATAAAATGAGTGAGTTGTTGCAAAGTGTTATACGTACCGGTACATGTTTTGTAATGCTTTCAATGAATCAATTTTGTCATTATGTGATAAAAAAAATTAAATGTCTTAGTTTTCCTTCCTTTTTCTCTTTTTTTCCCCCCAATATGTAACTAAGTAGTTGTAATAATTAGTATGAAGTGAAACATTCATGCATGATGAATTAAACATTATTTTATCGCCATATATTATTAAACAAAAATTGAAATAAGAAAACAAACAAAACCTATTTTTACTTGTTGAAGTTCTCTGCCCGCATTAAATTCCTGCCTCCTTTTTAAATTATTTTTTAAGAAATACATGGAAAAATTCCTCCGCCATCTTAGAATATCCACCATCTTGGGGGAAAAAGGCCGCCTTCTTCACTTGAATTTCAGAATGCCAGGACAATTTTTCTTTTACTTGGCCTATACATTCATCAACACTGATTGACAAAGAAATTGAACACGTCCATATTTATTAAAAAGCTGATTTAATGTTTTTCATAACAACACAGTTATAATTAAATCATTTAATAATAATTTTAAAAAAATATATATATATATGTCTGTTCTTTATATCTCCATAAAATAGTTTAAAACATGAAAAGTACATATCTTTGACAAAAATATGAAAAAAAGTATGCCGAAAAATCCACACTATTTGCAATTGCAACTTGCCAGCAGTGAAAAAAAATTCTTAAATTTCTTCAAGCCGTTTTGGTGAGCAAACTACATGAACAAAAAGCTCCAGCGCACTGTACTGCGAATTGTGCACACGATGCGCCGCGATAGGCTAATTCTACCTCAATGTTTCAACACAACTGACATTTTTTTCACGTCTAAAAAATGCGTTTTATTTCCACTTCACAGAACACACAAAAACAGGAACGACAAAAGACACCAGAGAAACTAATAGACTTTCGGGGACGGGAACTTTGCAAATCTAAAACAAAATCCAATTCGGGTATTTTCGACCGTTAAGGAAACGTGATCGAAGTTTCTGAATGAAAAATGTGTGCAGACAAAAATCCCAAGTTCTCTCGGAGAATCGTCAACTTCCGTCACCGAAAAATCCCTTTTTACCCCAAACCAGAAACACGAAGACTCCACAAACGGGCAGGAACGGACAGGAAAATTCACACTGCAACTACCACAAATATCGACTCTTGTTCGATTGTCGATGATTTCTGGCAAAAAATCATAGAACACGGCTTTGCAACACACAAATCTGAGGTCATTTTGTATTTTTTCACTCCCGGTAACTGTGCGTGGCAACTTCCGTAACGCGCCGATGTGCAGAAATACGTGTATTTTCATATACGAAAGCGTACTAGGTCAATATTCTTTACGATTTCTAAACTCTACATAACACGAAGTAGCCCTAGAAAACTATTCAAAAGTGAAGAACAAACTTTTTCCCATCTAAAAATGGCTCGTAAATGGTCTAAAAGCAATTTTAAAGTTGTAAAAATTACGAAAATTTCTCACCGTTCTAGGCTTGGCTCTCACAGGCCATGCCTTGCTTCGTCAGCGACCAAATGGCGGCCTCTCATTTGCATAACAAAATAGGCTCTTACCGTAATGGCGCACCACCCCCGGCGTAGCCTCAAATTGGGTCTGAAAATTAGATTTGACCGATAAATCCTCGGCGTTCGTCCCCCAAATTACCAGCAGCCCACACCTAAATGTGTGTACTTCTGTATTTGTGTGATTTACACTCGTTAAACAATTAGGAACGCGACGAAAAATGGTGTTTGATCGCCAACACTGCGGTCAGATTAACACAGCACAAAAACATTGTCACTGTTCATGTCCGCAGTTCGGAAAAAAATACCATCATTGACTTGCACGCATCTGGCCTAACACAAAATAAATGCGGACAACACTCGTTGTGTAAGAAAGTTCCTTTATAAAACTGTGCTTCCCGTCTATTGAAAAGCGAAGAAAATACAGTCACACAGCTACGACACAATCATCTTCAACCAACCAGTGAATTGTGAATTTTAAAATTAACATACGCATCAAGGAAATGTGTTCTTTTGAATTTTTTTGCGTTCCCATAAATGCGGTAATGCAGGATTCTATACAATTAATACTATATATAGGAATTAATGCACACAAGCTGATCTCCGAATCAGACTTTCGAATTAAACTCCATTTTCGACAGTATTCTTCAGAATAATGAACGTGGAAACATGGTACATCACCTTTAACTGAAAATAAATGTCAACTGAAATCAAAGCTAATTAAAGTGGGTTCAAAAAAATCTTAGACGGGATTTTCTGTCAAATTCACTGTTTAAGAGTAGATCCGACTTTATACAGTCGCAAAGATTTTTTTTCTGTAAATGAGAATGGCAATAGTGTATACAGAGGGCCTTTTAGTTTTACTAGGTTTGCCATGGTTTTGATTGGTTCTGCAAATCATGTCGGTGCAACCAGGTTTGTTCCGCGAGTACGCCGGGGGGGGGGGACTTTTCAAGGGTAGTTGAAACACAGAGCAAGGTGAAAAGAGTGCCTTACCTTGTGTATACCCCTGGAGTTTTACTTTAAAAATTACAAAGATTAATGGTATTCGATGAAGTCATTTCTTTTTATGGAGGAGGGGTTAAGTTGGGGCTTACTTTTGGGGTGGGGGGTGGGGGGGGGCTATAAGAACCCAGCGCAGTCGGGCAAGCGTGCTCCAGGCTTACCACACGTGACCTCATGCCCGCACACCGAACCTGCATTATTTTATGAATAATTAAATTTAGAGAATGTACATATACTGCCATAAATGGGTATTAAAGCCGTGGTCAATTCTTTTTTGTCTAACAAAAAATTAACAAAGGCCCGTCTCCATTTTACCCCACTCAGATATTCACGGCGCGTATAGTAGCTACTTCCGGAGAACAGCAGGGTGAAACATGTTGTACTTGTTAAATCACCATAGTATGGGTCACAGGGCTAGGTTCTTTTTTCACTTTTCCATGTGTTTATTTCGGTGTCCGGCCGGCATCGAATGTACTGCGTGATGTTCTGCTTATAGCAACGTCAGCAAGCCTAATGCCCCCAGGAACAGGGCCCGAAAATCCTGTCCAAAAAATCAGGCGAAGAGCCCTCGATACGGCAAAAATGTTTACCACTCTACAGTAGTTAAATTCTGAATGTCATTTCGCATTTTACCACATGCTTTTGCTGCGTTATGAACATTTTATAACATAATTATGCATCGTCATGCCTGTGTTGAAAAATGCACCTTGAACTTCCGCGTTTACATTTACAACAGCTGAAAATGCCTGAAAATACAAATAATGCAGTGCCGTGAACTCGGCAACTTTCGTATAAAAACCACCTTTTGTTGGGTTTTGAGTATAATCGACATAATAAATAGGTATACATCTAAACATTCTTACTGATATAATGCCGTCGAGTTCTTTAATTTACGGCACCTGATGTAGCGTATCCACGTTTGGGGTCCGGGGGATGGGCAAAATTGGTATTTTTGAGAAAGTGGCCCCAATTTGAGTGTTCCTATACTAGCGGTTTGAGTTGCTGCAGGTGATCATTTCATGTCCTTTAAATTTAAAAAATAGTTACATAAAATTGGCAAAGTTGCGGGGAGGGGGCCGGGGTGCAGTAGGACATGCTCGTCCGATAAGATTGAAAGGTTTTCATGGTGAAGTGATGTTTTTCGGAGTACATCGCAGTTTTTCAAACAGCACCAAATGCGGTGGTTATTTTGACCAATTACCGCAGTGTCCTGTAAATCACTTGTCGGCTCTGGACAGTTTACTTTAAAAAATAATATTTTACGACAAATTAAAGGGGAAATGCTTTACGTATGGACCAACTTAGGAGGAAACAAGAGTTTTTCACAATGGTCTTATTTTCAAGAGACCAACATTTTGGAAATCAATAAAACTTACAAAGTGTCATTTTTAAAGAACTTAAAAAAAAACTTTAAAAAAACCTTTGCATCTTAATACCAAAAATGATTCCTACTTGGCTTTTTGAAGCCTCTAAAAACTTACAACTTGTAAACTGAACCGCGACAGGAGACTTCAACTTTGCAGACAACATTAGTGGGAATGTTTGTGAACCGTTTCGCAAGATCCAAATCCCGAAACAATTATGGGGAAATCCCCTGAAATACTGTCGGTAATAAAGCGCCGCCGGAACAGAAGCAGAGGATTAAGTGTAGCCGCGGTAGGATATACAGAAGGGTCTGATACATGCATGATCGTCGCGAGGGGGGCAGGGGGGCACCCCCGAAAAAAAAAAAAAAAAAAAAAAAAAAAAAAGAAAAGGCAAGACAAAGTGGTGTAAATTTAATGAGTTAACTGATAAATCAAGAATGTGTTGAAAAATACAAGCATTTTTTGGCAAAATTTTTTTTTGCCCCCCTCTAGAAAAAATCCTGGCGACGCCCATGGATACATGTATATAATTATGTAAGGAAACAACTGTGTTATGCACATTATTGCAGCTCTTAATGCGAATACAGCTCTAAACAGGGGTAGGGTGCAGCACCAAGAGCACACCTCCTTTGTAGGATTTTCCCCTTTTTCCCCCTTTCATCCATGCATCAAACGTCTAGCGGCAAAATACCTCCATTTGTCCCTCCTGTCCTGACGGAAAATTGAGAAAAGAATAATTGTAAAACACATATCTCATGTACTGGGTCTTTCAGGGAAAAAATAAAACTAACCTTTCATAAGAAGAGAAAAGATTTTAGCGATTTAAAATGTCACATTATTTGATGAAAAAAAATCGAGATATGAATAAAACTGTTTTTCCCCCCCGACTCTTAAATCTAGTGTTTGACAAATTTTACTTTGGTATACAGCAATTTTGTCAAAAAGGAGGAAACCAAATTTTAAAGTTTGCCAACAAGAGGTTGTAAATCTATCAACTGGGTGTAATACATGCTTCTCTAAATTCTCTGTTTAAAATATTATAATGAGCATTTATTCTACTTTCTGAAAGTAATTTTACAAAATGCATTCAAAAAGAGCAAATACCAAAAATTGACAACAGTTTCAATTTACTACTGACATGATTCTGACCAAATCTGTTCAAATTATTTCAATTTACAATTTTAGTTTAGATTACTTCTACACCCAGCAGAGTTTTCTGTGTTTTCAACCTGATCTGGTGCAAAATGGAAGACAACAAAAATATTATATTCCATAAATTAATTAAGTCCTTTTAAAGGGAATATACAACATTTGCTTTTGCTGTAATTTTCAGAAATGGGTGGATGTGGGGGTTAGTGTTTTATAGCAAATTATTATTGTATACTCTGACCTGTTTAAAGTTTTGTGTTCATAGATGCTGGAAAAAGAAAAAGAAGAGATACTGTTCTTGTAGCCTGGTTCCCAGACCCTACTTCAGGCAAAACAGGGCAAGTCATAGACGTCGGGGAATTGTCAGGTCAAGGAACCGGACTAGCTTGCTTCACCCTTTCGCAGATGTGTAACTGATTGCAAATAAAATGTGAACAAACTAAATTCGGTAAACTGGAAGCACTATTTGGAGGAAAAAAAATCTGTTTTTTCCAACGATGGTCAGCTGACCATCGTTGGAAATTGATACAAAAAAACCCACTTTTCTTGGAAACGACAGCACCCCAGGTGCCATGATTTCGCAGGATGGTTGAGACTATTATTCTCTAACAGTCAAGTAGGGTATTTTATAATATTTTGGTGGTTTTGTTTTTTGATGTTTGCAAATGTTGTTTATTGCCTTTAAGTTTGAGTAAATTTTAATTTAGTGTACCTGTAGTAATGTCAAGTGAAATGCAATTGCGAGAAATTTATGTTCTAAATACCTGATTTTGTAAATGAACTAATGTTTTCCAGACCTCAATGAAAAGAGTGTTAAATCAGGATGAAATTTATCAGTGAACATTATGTAGATTGCTCCTCTTGTTACGTTCATGGACATTATACTAATACAACTGAAACATAACCAGAACCTCACATCAACTTAACTCAAAATGTAGTTTTTAAAAAAGGCTTACAAATAAAACAAATGGCATGTGCATGCAATGTGCTTCATTTTATTTCAATCAAAACATAAATATCCCCTGTGGGAGGTGCATACACCTATAGTTTTAATTACCATATTAGTTTTAATGTAAAATTGATGATCATAACAAGAAGACGACTTTTTATTTGAATACAAGACTCTTTATAGATTGTAGTAATCATCATGAATTATTATCATCAGCGGTTCTCGTACACACAGTGGACTTTCATTTTTGTGTCGATCAATACTACCTCCATGGCGATCATCTCTCAAGTCTGTGAAACGGAAAACTCATGAATGCATCTGAAATTCATAAGTAATTAGGAACTATTCTATGTGAAATTAGTTCTGTATTAATCAACAAATTTATAAAATTGATTGTGGCTTGTAAGCTCAACGGACTTGTATAGAGAAATTCAAACACGGTAATTTTTTTAAAGATAAAACAAAGCAACTTATTACACGCATCGTTGTGTGTACTATCCTGCTTTCACTGCAAAATGTCATTACAAGGAACTATGGTTAAATGGTAGGCCTATGCTTACACACAGTATAATAATATGTGATTAAGTCAGGCCCCACAAAGGGTGCATATTTTGTTCGCACTTGTAATGAGCATGGCTCATCGTTGTCATTTATTTAATGCATTTATACACAATTCAGTGTTTCTGCGCTGCAATATGACAACAGATGTATTTATATACAATAAGCTGGGGTCTGATTCAGCAATTGGACGGAATAGCTTTTGTTGTCAAATGTCATACGCTCCATATATGTAAATAATCATTGATTTGATATTCACTGCAGTGCAATTTAGGTTTTTACAACTGGGCAGTGTGTGTGAGTGATCAAGTGTTGAAGTAATTAGGATTTTTGTCTCTGTCTTGGCTTAAGGAGGGGAAAGGAAGCATTCAAATGTAATTGAGTTGCAGTTGATGAGGGGTGTTATGGTGAAAATTAAAGGGGGACTAAGTGAGTGTTTTTTTTTTTGGGGGGGGGGGTTTGTGAAGGATGATTTTGTGGTCGTCCTGTGAGTGTGAAATATAAGAACGGGGATAGACGGATATTACGGGTTGCTCTGCAAATTGTGTTTATCATTTCAGTGGAACAGTTATTATTTGTTTGCATAAATTTGCACTCATTATGTGCTAAATTGAATTGATAATATTGCTAATTGTATTCCATTGTACAAGTGCAATGTAGCTACTTCCAACTAATTTTAATTCCAATTCAATTATTCAGATTTTGTTCAGTATGAGCATGGTAGCCTTATTTAGTATTGATTTTAACCTAGGCTATCTACGATTAAGTGTGAATCGGAAAATTTAAATTTCACCATGCAAAACTGGGACAATACCTTCCTCACACAAGCTATAACTCCCACCATGCATCTCTCATAATTGTTTTGAAGAGTTTATAGTTCAGGGAAGGGGTAGGGAAGGGGACGGGGGCGGGGAGAGGAGGGGTGTTAAATGGGTCGATGGAGTATGTCACACAAGATAGGATATTTGACCTATAATTATGATATTGGCATACACACTTCCTCATACTCATACAGTACGTACAATCACCACTCGATTATCAAAAAAGTCACACAGGTCAAAGGTCAAGGTCAGGGTCGAAGGTCAAGGTCAACAGAGAGGTCATGCAAGTTTGAGCCCGGATAAAGCTTCTGTTAAGGCAATTCCAAAAGTGGCCTATATCATGACTTTTCAATGAGTAAACAATTTCCAAACCTTTTGAACTCCATGAACTCCATGAACCCCCCCCCCAAAAAAAATGCAAAATTGTACCAGCATCACCTTTTATTTGCATGACTAATTTGTTGTAACAATATGACAAATGTGAATATGCATGGAACCCTGTATGCATGTAGGAAGGAAATACAAACACATGTACATGCAGGAAAACATGTTGACGCTTGAACTAAAGCAGGAAAGAAGTCCTTTTCTTCATTTACATTTTGTCAACTTTCAACATACTTTCATCCATGTAATGGATTGATGTACATGTATGAGTAACGTTAATTTGCACTTTCAGGAGACGTTTTACAACTATTTGCGTATTTGCAGTTAAGTCTTTCATTATATATTTAAGTACCTGCTAGCAATGATTTTTCATGTTTTGGATAAATGGCATAGGCTACTTGGTGTGTGTTTTTCTCATTCTTGTGTTGAACGCGGCTACACAGGGGAATGTCTCTGATGTATGCAAGCCACATGAATTTGATGCTGCTATACATGTGCAAACTTGAAAGCAGATGTCAGAATTTCTTGAGTTAAGGATGAAGTTCTTTTATAATTGCGTAAAGCTTAAATTTAATACATGCAGGTATAGGCCGGTGTAGTAGCAAAAATTCATCGTTCCACAGGTAATTCATGGTTAGTTTTAAGTGGAACAACATTTCTTTGTCAACTGACATTTTTTACACAGTGTCACGGTGCTGATTCCCAATTTAAAGACTACATAATCATATCCGCAGTATGTATAACATATAGATTTCAGAAAAACCATGAAAACACGCAAAACCCGTAAAATTGCATTTGCACTTACACATTTTTAAAGGGTTGTTGGGGTGTGTGTATACATGTAGGTATACAGGTGGGAGTGTGGGTGGGGATGGTTTGGTGATGGGCCGGGGGAGGGGCTGGGGGAGGGGCACCGGGGTGCTGGGGTGGGGGGGGGGGTAGCTAGGGGGGCAAATTAAGATGATGAGTGCCGTTTCCAAATTGCAGACTTTTACAAGAACACTTTACAATGTCCAATATTGTATCAATCCCCTCCCCATCTGGCACCACTTTTTAAGGAGGGTCGACATACATGTAATTATATAACATGATATCTTTTTAAAAACAAGGCTGCATCATTTGAAATACATTACTGAGTCACCCCCACACAAACAATACCATGTGCTTTGCGGTACATCCTGTACAAAATACATCCAGATACTTCCAAATACACATGCCATCATAAGCCTGGTTTCATCATAACATCGTGGAGGTAGAATTCTACCTCCATGATAACATTTACCCGAGAAAGTTCAAGTTCAAAATTCAGTGGACTTTTTTTTTCCCCAACTGCAAATACAATCAACTTGAGCGACTGTATCCATCATCATCACAGATTTTACAAAAATGATAAGTTAGAGTTTCATTTTTTTCAGTCCAAGCTGCTCTCTTGTCTAAATAATGTTGCAGTGGATACATAAACATATTCATGATTAATAATGTTTTGATCTGATACAGAAAAAAAATATCAATGTCATTGCTTCAAATTTCTCAACAGTTAATACAAACTCGGTATTCCGAGTGAAAAAAAAAAAAAAACCAATGATGATCTTTGTACTGCACAGTGTGTCAACTGTGCTCATGCAGAACAACCCCTCTGGGTTCGATAACTGGAACAGCCAATTTTTTTTTCCCCTGACTGAGAAATTTCACAGTGATATAGAGGGCAACTTGGGGAACTGCAGCATGTGTGCATGTCTATGATGTGTGCACTATTGGTACTGAGCGTACAGCCGCAATATTTGTACAAAGTGTACAATAATATGATGATAATAATGACAAATTTGAAGAAACTGAAAGAAAGGGTGCCGTTTACAACGATTTCCAAAAGACTTCTTGTATACAAGCAGTGAACCGCTAACAGCATTTATAAGTAACAAATTGTTAAATTATGTTTTAAAACGTGATTACACTTCATCGTTGATCCATAGAAATGAGTATACATGAATTTTTGTACAGCTGGGACCATATACATTGTACATAATCTTGAAAACACTTGTGGCTAAATCATACGGCTATAGTAACAGTTTATGTGACCCAAAACTATATGCCAATGTTTTAGTGTGGCAATTGTGTATGTAACTGGCACACTAACAAGATGACTGCAAAAAAGTTTAGAAATACCCCCCCCCCCTCCAAGAAAAAAAACCCTTTACGGCCGAGTAGAAACAAAAAATAGTTTCTTGTCCGGCCTTTTTGGATAAAATGAAGGAGGCGAGTTGTTTTGTTCGCATTTTTTCCCCCCAAGATGGCAGATTTTCCAAGATGGCGGACAGATTCTTCAATTTTCTCGACTATTTCGCTGACACAAAATTGTGTCCGAAGGAGCCGTAACCATATTTCTACATATAGCTACAATTTTGGTGGAAACAAAAAATATTGACAATATATTGACAGTATATGCAAAATATATATTGCAAATAAGAATTTAAAAAAAAATTTGAAGAAAGAGGCAGCCACAAAAAAAAAAGGAATTAAGCGGGCGAGTACGAGAAACTGCATGGTTTATGTTTTTTACATAAAAGAGGTATGCCTTCAAAATAATTAGAAGAGTCGGTATTTATTCTACTGTTGAGTATAAAACTGACTTCTAATTTTGTGGATTCACTGACTTTCAATTCCTATACTGACCAGCTAGCAGCAATTCTCAAATAAAAATGAAACAATTAAATAGAAAAACAGAAGTCAAAACTAATTCTATACTTCATATGCATAATTTATTTAGCAGAGTATATGTTGGGCCTTTGGGGCAATAATGTTTTTTCGAACATACAATTTGTTTTGTACGACCTGGAATTTTGCAAAAAAAATCTATTTTATATTTATAATCACTGAATAATGATTAGTTTTTATGTGGTTTTCCATAAAATGTAATTGAGACCTAACGGTGGTTTACGTTCATTTAATGATTGAACTCAAACAGTGACCATATTTCACTGTAGGTGCATTGCAGAAGAATATGTACATGTACGTACATGTTGATTAAGATCATCATCCATAGTACAGTACAAATAAGTTTAGAATTCTATCCACATTGCGCATTTATAAACTATGGTGATAACTACATGACATATACTCCGGTTGCGACAAGCATTTAATTTGCTTCATTTTTTCCGTTTTGTTTAGCCAATTAACAGGGTGGATGCAATAGAATTGTTTTTGGTTTATGGATAAAATAAAGTTCATGAAAACAAATGTGTGTTTTTTTTTTTGTAGTTTTTTTTCCTTTCTTGTAAGCATATTTTAAATCATTTTTTAAAATTGGGGAGGAGGTAGCCCCGCCCCTCAAGTGGAACTTTGGTTCAAACGCCAGATAAACAATTGTTCATTTTCTGTCATTGTAAAAGCCAACTTCATTGCAAAAGAATTGTCATATCGGAAGTTTATTAATTGTTGCTGCTGCTATAAATACAAAATGTGTCAATCCATTTTTATGCTTCTCCCAATATTTAATGAATCATGATAGTTGCTGGAAAGAAAAAAATTGATGACGCTTTTCACTATGATTATGTGCAGCTTGAAGTGGATGTGGTTTACGTTTGTTGGATGATACGCCATACAGACCAGAAAACAGGGAAAGACTGTTAATCTTGATATTTCCCGATTCTTGTCAAGTGACAATATTCATAAACCATCTCACAGTGTACACTGACTAGTTTACTTGAGTACATCAGGGCTCTAATCAAGTCCATCACTAGTCCCTGACAGTCCACCACAAGTCCTCCAGTCCAAATTCAAATCACAAGCTATTCAAATGAGCTTTGACAAAGGCATTCCTTGGTTATTGTTCATCCTCTGTTTCTTATCACTGGTGACAGGGCCTGTAATGTACTTGTGACTGGAAATGTGATGGACTTGTGATGGACGCGACTACATAAAGTACAAGCGATTTCTTAATGTGCAGCTTTAGCGGTCTCATAAACTTTAAAATTGTGATTTCAGACAAAATTAAAGGCAAGGAAATTTCTCTGTAAAAATGGGGCAAAAGTTAACATGATTGTGTCAATGTGGCACAATTGGTTTTCCAAATGGATCAATTTTTTTAGTGAAGGGGAGGGGGAGAGGGAAGTTTTTATTCTTAATTAATACATTTAATACTGTTATTGATATTTATTTGATAGATTTTGACTAACTTTTATCTAAAAAGATAAGTATGCACGAAAAAAAATGGCAGAACATTGTCTTATTGAGATCTTTGCATTGGAATTTGGTTTCTTCATATTCCTCATGACAATGGTAATTTGTGTTTTTTTTGTTTTTTTTAAAGAAAACCCAAAACTGAACAAACAAGTTTTTCTTTCCCCAGGCATGCAACTGGGAAGTAACAAAAAAGAAGAAAATCCAAGTTTACAAGACTCAGTGCTTTTCCATTTTTAATGGCATAAGTTAAGTATGAAGTCAAAAAGGAGGAAATCACCGATTTTATCCACTGATCCAGGGAAAAGTCGCATATACCTTTTTCCCTTTTAAGCATCTAGTGGACAAGGGGGGGGGGGTAAAAAAAAATCCAGAAAAAAAAATCACTGTACATAAGGCGGAGTAAAAAAAAGAATTTCTTGTCTAGGTTTTTTTTTTTAAATGAAGGAGGCGGGCGTTTGTTTTTCAAAAAAAAATCCCCAAGATGAAAGATGGATTTTTCCATTTTCTTGACTATTTCGCTAATTGTGTCCGAAGGAGCCTAACCCTTTCTACATAGCTACAATTTTGTTGAAAACAAATAAAAAGACAATTAGTCACTAACCTTACTTGCAAAATATTGCAAATAGGCCTTTAAATAATCCTGAGTATTAAAGTGATATGATTATGAATGAAAAAAAAGATGGCAATTAATAAGCAAAGCGGGCAAGGACGAGAAATTGGTTTCTTTTTTTATTTGGCCTAAGATATTGTTTCCTAACACTTTTATGAAATCTAACATTAATGATAATATAACAGGCCTAGTAAGTAAGAGAAAAATAAGGAAATAGAAATTATACAAAAAAATACATGATGATGTGTGAGTAATGAGTAATTAATAACATATCTTAATAACTATTGAAATATATTCACACTTGCTGTACAATTAATTGAATGTTACTTCATAAGTTAAGTAACAGGAAATGTTAACAAAAGATTTATGCCCATGGCATCCTTCAAGATCAAGATCAAGATCAACATGATCAAGTTCATCATGTTGAAAAAAATGCACTCACTTCAATAGCAAATTAAAGTACAACACAGAACAAAATTGGAATTGCACATAACCCGAAAACAAGCTGCAAAGTTCACAAATTCTCCTCATAAAACTTTCATGATAATCAAAAAGTGAAATTTAAAATTCAATATGAAAGAAAAAGTCGTTTTAAGAGTCTTACCTTCGCGTGTTGAAGAAAAGTTAACCATGTGGACTAACTTTCCATCAACTATTGGTGGCGCTCTGCAAACTTTGTTTTGACTGCGGCATTTGCATAATGAATAATGTTAAAGATCCCGGATGTTTAAAGACCCAGACGATTTTTTTTTTGTGCAGCGCAGGTTTGTTTTGAATGACGTCATAGTCCAATGAAGGATGTCGCAGTAGGCTGGATTTCGCGGGAATTGTGTTCGGAATTCGTCGAATTTTCCCCGAGATCAGGACTCTGGTTTTGCCAGAAGGCTCGGCAGAGGTGAGCTCAAATGTTGTGGATTGCTTTAGGCCGTGGGTTTCTGCAGATGCGACCGCGAAAGTTGAGATTTGGGGGTGATTTTTATAGGTGTCAATTGTTGTTTTGGTTTTTTGAGGTTCAGAATGTTGTGATCTGAAATGTACACAGTAGTGACAGTACCTTCGTGCAGAAATGCATATTGTCAAGATGATTCACAAGCGCAAGCCTAATCAGTAAAGGCATTAGATGCGCGCGTGTCAGTATACAGACACAATTGTCTACCTCGAGGGGTGCAGTAAAGGAAAGAATCGGATTATATTATTTCCTTCAGTTTTGCCTCGAAAATGCATTGGAAATAAAATGGGGAAAAAAGGGTAGCTAGGCCTATGCACTAACCAAAAAATTACTTAATCATGCTGTCGAGCTGTCCACAACTTGTACGGGATTCCACTTGTACGCACAACTGTCTGAAGTGAAAGTAGTCAATACTTCCTGTTTCAATCCTGATAAGAAATTCTGCACAGTTTAATTTTTAAATTTAATTTAATTATTAAATTCCCTGTTTATTAATAACCAAAACAAATTGAAGTAAATTTCAATTTTACATGTTTTAATGATTTGGTACTTCTAGCAAAATTTGTCTGGTACACTGTACACAATGTAGCATCAAGAGGACTACATTCACACCCGAAGAAAGATACATGCAGTTACCATTCCAATTTTGTAACTTTTCATTCCGAAATAAATTCATTGGCAAAATTCCTTCACCTTTACCCACAGTATAGCACACAATGGGAGGAGCAGTAAGTGCCGGGGAGGATAACGACCATCTGGTCGATAACCTGAAAGAGGCCGACTACATCAAGACAGAGAGAGTGGAGCAGGTCTTCCGTGCCGTGGACCGGGCCGACTACTACTTGGAAGGATACAAAGAGAACGCTTATAAAGTTTGTATCACCGGGGATCAAATTCAATTGAGGACCATTGTTAATATGGAATTATTATTATTATTTGTTCAACCACAACAAAAACAAAATACACAGACGGTAATGTTAAAACAAGAAATGCCACGAAAAAGATGCAAAGAACAAAAACGTTGATTTTCTGAATACATGTTCAGATATTAATTTCCTTCATCAGTCCAAAGGTAAAGGTGTCTGCCATCTATCCTTTTATTTATTATTGGAATTATACCATATTGCATTGTGTGGCAGTTCTAACTGAAAAAAATACTAGGTTGCAAGACATTAGCAGTAGCCAGTATGGAATTCAGTGTGTGCTATATTTGGACTTTGAATCTGTTTTGAATTTGAACACCTGTTTTTGAAGCTGTTTCCTTTTTTGGGGTCAATGCTTTAAGATTTGAAGTTCTTATATTAGTTTGGTGTTATTTTTTTGCTTCCAGTAACAGTTACAATAATAGAGTATATGCACGGTTTCTGTTCATCCAGGTGATGTACATGGTGATGTGTACTTTAATGTTATGTTTAATATTTCATGTTTGTAGGAAAACCATTTTGGATACTCCTTTATCTTATCTACAGCAATACTGCACACACTGTTCATAAGGAGAAGAATCTAATGTTTGTTTCTGCAGGATCTAGCTTGGAAGCATGGCAACATACACCTGTCAGCTCCCTGCATCTACTCTGAAGTCATGGAGGCGTTGCAGCTTGAGCCGGGCCTGTCATTCCTGAACATAGGCAGCGGTACAGGCTACCTCAGCACCATGGTGGGACTAGTGTTAGGTGAGTCAAGTCCTCACAAGGCATAACAAGTCCTACCAAGTCCCCACAAGACATCACAAGTATGCACAAGTCCTCACAAGACATCACAAGTCTGCACAAGTCCTGCCAAGTCCCCACAAGACATCACAAGTCTGCTTAAGTCCTCACCGGTCCTCACAACGCCTCACAAGTCCTACCAAGTCCTCACAAGCCCTCACAAGTCTGCGCAAGTCCTCACAAGTCCTACCAAGTCCTCGCAAGACATCATAAAGTTGCACAAGTCCTCACAAGGCCTCACAAGTCTTACCAAGCCCTCACAAGTCTGCACAGGTCCTCACAAGGCCTAACAAGTCCTCATAAGTCCTCACAAGACATCACAAGTCAAACACAAGTCTTCAAAAAAAAGTTCACAAGTTCTAACATGTTCTTCAGTATTAAGTCATGCCACGAGCTACATGTAGACCATATTCAGTCACAAGCTACATTTTCAGGCTTGTGGACACAAGATTTTGACTAAAAAAAAAAGTAATCTTCTCTGTTCTGCACTGCATGTTTATCAGTTCAAATATGGGTGGTTTCAAAATATGCGTATTACACCAAACAGTCAGGGGTAAAAACAGGAGAAAGACCACCATTTTTTTGAAAGGCCTAAAACCAAAGTTGTAACTTTTGACAACCTTTTTTTTCTTGCTTATTGTACAGGAGCTCATGGGATAAACCACGGACTGGAGATCCATGCGGATGTGATCGAGTATGCCAAGGAACGGCTCGACATCTTCATCAGGGATTCCAGCTCCTTCGATCAGTACGAGTTCTGCGAACCAAATTTCATTGAAGGTTAGTATACATGGTGTTGTCGCCGGGATTAGTTTAGGCTGAAAAACACCATTTTTGAAAAAGGCAAGATATATCATCCAAATTTTAATATTAAGTCAAACACCACAGATACTGACTCTCGAGAGTCACCTGTACAATATTTGTAAAAAAAAAACACGCAGTACTGACGGAAATTTCCAACGCATCTTAAGACGCATCATTGGAAAGGCCTTCTTTCGTTGATTTCTTCAAAATGACAGCATGCCGTAAAGAATAATTTCACAGGGAGTTTAGTCCCCTTACTATCTTCCAACCAAGTATGTTTTTCAACAATAATTTACGTCAGTTACCTTTTTGGATAGCTGCAAATGATGGACTGTAGCTTTAATGTGGCCGTTCACTTGTTAAACATGATGTACCCGTTTTCATTGGCCAGGTAACGGTCTGCTGCTGTGCTCTGGATGCCGCACCTATGACAGGGTCTACTGTGGAGCAGCGTGTCCAGCAGAACACGAGAACTACATGAAGGTCCTACTGAAGGTGGGAGGCATACTGGTCATGCCACTGGACGATCAGGTAAATGGACGAGAGGTGAATTTAGAACACGTAGATGAAGTCATACTAAGGCCCAAAAAAAAAGTCTCCGGTTTCTGGTATGGAGCTTGCCCAAAAAGTGGTGCGGCGACGCGGCTTTTTTTTTTTTTTTACCTGACTTTTTTGCTTCAAATGTCGGCTGATGACTGCAAATGGTGCCCGACTAAACTTAGTGCAAATATATGGGAGTCCAGAGAGGCCACATGAAGCTTATTCTCGATCATAACCCCATCTAAAAACACGTTAAAATTGTGCTGCAGCAGGATTCCAGTCAAACCAGTGAGTTTGGCGGTTTTGAGACATCATCTTTCATTGGAAAAAAAACTTTTTCATTTTGCCAACGCGCATGGCTACGGCGACGCGCGCGCATACCAGAAACCGGAGACTTTTTGGGGGGGGCCTAAGCCTACCTTTTTGTCTGGACTGTGTGCCGAAACTGTACAGCGCTGTGTTACCTACCACAAGAACCAAGTTGGTCACCGTGTACGTGTACGACATACACCCCAAGGACAGACAGACAAAGGGAGAACACCAAATTCTTTGTTGTCTTCGAGCGTGTTTTTGTTGAAAACTGTTGAAAACAGTCCTCGATCGTGCGTTTGTGTGCTTAGTTTATGGGAGAGTGTTATAGTACAGGGACACAGGGAAACACAATGCCTTGTCCTCGAGAGTTATGTAAAGTACAACTGTGTGTTTGTTTGTGCAATGGTATGCAAGTTTGAATGGAAGTCAGCGAGATGTAGCTATCTCACTGATCGACTAGCCACTGTGAGCCGGGCAGTGCTATTCCATAGGATTACCCAATATGCCAGATTCATGTCAAGAATCTTTGCTTTGAGTTGTTTTGTTTGTTTGTTTGTTTGTTTTCTCGTAGTTAAAGAAGATCACCCGCACCAGTCAGGCTGAATGGGAAACCAAGAACGTACTACCTGTGTCCTTTGCTCCGCTAATACTACCGTCCAAGACAGAAGGAGAGAGCTTCTCATCCATTGAACTACGTAAGTAGTCTTTAATCGTTTTCCATCAAAACAAAGAACATTTTCCAAAATTTTAAGGAAAAAAAATGTTTGGAATTACCACCTCTGGAGTAGGAACAGGTTCTTAACCAACTGAGCTATCTAGCTTAATGTTGGCTATCTTCTGATTTGTTGATGTCTGTGATGCAGAGGCTCTAGTAGTAAGCCATGATACCCATATGTCATGTGTAGCTCGGGATCATGCCAAAGACATCAGCAAGGCAACATCAGCAATACAATCCATTGCAAACTGGTCAGAAAATAGACTACCAGCTGAAACTTTGATTAATTTTTTGGGGAGAGAAACAAAATGATTGAAGTAGGATATGAACCTGCAACCTCTAGAATATAGTTCTGGCAATATGCCAAATTAGCTTTGTTGATCGAGGGGCAAAAGTCAGAAGCCATGGGAATCCATAATGACCTGTAAAAAAGCATACAGCGTAGCGTGTCCTGAAATTGGTGTCATTTAGCTATTTGTCCCTTTTCTTCATGTCGCAGCTGAAGTTCACCCCAAATCTCTACAAGACCTGTGTCGCATCAAGATCCGGGGCATCATCAGGGCCATTGTTGACGTGGAGCACCCACCTTCGAAGAACAACAAGCGGCAGCCCCAACGACCGCCGCACCATCGATCCATGGGCAGCGTCAACAGCTGCATCATGATCCGCAATGTCAGCAACATGCTGGAGCTGGCAGGCGAACTGATGAGCAGTGACAACTACGATGACAGCGATGAGATCCTGGAGGAGGAGGAGGAAGACGAGGCGGAGGATGACGAAGAAGGGCGTGGCGATGGTGACAGAGAGAGGATGGAGGAAGGCGGAGAAGACTGGAAGAAGCAGGACTTTGAGATGGACGGCCCGGAGGCTGGCAGTAGTGATAAAGAAGGAGCAAGGGATCACAAGGAAGAAGGGAAGAGAAACGGGAGACGGGGCCACCGTAACGGTCGACAGCGACACCCAGGCTTCAACCCACCCTCATCTAGACCGGGCAGGTTCATGATGGAGTTCTCCCAACGTCCTGATAGACATGGGGAGGAGAACCCTTCAGGAGGAGCCAGGGCCAGGTCTGAGGAGCATAGTGCTCGAGGTGCCGTGGAGATGTGCCTCAGCGAGGCCTTTGAGTTTGCCCGGAACCTGAAACGGGCGTACGACAACGGTACCCCGCGAGACAGGAAGAGGATGAACGACCGACACAGTGGGGGGGATTCCTCAAAGGAGACGGCCGACGCTGCGGCTGAGGATCTCTTACTTCATGAGACAGCCGACTCTGAAGGCAAAGACTCTAAACCCCACTTGTCTTCATCACCGGTAGACGACTCGCTGACAGCCAATGGGTTCACTCGAGATGAATCAGATGACACAAAACAGCCTGATAGTATATCACCACCACCAGAAACTGAAGAAGATTCTGGCAAATCCAAACCCTCCAAACCGCCGGCTCTCCCACCAGCTGATGCCAGACCCCCACAGATGCGACACTCCTACCCTTTCCGGAGCCGCGACCAAGCTCCCGGGGAAGACAGCGGTAACTCCAGCGACAGCTCCCACTCGTCGTCCAGCGGGATCTCAGACGAGACCATCTACGATCACCTGAAGCGGAAGAAGCGACTTGCCAAGCAGAAGAAGGCAGCAGCAGCTGCTGCCAAGCCAGCGGGACCCAACTACCTACGAGAGAAAATCCTCAAGCTCCCTCTTCCTCAGTCCTTGATGTCCTATCTGCTGTATCACCGTGAAATATAGATACTCAGACTGATCTCAAAACTTGCAGGAGCTGAGGAAAGCCCCTCTTCCAAACGTCTACTACACAACTTCCGTTTGATGATTGCAGAAGGATCAGACCACTGATATCTGATTTGCGATTGGCCGGGAGATGAACATGTGACTGAGAAAGCCAACCTCATTGGCCAAACATTGAGGTACATTTTGATGTACTCCATTTATCTTGAAAATTGGAAAAAAAATAATACAATTTGGGGCCGACTTGTGGCCAATTCTCAAGTGTACAGTGTCCAGTCCACTTTCAGCAAATCTGCTACATGAAGTGGTTAGGCTACACAAGTACCAAAGCCCTTTTATTTTTCAAGGTATTGTTAAAAAATGAAAAACAAAGAAAAAACTGCACTTTTTGCTGTGTCTGTTTTTGAGGGAAACAAGGCATTATTATAGTAAATGTTTAAAGAGCGTAATCATCACAATACTGTAAATATGACTGAAAAAGGATTTATATCGATATGTCACGCTTATGGTACGTATTACATTTTGTTTTTCAGAATTGATCAAGGTACGAAAGATACTCTTAAATTATTTTGCTGTTGATCATTTTTGTTTTGGGGATATCTATAAATTATTGTAACTAAAGTTTTGTTTGAAGCCCAGTTCGTACTCCACAGGAATGTGAGTGAGATGCAGAGTTGTCACTTGGACAAGTTTTGCCTCGAATGTTTAAAAGTGGCCGTGGGTTTTTGTTTAAATTAATAAACAGAAAGAAAGGTGATCAGGGTGAGATGATGGCACGATGTACATTCTAAGTCTCTTAATCAAGAGCTTATTAAATTATTGTAATCTAGAGGAAAAGGGAGGTGTTTTTTCCAGATAATTGCGAATGCTTGATAGTAAAGCTTGCTTGACAGCCATTTTTTGGATTTCCTACGCATGTGAATATGCAGTGCCCAATTTCACGGCGCTACTAAAAAAATTTGCTAACGGAGCCTGTGCCTATTTTCACGGGAACTGTAAGGTGTAAGCCCAGCAAAGAGCATGTGAATTTGCAAGTTGTCTTCAAATGAGATTCAACATTTGAAATTTCAGTGCACACGGAACTAATTATGAACCTTCAAATATGCTGAAGGTTAGTAAAACTTGTAAGCAATAATGACATACCCCCTCTGCTAAGTGTTACAGCTGGACCATAAACTGGAGCACAGTTATATATGAATCAGTATGAATGTTCCTCGGGCTACTTCAAAAGCTGCTTAGCAACTCTGGCTGGCTATTATGCTATGGACTACCAGCCAACAGTGGTATGTACACAAAGTGTATGGAACTTTGGTTGGTAACCAATGTACACGCTTAGTTAACAGTTCATTCTGGGTTGTTTAGCTTATACTTGTATTGGCCTTTTGCTGAAATTTGTTCAAACAGGTGTTATGAAATGCTATAAAAAAAAAATAGAAAAGCAATTTTGGATTTCTAGGTTTTCATGTGAGGTTCATATGGCCACAAGAAACAAAAAGGGAAAGTTCGATCTGTAAATACATGTATTCTCAAACACCATTTAAAAATGCAGAAATTAAATTATAAAACAGTTGAGTTATTTTTAGTAATTAAAAGTATTAATAAGTATTGAATGAGACTATTTTCCTATTTATATGATAACTGTAAATACAAGAAATTATTCCCTCAGTGTACTTTACTACATGTATAGGCAAGATCTTCCCTTACAGTGTCAAAATTCAGTGAAAACAACTTGAATTTGGTCGAGTTAAATATGATCGACTCTCGTTAATACAAACACTGTTAATACAAATTCTGGTTATAGCAAACAAAAAGCTTTGATCCAGACTGCATTTATGAGTGCAATGAATGGGACCGGCACTCCACTTTACAAAATTCTGATGTAACAAACATTGCGAGTCGACTTTAGTTTTCGGATTTCCGTACCATGTCCAATTTTTGAGTTATTGTGCATTACATACCCCCCGCGATCATTTTGTGTATACAGTCAAAAACCTTTATAACAAGGTCCTTGGGACTTTACGGATTACCTTGTTATAACAGGTACCTTGTATTAACAGTAATTTTGCTTGTTATAAGCAGTACCTTGTATCAACAGTGCTCTTCTTATCAGGGTTCGACTGTTCCTCTGAAATTCTGGAGCCGTATTACTTAATACGGCTTACATGCAGCCTGTTTCATCAATAGTGATGTAGAGCCTTGAGCATCAATAAGAGTGGATAATTGCACTTTATAAGAAACACAATATTATAATTTTTTAGGCAAACTCCAGGAAGAAAACCACAGACAAATTTAATTTCCCTGTTGTGTTCTGAGGAACATCCACAGACTACTTGGAAGACGTTGGCTTCATTCCTCCCGGGGCTTCCTTTACCTTGTACATGTAGTTCATTTGGTTTTCTCCAAGTTGCCTCGCGTGATTTGTACTCCAACTTAACTATGGTTAATCAAGGAAAATTCCATCTAGCACGTACAATTTAAAAGAAACTACTGAAAGTAATCTTTACATTATTTATAGAGTATGGTATGTTTTGAAATTGTCGATATTTAACCAGAAGGCAGCTTGAATCAAGCCCCAGATTTGGTCTGAGACACATTATTGATGGCGATCTAAAGGTGAAACCAAATTGGTATAGCGGTTAATTCAACTCTATAGCCACAATGTGGTGCCGGGTTCAGCTTGCCATCAATGAAAATGTTAATGGGCTTCATGTTAAGGAATTATCCAGTTTTTCAGTGTTATTAAAAGCAGAGTTTCCAGTGGGCAGAGTTATGCTCTCCAGTCTGAGGACTTTTGTTCCAGAGATGGTCTTAAAAAAAACCCAAGAAATTCAAGTAATTCTCCCTGGAGATTATAGCATAGCAAATCACCACGCTATCAGAGATTTTCACAAATCATGCATATTGTGTAATTTGATAAGATCTGTTTGATGCGTAGGCCTGGTTCTTGCAAACTATTGGAGTTTACAGACACAAATAGGCCTAAACTTTAGTGTGAGAAATGGTCACTATTTGAAGAGTTTATTTCTAACACGCGATAAATGCCATTCTGTTGCCTTTTAGAATCCCAATCTCTCCTTGCTGCCCAAAATCAGTTTCGACGGCTGTTATATAGATAAGCGCAATTTAAGAAAACAACAATGCAAAAAATGAACTTTAGAAACTGCTCTTTTACTGTTTTTATTCTTTAACCCTAACGACCCTCAATCCATCAAAATCCATACCCCTGTTTTGGAGTATTTTGGCTGATTCAGGATACCTCCATATTGAAAACATGGGATTTTGATGGATTGAGGATTGTAAGCCTAGCGGTACTGCAGGATTTTGATGGATTCAGGATACCTCAATGCTGAGCAGTCACCAACACCACTATTTGTGTGCACGACACAATTGGTGGATTTTGGCAGATTCAGGATACTTTTCGTAAAAGTGCTCAAGGGTTAGAGTTAAAGTGTCCAAACCGTACATATTTCTCACTTTTTTCAAATGGATGTATCGCATTTTTGAAATAAACTCATTTGCAAGCTTGTACAATTTTAATATCCATATATTCTTTGAGTATAAATGGGATGTAGAGAAGAAATGGAAACAACACATGTACTGAAAAAAAGAAAAGGTTTCTGTAGTCTTATCAAAGTTGTACATTTAGCCTCTGTGAAGTGGTGCCAGTTGAATATTTCTTTGTTGTTATCAAATGCATATTAAATTATATTTTGCCTGCTGAATTATGTGTTTACACTTTCCTTCTTTTTTTCTATTTTTTTTTGGCTTTTAACTTGGGGATATCAACAAAAATATAACATTTGGAAAACACTTCAAGATAGTCACCATATTATTTTGGTAACTTTGAAATGAAAGGTTAATTTACCCTTGCCAAAAAAAACTTGATGAAAATGTGATTTACAGAATTCTCTGGGTTTTGAACACCAAAGTAAAACATTCACAAAATTCCCGAATCTTATCTACCCAGGCATGTTTGGAACACAGGTTTGTTTACTTAGAAATTTAGAAAGAAAATGTCTACAACATTATTCAAAGTCGAGCGCAGCACATAGAAAGTGTCAGTCCTCACACAAAAAAATCGCCTGCTTTTATTTTTACGTTTCCCTTAAAAAAAAAAATTAAAGGGGGAAGAAATAACTGAAAATACAACTAAAACAAAAATCAGATCTTAAGTTTATTTCACTGACAAGTAGTACACATTATCACATTGTGTAAACATTTAGTACATTTTTGGGAGGAAAAAAAACAGAGAATAGACATGGTTAATTTGCTTGGTAAGTTTCTGTCGTTAACGCTACGCAAAATGAGTTCTACATACAGTAAATATCTACAATTGTTATTCCATTGCATCAGAAGTAAACACATACAAAGGAAGGCTGGAATATGAATGATTGTGAATAAACGTTTTGTCAGGAAATGCCATTAATAAATAAATAAATTTCACAGTTTTTGGCTCATAATACACTTCAACCTATTGTAACCAACTGTTGTTTTCCCATACTCAATTTTTGGATGACCTAAAAAAAAACAGTTAAAAATGAATTGCATCAGTTTTCGGAATTTTAGGGCACATTGATTTTTGATTTGTCTTCATGTACATGACTAGTCTTGGTTAAAAGACGTCCTTCGGGGTGCGATGTTTCAGCGCCCACATGTTATTGTGCAACAATTCACCGAAGCGGGCGCCCTTAAGCAACACACCAACAGACCGCAAAGGACGGTTCGTTGACCGAGTCCGGTTCATGAATGGAAACATGCATGCTGCTGCGCAGTAAAAAGGCTGGTACCATCTTTCGGGAGCTACCCCACTAAGAACGTCTTACACTCCGACTAGTACAGGACACAAGACACCAAAAACGCAAACACTGATTTTCACATATATCTTTCAAGACCAGTAACTGAACAATGCCCCTTGAGATGCTGGAATTGCTGTGCATATAAAATATTAAAAATTATTGCCAACAAATGTCATCTGCTAGAAACACGACAGCTAAGTTCCAGCAATGATGAAGCAGAGAGTACTTGAATGTTGCAGCTCGTAGCTTGAGTTGAATACAAGAAAAACTTCCTGAAAATAAAAGAAGCTACTTCGAAATGGTGAACTTTTAGGAAATGAATTTGAACAAATTTCCCAGATATATACCTTTCAATTATTCTCAGAGCACCCTGGTAAACCCAACAGAATCCTACAACATGGACAAACATTATTATTATTTGGGGTTTTGTTAGAGATAAGCAATGCCCTCCGTACAACAAGAATATTGATCGAGTACGTCGTGAGTTTTATACAGGTTTGGTTGAGGCAGTGGGTAGGCTCCGTTGGCTTTATCTCATGCATAATACACTGTGCATATTGGTAGCTTAAGAAGAGAAATGATGCGCCAAGATAACTCGCATTGTCTGGAATGTGAACCACGGACAACCAGACAAACACCTCATGCTGTGATGCGTGGTTATTAACACAAACAGCAAAAGGACACGTGTGTAATTCACGCCGTAGCCCAATAATTCGGACATGGCCTAAGCCCTATTTCAAGTTGAATATGCACATAAAAGCGCTGTACACTGCACACGTCGTGCCTATGATTCACAGTATTTTCAGAAAAATTACACGGAATTGCAAGAGAGTAGATGCATAGCTACGTACACTAAAACTGTAAAACCGTACGAAACTTGGAAACTTCCAACAAAATCTAAAACATCGAGGCTTCCAGTGTTTTCTTCCAATCTTTCTGTAACACAAATTTTGCTAAGTTTGCATGTAATTTCTCACAGGAAAAAAAAAATTATTTGGTGTTTTTAATCCTCCTTGACAAAACTAAAAACAACTTCCACAGACTTCATCAATTAACAGTTACGAGCCTTTACCACAAAATGTCAACATCAAGTTCGCTACTCATTTACAGTAATTTAAATAACTATTTTAGTTTTAATACTAAAATATCTTCGTGGCCATACAAAATATACTTGGTTCTCTCACACGCTCTCTCTCCCCTTCTATCACTCTGTTTGTCACACTGACCGTCACTCTCATACATAAATAAATAAGTTGCACATAGTATGCACAATATCACATGACACAGCACAAAAACAAATCGGGGAATTTATTGCACAATCCCTGTCTAAATTAACTCATAGCATATACATACATTGACATCATAAGTTACACTACGTTTTTTTTCTGGTTATTTACAGGCTTTGAAGCTTCAAATAATGATTGCTATTGACTGATTTACTACTGAGCATGTCCGATGCCCTTTGACCTCTTGTAATCACACGCTTTTCCTGATTCAGCCTTTCACAACTTTTTCTTTCAAATTTTGCCTCTCTTCAATTTTTTTTTTTTGACTAGCCAATGCCAGACAAGCTAAAAGAAATCATAGACATAATTATTTATACCGTCCATCTGATTGGTCAGATCTGGCTGGTACTCCGCACGTTAACTGGAAACCGAACAGCAATTGGAAAAGCTTTTCTTGAGCAACAGACAGTTATACTGCTTGTGTCCTTTATATTTAAAAGGATTTTTCCCCAACTTTTCTTTTCATTTAGTACTGGTTTTTGCCCTGTGTAAAATATCCCCCCCCCCAATACCTAAAGACTACCTTGTTAGTGAATTTCCAATTTAATTTTAATATCCTCAAAAAATCCAAACAAAATTTATACTTCTTTGAAGGGCATGCACACATTTGCTTTTTCGAAATAGGCAGAAAAGGAATACGTCGAAAAGTTATATTTTCATAGACAGAAAATCTCCAACTTTTTTTTACACCCTGACAAACGAAAGAACAAAATCATCTATTTACAAGCACACATTGTTTGGACTTGTTATTAACGTACAAATTATGGTTTTTGTGTAGAAAAAATAATTAAAACCTAGAAAAACAAAGAACATTCTAATACTCAGCATTCACAAAAATCATGGTCTGCATCAGAGTAACTTATTACTGTGGGTTGGAGACTTCATAGGTCAAGGGTCATTGTGAGCTATGAATATTCGAGTAGGAGGTCAATTAGGTTCAGCTAGAGTTTTTAATCCAAACGATTTGTTACCCGTGGGGAACTTGGTGGATCTGAACAATTTGCAACATTCTGTGGATCTTCAATGATTGCACTAAATCACACAGTGAAACACAGTCGTATTGCCTTTTTCCCGATTGCATGGAAAAAAAGAATTTTCAAGAATCACAAAATTACCAGAATTCCTTGAAGGGTTTTGAGTTACATTTTAAGTGAAAGACCTTTTAATTTGGCTGATACAGTAACAGTTTGCTGTATCCTTTTTTAAATAAATCACAAAAACATCACTTGCAGTTATTTGAATGATTCTGGAGAGTTTGATCTTCTGTGTAAATGATGCATGTAAATGAAACAAGTATTATCATGATCAAGCTTATGCATATATGTGGCCGAGTACACTATGTTGGGTTTACAACTGGGGTTGTGCATCCTTTGTACGGACTGGTACATCTTCTAGATTCTCATTTTTCCATGAGCATAATCTTAAGTAAAATGAATCCCGACAGTCGTGGAACAAGTGAGGGGTGTTTATCTCAGCCTAACCACATCTGCTTGTGATGGATGGTTTGTTCACTAGATGCCATGTCTACGTAGCAGACACAGCAATGGTGTTGACTGTCGCTGATCCCACCACTGCCACCGTTTTTGCCGTGGCAGCCTCAGGAGCCTCAAACTCCATCGGGGCACTGTCTTCTTCAGGTGGGGTCTCCGGCCGGTCCTCGCTGCCTCCCCCCGTGGCGGTTATCTCCAAGGTGGTCAAGAAAGCCTCAATGTTCTCCCGGCTCAGTCCGGACCGAGCTGCAGTCCCCGAGGCAGGAGGGGGCAGCTGGGCGGCTGCTTGTTGCGGGACCGAGGCGGTCTGGCTCTGGACATCCGACAGGTGCTTGATGAGGGTGTTGCGCAACTCCTCCAGCTGGTGGGTCAGCGTCCGGTGCTTCTCCTCCATGGCGTTGTGCTCTTTCTCTGCCGTGTGTAGCTTGCCTTCCATGGAGGTGATCTGGGTTCGTAGCTTGATCATCTGTGACTCCATCTGGCAGTTGCTGTGCTGGAGCTCTGTGATCTCCGTGTCCAGGGCACGGATGTCCTCGTCATTCTCAATGCCTGAAATTGGAAAAAAAAGAAATTCTCAGAGTTTGTGGCAGCAAATTTCCTTCAGAAAAAAATCTGGAATTGACCAGTACATCGTTGTATAGACTGATTAACCCTAACCCCTGGATCCATGAAAAAAAATCAACAGGGAGATTTTGAAGGATTTTTCAGGATTGAGGAGTGTATATCTTGGATGATTTTATCCTCCCAGATATATTGAGTGCCTTGCGGAGATTTTATCTGATACGAATTGATAGGTTGAAGTACTAAAGCAAAGGTTAGGGAAAATGACATTTTTTTGTTTTAGGGTAACATTCACACTTTCAATCAAAGCAATTGTAGGAGAGTATGAGACACGATTTTGAATAAATTCTCTGACGATGCAAGTTTATGAGAAGAGGTTTTGACCTTGTGCCGCTTTGATCGAGATGGCAGTGATTTCTTCCTCCTTCAGCCTGGCTTTCTTCATGACGCTGGTGGCCTTGGGGCATCCCGACAGGCTACGGTGAGAGGAGAAGTTACCGTTACAGTGGCCCGAGCCATCACAACCAGGTATCGGACAACTACAAGAGGGGACGGGAAGGGGCAAAAGAGGGGAACCAAGCAGGGTGTAGTGGGGGAGGTTGGAGGGTGAAGTGGATGATGCAGGAGGAAGGAAAAGGTGTAACATGTGGATGATTTAAGAAGGGATGGTGGGGTGAACAAAGGTGTGAACAGAGGTAAGGCAGGAGTGGAAAGAGGGAGGTTCAGAGAGTTGAATTATGGTACAGGTGGAAGGAATTGGTGAGAGGAACAATTTACAGGTAGAGGGTGAAGAAGTTCAGAGAGAATATGGAGGAATGAGGTACAGAAAGAAGAGTACAGAATCAAGGAGGTTGGGATGAGGATAAGGTGTGAGGAGGAATTGGGAATTGATGCAAGGAGGCAAATGAAAGGAGATGGAATGAAATGAGGTATGGAAAGTAGCGGCCACAAGATGGAAAGATTGGATGGGAAGTGGGGTGGGGGTGACGTTGTTGGTGGGGTGCGGTGGGGTTGTTGGTGGTGCGGGGGTGGGGTTGGTGGGGATGATTTTAGGTTGTAAGTAGTGTTTAAATTGATGAGATTGATAACGGAGTGCAGTGGGGGGGTGCAGGGAAAATTTGGGAGTTTGGATATGACAGGCAAAGGGTTCGAGAAGGAATTGTTCAGGCAGGATGGTGATCGGAGGGTAGTTGATATTACATGTACATTGGGAAGGGGTGAAAAATATTGATGGGAAAGGAGGAAAACGAAAAATAACAAGAAAATAAGAGTGAAACACGATTCGCATGCAACATCAACAAGGCCACACCAAGTACACCATGCAATGGTTCACAAGATTTTCACATATAGCAGAGTACATTTAAGGAACGTCAGTACATACAGGTAAAGTTCAGAATGACGTAAGGGGCACATCAAAGTGGGGCAAAATGGGGTAAATAAAGGGGCACATCAAAAGGCCAATTCAATAGAATCATGTCTAAGGTATTACAAAACTGATTTTACCCTTTCAAAGGAAATGATACGAGGTATATGGTTTTAAGTGTTGTTTTTTGGGGTTTTTTTTGCAATTTACTGAATGTTACAGAATCCCACGTCAATAAAGTCAGCAGTCTGATGGCTTTGATAAGATAAGAGCTAGATTGTTTTCTTCCTACCTAGACAAATTCTGGGGCTCCATCTTCACGGCCTTGGGGGCGATGGCGCTAGGCGACGCTGGATGCTCACTGCCAACAAATCCCTCCCGTAAGTAGTTGTGATAGACCTTAGAGGCGTTGGGGCAACCCGAGGCGCTGCGATGCGAGGCGTACTTGCCCGTCAGATGCCCCGAGCCGTCGCAGTTGGGAACCGGACACCTGCAGTCACAGGAACGTTCAAGATAATGTTCAAGTTATGTAAATGAATGAAGTTGTGATACAAATGTGGTTCTTGGCTAGACTAGGGAACCAAATACAAACTAAAAGAACGATGCAAGGATAGAGTTCTAATCTAGGCATTACAAGTCAATCACGAGTCAATCAAAAGTCACTCCAGTCTAAAGTCAAAATACAAGCTATCCCATTGAACTCTGACAAAGCAGGCATGCAACTGGGAATTTAGAAACAACACAAGGAAAGTCTCAACTACACAAGACTTTGTACAGTAGTTTTCAATTTGTAATGGCATTCACGAGAAGTAAAAAAACAAGGAAATCAGCGGATCCGAGGAAAAGTTGCATGCCTGACAAAGGTATTCCTGCATGAATGGTCATCATTAGCAGGGTACGAATACGTGTACACAACGTTTGATTATCTTGTGACTGACTCGACTATAATTCTACCAAGTCTACAGCTTTTTTTCTGAGAGGGGAGCATGTGACAGGATTTTTGAAAGCAAGCTTTTCAGACCTCCCTATGATGGTAATGGTTTGGTCCCTACCTGCCAAGCTCTGCCACACTCCACTGGTAATCGTTAACAGTTCCGGGAGGGTTAATAAAAGAAAGAGGGAGGGGAAGTCTGTTCGGGAAGGAAACAAAAATTGGGGGGAAAATGTCCAGCAGGTATGATTAACACAGATTTAGAAAAGGGTTGGGTACGCAAGGGCTCTATTCCCTAATGTTCACACCCTGACCTGCCTTCGTAACAATTTCCTGGTGTTTACCTTGTTTTCCTGATGTCATAGGGTTATAGTTATACTTATCGTTACCCGATGTAACTAGAATTTTTATTTTTAAAAGCAATTCAAAAGACCATTATGAAAGATAATTTTAATCACTGTACACACACACAAGGCCCCCTTCAATGGAGAAATCATTGTGTATTGTGCAAAGCTACTGCCCCATGACAGATTATCTGAACAATAGCTAGCACAATGCTTTCGCCATTGAAGGGGGCCTTCGTGATAGAATTGATTGCATGCCTTGATTGGTCTACAGAATCAAGTTGAAGCTCAAGTCTAGTTCTGAACTAGTTATATTAGTTCTAGCTGTAAGAGTCAAATTAACTTCAAGTCAACTTTTTGAGATTTTTTTTTACAAATTCTTGGCTGGGAACAGGTCTACTTTTATAGAGTGTGTAGATGTATAATGAAGTCATGTTGACCCTGCATCAGGGTCAACATGACGACGACACGTTCTTCATTCTCTGTCTCTGTATCTGAGACATTGGGCGTTTCAGAAAACCTGGCTTCGCCTCCAGCGTTGGCTGCAGCAGATTGTTCTCCCTTTACTTGTGGGAGTCCGGTTCAAAATTGGTCCATGTTCTGCTTCACAAATTACGTTCTTAAATATGAATCTAAATTATTGAGAGTATTTCCAATTTGGCTTGGACACTCAAGGCTTCTGAATGATTCTCACGACTCCCAGCAATTTATGAAAACAAACTTCCCAGAGTTTCCATTTTGGAAAAATGGAAACTCATTTTCAAGGTTTCCCCTGAGTGGCTGGCCTATTGGAACCCTAGATTCTGAAGCCGAAGCTGGAGACAAAGCCGAGATTTCGCAAATCTCTCTCTGACTGACCTCATCATGGGGTCGTCTGGGTTCTCCTCATTGCTTGCCTCGGCCTGGGCCTGCGCCTTCTGCGCGGCATACATGGCGCTGCGCTTCTTGGCCCGGGGGCAGCCCGACAGGCTGCGATGGGAGGTGTAGTTGCCTGTGATATGGCCTGAGCCGTCACAACCTGGTGTCGGGCACCTGTTGGGGGCAAGGGGTAGGGTGGGGCGAAGGGTTGTTGGGTGGGGCGAGAGGTGGGGTGGGGCGTGGGGGTAGGGTAGAAAAGAAGACAATGTGCAACACTCAGTTATAAAATTGATTGGTACTAAAATAGAGGGGAGGGGGCAATTGGCATTTTATATTTGAAGGATGGCTGCTGGAAATAGACAGAAAGGGCCTCGAAAACTGTGAAAGGAATTTACTTAAACATGTACTTTGGAGGAAATGTTTGTACTTGGAAGGCTGGAAGTAAGCAAGGTTACCAAAACTGTTAAAAGATTCTTAGTGTCTTTCTTGGTCAGTTAAATTGAGCGTGCCCCTTTATTACCAATTTAGACAAACCAAATGTTATTTTCATGGAGCTTTTTGGATGAAAATGGTGCTTGAAAAATATCAGGAGTCAGCGGGGAACCGGTCACCAAGAGTGTAATTTCCATGACATTATGGCTGGTAACCCAACCTATTTTGCTACTTGTATGCATGAAGCTCAAGAAATGTGTGCCCTGGTGTACGAAAATTTGACCCCTGGGCCTTTTTACAACCTATCGCACAAAGTCATATGATTACAAGTTTTATATCGATCAATGAAAACGAAAACTATGGAATTAAAGGGGGGAGGGGAAATAGCTGAAGATGTCATTAAAAATGTTAATGTTTATATTACTGCCATTGAAACACACTCAGCTTTTGACAAAGGCACAGAGCAGGACATGAAATGAAAGAGCATGCACTATAAACTAATGTCATGCACTAGTAGTACAAGTACAATTATACGACTGGTTTGAGCAGTACAACCATCCGAAGTATGCAGGGTGATTGAGACTTCACACTTGTTTGTCTGTTGTTGTCCCACAATTTCATCAGGGAAAAAAGCAAACGTCTCTATTCTGCACTGCCGATGCAGTGTAGTATAAACGAGTCCTGTTTATGACGTCACGATTTACTACGTTTTGTTTGCTGCCCCCAACGACGACTTTTACACAAATTGCACCTTCGGGTCGAAACAGGACCTGAAAGACAGCTCTCAAAAGTACCTTTTTGTACTCATTTCATGACAGACACAATAGTCGTTACTATTTCATCACACCTTAGGCTACATATACCCGAAAAATGAGGGAAATGTCTTTGAGCATTCCACAACCTCTTTAAATGCAGATGTTACAACATACAATCACTGTATGGACGAATACATGAGAAAGACACTGTAGCAATTAACAGGCATGATGTTACAGACGACATCGTCCATGTTGAAATTAGTATTACACGTTTGTAACAATTACAACATACTGTTAAGCCAATGTGGTGACCATAATGAAAAATATTTTTCCTCTATGTGATTTAATTTTTTTTTCTACCCAGCTGTGTTGCTTTATTAAAGCGCAATTACCGTACACGAAGTTTTTACATGTATTAAATAAACCACACATGGAGACTCTTTAAACATTTTTTTTTTATTTGAAGTCATTGAAAATACACCTTACGGTTATAAGATTCCCCCTGCGTTTATTTGATGAATTGGAATGATGTGCACTCTGCTGGTGCCAATGATGTACATCGTAGCATCAATAGAAATACTTTAACACTGTCAAAGTTAACTCTCACAGAAACCTGATCAAATACATGTCCATAGTGTCAACAAAGAATATGTTGGGGCCAGAACAAAATAAATCTACGCCCAAAAAATAAATTTAAAAAAATCTTGGAATTTTTATAGCATAAAAATTCCATTGTTAAAATGTTTAAAAGCAACATCTTCCCAATATAAAAATAGTTTCACATCAATATAAAAATAATTTCAAATAATGAACTTGAGTTTTTAATTTTGGAGTCAAAAAAACTGGTTTATATTTGTATATGAGTACTTCATCTCAGTTTATGAAAATCTGAAGAAAAATCTATTTAGAAGAAAGGCGATTTATACTGAATGTTTCTCTCTTCCAGTCCAAGAAAAAGAAATCTTTGAAAGGAACAACTTATGACTTGTCTAAACTACATTGTTGTACACTCTTCCTATCACTTCCATGGAAGACCGTTTGCAAAATCAAACTAAAACAGAACAGAACGGCTACACTAAAGCTATCCCATGGTGTTTTCTAACTACCTAAACATGCAAATAGCGTAACATGCTCACGACGTGACAAATCAAATAAAACAATTTAAAAATAAAAATAAACCCAAACGAAGGGAAGGACATTGACAATTATATTTGTCTATACTACAAAATGAAAGGAAGTGTGCTAAAATAATAAGGCCATGCAAAATCAAAAACGAAAAGGAATTGCGTTCCACAACCTCAAGACTGAAAAATTAAAAAAAAATGAAATAAAAATGTCTACCACCCAATTAAAGAATGGACTTACTTAAGCTCCTGAGTGGATTGAACAATGGCAGATTTGTCAGCCATGGGGCACCCTGATATACTGTGCAGAAAATTGCAAAATAAAATGTTTAAAAAAAATGAGGAAAAAAGGAAATTATGACAGGTTTTTTTAATCAGACACAAATACAAGGATCGAGCAGTTGCAAACTTTTAGGCCAGTTCCACAGAGCTAGTAACCCAACGCATTTGGAAAATGACAGGTGTTCAAAAAGTATCCAGCCACGTTTTTAAAACCATTTTCTGATCAGAAACATGTGCCGTTTAATAATAAACAAGCTCTGTGAACTTAGACCCTGAACGGTAAGATGTGTTTATATCATTCTCATTCTCTGGACCATAGCACGGTTATATGAGAATAATTACAGCTTGAACTCAAAAAACATTTTTCAGCCACATTTAATGCAGTCAGGGAAATTAAATGATCACAAGTGCAACCTTGTTTAACGGAGGACGATCTGTTATATGAAGGTTCAAAAAAAGAATCCAAACGTGTCAGTTTTACACGATTATTTTCTTTCCGTAATTCGAAACATGCTACATAAACTTTACACATTGGAAGTTCTGAGTATGTATAGTACTAGTCAAGGGCGGATCCAGGGGGGGCCCAAAGGGGGCCATGCCCCCCCCCCCCAAACGAAACCAATTTTTTTTTTTTTTTTATGTGACGTCGCAATAAAGGCAGGCAATGAGTACACCAAACATCTTTTCCTCAAAAAAACATTGGTTAAAGTGGTCAGAAAATTGCCTCAGATTGCACCACAGAGCATCTAGAATCCAAAAATTTTTCGGGGCCCTTAAGCGGGCCCCGAACTCCACGCCGTAATTTTTTGACCCACTTTTTTGGGGGACCAAAAAATGTGTTGGCCCCCCAAGAAATTGTCTTCTGGATCTGCCCTTGGTACTAGTGCCAGGTTCTTGCCATTTTCTTGCCAACAGTAAAGCCACTTCTGAATTTCCTGGCTACGGCTAGCTATCTTATTAAATGCGCCTATGGAAGCAGCCAAAGTCATTTCTAAAACGCACCAGCCACACCAATTTAATTAGGAGGCAGCTCATAACTGGTTCATCGGCTGCTCCACGCTTTTATGAATAAAACTATTTCATACTGTACTGTCAACTCAGACAACATGATATGGGTACATTGTCCCGTTGGCATAGTTTGTGTCCAAAACGGTTGTTGCTGTCTACGGCTTTTAAGAGTACACATAGGCCATCAATGGCATAACTGAAGCCATCAACATAAAATACCTAATTCAGAAATGACCTACTGTATTCTACCTTTGTTCACTCTCAAAATTAAAAATGATTCTCATGTTGAAATGGTTTTCTCTCCCCTCCCCCTCTCCAAAAAAAAAAATTAAAACAAAAAAATATGAAAAATTCCATCAAGCAGTGAATAAGGAATCATTTCACAACCTTTGCTTCGGGTTGAAATTTGTGAGAGAGAAATATTTTTCATTGTGGTCCTGCTTCTCACAGAACAGTGAAATACTTAAAAACTTACTAATATAGTGTAGATTCTGTGATTGAATGTCACACGAATTAAATACTTACAAATGGCTATAGAAAAAGATGCAAGTTCTTTTCTCATTCCGTTGTGGGTTTTGATGAAGCTTACAAACCCATTATATTGAGATCGTGCGAATGCATGTGTAAACTGTCACAGGCCCGAGAACAAATCGAGATCAACTACATGCTTAACCCTGCACACTATCTGATGTTTCTTTATGCTAAGAACAAATATTGGTGCAGAGCATTATTCCTTTGTTTGTAGTGCCGCTCTCAAGCAAAAGGCTCTGAAGCAAAAGTTAATCAAAGACCTGAACAAGGCACATGTTAATTTTATTGCAAACTCTAAATTTCTGGAGGCAAATTTAGAAAGCATTCTACTCTGACATGAGAGAAAAGTAAATTTGAGCATTGGGTCTTGTTTTTCCCATGATTTACTGAGATGGCTGTGGAAAATGACAACGTATTACCGCAAGTGTAAATAATTTTGTGAAGAGATCGCAGCAATGTATACCTTCTATGGGAGGCGTAATTTCCAGTCGCATGGCCCGATCCATCGCAGCCGGGGGTGGGACAACTGTGAAGAGGGGAAGCAGGTTGTGTGAGGTTAGGAGCTGAAAATGCATTGCGAGGTATGCTGCCCTACCTGTCGAAAATGTGGAATAGTCTCAACTTGACGGTCCACAAGTAAATGCTTCAATTAAACTGCTACACAAACAGAAGTTTACATTTGTTTTCCCAAAACAATTTGTAACATTTAGGCACTGTACTGTACAAAATACAGCCGAGGATGTAATGAATGCCAAGGACATCCATGTACGTCCTAAGAGTAGCAAATATGTATGTTATACGATATGTCCAAGGATAAACGTTAACAGTGTTCTTCAGGACTTTTTATACAATGCCTGAATAAATTCCTGTCTTCTGATTGGTGGGTCGTTGATCGCGTGTCATTGAATTATTCGTCCCAACGCACAGGGGGGCTGCACCGCAAAAATAGAAGTTCTATTCCACGGTTAATAGAATTTCCATTGTACAGTCACACTATTGGTTGCGCTTTCACCCAGCAATGACTCTGATGTATTCAAAGTACCAGTTTACAAAGTGACCAATCAGAATACAAGGATTTATTCAGGCGTTGTATAAAACAAACAATGAATGTTTCACATTCGTGCAATGGAAAGAATAATTTCATTCGGTGTCAGATGGAATGTTCCATTCCACGAGGCGAACATTCCATCTTTAACCTCATGAAATTATTCTTACCATTGCACTCAGAACCATTCATTATTTGTATACCATCCAAGGACTTGTGTCCTAGAGTTTACATCGGAGGATGTGAGAATTGATGTCCAACATAAGTCTATTTCAAGTCAAATCAGAAATCAATCACAAGTCAAATTACAACTCAGGTCACAAGAGACGAAGAATGAAGAATGATCCAGGAATGCCTTTGTTACAGTTTACTATGGGCTCCGTGCGCCAACAAAAGAGGGTGCGTTTTTACCTCTTTTGAAAGCTCCGTGGACAGGACACACAGTGTGCGTACTGTACTGTACTGGTTCGCGCGAAGTACGCACAACTTCCTGAATGTGCAAAAGCTATTGCCGCTGCATCTTCGCGTGAGCATCAGGCGTCATCGGCGCGCGAATACGTTCGAATTCAACTTGCGATGGTCTCCGAGACTAATCCCCAACTTTTGATACATTCAAAATACGCAGTGGATGGATCGGGAACCAGTCTAGGTCTCCCCCAACTCTCCTTTTCTGGCCATTGATGGGGTACTTGTGCACGGAGCCCATAGTATCTCATCTCTTGGCTTGAGACTGGATGACTTGTGATTGACTTGTGATGACTTGACTTACAACTGTAAATCCATAGACTGCAGTGTGTTTTAGCAGTGTGTTTTAGGATGCACATGTAGATACATCGATCTTTGGATGAATGTACAGTGCATACTTTTTGTCAAGGACTACGTCCCAGAGTGTTTCACAGATCTTGTGAGGGTAAAATGGACTGGCAGTAAAGGCGTGAATATTTACTGACAAGTTATCGTGTGTCTAGTATTTTGTTTTGCATGCAAAATATACCTGTGGGATGAACTTATACTTTTAAGACACATAAAGACAAAAATTGAAATGAGTAGAAGGAAATAATATAGCTTAAAGCTCATCACCACAGAACACAAGAAGCATATTTTGAAAGAGGATCAAGGGTACGTGTCTTATATAGAGTAAAGGAGAAAGCAACTACCACATTTGTCCATGCAAAGGATTACAGAACGGCATTTGAAGTTCTACAGACAGGCAGACATGTACGGTAGGAGGAGGTTACAAAGTCAACCCAAAACCAGAAGTAAGAAAAAAAGACAGATACATGTAAAGTAAGATTTGAGATTATTTTTACTTGGACTCTAACCTTTGTAGCTTGGCCTTGAACAGATACATATAATCCACTACATACAGTACATGTACACAGTAAACAGTTCATGCAATTAACAACCCCAACCACTGACATTTATTTGACATTGCCACCAGAGAAGTTTTACAGCATGCATGCAGTGTCTTAAAGCTGACCGGCAGTGGGCGCTGTTTTTCGGTGTCAGCAGTGGGATCAGTAGGGGAACCTACCTGAGATGCTCGCGTTTCCCGTCGAGACTGCCCTTGATTTTGCGGGGTTTGTTAAATTGCATGAACGCACCACTACTTAGAGCGTGGCAGATCCAAGCAAGCGAGGGCGGTAGAGAGAAGGGGGTGAGAGAGGCAAATGACGGGGAATTGTTAATGGTTATAGCCATGGTAAAAACAAAGACAAAGTATCTCTATGCGTTGAGGAAGTCACTCCAAATAATGATGGTTCTTAGGTATTTTAACACCTTTCTCTTACAAACGAATCCTTGAAAAATGTTCTCTAAAACAAATGAATCATGGAAAGTTTAACTAAGCATTGATGTGAGTAGAGCAAGAATTAGTAATGCAATCGTTTATGTCGTAAATGTTTTTATGATGTTGAATTAGTCTTGTTGGATTGACGATTGATGGAATGAAACAAAACAAATGGGTAAAATGGTTATCTGTGAAAATGAAATAAGTCAAACTGCAAAACCCATTGAAGGGCAGCATTCAAGTTTAGTACAATGCCATAAAGGGCAAAGCCTTGCCAAAAAAGTTTATAATCAAACAGATGCAAACTTGCATACTTTGGAAACCTCAAGAATTGCTAAGTTGGGCTCAGAGGCCAAAGAGTCCTTGGATTAGAAAAACAAGGTACCTGGGATCATCGTAGTCAGGATTGCTGGTCTTGAGCATGGCTGCGACAGTGATGGAGGAACTGGTGGTCAGGCTGGTTGGGAAGCAGGACACAGCAATACTGGGAGCCTTGATGGCTTTCTGGGGCTTGCCCATGCTGGAGGAGAAGTCCATGGGCTGCTCGCCGTAGCTCCGGGGGATCTGAAGGATGGTGGGCGCTGTGGTGATGAAAGAGGGGACGGGGTTCTGGACTCCGGGCTGGGGTACGCTGAGCTGGATCAGCCCGTTGGCTGCTGATTGGACCGAGGCCGGGGACGGGGCACTTTGACTGGATGCGTGGGTGTTGGAGGCCACTTCGGATGACTTGCTGGACTTCATGCTGAGGTCCAAGGTGCCGTTGCTGTCCACTTTGACTGTTTCAAGGGGACGCTGCGAGATTTGGGTAGGAGGGGTGGTCAGGGCTTGGGGGTGATGCTGCTGGGGGTGATGCTGCTGGGAGTGATGCTGCTGGGGATGTGAGTGGGGGTGTTGGTGGGCGTTCTGTGGGGTTAAGTGGGGATGGGACGGGGCAGGCATCTGCATGGGGATGGTGAGCTGCCCCGGAGCCAGTTGAGGGGCCTTGATGGACAAGTTGAGGGCAGTGGCTGCCATGCGGGCCGAGGTGGAATCGATGGTGCAGTCGTTGGGGTCGTAATCTCCAGCCTGGAGCTTCTTCTTGACCGGCGGGCTCAGGTCGCTGGCCGTGATGATCTTGGGGGCGATGCGCTTGTGGCCCGTGTTGTAGGCCACCTTGGTTTCAAAGGGCAACACGCCATCGGGCTTGCTGAAGCGGACGTCCCCTGGCAAGCTGGGGCGGGGTGCCGCGTTGTTGAATGCCTGGTAGCCACTGTCCATCTGCTTTACGTAGCACACTGGTCTGCAATGTCACAATTAAAAAAAACACAATGTGCAAAGTCAAAATCAAGTCAACCTCAAAATACACCGCACTGAACCGCTCGATAAACTTCATCAATATGACATTACCAACAAGGTTTTAAATCTTCAAAGACAATGTCAATTCAGTCCACAAATATTTGATTAAATCCAAGTTATTTTCTTTAATGAAGGTCATGTAGTCAAATGATGGTGGCTACAATGTTCTTTTATGTCAATGAATGAGCAATCCGACGCCACAATTTATCATTACTACAGTGTATTGTGGTGAAAGTTTGTGAAGCAATTAATATAACAACTTACGGAGAAAGGATTAAGGGATGAAAATGACCGTCTCAGACAGAATTGTAGTCTCAAGTCATCACAAGTCAATCACAAGTCAATCACAAGTCAATCACAAGTCATCACAAGTCAATCACAAGTCAATCACAAGTCAATCACAAGTCAATCACAAGTCAACCACAAGTCATCACAAGTCAATCACAAGTCAATCACAAGTCAATCACAAGTCATCACAAGTCATCACAAATCCATTACAAGTCATCACAAGTCATCACAAGTCAATCACAAGTCAATCACAAGTCATCACAAGTCAATCACAAGTAATCACAAGTCAATCACAAGTAATGAAGTCTCGATCCAAGTCACACTCTACTCAAGTAACTGTGACGAAGGTATTACTTTGTCATTGTTCCTCCCCTTTCGACAAGACTTGTGAATGGACAAGTCATCACAAGTCAATCACAAGTCATCACAAGTCATCACAAGTCATCACAAGTCAATCACAAGTCAATCACCTGTTGAGCATGTCTGCCACCATGTGGTCGGAGCGGCTGGTTGCGACGTGGGGCATGCCCTCAAACCGGTTCATGGGATCGCCAGGCTGCTGCTGGGGTTGCTGCTGCTGCTGCGGCAGCTTGACCCCGGTGTGCTTCTCGGCAGCGGCGATCGGACAACCGGATAAACTACGGGAGAAAGAAGTCATTCAACCACAGAGGAAAGAAAAGAGACAATAGTGAGGAACGTGGTTCATGCAGGAAATGTTCCGAGGTTAGAAACAGAAAAAAATGGGTATTTTTTTTTTGAAGTCACTTCAGCAAATTCTGAACAAGGCTTGGGGTTGAATGAAATGGTTAGGATAATTTCAAAACAATCTCTTCAAATCTGATAAGATGAGCTTTGTGACAAAGAAACTCATGCAGGGGCACAGAGGGAATAGAATACTGTAACAGAGTAACCGGGATGAATAACTGCTCATCATCGAAACTCAAAATTCATGAAAAATCTGCCGTGTACCTTGCTAACTAATGTATATGTACTAGAACATGCACCAGTTAATCTAAACTCCATGCTTTAAAAGTACACAAACAAAAAGAAACATAAGGTAAAAATCTCTGGATACATATAAAAAGAGGCAGCTTACATCAACCGAGTCAATGAGGAAATCAAAATAACCTCAAACAAGGCAAACATTTTTGTTGATAAGCAATGTCAAATTTGACGACACGAGCCAACATATGAACAGAAAATCCTAATCACAGGCACAGGCAATGTCAGAATCAATCACTGTAATAGACGATTCCAGTTTTTCGCTGATTCGTAAACTTTCAACGTCCAAGCCAATTTATGAAGCAGTCTGATGGTTTACAAAGATGTCATACCCCCTCCCCTGCCCAACACAAATTTAGCTTACATAAATTAAATCAACAGTTATATAGAGAATGTATGATCAAAAGTCTAGACACGGACTCACCTCCTGTGGGAGTTCCTGTTGCTATTGACATGCCCCCGTCCTGTGCAGCCCGGTGTCGGGCATCTGCTTAATAAGGGAAAAGAAGCGAAATAAGAGCAAGCCAATTAATTATTAATTCATTTCTCGTTGTCGACATGTCAACGTTTAAAGTGAACACGGATATTCCATCTGCAAATATTTTGGAAAACAGAGAGCTTTCTGTATGATTCCCATTCCAGTTTTCTCACTAACTTTTCAAAATTTGTATTTTGTAGGTTTTTTTTTTAACCAGTTCGCGTCGGATGACGTGTTTATACGCACATTTTTGTGGTATTTGGAACAGATGACGGATAAACACGCAGGGAGCAAGGCAGGAAATTTCTGTCAGCGATCCGCTCACAGCGAGTGAGGCTGGAAATATGAGTGTGCTGCCCAAGGGTGATGGCTTCAACCCGCCTGGCTTGAGCTCGAGTGAAAAATGATCCAACGTCTTGTTTCGTTCTTGACAAAATAATCCTGGCGCGAACTGGTTAGGTCAATTTTGTTCCTAATAACCTTCCAATACCACTTTAAAAATGCTTTTTGTAGCGGTGATTGTCTCATTTCCCTATTTGTTTTTCTTTTATAAATAAATGTATTCAGGGTTTAATGTATACATACAGAAATTGTGAGTCAAATAAACAACATTGAATGGTATGAACACAATGGACAAACAAAATATGGTTTACATCAAACTAAAAATTAAAAGCATCAAAACAGCAAGATATATGGAACTAGGAAAAAAACAGACACAAAGTAACACAGAAATAAATCAATGAAAAGTAAGTCAAGGAAAGTTACAAAAATTCCAAACATGAGTCATGCAAAACAAAACTGTACAATACTTTTCAAACAAAAAAGTAAAAGGTTAGAATATTTTTTTTAAAACACCAAGCAACTGAACTTGGTATTTTCCTTAAGGAAAACAAAATTTGAGTATTGACGAACAATAAAGTCACTCAAGCTTTCAATAAATATTTCACATGTTCAGATTTACTTTAAAAAAAATACGACTGAACAGAATGATCAGTATTATTTTAAAAAATGCAACAAATACAAATATAAATGGTAATATGCTAAATCTTGAAAAAGCTACAAGGTATTATTATTTTTCTATCTTAAGCCTGAAAAAAATAGTCATAAATTAGTTATTTATGGGGAAAAAAACTGTCTCCAACTTATTGTTGAATTACCACTGGGTATCACTAGAAAGATAAAAAATATAATTTGACAACTGAACTAGTACTGTCCTATCATAATGGAATTTTATAAGATGGAATTTTTGCGCCGGGGCGATATAAATCAAATTGGGTTTTGCCCTTGGGTTCGATTCCCAATCTCTTGGTAACACACTGAGTATACAGTGTTTAACGTCGGTGAAGGGCAAAACCTAGTACTGTCCTAACAAAATATGTCTATGGTGAGAACTAGGCCAAATTTATAATTAATAAAAGAAATAACACCCAAAACAAAAAGAGCTAACGAAACACTAACTGTCGAAAAAACTTTAACTCCAAAAGTTTCAACTTTTTCTAAAATGTGAAAAGTCAACACAATGCTGATTCAAACCCTGCTCTACCTGCCTAGCAAGCGATCTAGCGTTTGGGGTTCGATTCCCAATCTCAGCAGGCGTGCCTTGAGCAACACCAATTCCAACTTCTTAAGCAGACGAAACCTACGCAACTGCTGCTCGGAAAAATTTCTCGGAGCAAAAACAAAATGACCCTGTTCTAACTCTTTGTGCTCGAAAAACTCACAGGATTTACACTGAACATATAAATATCAAATTTCTCTCTTCCCTGGTAACAAATAGACCAATCAGAGCATGCATTCACTGTATAGTCATGGAGGCCCCCGTCAATGGCTGAAGCATTGTGCCAGCTATTGTACAAAGCAACTGCTCCAAGAGGGATTATTTGTACAATAGCTAGCACAATGCTTTCGCCACTGAAGGGGGCCTTCACGAATGTACAGTGATTGCATGCTCAGAATGGTCTAGACCTAAACTTTGTAATTAGAATACCTGAAGACGTCCCCGTGAAATTTCCAAGATGTAGACCTACATGCCTGAGAAATAAAATGCTGTTGCATACTGATTATTGACTGGAGTAACCTGAGATGTAAAGTTGCAGGGTCTGAGCATTCAAAATCTCGCAGATTTTTTTTCAAAAGCAAATTTAAACCGGTTTTACCTTTGAGACAGATTCTGTTAGAACTGAAACATCACACCCTCTAACTTTTTAAAATCCCTGTCCTGATAAATTACATGTACAGTGTGAGACTTGGATGGATTAGGTCAGTTTTTTCTGGCTGAATAAATTGCTTCCACTGTCCCTAAGCCTACAACTGAAAATATTTTGTTTAAAAATCATGTTACTTACTGGAGGAGGAGGTACAATTTTGAATATTTTTCATGCACCCAATTTGCCCTCTAAAAGGCAGGTTCATACTTCATACGAATGAGAAGGGAACTTTTCATCACGAAACATTTGCTGGGAAATTCGCCGGAGTTGAAATGTGTTCACCTTTTGCGAATTTGAAGCACAAAAACTTTCAGTGACGTCAAAACTTTCAGTGTTCACTTATGTTCTGAGTATGAACCGGCCATTAAAGGGTGCACACTGGTAATTTAAACTACAGAGGACCACTAGTACATTCATGCTTAATTCACATGCGATGCTGACAGTGCACCACACTACATAATAAAGGGGTGGGTGGAGTCCACGGAATGACAAGAGGGGTGGGTACCGCAGGTGCAATAATGTACATCTACCACGAATATGTATTGTAAATGGCTTACTTCAGGACGTGTTCGTGCATCTGCAGTACTGCGGAGAGAGAGGAGTCAAAATATTGGTGAAAAATTTGCAAAACTTAGTAAAACAAAGTGATAAAACGTGTGCTGTTAACAGGTAACAATGAGGAACCAACTGTTGCAAGATGTAACAAATTATATGTGACTTTGCAAAATAGTAGTTTGTTTCACAGCCCAGGAAAATTGACAATTTTTGAGGTCCACTGAGGTGCTGAGTTTAAAAATGTTTAACACAGCAAGAAGTTGGCTTTCAACAACAACTAAAGATTTTCTTTTGATAAAATTGTCTCTTAACCTAAGTTTGCTGATAAAATAATTTTGGCTTTGATTATTCATTGTATTCTGTACAAGTTTTACACATTCCTCACAAAAAAAACAAAGCAAATTCAGCATTTGTAGAAAAACAATGACTCCAGGAACTGGACATTGCATACTTGAAACCCCTTATATGTATGCCAAGATATACTGCACCTTCATATTTAAGATTACTTTTGAAATTAAATTTAAAACAAATAAACACTCACATTGCTGAGGAATCTTATCTCTGTGTGGACATCCAGAAAGACTAGAAGGAGAAAAACAAACGTACCAAAATTATTTTTACAGCTACAAATGAAGAGTGAAAATACACACCAACATTTCAGAAACATGGGCAAACTGCAGATCAATCCAGAGCACCTTACAGTTAAATAACCTAGTTTTCTTACCTGCGATGATGGTGGTACAGTCCGGTGACATGACCTGTGCCATCGCAGCCCGGGGTTGGGCACTTGCAGCCTTCGAGAAAGTCTTTCGTCAATGCTGGAAAAAGGAGGGAAGAAATAAGTTACGTGTTGAGCCTTTTCCTGAAATCAGAAAGAGGTTCCAGTTGAAGGAACAAACTTGACGGAATTCACTGTGAACCCCAAAAAAGTCTGAAATTTGAACAGTGGGTTTTAGGAGTTCGGATGTACAGTACATATGAAAGGCACTTTAGAGAATTTTGTCTCACACACAGATATCAGAATTTGCTAAGTTCCTTTCGTAATTTTTTTTCAATCTTAAATTTCACTGAACAATCTTTACATGCCACCGTAGACTTCATTATTTCAGGTAAATTGAAACCATTATGAAATACTTACATGATGAGGGTGCCAACATCGTTGTCACCGAGGTGCCATCAGCAAGCAGCATCGAAGTCATCGGGGCACTAGATACGTTCCTCATGGCTTCTTTCATCTGCGACATGGCTGATGCCATTCCAGATGACGCCAGCCCGATGGACGACGTCTGGCCAGATGCTGAGACGTCCAAAGGCTCGGTCTTGATGACGGGTATGGTCAGCATCTTTGACATGGTGGGGAAGGAGACTCTGGGCTCGGCTGAGAGGAGGGCCCCGATGGTGGGCGGAATTGCTGTGTTCTCTTTGTCCTCCTCTGCTGGGCTGACAGATTTGTCATCGATGACCAGGGGCTCGTCTGGGACTGCCATGGATTCACTCAGGAGGGCATCGCCATCCTCCGTTGGGACCTCATCTATGGGAGGCTCTTTGTTCGTCTCCTCCATGACTTCTGGGAGCTCTTCTTGCAACTCTGGAGGCTCTCCCGTCTCGGTCTGTGAAGCCTCTGCTGGGGCATCCTCGATTTCAGTCTGTTCGCTGCTCTCTGCCTGAACAGCTTCAGCGTTTTGGTCTGTGGTGATGGCCGGGATGGGTTGGTCAACTGGCTGAGGAGGTTCTTCTTCTGGGATTTCCTCCTGATGAGGGATGCTTTCATCAGACTGGTGCTTCTTGGTTTCTTCCTCAAGCTCCTGGGAGAGCTGCTCACTCATGAGACGGAGATGCTTTGGCAGCTGCGGCATGGCAATGTTGTAGTCATCATCGTCTTCGTCGCCTGCCTCCTTGGGCTTGGGAGGGACTGAGGAGAAGGCATCGTCATCTCCTGATTCCTCCCCTACCAGCTCTAGGATCTGATCTTCGTCGTCCTCTGCATCATCTTCGCTGTTCTCTGTGGGCATCTCGGTGCCTGTGGCATTCCCAGCATCCTTATCCATGGTGTCCAAGTGGCTGTCTTTTGCTTCAAGACCGTCAGGAGCAGAGGAGTTCTTTGACAATTCAGCAGTGCCCTGCAGAACAGATACCTCCTGGTTGAGAAAGGCCAGTTCCTTGTGAAGCTTAGGAGGTGTGCAGACTTCTTCATCGTCCTGGTCCTCTGTCCCAACAGAGGTGCTGATGTTCTTAAAGTTGTAGAGATTCAATTGGACTTCATCGTCTTCCATCGCTTCTTCTTCCTCATCTTCTTCCTCTTCATCGTCTTCAGCATCTGCATCCTCCTCCACTTCCTCTTTTTCCTCGGCATCCTCGACAGCATCTTCTTCCAACTCCTCATCTTTTTCTGTCTCCGTCTCCTTGCTGACCGCATCCTTCATCTCTTCCTCTTCATCAGGCAGGGTTTCTTCCTCATCCTCTGCCTCCACCTCTGCCTCTGCTGGTTTCTTGGTCGGCTCCACCCCTTCTTCCCCCTTCTTCTCCTGATCGATCTCGGCTGTCACATTGTCCAGGAGCTTCTGGAGGTTGACGATGGCTCGCCGGCTACATTTGGACTGCGGGTCATCATCTAATGATGACACCGAGTTCTCGTCCTCTGGGTCTGTTGCTGCTGTCGCACCCCTCGTGGCGGGTCGGTTGTTGATGATGACTTCATCGTCAACTTCCTCTTGGTTGCTGGTGGTGTTGTTGCCCCCACCACCGCGGCGTCGCGACCGCTTTGCCTTGCGCTGGGGCTCAGGTGAAGTGGGCTTAGAGCCAAGTTTTCGCTTTTTGGATGCTACAGGACAACTAACAAGTCTGTTGACAAATCAAAAAGAAAAAAAACCAATTGGTGGGAGTATTCACAAGAGAAAGTGGCCAGATGTTACCGATGCTTACTCCTTAGCGCACTTTCATAAGTTCGCGAATGTCTACAAAAATACAAATGATATCTTAAAGTTGTCAAAATAAAAAGTGAAGTTTTCCGTAGTTCTAGAATGGAATCGAGAACCTGAGTGTTTCACAAAACCAAGTAATCTTTAACAAGACAGAGGAGGTGAGACTTACGTTCTGTGTTTAGAGAATTTGCCATTGGTGTGTCCTGATCCGTCACAGCCTGGTGTGGGACACCTGTGCAGAATGAGGAATCAGAATCAAACAGGTGTGCCACTCTGTGTTTGGTGTTAACGATGCAAATTCCATGAAACAGGTGTAACATTGGCAATTGACCTATCGCCGTTTGCGAGTTAGCCGCGCCCCTTAGACAACCTTATAGAATTTGTGTACACTTAAGTTTTGTTTGTCTCAGATTTTGCGCCTTCTGCGTCCATTTGTCTATCATGTAATTGGACAATTTCACAAGCTGCGTTGATACAATGCTAATGCGATTCTACCGCAATAGGTCAAATTTCATTGGCCATACATAATCATAACTGGATTGGCAAAATTAATTCTACTGTATTTTATATACAAATGATATTCACAACCTTTTTTTTTCATTGTCTGAGAAGTTACTTAGTAATTTGTAGAGTTAGTTTGGGTACCTGATCCCATAATCTGGAACCGGTTCCTGCATATCAATGGTTGGGTACCTGGTTTTCCGATTCCGGCGCACAGCCCTAACACAGAGCAGTAAACAATGTTGTTTTCAGCTAAACCCTCAATTAATATGTTACATCAAACAGCTTTTTTATAACCTTTATATTAACATGTATGTATCCACACAATGTACACCCGGACCAATTAGTCATGTTTGTCTAGACATTTCAACGAACATCTGGTATTTCTGGGGATCTTTACATCAAAGAGATTACACACACAAAAATCTCAAAATCTTTTCAGAGACAACACTCAAAATCTGCAGGTACGTGGTCAACAAACTAGTAACACAACGCACCATATGGTCAACCTGCTAATAAAGTCAGAGGCAATCTTTCCCAGGCCCACGAACGCTTGAAATTAAATTAGTTTGGCTGAAAACGGCAAACCGAACAGGGGTTTAAAAACAGTCCCGACTCATTCTGTACATGTACAACATAAACCACTTGTCAACATCGGGCTCTGAAGATACAGGGCTATGCTGTATCGCATTACATATGAAATTGGGTGTTGATGTATACATGTGTATGTACCAGCACATGTAATATGTCCATGTCCATACATGTACATGTACCCGCTAATCTACTACAAGTACATGCTGTGTATTGCACATGTACACGTTTGTGACCTTTACAAACTTAAATCCCCTGAAAAAACCTCATACTTGACTGGTAATCCTCTATTCAATAAAACCTAAATTGTTTTTTTTTTTATTTGTAATCTCATATACCAGGTATAAATTCCATACATTGAATTTAATTACGAGAAAGATATTTTATGATTGTATTTTTTTTTTATATTCTACTTCAGTCTCCATCCCGTATAATTATTTCCCTACACTTCATTTTTTTGTTCCTTTCAATCCTTCATACATTTTAGTGTTGTCGGTGTCTCAGAGTCTGAGGGTACATGCTCTTTGTTAGGAAATTACTCGGTCTCTGGTCAGCGCGGGCGTCGATTTTAATCATGCACATCAACCTTTTTTTTTCTTCAAATTAACACGGAAGCTACAACAGCGCCCTCTATTGCCGCACCTTCTAAAATTTTTGTACCAAGGAGCACCAAAGAATGGGGAAATTGCACAAGGCAAATGATAAAGGGCACCAAGGCAAATATGGTCACCAATGTATAATGATGACACAAACAAGCAAAATAGTACCCACCTTGTCTGTATAATTTAAACTTGAAAAAAAAACAAAAACAAAAAAAAACGCGTCTCCGCATCAATTCCGGAACTTCAGTCTGACCAGAGACTGACTATTTCTTTTTTTTGGCCTTATGACATTTATTAACAATGAATGCACAAAAGTTATCCTAATGAAAACCACTGCCCTCTGCCTCTGCCTTAGGGCATAAGGACTATAGGTTTTAGAATGATCTCACTCTGATATACAAGCAAGCCCCCTGCCCCCCCCCCCAAAAAAAAAAAATTCATAGTTGAATTCAGTGAGCACTTTTGCAGAGATCCAAAAACTGCACATAATTTAAGGCTGTGTACATGTATGTAGACGTACACATACCTTTATTTCTTTGAAAATAAAAAAATATATATAAAAAAAAACACAAGTACGATACTGAACAATATTACCCCACAAAAGACAGAAACACCTGTCAACTTTAGCGCACAGTTTTTTCTCCCGGTTTTTCTTGTTTTCTTTTATCTAATCAATCATTAAAACAAACACAAGCCCTCTAACTATAGGACACATGCCCTCAACAAGTACAACTTTAGTTTTACAGAATCAACAGCAAAAATAAAGGGAACAGCACAGTCGAACGAACTCTACAAAGTTGGCCAGATGTCCATCTTCCCAGGCTGTGGGCAGAACAGCCTAATTGTTTCGAGCGAGTTCACAAGATAAAAACAACTTTATTGATTTTTTTTTCAAGAGAATAGTTGTTGGATGTCCTTTTTAAAAACGTATACACGCACACGTACATAGCATTATGTGGTTGTGAACAGTTACACGGAACAAATTCTTAATTTCAAAACTTTTTTAACAAGAAAAAATAGACCTCCCCCCAAAAAAAAGATCTTAGATATTACTAGGCAAAGATGGATTTAAAACATAAACTTTTTGTTTTTTTCTTTCTTTACATTGGGGGTTTTGTACCATTTTCAAATGCACAAATATGCATCATAAAATTTTTATACATGTTCTGCAACTTTTATGATATGGCAAACTGCTTAATGGTCAACGTTTGCTGTGGCAAACAATTGATATGGACTCCAACTTTTATTATTCCTAAATTTCATAAATTACTCATTTATTTTTGAGCTCTTAATAATAAGGCATAATCAAGCTCTGAAAATTGAAGCCATTTTTTGATTTAAAAAAAATTCCCCAGATATGTTAGTAAAGTTTTGCAGGAGATGCCAAAGATGACAGAAACTCAAAACTAATACAGTTATTCTCAACCAACCACGACAAAACTTTTAAATATTTTCAAAATAAAAGTTAGCTAAATGTCTTGATTGATTCAAACTTACCCTGTATGCTCTGGTACTGGATCTGTTTTTCAAAAAAACAAACAGAAAACAAATGTTAGCCAATTTCAGTATTAAGTAAAAACGCTCACATAAATAAGCAAAATTATGAACGCATTATACAAACTCAAATTTTTAATTCATTTGTTTGAAACTGCAATTCAACAATGAGTAGGCAGAATACGTCGAGTTACATCGCACAAAAGTCTTTCTCACTGCGGGGGAAATTTTGGTCATGATAATGAGATTACGGAGAAAAGGATGCACATGACGCGTGACATGTTTTATGGCAGCACATGAAACATGAATGCAAGCGACAGTTCCCAAATTCATGTAGCGGGCATGAAATATTTACGTGCCTGTCTGTCGAAGGGCGAATATGAAGTACATTGTATTTCTGAGTGCTGATCACGTAGCTACAAGCACATGTATGCGCACGTTTCGTGGAACGAATCACACAGCATATGTTTTGCCATCAATCAAGTCAATCAAAGTGAGAAGTATTTTCACTTTTCCAACCAAAAAAAAAAAATACAATACAATAAAATAGGAATCCATCAGAACTAATTTATCCAACTGAAAGTTAAGAAATGGGAGATAAGATTAATCACGATGGAGATAAGAGAACGAGACGCTCTACCGACGAGCAAAAGACTTCTTTCGTTCTGATCAGAAAAAAGAATGGCACCTGCTGCAAGAACTAAACAAAAAGAAACGAGGTAAAGATTAAAGGAACTGGGTCTACTAATGGATGCTTGATTGATGAACAGTAGTGGGCAAAAATACTGCCGAGGAGAGACTGGCATTGCCAAAAAATCAATGACTGGTAGCCATTTCAGTTATTTGCTTCTGAAAAAATAAGTTTTGTGAAACACCTGATCGAAGTGAGCGGAGAAGTGGGGAGTAGAACCATTGGCCCATTTTTGTATTTTCTGGTGGTTTTGTTTTGTTTTGGTGTTTTTGTTTTTAACTTTTTGTTGTTGAACAAAGGAATGACATGGGAAGAGGAAAAATGTACAGACGTGTAGTAATCAGAGACGCCACCAATATATATCAATAAAAGCCTGAAGCACGAACTAAACAACCTGAAACTACCCTTACCCCCTTTCAAAAATGTGTTTTCTGGATGTTTCAGACCAAATCCAGCACTTTTAATTTGTCATATTAAAAAACAAAAAAACGACCTGAATTCAGTTTAAAACCTGAAACGTGGCATCTCTGAGTTTTAGAAATACATTCTGTTTTCAGCAGAAACCAAAGGCCAATGATTGCAGGACTACAATGGACAATTTTTATATTTAAACTTTGACTTTAAAATTGTTGAATCGATAACTTTAAACCTTTATCATGCTGCCACCATTTCAGTCATGTTCCCTTATCCACATGGGCGTGAGTGACCACCGATAAAAATAGCTGAAAACAGCTGAGAAAGGTGTAAAAAAGCTGAACTTTGGAAATCTCCTATACTTTTGTACACGGCAAGTGAGGAAAAAAAGCTGAAATCCAAAACAAAAAAAAGCTGAAATCAGCTTTACAGCTGAGATTTCACACCCCTGTATCCAATTACAGTACTGAATTATAATTTTTTTTTGGTGCAAAAATATTTTTTTTTTGGTGTGGTTCCCGTAACCGAGCATCAAAACTGTGTGCACACCAGCTAAGACACCCCTTTTTTTCAATACTCCTGACTCTGCCCCTTTATTGGAACCAACCACACTACAGGATGTGTTGCTTTCCATTGTTTCTTACCTGCTGGTCCAGTCGCCCGCGTCCTTCTTGGCCTGTCTTCGTTTTCTGTCGCCTCCTGAAAAAAAAAATATGAGCAAAAGTGAATTCATAGCCATGCTTGGATTGTTGGAAACCTTTTACATGTGAATATAAAATGACATGATGCACTGATGCTGGAGTTTCTGTTTCAAGGGATAGCTGAAAATGGGGATATTGGGTCAAGTGAGAACTTGTACCAGTATTTGATTTTTTGTTGGCTATAAACATTTCTTAAATATAGTTTGTGATTTTTGTTTCTTCAAATTTTCTAATAAACAAGTTTAAAATGACTACTTGATCCTGATGATGTAACACAGCATATTGTTTGAAAGTTTGTTTTCTTGACTAAAAATAAAAAAGAGAGACTTTCATGTACTTGGTGCATCAAATATTTCTTTACTTGCTGATTTTCCACCATGCAAACCTTTAAAGTCGTATTTTTCTTTCCTTTTTTAACTCAAGGTAAATTATCCGTGAAAAGTCAAGTCCATTCCTGTTTAATTTTAATTTTAAAATTAATCATCATATTGCTTGATGTGTGGTTGGACCAGGGTGGTTCTGGTCTTACATGTAGATCCATTAACTTTTTGTCTGCATAATTTAGCAGAAAGGATTTCTGATTATTCAAAAAATGACAAATATCTCTTTGTCTGTAGTGAATGACATTCACAATATTTCGCCTCCCCACTGAAAGATTAAAAAGGGTTCCCTGTCTCCCATTATGTACATGGCCAAATGGTAACTTTTTTCCCCATTATGATTATTTTAAATTTAATAAACCAAATGATCCATCAATGAAACGAGCGGAAAAACCCCCTTTGTTGTCGTCAGGAGGACGTCCTTTTAAATGGCGCGGTGAATTATGCATTCCTTCATTAGTGTTTGACGGCCTTGGCAAAGTCTATTGTGCACGATTTAATTTGGAGTGCGTAGAACGAGGGTGGAATATACAAAAAAATCTTTCAGAATAGATAATTATAATCATTACTGACTTTTTATATTGTACATGTATGATTGGTACCCATTGTGACTCGTGTGTTTAACAGATGGTAGGGCTTCTATACAAGAACACAATAGGACCAAAGATATCAACTACTTTTATTAAGATAATTGTCTCTGGGATGGAAAAAATCATTCATTGTTGGAATGATTTATAAAGAAGGGGATGAAAGCTAAACTTGGAGGATAATTGTCAAAAAAAATTTTTTTTTTTTTCCAACTTCGTATTCTGGAGGGTTCGGCAATTTGAGTGTCAGTGGATGCTTGTGTTACTGGATGTAAAAAATATATTTATTTTTTTTATATTATTATTTTTTTTATTACGTAATTTGCAGGGGAATGCTGAAAGACGAAAAAAAAAGTTCTTTTGAGGGAAAGGGGATTCAAGTATCCTTACAACTGTTAAAATAAACTTTTGTTATAAATTGCCTTTTATGCAAACCACTTTAGCAAATTCATTTCTATAAAATTCTATAATATTCTGTAATAACTATCCAATACTGTTATCGGAAATCAACTTCAAATACACCAAGTGGTTAACAGATAGTCTTTTGTGCCTTCAACAACCACCCCATCCCCCCCCCCAAATAAAATTAGAACCCAAAGTTAGAATCCCCTCCCCCAGCACCAAAGCCACTTTGCACATATTGGATTTTCGTTAGCCCACTAGGCAGACGACACGTCTGGTTTGCCACTGATCTTCGAGGAAACATCAGCACGTCAGAAGACCTCCGAGTTTCACAATGACACACGAGTCAAATCATCAAGCAAACAGCGATACACACGGTGCGCAGTAACGCACAAAATCCCTACACAAACACGGAGCGATAAGCCAGCCAAATAAACACTCACCACAAGCCACAACAGAGTACAATAAAAAACTTGATCAAGATTATCACCCCCACTGAGGAAAATGGAACGTTCTCATTACTCATCGCATCGCTTGCTCCCCTCCCTCCCCGCATCCACTCATCCATTGATCAAGCAGGTTGCCATGGCGATATGCGATCAGCTCCCCCAGTGGACACTTGTTAATGACTGCGCAGGGGAGCGCCGATCCTTTTGGACTACGCTGGTATGCACGGATCGGTGGAGGAAAAGGGGGGGGGGGGAGGGGAGGGGGGATCAACACCAACCTGTACTCATATGTGGTAAGCATTTAACAAAGTGTATACCAGGGGTGAATTCAAATCCAAACTAGTAACGGAAAAATACAGGTTGATCTTTGTCAGAGAAACAGAGAGGCATTTTTGTTTTCCGTTAAATTAATGATTTACCTCTAAAATTATTACACTCCCACACTAGGATAGAAGACTCCAGTGTGGTTCATTGGAAATGCACACCACATGTGAGACAATGTGGGTGATTACATAGTCTGGAATATATCTAGACATTTTGTACACATTGATGGAGATGCATGAAGTAATACAGATCAAGAGATTAAAGAGGTTATGGAATGTTCGAAAACATTTCCGTCATTTTTCGGGTATATGTAGCCTAAGGTGTGATGAAATAAAAACGACTATTGTTTCTGTCATGAAATGAGTACAAAAGGTACTTTTGAGAGCTGTTTCAGGTCAGTTTCTGCGACGTGCAACTGTGTAAAAGTCGTTGCGGGCAGCAAACAAAACACAGTAAATCGTGACGTAATAAACAGGACTCGTGTATGCTACTGTGCATCGGGAGTCCTGTTTATTACGTCACGATTTACTGTGTTTTGTTTGCTGCCCGCAACGACGACTTTCACACAGTTGCACGTTCGGGTAGAAACTGGACCTGAAAAACAGCTCTCAAAAGTACCTTTTGTACTCATTTCATGACAGAAACAATAGTCGTTTTTATTTCATCACACCTTAGGCTACATATACCCGAAAAATGACGGAAATGTTTTCGAGCATTCCACAACCTCTTTAAATATCGTGTTCATTGTCGCAGGATGATCAGACTACCAGGAGTTCACATCTTTTAACTTTTGAGGTTTCTATGGACGAGATTTACACAAGTCTTGACTAATGCTACAGCAATATTGCAAGTGATGTTTGGACCCAGCTTTAATTGATGAGCTTTTCATAACAGCTTTTCACTCCATGTTACTGAAATCTCCATCAACAATCTGGCGTTTAGAGAAGTACAGAAAATACTGCGGTCTTTGATCGGGTTATTTAGGAAAAGCTCAAATTGTAGAAATGTACTTTTGCACATCATCTTGTAGAGCCCGAAAAAAATGTGCCGCTGTACAACAGATCTTTGATTTCCGGCGACAATTCAGAAAATTTGGAAACATTCCCGAGTGTGAATAAAGAAAAAAAGGAATGTTCATTTTGGCACGAAGAAAAAATCCAGTGTGTGTGAGAGTTCTGCTTCTGTGCCAGCTATTAAACGTCAATTAAATGGAATATACATCATTTGCTTTTGCTGTAATTTTCAGAAATGGATGGAATTGGGGGGTTGGAAATATATAGCAAATATACATGTAGTTGCACTGACTTTTTTGAGGTTTTGGGTTCGAAAATGCTATAAAAACCAAGAAAAACAATCATTTTCCTGTAGTCTGGTTCCCTGACTCCATTTAAGAAGAAACAGAGCAGTTTACATATATTGGGGAATTGTAAGGTCAGGGAACCAGTCTAGCTGGCTTGTACCCGTTCATAGGTGTATAATCGATTGCAAACAAGTGCGATGGTCAACTGGGGCCAGTATTTGGGGAAAAAAAACAGTTTTTTTCCAACGTTGATCGGCCGATCAGCGTTGGAAATTGATACAAAAATACCACTTTTCTTGAAAATGACTTTACAGGATGCTTTACACTGTCATTCACTAACAGTCCAGCAAGGTATTTCAAAATTATTTGGTAGTTTTAATTTTTGATGTTTGCAAATGTTGTGTTTTCCCTTTAATGCAGAATATTCAAGAGTCGTTGGTACAAAAACAGTCTGAGCGATGACCCAAGCTACACTATCTTGCAATGGGATTCACAGTGCCCCGAGGGGCTCGATATGCACACAGACGCAAACACTGCTGGAAACCGGTTCGCCGGTTAGAAAAATAAACAAAGTTGAACTACGCCAAGCAGACTTGTTAGGAAACCACCGGCTCCGTGATTGCCTGTCGGCTCTGATATTCATAAAATCCGGCATTGATGATATTGCACGCTGTCAAAGGGAATTAACGTAAACAAAAGTTTGTATAAACATGCACATATTGCACAAATTCACGGATGTTAAACTCGCGCCGTTATCCTGGGATAATGCATGGGTTAAGTGTTACATCACTGCACATGTTTTACACAACATACATCAGTAGTTATCCTTTAAAATGCTTTCACGGGATAACTAGGTTTTTTTAATTCAGATTTTCGTCCATCTGAACAAAATTTCATATTTTCAATTATTTCTTGGCACTTTTCCATTATTTCTTTTCAATTGTTTGTTGCCAGAGATGAGAGAATGACTGAACAATATGTATGTGGGAAAGAATGTTGTAACCTGACGCTGCTTTTTTTCTTCATAAATCATCTCAATGAAGGTCAGTCATTGCAAAAATGATGATAAGACAAGAATGATAGGGACTGAGAAACACTGCCAATTTTGTTAGGAAATACTTAGAAAATGTTCTTGGTTCTCCATAGACTTTGTACACAACCGCTGAAGTAGCGTCAGGTTGCAACATTCTTTCCTGTGTGTGCCTTTCTGTTGGAAGATTCTTCCACTGAAGCACAAACCACAAAGAGATTCACAACACCTTTTTTTATTTTTTTATAATAACAAATGCTTAAACTTTCCTAGATAAAAAAATTAAAATCTAAAAAAACAAAAGGTCTAACATTTGCCAAGTTGAACGTCTAAAGAACTTGTCCACGTCTCAAAAAGTTTTAGGGGCTGAAGTTCACATACATGTTGCCTCTGCTAATGCATCGCCCCCCAACCCCCTCCCCCCACCTACCCAAATCTCCCACAGGCTTGGGGAAGAAACTTAACCCCATTTGCCCCTGCCAAACCCAAGAGGAAACATCGTAGGGATGGAGAAATGCTGAACTGGCAAGATCATGCCAACCCGTCCAGGGGGATGTCAGCCCCAACGCCAAGGTAAACGCAGAGCGTGTAAGTGCGTGCCTGGTGAGCCGCGGGGGCTCTGGGAACAGACTTCATTCTTCGCTTAATGCCAAACTCTATATTTCCAGGCACACTATTTATAGACTCAGAAGACTCGTGAATAGTCTCACCAATGCTCCAGTTTTATTTTAAGCAACCTGCGTTTTGACAATGCCGTAACTCTTCCTTATAAACGTTGGACTTGAGATCTGTAGTAAGTGACTTGTGTGGCTATTTGTGAAACATTTAATTCCAGTCACAATAAAAATTCACGCTGCCTGCCAAACTGAAAAATAAGGTTGTCTATATTTCTTTAGAACTGGACGACAACTCTCATGATGCTCTTTGGGGTAAACCACCATTAACCTTAAACCAACCAAAAGCCATCAGACTCGGGAGGGAAATTCTTAATTTCTTGCATCAGTAAGCTGGGTAATGACTAGATCAACGACAATCATGGTAAACCAATCAAATTATCCATTAAGAATGTTTTGTATGCCATAACTTACTTCATTTTCTTTAACAAGTGAAGCACGACAGCATTTTGCAGCACGGCATTTTGCATACGCACGACACACACAGAATTAACATCATTTCGGTAAGCTACCTATGATGCTTTGCAATATCTGTGTTTCTTCCACAAGTTTCCGCGAAAGAGATAAGCGGTCATCGGTGCCCTCGGACCAGGCCAAGGGCACCAGCCAACACCGATCTCCGATACCTACCCTGACCATGATGCTTTGGTCCCGGCTAGTCTGGTCTCTGCTGGGGGATCTGGTCACGGCCTCTCGGAGCTCGGCGAGCCTGCTGCGTCCCTTGGCTGGGGCGTCCAACGATGACCCGTTCACAATAACATCTGTGATTGGTTAAAAAAAAAAAAAATGGCAAATTTATTAGAATCAAGGATTACTGATGCCTCAATAACAACAGGGAAAGGGGTTCAAGGTACATAGAGTATATCACTTGTAATCTGTGCTCTACGTTCGTTTGAAGCAACAAAAGTGCTCAAAATCTAAAGAAGTGTGCTTAACAACTAACCTGATGAACATATAGCTCAGTGAATGGTGTGTATTCCGAGAAAACAATATTCTAGAATCTCGATTTCAATTCAAAAGTTGCCGAGTCGTGTTTTGAATTGCGCCCAAGATCAGCACTTTCCGAATTTTAAGAGTGGAAACTTTACCAAAACACCATTTTTTTTCTTTCTTTCACATTCTTCTGATTTGTAGAAATATAGCTCAATAACAAACCTAGCAAATTAGCCTCTGCCACACGAGATTACAATGTTAATGAGGAATACAGATGCATACACGTACACGTTGAGATGATGTACTCTAAACAAGTCCAAGTATGAAGGCACCCTGTCAAGTGGGTGAACAGCGCACAAGAAACAATCAATCAATTGGCCGGATACGCTGCGGTGCATTGGTTCAATGGGAAAGTCCAAGCCCTGTTAATTATCATCAAGTATCTTCTATACGTACATGTGTATGTTACAGGGGGAGAGGGGTTGCTGGGGGAATGCAATGTGGGTTTGGGAGCCATTATTAAAAAGTCTTGTTCCCGGGAGCCTTCATAAAAAAAAATCCTGTGACATTTCGGGGTTTTTTAATTGAATTGAACAAAAAATTCCTGTGACCTTTTCGTTTTTTTTTTAATTTAATTAAACAATTTATTATTATGTTTAATTATTCATATCTTTAGTTTATTTACTTAAAAATATGCATACGGTACGTATGCATGTTATCCATAATCTATTGACCTTTTGCATTCAGCAACCATTTTTGTGGTATATGAATGATACTCATGTGAATACCTATTGAAAAATGAGAATGCAGCTCACAGAATCTATTGATGCATTCAGTGCATACATGTACTGGAAACCATTTCATGATTGAGCCGAACAAACGTTTCTCCTGACAAGTCCATAAGTACATGTACGTAAATGTGATGTTTCTTTTATCACTCTTCAAAAACACTGAAGTATTCAATCAAACATGAAATTAAACCTCCCCCCCAAAAATAGTAATAATAAATTAAAAACATACAAAACATGCCATTAGGAAGTACCCTCCTCCCCAAGGAAATTTCAAGCTTCAGGCCCCATAAGACTTTATACAGTGTTCCTCCATTGCATAAGTGTAAAACTGTAAAAGAGAAAATGGGCTGATCAAAGGAAAAGTCGCAAGCCTGAAAGAGGAAATGTGCTTTCTGTTTCTAACATTCATGAGACAACACATGGGTCTTTTAATTGGCTTCTGCTAACTATGCAAACTTCATGTAGACAGATAGCTGTCAAGATAAGATAACTTGTTAAATTTTTAGCACGCAGACACCTGGGAACTTTCCCTGCAGCGCCACTGACAGCAATCCTGCGATAATGTCAAAGCCCGTTAGTGCTCCATTTCGAAGCTATTATTCCACACATTTGCTATGCAGGGTTCTAGGTCTTGCCAAATGTCATGTTCTTCACATTTCGTCTTTTTCTTCACAGCGGACAAGCCAAAATGTCAAGTTGTCTGCGAGGGACGGCGACAGAAATAACCGCACTCTTGACAAAAGACGTCACTGATATATATTTACCAAAAAAATGTACCAAGATATATTTTTAATGGAGGCCACACAATATGAAGAATTATGTCTTTAAAGGTATAGTCCATCATTTGTAATTTGTGGATTTTGTTCGTTTGAAGCAACAAAAGTGCTCAAAATGTAAAGAAGGGTACTGAACAACTAAGTTGATGATTGATCAGCTTCTTTTTAGCTTTCCATATTCCGAGAAAAAGAAAATCTAGATCTCTGATCTTCCAAATCAGTTGCTACGGAGTCATGTTTTGAATTGGGCCTGAATTCAGCCGAGACACGCACTGCCGATTGCAGCGATGCATGCTGTGCCACGCGCACGACGATCACGACTCCGACGCATGCGGTGTGCGGCGTGCGCGTGCATGCCTTCACCGCTGCGCTCACGAATTAAAAAAAACAACAAACTACTTTCGGATGTGCTTCTTGGTGCGCAAAGACGCAGGTTAATTAAATTCTTCTTTCTAATTACTTCAAAAGAACAGATTCAGAGAATTAGGAAGGAGTCTAGTTTACTACTATACTTCAACCAAACCAAGTATGTTTTTCAACAATAATTACGCCAGTTACTTTTGGGATAGCTGCAAATGATGGACTCTGGCTTAAATAACTGATATACTAATATAGGAAGACATTTATTTCAACTGAGCAATGATTTCTTTGTACATGTACAATGTATTTTCTTTCTTAAAAAGACTGTAATAATCTTTTTCATTTCATTCCACTACTGTTGGAATGCAACTTTATGTGCATTTACATGTACAAAGGGGCACTTGTTCAATTTGTCAAAAAATGGTGGATTTGTCCACGGTCAGGCTCCTGTGAAAATCGACCACTACAGTTGTATGCTATATCTAACAGATGGTTCTTCGTCCTAAAGAAACGTCCAGAATTTAGAGGCAAAAAAAAATATGAAAAATTAAAAAATTAAAAAAGAGAAAAAAATACAATAGTTAAAAAAAGACACATGTGGACACCACCTGCTTTGCAAAAACAATCACAATCATAATTTTTGTTTCAAATTTTTTTCGCCCATTTTTGGCTAAACCAACAAGATGTGACTGATCCATGTCGTTTTTTTTACCCATATATTTACACATACCTTCATGATTTATAAAGTTCACATGGTCTAGTGACGCTTGGAGTATTCACAGATGCGACCGACAAGATGACTGATATACGAGACCTGCAGCTCCCACAAAACCCTGACAAAGTTCACAATTTTTTTTTCCTTTTTTAGATTTTGGCATTTCCAAATTCTTCAGAACCTCAGGAATTTGATAATGTCAAAACCCCCAAAACTAAATTTGTGAAAACAGTCCGACAAAGTCATATACAGGCTAAGATCTTTCGGACTTATTATTAAAATGAATGGCAATGACACTATATAAAGCATCCCCAAAGGTAGAATAAGAAGACAAAACTGTAACTTCAACTATGGCATTGGTTATTTTGGGCAAAATACTAATTTATTTTACAATACTGCAATGGTTACGCATTTGACCTTGAGTTCTACTTTTCTACCTATTCCTTTTTTTTAGAAAAAAAATAGTACGCCCATACAAATTGATCAGTAAACTGCTGCCTGCACTTTTTTTTTAATAGCTAAATAATAGCTTTAAGCTTCAACGTTAAAACTTCTACCAGTAAAAAAAAATATTGTTGAACTTTTGTCTTACTGCAAGTTTTGGCAAATATTTCACAGGACTACATGTACAGTACATGTACAGTCGACTCTCGTTATAACAAACTCGTTTGGACCTAGCCAAATTGTTTGTTATATCAGAATTTTGTATTATGAGGAACATCAGTCCCATTCATTGTGCACATAAATGCACAGTTGTACATGTCAATTGAAAAAAATAAAAGGAAAATTTATTTCATGGCAGGATGCTGTTTAGCAAAGTTTGTTTTGTCTAAAAGTACATGTTGGTATCACGGTAATGCAAGTCACGAAATATAACTTCCATTTATAAAACAGTGGCTCAAACCTTACTATTTTGTTCACAAAAACTTCACACCCACTGAAAAGTCAATATTTTCAAATTTTTCAAGACAATAAGTTTTTGAGTGTGTGAGTCAGAATTCCTGAAACAAAATCTACATTTCTCCCATTTTTCAAAGTTGAGCACATCCATGTAGAACCACGAACAGTTTACACGGTTCTCTTCCTAAAATCAACAATGCCTTCGACAGAATTCCAAAATCAATCATGTCTTTCTCTCAACTGCAAGCAAAATCAAACATTTACAAACACTCTTCGCATCTCGATCCCTTCCATATAATAACAGCAAGACTTGCAATATACATGTATCCCCTCTGAGAAATACCCAACCCCCTGCAGTCCGGAATGGTTTGTCCCTCATTACTATGCACAGCCGGTGGTGGGCGCGTGGCATCTCGCTGTGGCCTCACTCATTAGTTATTCATGTAATTAGTCCCGGGCACCATGCCTGGCACGCGCCACTCGGCGCTCTCCGTCCCCCAATCTATGTACACACACACACACTATAAACTCACCCACACAAGGTTGGCAATCTTTTCATCAAACTGTGCACAAAGTGGTTTGGTGTACCGTACATGTATTGTGCCTTGGTATTGTGCACAGTACATAAATATCACACAGACTCTGAATATTGATAAGTTTCTTTGTTGAGCAATGTGGGGCCTACAATAAAATAATTCGCGCACTCTGGCATGCACATGCACAGCAATATTTTTACAAGACAGGAAAAAACTGTCAAATTTGCTGTGAACTTTTACAAGACAATGTTAATATCATAAAAGTGAAACAAACTTTACCAAAAAGTTTACGATTTATACAAATTAGACATTAATTTTTTTCTAAAGTGGTTCTGAGTAAAAACAACAATATTAGGGGCTCTTTCAATAATGTCAAACTAATAAAAACAAAAAAGGAAAACATGACTTTGATCAGAAAACTTGATAAAAAAATGAAATCAATAAATAAACAAAATATTTTTTATTGGATTTTTTTTTCTAATGTTGATAAATTTTTCAGAAGCTCAACATATTGCTCTTTATACTTTAATCCTGTTTGCAGAAACAACAACCATCCCCATGGAAAAAAAACATCATTTGAAGGAACTATTATAAAGCGATTTAAAAGTTTGTGTAAAAAGTGAAAATCGGAATTGCCTTGATTGTTTTAAAAAGAATTGAAGAACGAAAAATTTGTCTGAAAATGAACACAAATATAATCCCCAAATGCAAATTATAAGCAAAATGCACAATGCAAAAAATTAATAACCGCCCAAAAATGTTGCCAATATATCTTTTGTTGTCCACCAGCCAATGTCACTTCATACATCATGCAGATTCCCAATCCATGGTTGTGGGGACAGCAAGGCCAAACTAAATTACTCCAGACCTTGGGAGCAACTGCATTTAACTCTCCAAAGACACTTGTTTTCCCGTGTTTAACGAGTGCCAATGAATTTGCGTTTCTACGGTGCACATTTTCATGTATTGATCGCCAGTCCGCGGCTCGAAACTTCCAAGGGCTTGAAATTGGCGGCGACGCAGGGAAATATAAAAGACTTTGTACTGTTGGCAGGAAGATAGGATACTACGTGTAACTCGCCTTCTTTGGTACATGTACATGTACATGTAATTACTTGGCAAGTTTTGAGTTTCGCGGAGTAAGTAACGGGTACGACCGGCGGCGGAAATGAGGAAATCAATCCATGTGAACAGATGGAGAAGGGACTGAGCTGAAGGCGAAAAAAACAAAATTAATCTGCTCAATGTTTGTTGCGCATTGTTTCATATCTATCTAATAAAGGCAGTCAATTTCATAGTCAAAGAGTTCCCCCATTTAAGTCCAATTAAAGTTTAGAAAATTGTCATTTGTAATTTCATTTTATATTTAAATTATTGGAAGTCTAGCACACCAGCTTTTGAAAATAAACCACTGAAAAGTTAGTACATTCTGAAAATAATTACAAACTTAAAAAACAATTCAATTGAACCAATTCAATACAATCTGAAGTGTTTATGGGAAGTAATAATTTTGTATACATGCAAATCAAAAGATTGATAAACTAAATATTACAAAATAAAAAGACTAAAATTCCTATGTATCTCAAACAACCTTGAAATTAGAAATACTGGACTTCCAACACGAAACCCATAGTGACAAACAATGGGCAAACTCTGGCAGGTAAACAATTCCCCCCCCCCCCCAACCAAGCAACACTGAATGCCTGCAGAGCCCCCCCAACCACGCACCGCATAATTATTCAAATGAGCTGGCTAAGTGGGGACGTATTGTTTGTCATCACGGTTACCATTAAATCACCCCCCAATCACCCGTGCCCATTCACACGCACACAACTCACACACAGCACAAGGCAATTACCCTGGCACAGACACACCAATATTCATCGATATTAATATAAAAAATTATGACGTACATGAACACCATATTTTCCCTGCCAGTGCATAGCAACTCACTTATTTTGTTACTGAAAATTCATTGAAAGAGAAATAATCGTCCAGCAATTAAAATTATCTGACTCATTCACAAAGGTGAGATTGCAAGCTGAAAGGTCAAAAGAAATTTTTAAAAAAATCCTCCTTCATGTCGTGTTCCATCTTCTCCACTCGCTCCTACACCGTGCATGAATTGCCCAAGTCTGCTCTATCAAAGTTCATGCCAACACACCACACACACACTGTGCGCAAACAACTCCCACGGAACCCAAAGAAAAAAGTAGTTACTAGTGATGCTGCGCCGAGTAGCCATATTGGAAAGACAGAAACTTGGTCACGGAGTGCCACTCTCCATCGCCGTACGGCAACTCTCCCGCGACATCACGGCTTGAAAATAATCTGAAATTCCCCCCTACCCACTAGGCCTGCCCTGGGTGATGTTCTGGGTCCCCATCGGGGGCGGCTCTGGGGTAAACTAGGGCTTATTTCACTTAAATGTCCAGTGTAACTTTGTTGTAGTCTGACAAACATGGCAGCCTGGTTGGCAAAGTGGCAACAACAACAAAAGCCACCTGCTCATATAAAACTCTCAAATTTTCATATCTAAACGGACTTTCCCCTTTCCAAAACAATACCAAGTTGTTGTCCACGTCCCTACAGTCCAGGGGAATGCTTTCAGAGTTGGAAATAATGCAGGTAGAGTTTTGTGGTGAGGCCATTCCAAAGCTACTGGTACTTGTGCCACTTCTCTCTCAAACCACCGACTCAACACACGCACGCTACGCACACACACCCCAGCCATAGTTCACTTTTTATGCGCATCATCGTCAGACCGTGGACTTTCCACACACACACACACACCCAGAGAGCAAAAGAAATCATCTCAAATTGCCACACACTAAACAAGGAAAAGTTGCCTACCTTCTTCTAAATCATCCACACATGAATGCTACAGCTTATGAGAGCATCCCAAGTACAGCAGTATTCCAAGAGGAGTCCAGAGAAAGATGGCCAGAAAAATCCACACACGCACACACAGTTTAATTTCTTTTTCAGCCAAGAATAAAAAAAAAATCCCGAATGAAGTTTACAGTCCGACCGCGCATACGTCAGCACTAGTGCCACTACGCCGTTACTCGTACGCCGCTCAGTGACACTAGTACTAGTGTAGATAGTATGCCTTTCCCACTAGCCAACTTTCATTGGCCCTTTCTTTATGAGGCTCGGGGACCGCTCAACAAAGACGCAGTGCTGTTTACTATGCACAACATCTGCGTAATAATAAAACAAGCCCACAGTCAAAAGAATCGCTGAGATAATAAACTTAATAGTAATATAACTGAGTTTGGACTGCAGCACTGGGATTAGAGGGGGGTTAGTCTGTGTGTCGATGGGAGGAGCAGATGGCTATATTTACGTGGCACTCCCAACATAATTAAATTAGTTTATTAGCATAATAATAGCGGGCAGAGAAACTAACTCCGCTGTCAAAACTTGGGAGGATGAGAAGTCCGGAGGTTTTCTCTTTTGTTGAGTTTTAGTCTTTGTGCTACTGGAGTAAGTTTCTTTGTTCAACTTTTCTTTGTTACGAAAAAACTGTCCATTTGTACACGGTTGAGTAATTTTTTTCTACGTTAAGAGCTAAAAATACAGAAATAGAATTTCAACTTTTTAACAAGAAACACGAGTATTGTGAGAAAAAAAAATTCGGAAAGTTACGTTCTTGTGGTTAACGTTAATTATGGTGCTATTTTTCTGGTTATTTTTCTCTGGAAAAGCTTTTCCAAAATTTACATTTAAATATTTTGACAAACTGTACAGAACAATGAAAATAATCTACCAAAAAAAAACAGACTTCAACAGCTTGAATTTCTTTATGATTTAACTTTACAACAAAAGTTGAAATGTTTTTCATGGAATAATTACACAAGCCAATGACATTACAGTACTGATATGTCACTGGTCTTACATACCCACGTAAAACAAAGATTCATTCACGAACCAAACAAATGCGCACTGCTTTTGGAAGGCTAATTGACATTTGACATGCCGACGTGTCAGGTGGCAATATTATCAGTTGGCTATGGCTGACATTACTTATATCAAGATAGCATCGATGGTATTAACGATCCAATTTCTGTCAAGAGTTGCGTAGGTGTTTTCAAAGTGCATATTTTTTTTATTGTACAGTTTGTGTGTGTGTTTGGGGAGGGGATTACTTTGGTTTACAGTTTGGTATAAAAACAAAATTGACTTTTTAAGGTATAAGTGCTCAATGAGAATTCTATAAAATATTTCTCAAGTAACTTTGTCCCAAAAGTTATAATTGTTTAACAGCAAAGGTTTAGATTTACATATTTAATATGCATGTAACATTTACTAAACTTTTATTGTTCACTGTAAACGTTTTCTGAAAATTTACATTATTTCACTTGAAAATCATCTCTTTTTGTAGTCTATGGAACAGTTGCTTGAATAGTCGCTTGTACGCAAGCATCTATGATATTTGAGCAGATTCAGTAAATAATTATGCAAAACAAGACTGCATCTTGACCTCGAGATTCTGACCATTCAGCGAGAGCCTTCTATCGGGTCTCCGGTAACCGGTTGTTGTTCTACAAAAACATGGCAGCCAAATTGACCACGCTTACGCCAAAGTTCTGATCCAAATGACGTCACAATTTCTGAAGTCGACTCTGATTAGGCTCTGATATATCAGACATTGGTACCGTGGCTCTGCACATGGAATGACTGATACTCAGACTATTCTTTTTGGGGGGCAGTAAATTGCCAGTTAACTCCGTCTCTAAAAACAGTGAAAAAAAGCACCCGCATACAACGCTGATTTTACGAAAACCTACATGAACTTTTCTGTAACTACTGTAAAAGTTAAGTGCATTTTCTTTGGAAAAGTACTGGCCAACACCAATTAGTTCCTCTGCCGTTTCTGCATTTTTATCAAAAACTTACTAACAGATCAGAGCGACTTCTCTAACTTTTAAATCTTTTGTGCAGTCAAATTGTTAACCACTGGTCTTAAATAAACATAACCATTTGGACATGAATTAAAAATGCGGAGTTCAAACTAAATCCGCACTTACTGCACTGAGTTTGGACCTCATTTATATGAATGAATATGCTAAGTGAATAAGAGTTCAACAAAAACCCTATTTTATGTTTCTATTAACCCACAGGATAGGTTTTTTAATTACTGAGCTCAGTTGTGTCCCCTTAATGCTCAAGAGCCTTTTGTTGATTTTGGCAACCCCTGGGACCGTGATGGTATGGTCCAGTTGTGGAATATCAATCAGCAGAGGCAAGCTTAATGAGATGGGGTCTAATCAGGCACGGATTGTTCCATTAAAAAAAAAATCAAGAAACAGGTGGAAACTGGGTTGTTGAGAGAAATCAAGAACACAGAATTTACACAAGTTCACTGTTTTTATTATGCAGTCCAAAACTGTGCATGCAGTATAGGCCTAGTAAGCAGGTTCAGGTAATAAACCAAATTAATCAAGAAACTGATTCGATACGCAATTAGGTCATGATCAATTGCCCTAAAAATAATATTAAAAAACCTAAACCTGCCCCACATAAAACCACCCCCCCCCCAAAAAAAAATGTAGAGTTTAATTCAACAAATATAATCCCGGTATTTACAACAACAAAAGGATTTCCCCTTTTCTGCCACCCTATATCTTATTAAAAACAACAAACAATAAAGATGAACAAGAGAAAAAGAAAGAGGGAAAAAATAAATAAGAACTCAATAATCACAATACATGTAGTTGTTTCATCCAACCCGCAACGAAACAGGTGGGAAAATGAAGGACAACTTCGAAAGGAATAAATTGTTTCGGTGTGTTTTTGCTTGTAATTGACTCATACAAGTTTAAGCGATGCAGTATTTTCATTAATGCCAACAAGAGATGGCCGACCTTGTTGTTAATTGACAAACATCTTGTGTGAAGGGCGTCGTCATTTTTGTAAAGGCCTCAAACAGAGTGAAGTGTTTTCATTTAGGATTGGCGAAAGTCAATTAATGGAGAAGTGCGCTGCTTTAGGGCTGTCTTGTAATTGTTAACATTTCCGAAGACTATTTTCCAAAAAAAACTCTCCCTAACCATCATTTAAACCATTTAAATCCTTGAGTGTCAACAGGATTATTAAATAATGAGAGGTGTGCGGAAACACCATGTGCGAATAATTTCTCAACTAAGAGAATGGTTCTGAAAAGAACCGGAGGTATAAACTTGACGTTCCGGTCAGTATGCTCTGACCGTCTTTCTTCTCTGACCGTCTTCAGGAGAGCGCACTCTCCTGAAGACGGTCAGAGCATACTGACCGGAACGTCGAGTTTATACCTCTGGTTCTTTTCAGAACCATTCTCTTAGTTGAGAAATTATTCGCACATGGTGTTTCCGCAAACCTCTCATTATTTAGTATCTCCACCATGCAAAGCTTCAAATCTTACTTAACAGGATATTTCTATTTTTTTATTGTTTAAGCTCAAAATCTGAAGCAGGATGTTTCAAAACTATCTGAAGTTCCATCTTATCTGATACTTCACTTTTAATGAAATGATGAAAGCCTTTTAACTGTTCTTGTTATTACTCCTCTAGAGTCAAGTGGCATCCAGCCCCCCTCCCACCTCTTTTTATTTTTTTAAGGCTCCTGGTCTCTCCTGGTCCCCCCTCCCCAATTTTTTACAAGAAATGGCCACTGCTGATTGCAGCTACACATACAATGGTTAAGTTTAAGAGAACTTCAAGTGATTGTAAATTGAAAGAATGGCTTAGTTTAATTTTCTTCGCAATGAACAGATGACACATCCATGTTCATTAGTATGGTATATATTTATCACTTCATTTTAATATTTTGATCCTTGAAAAAAATTAAAATTAAAAAAAATAACTACCGGTACCACTCCAAATACCAGCATTTGACATTATGCCTATCCATCCCCTGAACCCTATTAAAAATTCACATTAGACATCTAAAAGGGTTTAAAGTTCTAACAAAATATCTTTAAAAAAAATACTGTTCTTCAATCCAAACGAACTGCAGACCCAAAACAAATACAGGAAACAAGTTTTATTTCACAAGTGGCCCATAAGCAAAATTTCACCACGGCATAAAAAAAAAATCACAGGCAGGGAAAAGCCATTGACTTTTGCCATTTTGCTCCTTAATAGAATTTGGCAAGTGGTGGTCTAGGTTTTCTTGTGGATGCCGGCCTGATTGTGTGTACGTGTGCACAGTGCATGTATACAAGAAGTACATGTAGGGTGCATGGTGTCCTGTGTACAATGAATGTACCGAGACCCGTCTTTTCATTGCTTTGTGTGGGATACAAAAAAAATGGAGATGAAATGTCACACAAGCACCATTTTAAAGGATGACAGCACTGTGTTTGCTTTCTTGGAGTTCTTGCTTTCAAACTAAATATTTGCAGGAAAATACTTTTGTAGAGATTTGTTCAGTGACTCGTAAATATAAGTAGCTACATGTAGGTCATTCCATAAATTTGGGCTCCACTTTTTTTTCTGTCTGTTACATCTGACATAGTATGATTTTATAATTCTGATATACTCCTTAATGTAGTCGTCCTCCAAGAGTGATTACGAAAAATAAACTACCCACCCAACAAACAGAAAAATTGTTTGAAGTCATTCTTAATGATACTTGAATGGTAAATTACCAAAAAAACAAGATAACAGGGACAGAAAAAAAATCACACTTTTGACACTAAATTTATGGCATGACCTAGATATTCTTATTTTGCTAACACATGTCTATGCTGTTTGAATGATTGTGTCCAAACAATTCCTAGAATTTACGAAAGATGGCACAAAATCTATGCCTGTGCTTTCCAATGATGGAGAAATTACTACGACCTTTGTTATTTCCAAGATTTGCCTTATTTCCAAGGCTTAAACTTTCAACACAAAAACGAAATAGTAAAGGTCTACAAACGTAGCTGTTGAAGCTGTCAGGGAAGGAAAAGTTACCTGAATGTTCGCTGGATAAATGAGCAATGTGTTTCCTCGGTGAACGATTCTCCGCATGTTCGTCAACTGCCTGCAGAGGGCAAAGAATAAGTAATAAAATGAATAAGACCAATGATGAAGACCTCATGTGTCACACAAAATGAATGACACTTACCTGCAAAGGAAAATATCTAAATGTCAATACAAAAAAGACGTTTAATTCGCCTACAAGACAATTATCTACATATTTTACATGTTTCCAGAAGATATTTAGGGGACACAAGAAAATTAAATCTTCTTAAAATGTGAATAATGTGAACTGCAAAAATATGCCCACTGACAAATAAATTTGTTAACACACAAAGTTTTAAAATCAATTCAACTCAATACTTTATTACCCAGTAAAGGAAAATTGTTTTGTGTACAGCTCATAAATTATTAGTTATTAAAATTAGCAATAATGCTAAAAAAAATCTAACACATCAAATCAACACATCCCAACCTATCAAACTGATATCTTATGATTATAAAAAATAACTTCAGGAAATTGACCAATATCACAAATGGCAATTTTCTTACTCTCAAAAGTTTTTAAAATATTTCCTCAGCTGCTAGATGTGAAATAAAAAGTCTCCTAATGTAAACCTATATGTATAAACTGACTATCAAACAAAGAAGCTATCCCTGAACAAGTGCAACCCATTACTGAAACCACGGACACCTGTGCATGCTGAGAATCTGGACTATTGACAGATTGTGATCTGACCAATCAGATCACTCAGTAGTGGTCGGGGCAAAGGTCATTTTCATTCATAAAAACAACTGACAGCTTGGCTGTTCTTGTAACAGGATGGGGGAGAGGATTTGAATGAAAAGGAAGGTTGACCTCTTGTTATGATCTATACCATATTATATGTATGCAACATTTTAAAATAAATTAAAATTTTTAATTTCTCAATTTTTCAAATATGGATCATCTACAAATCAATTAACTTAAATTGACTTAAATTCTTTGAATTGGTAAACAATGTATTTTCTTTTCATGTATCTTCGATCTTAATGAACACTGAATAAAACACCCTGAAAGTCATTAATGCGCTCAATGTAATTTCCTCAGATCAGACTTTAAGACAGTACAAATGAATTAAAATTGCCTTAACGACTTCATTTAAAGCCAAAAAAATTACATTTAAGGAAGATCATCCGGGCAAATCTCCTCCCCATGGAAGCAGAACAGCTACTCTCCAAACTCCACTGCACACACCACATGCACCAACTGGGTCCCCCACCCATTGTGGAGACATGTGCCATGCCAACTAGCTACTCAGTACACAAAGAAACTTTTGGACAATAGAAGCCCCAACAAACTTTTCCAGTGAACAAAGAAGCATTTTGGGCTGTGGCATCTGGTGAGCCTTTCAGGGCGGGCTGGCTGCAAGAGCCATGAGCATGGGGCTTCTTACAGCTTGGATAATTTGCAATAGAATCTTTATCGGAGAGATTTCAATTTACAGCCTGACATGATGACATAAAGTAGCACTCACGAATGTTTTGAAGCGTGAACTGCATTGTACACAATCTTGGTGTTTGTTACCTAGAATGTACAAAAAAAACTACCAAGTTCTGGTATTCATTTCATTGCATGTACATTGTACATATACTCAACTAAAGCTCATCAACGTGTGCACAGAGTGCCCTAAGTCTCCTTTAATTTTGTTCAAATCTTAAATAAGACCACGTATTTCTTTATTTTTGGAACAAATTAAAGTGACAAAAAGTCAGAAATACTGAACACTGAATAGTAACGATAATGAAATGTACGTATATGTATCTGATACATTAATCCAATTTGTTCATGAAAGGTATAGAAAGTAACCTTAAATTAATACTAAAATATTACTTTTATTACAACTTGTGAACAGTGCATTCAACTTATACAATAGTGCAAAGTCAATATTGACCATGCACCATATGTCACATACATTGTAATGTGCCTATTACAAAGATGGACTTAAATTGCACACATCTTCATAGGCCTTGCCTTGGACAATATACTATACTTAAATATAATTTAAGGGAAAATACAACATTTGCTAACATCAAAAAATAAAACTACCAAGTTTTTACGAAATACCTTACTAGGATGTTGGTAAATTTCAGTCTAAAGCATCCTGTACAATTGTGGCACCTGGTGTGAAGTCACTATCAAGAAAATTATATTTTTGTATACATTTCCAACGGTGGTCGGCCGACCACTGTTGGAAAAACCTAACTATTTTTCAACTACTGCTCCAAATTTACAATTTATTAAGTCGAAATTTTGTTTGCTATTGGTTGCATGTTCATGAATGGGTGCAGGCCATCTAGACTGTTTCCCTACCGTACAATTTTCTGGTATCTATAAATTATCCATTTCATTTTCAGTGGTGTCAGGGAACCAGACTACTTGAAAATTTTTGTTTTTCTTGGTTTTTCCAACATTTTCGAACACAAAACTTCAAACATGTCAGTGTAACAATAATTTGATCTATTATACTAACCCCTCAAATAGTTCATTTCTGAAAATTACAGCAAAAGCCAAAGATGTACATTCCCTTTAAACTGGTTTGTAATTTTAGGATTTAAAAGTTTTTTCTATGGAGTGCCATTGCCTGGTGGTCTGGAGCACTGAACTCATGGTATGTGGGTTATTCTGCAGGATGTGGGTTATTCTGCAGGTTGTGGGTTCGAGTCCAGTCTGGGGTTATGGTGCGTGTGCCCCTGGGCAAGGCACTTTGTCACTCATTGCTTCTCCCCACCCAGGAGTAAATGGGCACCTTCAAGGGCAGATATGGTTTTTGTGATTGATTTTAGCTGCTTTGTGCCAAAATGACTGTATCCAGCTGTATACTCCCCAGGGAGCTGAGACGGTATTTGGAATGTTTCATTGGCCCGATGATCAGGGGTAATAATAACGTAAAGCACTATGATCTTAGTTAAAAGGGCTATATAAGTACCTGTTATTATTATTAGCTTGGATTAAAAAAAAAAAAAAAGTGACACAGATGTTTCGGGACTATGCTGATCAATAACCAACTTTGTTCAAAACATATACAGCAGTAACAACACAAGGCCAAACCACAAAGTTGCTATTTCAATGTGTACAGCCTGTGCCTGAAAACCTACATGTTAAGTTATGCATGTGAAGGGTTTCAGGTCAATATTGACTCTGATTTGATTTATCCCTTTCCCTCATGTTAAACAAGGAACTAATCTCCACGGTTTCAAGGCAAATTATTATTGCTTTCTCTGTGCGGTTTGGAACCAAGTTAAGTATCTAAATGCACTTCATGTTCGATAGTTTGATGCGTATGGAATGTCAATGCTCATGTTCTTGTTCATGCTCATACATTTAGATACATACACGTACATGTACATGTATGTTATAACAGTCTTGTATTGCACGCCTGATGCATTAAGATCAGATTGCATTAAATGTGTCGGATTTCTGTTGTTTTGTCTAATTTTAAATCTGTGAAGTATTAGCCCTCTTTGTGGTAATCAACTCTTTCATCCATTCAAGTACTGGCACATTACAGTATTGTAATAAGACTATACTGTGCACAAAATTATCACATTAAAAAATACCGAAAATGAATAAAACTGCTGCAAACTACTTTTGTAGCCTTGTTTTCATTTTGAAAATTCCCAACAAATGACAGTCAAAACCTTTCTTTTTCATGGTCTGAGAAGCTACGTAGTAATTTGTAAAGTTGGTTACAGGTACCCAATCGTGTAATCTGGAACCGGTTCCTGACATCAACGGTTGGGTACTCGGGTACCTGACTCCGATGCACAGATTACCATCGTTACGTTAGGCCGTCAGAAAGACTCTGTTCCGATGGAAGCATTAGGCTGTCTTATTTTGTTGATTAAAAAAATACTGATTGAACAAAAAGTAAAGAAGACCGGTTTACTGTTCTGATTCATTGCTTAACATGCTTAAGATATATCTTGGATCTCTGATGACTAACAGACAAAGCAAAGAAGGCTACATGTAAATCGCTGACGATGATAGCCTCACGCCTAGGCAAGGAGGAACGGAGGAGAAACAAAGAGTGTTCTTTGAACGGACGTAATTTCCTGTTTCACGCACATTCTTTTCTTTGCTCAGCAAGCAGATTAGGAACAAAAGGCCCATTAAAGAAAGTCGCTGATAATCCTGATTCCCGAGGTTGGAAGAAAACGAGAGACAAAAGCTGGGAAAATGTGCTGTGCTGGCAGAACATGTCTCCGCAGTTTTTTTATTTATGGAGGCCACAAACACAAATTTCTGTATTGTCAATATTAAATATTACATATTGGTGTGTGTGCATAACTGCATATCATAACTGCATGTCGTAAGGTTTTGTCCTTTGTATTTGTGCAAAAGAATAGATGAATAGTTTTCAGCTTTGAGAGAGGAACTAGCCAGCGGGATTCCCTGATGAAATGGAAATTATCTCTTGAAAATCCAAGAAAATATTTTGTGAACTGGAGATATTAAAATCTTTTGTGAGCAAACAAATACAGCATAAAGTTTACAATTTACATTTCCGATATTTTTTTTAAGATTAATTTCAGTAGCAAACTTTTTCTGCAGAAGTTTCCTGGGGTGTTTTTTTTGCCATTTTCAAGTTTTCTTTCAATTTGTCACTAACATTCGTGTCAAATGAACAATTAACATTATTGATAAACTACCGCCATTAAATTCACAATTATCTTTTCCAATTGCTGGACCAGGTAACCTTGTTTACGGATGCATTCGGGGAGAGTTTTGGCCAGCAGACTAGTGGTATTGGCAGACCAGCATCCATGTTGGAAACAAATAGTGCCGTCAAGTTTTCATTGTTATACCGAAACTCAATCAGCACTTTCAAACATCAAGTACTATGCAAACAGGTTGGGGAAAACCCTTTGTTCCCGAAAGTCAAATTGTTGACACAAAAGTTGGTACAAAAATCACAAATGGAATGGCATAATTGCAAACAATCATGTCCACTCACAGTACAGTACAGAAGTCTATGATGACATTTTGACAAAACAAATATGCCATATCTTATACACATGTATATATCTTCATTTCACGTAACATGCACCACATAAGACCAAGCCGTATGAAACTTCAGCATATATTTCAGTTAAATAATATGTGAAAAACTCCTCAATAGCAAGTCAAGAAATCATTGTTTCATAAAATCCTGTTTTTTGTATTCTGCAAGGCCTCATACGACCAACCTTCGCTTTTCATTGAAACATATATTCACAACAAAATCCACTTTCACAATATTTTTAAATTGCATCAGAAATAAATGAGAAAACGGGTGAGTTAAAAGACAAAGAAACACCGGTCCAGAAGTTGTTTTTCTTTAATCAGAGATATCAAATCTCAACACTTAAATAATGGGGGGGAAAAAGGTTATTTGGCTTGCGGAACCGAATGACCGCCAGACAAATAAAATTTGCGCATTGTGCTGCTGAAATCATTATTTTTAATGAACAATATTCATTTTCAGCCATCAGGTATGTAAGTCCATTATAAAGGAACAATGCCTGTCCCTCAGCTGTCTGCAAACATGACAAAGACCCTCTGTGCGCTAATTACTGATTCTTATGAATTTTCCAAGGTTAGTTTTGAGTGGTGCATGTCTGTGTGTGTCCTGTGGCTTCTGATGACCTTACCATTAGTCAACAACAGAGGGGGCTATTTACAGTGACTGGAAAGCTCCATTTGAGGAAATTAAACTTGTGTGCATTTTGCCAAGCTTGTAGGCCTATGCTTTTTGATGAATGTCATTTGATCTGATGATATACCAAACTAAAAAAAATTCTGAAGTATGTACATCCACTTTCAGACAAACATTTACCAAAACCTAGAAATCTTTATTATCGTGATTCATGTTTGTGAAGCATATGGAGCTTTGCATGTATACGGAGCAATAAAAAAGGCAACTATTTGAGAAAACAGTTGTCTCAAAAAAAAATTCAACACCATAATTTGTTTACATCATTTGCTTTTATATTTAGGTTATTATACTCCATTCAACCAACTACAAAATAGAAAAATTTCTCGGTAAACAAGAAATGACAATTTCAATCCTTCGACAGAACAAATAAGACATCTCAATTAAAAAACTTTCATATATTTGTCATTTACCTTGCGAAGAATAACGGGGCTTCCAGACTTTGACCGCAGACTGCGACGTGGGGATTGGCTGACCTCTGACCCCTCGATAAGTCGACCCCGTGACCTTGTGTTGTCCTCTCCATTCATGATGGAACTTAAAAAGTTTTTTTTTACAACCTGCACAGTGGAAGAGAATTGTAAATGAATATTATTTTTTTTGTATTTAAATCAAAAAGTTGTTTGTTTGTTTGGGGATTTTTTTTGGAGGGGGAGTGGGCAGGGGGAAGGGGGGGTGTGATCGTGAAAAAATTCATATATCATATTAAATATTTCTTTTCACTTGGCATGTGCACAAGTGGCCACTAAGATGTAATCAAACAAGGAAAAGAAAAACCAAGCGTTGCCATGTTGCTGCATTCAGATTGCCTTTCGCACTGTAGTTATACAAAGGACTTATAACACAAAACTTGGTTACATCATAACACCGTGCAGTGCCTTTTGATATCCCATTCAAAACATTTTGGAACTTATACGCATGTAGTCAGACCACGGACCAAATGGCCAAATGGTCCGTGGTCACACAACTACGTACATGTACATGTACATGTACATCAATCAAAACCAACATGAAATATTCATTCACCACATGAAGGAAATAAGTTAGCAGATTTCAAAACTTTTCCTGATAGTGATGTGACTTGACACTTTTGAATTTTTCCTGGTGTCAATTCCAAAAAGGAAACTAGTGCTGTAGTGCATGCACATAATACATGTACATGTACATGTACTTGTAAAAGTATCTCGCAAAATGTGTGCACATAAATCTTGGAGGCTCACATTTTTGCAATCACATTTACAGATATGTACAAAAACATCTGGGAGTACTGATCTGAAACTGCAGTATCTGTCCCGACTGGCACTCACAAATAGGACAACACACACATTCTCTCTTGTTTATAATCAGGGCGGCAACAAAAGAACCCTAACAAAAGAGCATGTTAACTATTTGATCTCTCCTTAACCTGATAAATCCACACATTCATAAGGTCAAACCTGATACCCCTGCATATAACATGCAACAATTTTGGAAAGGTAAAAAAAAAGTCATCCCACAAATAGACTCAAGCCACAAGAATTAACTTCGCTTACTTTCTATTTACATACTCGGAATTCCAAAACTGCGCAGCTCTAAATGTTTATTTGATTTTGCAATAACTTTGAATGTTAAAACTTCAGGCCAAGTTTTTCCTGGCACTGGGTATGGGGGTTTTTTTAAACAGTTTTTACAAAAGCTGGCCAGGTGTATTTTCAGACAGTTAAGTTTTGCTGCGGTCAATGGCAGAAACACGGGTGTTTGGCAAATTCTATAGAATAGGGTTTTTAATTTCTTATTAAACAAGGTTTATATTGCTTGCAATCAGAAACAAAACAGAGTGAGTCGGTGCAAACTAAATTTACAACAATATCAAATAAAAAAGCATAGCATTTAAACTTCACTAAACACGTTTCAGCCCGATCATAAGCATGGAACTCTTTTCCTATGTATGACTTGCAACTTTTTAGTTTAGACTCTCCACAAATGTAAAGAGAAGTTAAACCCAACACTACCTTTTATGACAAAGCAATATCTCAACTGCACCACAGCTATATCAACATCCACGTCAACCACACTGTACAATTTACACATGTATGCATACGAAAAATCCTGTACAAAGTGTCCGATAAATTTTTTTTATAAGTTCACTTTTGTATGGGCAGGGCACTTTTGTTTTTCATACTCCATTTCCTGATGCAGAAAGAAATACAGAAACAAAGTTGCTATTCATAATAACAATGATGTGTGGCGAGTAGTAATATTATGCAAGCTAATCCAGTCTGGATATCTGTCAAACTTCCTGGTACCCAGATGAGACAAGTTGCGCCGCACACAGTGCAAAAAGCATTACATGCCTGTCTAACATTCTTAGCATTGTAAAGTTTACTGTGGAATATGCATGTACTCACAGACACATGTGGAGACTTAGGGATTAGATCTATGCGAGGTCATCTGATAAAAAGTCAATTGGTAGAGCAGGAAAAGTCAAAACTTTCACTCATTTTGCAAAGTTTAGGTCAATTCTGATTATTTTTGAACCAATTTTGAACAATTAAATTATCAGTAAAATGTAATCTACATGTATACTTCCAAACACAACTTCATTTTCCAAACGGCTATTTTAATGTATTTATTTTTAGACTATACAACAAGGAAGAATGAAAAACTGTGTCAAACAAATGGGCAGGAAAAAATGTCGAGAAATTCTTGTACATGAAATGTTGTTTTTCTTTTTATCCCGATAATTTGAACAATGTTTCCCACTCTTGGGGTGAGATTGCTCTCATAAAAATAACCAAAAAAATTGAGACACATGCTTTTGTTCACTTACGTACATGTTTACAATATTGCACAAACGATTGAGGAAATAGCACTTTCGATGAAAAACTTTGAATTTGATTTTTTTTTTCATGAATCCTTGTGCATGGTAACATCCATGCTTCATGTACATCATCCCTTAGTTGTCATGGTTGTGCACTAAGATCATTACAGCAGCAACACATGCGACTAGTCTGGGTTAAAACCAAAAGTTGTTTTTTTTAGACAAAACTTTTTGGGGGATTCAAGCAAGTCTTCTCAAATGCAGGAAAATGTGTGAATAAAGTGAACGTAATACAATTATGTCAATTTCTTCTCAGTTCTCACTGTACCTTTTCAAAGTTTAGCAAATGCACTGAAAATTATGAACACCTGACGATATTGTAAGTCACAAATTGAATTATCCACACTGTAAAAATAATCAGGCTCAAAAGTAACAAGATACATAAAAAGCTGCAGGCATTATGGTCAGTGTGAATGTATTATTTTCCTTTGTGGCAAAAACCCGCCTAACTTATTTCGAACTTTTGTTGGTTAAATGACGCCCTTTGTTGCTTATCATAGTTATAGGTCGCAGGTGTTAAAATTCAGCTTTTTTATATTTTCCAGTTTCTAAGTGAACTTTTAAGTCAACTGTGTCAGATGGCAGGTGCTTCCGAAAATATAAACAACAAAGAATTTCAAACACAATAGACCCAAGCCACAACAAACTGCACTAACAAAGAGCCACACTCCTACTGCCAAGGCGCAGACACGCTGCTTTCATTTCAACATGTTCAAATGCAAAACAACTGTACAATAGGTCACTGTAACTTTACGGTAATCTTGAAAACTGTGAGCACTTTGCAAACCAAGTAACAAGAATTTGAGTTTGGAAATTTACAAGCAAAATTCCCTTCGTACTGGTTAGACAAATTCACAACATTCCAGAAGGGATCATTCAAAAAAGTTCCTACTAAGTTCGGAGGGGCAAAGGTCCACAATTAAATTACAAAGCACGGTTAAGAGCTAAATACACCATTGACTTACATCAAGAGTGTCACTTTTCAAATAGTTATTAGTCTGCTGTGTAATTCCAATGACATATATTTATGAAATATCCAGTCGTTACCTTTGTAACGTATCGACATGAGTTTTGGAATTTATCGTAACACCCCTTTTATCTGTAATGGTTTAGACTAGTCTTTACCGATGCATGTGTGTTTGTGAGAATTGATGGTAACGGGAACTCGACATGAAAATAGTTTATGAGACTGGAAACGTAACAGTTTGCCACGGCGAAAAACTCGATAACTATGTCATTTAAAGGGCAGGGAAGTACACATGAGTAGCGTACAGTTAACAGAGATCCCTTCCATGTAGGTGGTATGACAGCAAAAGCTGTGAAAATGATATTATTTTCACTTCGAAAAGTGATAAGCTGAAGTTGTAAAAGTTGCAACACGACACGTTGCCCGCGTTCTAACCACATGACCCCTATGTGTGCAATGCAAAACTCCACCACACACAAAAACTTCGCCACGCGTTCGTGGAAGTCGATGTCTAAACCCGACTCAAACTAACTAAAAATACCAGTAAAAGTTACCAAACTATCACACTGGACACACAAGACACCTACCTTATCCTCTGGAGTCACTCAACATGTATCTAGTGGCAGTTTGGAGCAAAATTTCCGCCAGGAAGTTGCTGCAAAAAAGTCTCCGTTCTCATTAGCATGCGATTTGACCTTCACTGCACGACTTAACGCACTGAAACTTTTCTGCTACAAAACGTATCCCATAATATGCATTCCGAAGTTACTGCGCATGCTCATATCAATTATACTCCAAACTTCTTTTGTGGGCCTGTGACCACGCTCCAACAAAATATGGCGCGTAGAGAAACCGAAACTTCTACGAACTTATGAAATTACAATTTTCTGTGTTTTTCTGTTCCTTGTCTTTTGTGATAAGGGCATAAGGGGAAGAGAAAGAAACTTTTCATAGAGCAAAACAAAACTGAAATGCTGTCATTTAGTGTCAAGGATCTTCTTTTTCTTATTTTCATTGGGCTAGTTCTTTATATGAGCGCCATGAGCGCGTTTCGATCATTTTCATAATAGTACAAAACGGTCATCTGATGAAATAAATGCAAAAACATCCTTTAAACAGGACTTGCTGAAAGAATTTGAATGACGCCACAAACTGTAAACTGGGGATCAAGTCACGATATATAAAAAGTCAAAACCTCATAATTTTTGAAGATATGTGATGTATATTGTCCCTTATGATAATCAGGTTTTATTTGTATATTTGTTGTATTAAACCTTCTCATTTTTTCTCTCTCTTTTTTTTTTTTGGGGGGGGGGGGGGGGGGGGGGGGTGGGCGGCTAACCTTTCTTTTTTATTTCTTTTTGAACTGTTTGTTTTGATTTAGTTCTTTATATTTTGATCCATTATAATGGCATGGTTCCTTTTATTCTCATGAGGGCTTTTTGTTCAGTTTGTTCTGGCAAAGGCAGTACTTTGCTGTTAGTTTTCATGGCCTCGGGACAGTACAGTTACTAGTTGACGAGCATGGAGCTGCTTTGTACCTACTGCAGATTGGATATTTCATATGAAAGTACATAGGTTGGCGTAGCGGTACTTTCCTCGCCTTCCACCGCTGTGACCCGGGTTCGAATCCCACCTGGGTCAATATGCGGATTGGGTTTTCAGTCCCTACCTGATTCCGTGGGTTTTCCTCAGAATACTCTTCTGGGCTTTTCCTCCCACCTCTACTGTAATTTCTTCACACTGTCTTCTCTTTACTGGGACCCATGGGAGATCAGTGGATTCCACTGAATGGGCTACCGCAGTTAAAATAAGAAATAAATTACTTAACGAAGTTGTCATTCGTTGGGATGGGAGTGGGGGCCTGGGGTCGACTTCACAGATCTTCTACCCGATGTACTAGTGTTCAGAAATTATTACAACTGTCCTATTTGTAAAGTTTATTTGTAATGTTTTCCCTTGCAAGTAGGGCCTACTATCTGACAAGTCCACAAGAGTTAACTTCACCTCTTCTCATCCCTCATTGAACCCTGAGAGTATACATGTGCAACAGCCCCCGTGCTCAAACATTATAGGCGTGCCAAGAAGACAGGGTTCCGCGGACATATTTGGAGTTGGAGCCGTGGCGCTGGGTTCGCGAGCCGCGAATAGTTTGGATAGTTGCGAGGGCGCAAAGGCCAGCAAAACAACCCGGACTAGTGTCCGGGACTCCGGCGGGCGGCTGTGCACAGCGGCCCCGGACGAGTTTCTCCGCAGCTGGGACACTCGTGTACGCGCAGCATACCCAGTAAAGTAAACTTTGTTTTCTGTCAAGTCAGTCGCGAGTTTACTTACTCGGTTGATGATGAAGTGGACGGTGTGACAATGTGCAGGGCCTGTGAAGTATTTAATGTCAAATGTACTGAATGAATTATTTCAAAGATGGCAAAATGATCATTGTCCAGACTGAGTGAAGAGACACATTCCAGCACGCACTTTGCGGTTCATTTGTGGGTTTTCCCGGATGGGTGGAAGCTAAGCTAGGGCCGTGGTAAAGCCATCATGAAAATATTCAGATAGGTCGTAAACATTTTTTGAGAAACTGAGCAACATAAAGTACAAAGTACTCTTTGAAGATGACGAGATCCGGGGCCGAATATGTCACTCCCAAGCGTCACGTGCATTTTGCTCTGTGATTTGACTAGTCGGGTAATGCCTTCCTTTTGTTCGTCTCGGACTCATAGAAATGTTCTAGTTGACAGAAAATAGGCTAGTGATCACGATCGGGGGAGGGGGGGGGGGCACCAGCGGTACGTGTGAGCAGGAGAGCAGCCAGACAAACACAATTTTGCACTCCAAACTTTTTTAAGTCATTGATCGATTTTGGACAAGCTGTCTTTTTACCAGTAAATAAGTCACCTATGTAACAATCGCGTGTCGATTCACTCAGCTGGTTAATAAAAATCGGTAATTAATTAATAATCAACATTCGGTCAATCCATGTGTTTTTAAAGTGTGCTTATTATCGATTATTTATCAATACCTTTGATTTAGGATATATTGTACTGGTAGACTGTGCAACAATCAAATTCAGTTCCGTGGTGGTAAATGACAAATGTGAGCATTAATTAGAGCAATTAGAAATTAGCAACTGAAATTTCCGATCTCTTTTTATTTTTAAATGTAACAAATCTAAAGTTTCTCACTTTTAGCTGCACCCTTATTGTCAACCTCATAACTTCAGCGCAGAGTATACCACTTTCACTATGGTTCAGTTGGTTAATTTTTTCCTACAACTGAGGGCAAAAGTAGAACAAAGAACTTGTCCAACTCGGAATTCTAAATATAGCGCAATAAACATTTTCACTTCATGGTGTATGCAAATTGGAAGTATTCCGAGAAAAGTGCGAGAAGTTGGGGCGTCTGGTAAAGGTCAAACAAGCGGCACGAGTACTTTCCCTTTGGTTTGTTTAGGAAAATAGGGCAAAGAGTTGCCAATCAAATTTGTCTCTCTTCAGTTTGCGGCTGCGAACTACAGAGGGCGTCCTCGCTCATTCCCTGTCGTCCTCTAGGGTTTCAGATAATTGAATACAAATTGCCAGACAAAGATGAAAAATAACTCCTAAAATTCAGGAAATTAGGACTCTTCCAAGACTTTAAACAGTTGCCTCAACACAGTCCATTGAAAAATAAATAGATTTCCAGGTGTACTTTCATCAATATTTTGCAGAAATACAAAGTTATAGTCCTGTTTAGGATCGGTACCTACTGTTTGCACAACCCCTCAATTAATAACACAAAAATCTAAAATAATTTAATTTCATTTAAAAAAAAACAATGCTGGTACAAATTTGAATCCCAACGATACATTTTTTACTTGTTTAATCAATAATTTATTGGGGATTTCTATAATGTGTATACATTCATTTACGCTTTATATACAATGTAACAATAAAATATACACAATCGAGTTGAGACCAGTCATTACAAATTCCAAGTCAGATGCCTTGAATACATTCCAGGAGCCGTATTCACCAAACGACGTAGGTCATAAAAAAGTAAGTCAGCATTATTTCTGTCGGTTGACTTGTAATTATTAGGCACAAAATTGGATTTTCTAGGGCTCAGGTAAATCTTGTCAATATCAAATTATTGTAAAAGGGAGCCAAGTTGAAGTAAATCTGCGACAGCTCTCTCAAAAGTTGAGCACTAAGATAGTGGTGTGCTTAGATCTTTTGTGAATACCGAGGTAAGCGCCCCACTTAAGTTAGCAGGGTGCTTAGATTTAAATGTGACTTAAGTATTCTCTTCTGTTTGAGTTTCGTGAATACGGCCCCTGGGCAGGCTCTTAGAGACTACTACTATAGACTATATTAAAGGGGTAATGATAGAAAATAGGGGAGGGGCATCCCCCCCCCCCCAGCAGGTTCTCTTGATCTTTGAAACCACACCTACTTTATGTATTCTGTGCACAGGAACATGTTCGAATAATCAACAGCAGTCTGAAACTTTGAAGAAAAAGTATGTGTGAGTGTGTCATGGGGGAACAAAGATGGCCGACAGTTGCTTCAGGACTGCAGGTGCATTGTCAGCAAGTCCAGCTGTTATAAACCATATTCAATTCTACAGCGGATGGGCGTAGCCTATAGATAGATAGATAGATAGATAGATAGATAGATAGATAGATAGATAGATAGATAGATAGATAGATAGATAGTTCTTTCCTATACATTCCCATCATAATAATATCTTATATTTCTCAGCCTTGGGAACCCTATTGATGACCAGTCTGCCGTCGTAGCTCAGCGAAGCAAAGAGCCAGGGATCCACTGTGGACCACTCTGCTGCATACACACTGTCCTCGTGTTCCTCATAGTTGGCAATCAGCCCGTCTTTGATTGGTTCTTTGGGTCTAGGAGAAAAAAGAAAGAAAAAAAGTCGGATCTTGGTGGGCTCCAGACAAAAATTAACCATTGCTGTACAAGAGCATCCCAAAAGTTTCAATATTTTCTATGAGAAAACACCCCGAGTTTATTGCATGGCATTTTCAAAGAAACTTAATATTCTTTTTTGAAAAAACTTAATATTTGTAAATGTACATGAAGCTTTCGCGACAGGCTGTTCGTTTTAATTACATGTACTGCCTTTCGCCATAAATTTCAGGTCTGCAAATTTCTGTACTTTTAAACACCAATAGTGTAGTTGCCAGTCTATTTTAGCAGCTTATATGTTCTGAAAATTCTCCAAATTCCACATAAGAATTTGGTTAACTGTGGTAAAGTTAAAAACCTTAGTTCTTCTCTTGTTTGGGCTGGTCTTTAACTTTTTGCATACGGCAGTCTAATATACTGACTGGAAATAGTTCTAGGTAGCTGATATCAGTGTGATGTTAATTGTGCACTGTTTTAACTCCGTCTAACTAAAACAATTCTGTAGTCAAAGAGTAAAGACACTAACTTTGTCTCTGCCTCATCCTCTTTCTCGCTATCGTCATCTTCTTCGTCCAGATGGCCGAAGGGTTCAGAGGAGATGGAGGCAGCATTGGTCAGGATGACCCTGCTATCACTGCTGGAGGACAAGACTAGCTGGTCATGAAACTGGTTGTACCTTACGCTCCACACCCTGAACGTAAAATAATACACAATGGTGTTAGTGTTCTTGGGCAAGACACTTTACTACAATTGCCTCTCTCCACGCAGGAGTATGAATGGGTACCTGTGAGGGTAGAGACCAGATTGTGATGATATTGAGCTCAAGTAGAAGATGCGGTCTCATGGCCTGATGAACAGGGGTAAAAATTATGAAGTGATTTGGTACATTGGCAAAAGTACATTACACAATGGCACAACGCAACACCACATATGATAAACTAATGGCACATTGTACTTACTCGTTGTCTAACCTTCCAGGGGCATCTACCATCCTCAATCCTGCAAAATCCTCCAAAAGCCCCTAGTGGATTTTGAGGGGTCTAGGATTTTCAGTGTTATGAATTTGGTGGATTTTGAGATTCTCAGCATTAAATATTTGTTTGCAGTTTAGTATAAGTAGGCAGGCACAAGGTACTTTAAGAGGCAACCACTAGCAGACGAATGGTTGTTAATTGATCTTTCCTGATAGTGGCTGGTCTCCATGGTCTGAATCCATCAATATCCTACAGAACCAATTGTTGGAATTTGAAGGATTTGGGGCAGTTAGGATCAATATTATCATGAGACTAACCAGTGGGAGTGATCTGTGAGAGTCAGCACTGGCAACTCGGTGTTGCGGACGTCCCAGAATTTAACCTTGCAGTCGTCACCGGAACTGGCCAGGTAGTACTGCTTGTTGGGGTTGAAGTCCAGGTCCCTCACCAGTTGGCCATGAGCATTCTCGATTGTATAGCACTGTCTATATGGGGGAAAACAAAATGAATAGATGGTGGAGGGAGGTACATGCCATTCCACCTGTCTTCGGTGTGATGTTACAGGTGCAAGAAGTTTATGTAGATGAAAACTGAGAAGGGGAGACAGGAACTCCCCTTCGAGCATCGTCCATCATTTAGCACAGAATCCAAGTTCACTTTCGCAGAAAATTGTTTACCATTAAATCATCCTAAGCTGTTGGATACTATTGGAGCCAGGAGAATCACAATTTGTTTCTCTTGAAATCAAAAGTTTGGCTAGAGAAAACCTAATGGCTAACGAAATGCCTGAAGAATTCCACAGGAGTACTTTGCAACCCCATGAAATTGACAGCAAACATGAACTGTATGCTTTGCAGTACCATGAAATTCACTGTCCCCAACCAAGAAATATAACTGCACATTCTTTGTAATTCAACAAAATGGAGACACCAAGCCCCAAAACCAATCTTCACCCTAAGTCCCTTGGGTTTGTGGAGAAATATATGAATATTGGAGGATTCAGGACTATTAAGGATAAAGTAGGTTGTAGATTTTGCCAGTTTTAAGTGGCTACGGTCGCAAAATCAAATTGATAATAAAAAGGACAGAATAAAAGTCAGAAGTAAGGAAAGGATAAGGGCAACCTACTTCATTGTTCGGAGGTCCCAGCCTCGTATCGTGGTGTCGTTAGCTGTGGCTGCCTGGGTGTTGTTGTGGTGCGGGTTCCAGCGACCTGCGCTGAACTTTGGGTGACCTTTGCTCTCCAGAGCAGCAGAGCTGGAAACCTAGGGCAGAATACGGATAACTTAGGTATGAGAGATTTAAAGAGTTTTAGCTTCAACCAGACTCCAACAGAGGCATTTTTATGGCGCTAAACGTAAAAATACCTCAAAGCGCCTCACAATAAAAACTATAAAACCTAGGCAATGAAAATACTAAAATAAACTATAAAGTTACTTAAAGTGCTACAGTGACAAGTACTAAAATGCAAGTTAATATGCCAGAAGAAAACAATTAAAACCTAAAAACTTTAAAAAGCCAAATCAAAAGCATTCAAACTTCTATTATTTGTAAATACCATGTGCACCTTAAGAGTGCTGAAAGTACTCTTTCTCCAGCAGTAACTTATTTTGCTCTTTTGAATTAAGTGACAGAATTCTTTGATTAACTATCAATCCAAAACCATTTGCCTGAGAATCTTCCTAAATCTTCAAAAATCATTCACCGTGCAAGGAAGCTACTGCACCTTTTTTTTTTTGGTCTTAAGATTGTGCGGGTATAGCAGTAATTGGTTATAATGACTTTTGGCCGTCAATGCTCAACTGACCTTGGCCTCACTGCCACTTGCTTCTATATCCCACTGTGTCAGATGGCCGTCAGATACTGAGAGGACTCTGCTACCATCTCCCTGTGGCTCCCATAGCACACTGGACAATAAACAAAAAAATTGGGAACAGAAACAAATTTCAAGTCAATAAATGCAAAGTGTTTATTTTTAGTAAAACAAATATGTGTTGAAGATCTATCAGCTAAAGATTTTACTTTGACTGTACATCAGTCAAAACTACCAAGAAAAATGGTCTTAATGTGTGGTGCAGAGACTTGGAAAAATTTCTTTTGAAAAACAAATTGCACATTTGATTTAGGGTTACAAAATAAAAGTGAATCAATTATAGCTAAAGTCAAGACTAAGTAACCAAAGCTATGATATGAGGATTTGCATGTTGGAGGGTGCAACTTTGGAAGAAGTTTGCGGCTATACTTTGTGAAGTGAAGGAAACCTGGTTCCAATTTGGAACAAAAGAGAATGCAAGCACAAATTTGTTTATGTGAAGACAAGTTGAACACATTTCAACTCCAGTGGATATCAAAGCGGAAGTTTTTAAGACATCAGGCTCATGGAAACCGTGAATGGTGGACCTCAATATAAAGGAGAAGTATGTTTTGTGTTGGAAACCTCAGGATCTTCTCAGAAGCACACTTCTCATTTTAGAAGGAGTTACTTTTCGCACGGTTTAACAGAAGCTTTTCCTAAGTTGAAATTTGTTTTACACGTTAATTACCTGATGAAGTTGCCGATGTCGCTGTTGTCCAAGCGGCACAGCACCTCCAGTGGCCTGGCGTATGCACTTGAGTCATCCTGAATCTCTTGGTCTTGATCAGAGGGGTCGGCATCCGAGGGGATGCGCCAGAGAGCAGCACAGGTGGAGATCTTGCTATCTATGACTGCACAGGAGTGAGAAAAGTTACACAAGTTTTGCAGCAAAATATCACAATTTTTTGTTAAATACAAAGATCTACCATTAGATAACTGCTCAGTGTAATGTTTGGAGGACTGAGTAATGTTCATTTCAGAACCATTCAGGAAGCTTCAAAGTCAGGCTTAACTTTGTTTAACCAATTAGTCCTTGTACTGCCCCAAACCTTACTCCCTGTCAAGGTTTCTAACCTGCTAAAAGGATGGGAACAACGAACCACTATCGACAAACAAATTGGCATCTGACAATAAAGCGTCGCAACTTTACGAATAGAATAACATCACAGCCGTGTGTATTTTATGAATATTCAAACCAGCGAAAAGTTATTTGAATATTCAGTTGATGATCGAATATTCAAATATTCAAATATCCAGGACACCCATATAATGGGTTAATTATAGGAGCATCCAAGGGCAACTCGGAACTTTGGCTTACCTATCAAGAACAATGGACTGCTCTGTACTTGGCCATAAACCACGCCCACTTTGCACTGTCGGCAACAAACAATACATGCGTCTCCCTAATGCTGATTGACCTACTTTTATTGTAGCACGTGGTCAGGATGCTCTTGTTGGCTGGGCTGGAGCTGATGTTCCATATTTCACCATCTTTGTGCAGGAACACTGTCTTGTTGAGGATATTGTTGTCATCATCAAATTCAAGCAAATGAACCTATCAATTAAAAGATCAAAACAATCAAATCCACCTTTACAACAGTGCTTTACAATTTTCAAAATGTAATAATAATAATAATCATCATAATAATAACATGTACTTAAAAAGGCACGTATCCAACATTATTGGTGCTCGAGGTGCTACATCACTATTACCCTGCTCATTGGGCCAATAAAAAACTCCAATAACCATCTCGGCTCCCTGGGGAGTATACAGCTCGATGCCGCCATTTCGGCGCAAAAGCAGCTAACAGGGAGGAGAGAAGCAATGGGAGACAGAGTGCCTTGCCCAAGGGCACATGCACCATAACCCCAGGCTGGACTCGAACCCACAACCTGCAGAATTACCCACAGACTACGAATTCAATGCTCCAGACCACGAGGCCACGGCACTCCACTACTCATAACAATACAAATAAGATGAGTGATCCATACGCAAAAATATTTGCCTGGGTCTGGAAAATATCTGTTTGCAGTTTAATTGTGTGGTGAATTTGAACAAATCTGGTAACTCTATACTTCAATTTAGTCTATAGATAATGTCTATAGGCCTACTGGTCTAGTCATCTTACTAATTTTATGATAAACGAACCCTTACCTGATTTTCATTTTTCAATGACTGAGTCCCCACCAGGAATCTAATGACCTCAGATTCTGCAACCTGTGCAGTCAGCGCTCTGGCCTATTAACATGATAAACAAAAATTAAGGAAGTGTATATCTGGCCAGTCTGATTTAGCTGGCTTTTTAAGTATTAATTTGGTCTAGCCTACAAATGGTTGTTTTAGGCAATTGTGTAGTGTAGGGCCCCTGTTTTGTTTTGATCAAATTAGAGTCAAGGGTGTTTTTTTTTACAACTCAAATGACCTTTTCAACCTAAAGCAGACATAATGAAACCTTTTTTGTAATTTTTGAACAGTTTCTTGGGGTAGATGGTAAAAATTACGATTGTCCAATGCAGTTTACAGTTAGGGTGCAGTGTGATTCAGCGCGCCTTGCGCGTTCACGGTACATCGTAGATGTACGATCGCCCTGTTTTGCACGTGTCCGGAAACTGGACAAATATTAAAACCCACAGACGGCGAATATGGTCACCGAATTTTGTTCATTTCAATTTTTAGGAACTCAAGACATTAAGAAGTATGCTCCGTTTCAATTTTGTATTATTCATGTTGGGCAAAGGGATTATTTTACCTGAAACTCCAAGCCATAAATTACAGGGGCATCGTCTTCCATGTTGACAATTTGTAAGACTGGTACCTATATGCGATTTGCGTTTGCAACACCATAATCGCGTAGAAATTGGAAACCAGACAAGTTGACCACCATAAATTTGGAAGCACGCCCTCATTTGATCAAATCACGCATAATGTCCCATAATTGCTGTGTGTTTTTGTCGCTAAAGTGGCTTGAAGATCGTCCTTTTCTCGCACCTTAATCTGGTATGAACGGTATAATTTCACACTTACAACATATTTCGGTGTTAGTTGATCGTGAGATCGCAAGAAAGTACAACATTCAACTGCAGTTAGGTAGTTAGAACAGATTTTTATTCGGGGGAAGGTAGGAAAACAAAACCGCGCCCCCAGTTTTAAGTTTATGTACTTCGATCGTGTGTATCTTTTTTTTTTGGGGGGGGGGGGTGTAAGAGATATTCTGATATTGTGATATAATAAACATGTGTAGATGTAGGCCTAATTTACTAACATTCGATTGCCACTAGGAATGGTAGTAATAGGTAGACTTGTGGAAAGGGATTGTCATGATTGTTGCAACTGCTACATTTGATTTGTCTAAATTACTTAAGCCTAACCTTATTTTACATTTCAACAGTAAGTTGTGAACATTTTTCCAACCTTTAATACCAGGAAAACAGGATTAGAATGGATTCATCCAACGAGCTGTTCTCAGATCCCCTTGACTCCCTCCCTGTCAATGCGACAGTCGGTGACGTCATCAATTTGGACAGTGTCTCCCAGGACTCGGTCCCTCTAGATGACACGCTGAGCGCCATGAGCGCTGAGGGTATCATCTCTGAGACGGAGCCCACGGGAGAGGAAGCTGGGGCTGGCACAACTGAAGACCAACCCTCTGAGGAGAAACAAGAGCTCGAGGGGGGCCAGAAGGCCAAAGTTGGGTCGCCCAAACCCTTTGATGCAAGTCTCTTTGGGAATCTGGTCGAAGACGTGAGTGCAAGCTCTGCAACTGATTTTGCCATCGAGGCACCGGATGCCAGTCCCTCGAGCCTCGAAGGTGACAGGTGTACAGATGATGAACCCACCCAGGAGGAGCTGAACAGATCTGAAACTTCAGCCAAGGACATGAAGAAGCAAACATCTGTGGATGGTTTTGAGACCCAGCCCATCGGAAGTCCTGGTGGTCAGTTCCAGTTTGCTGAAATGGGTAGCCCCTTCGCCGAAGAGGGCCAACCCCAGAGCTTGGTAGCTGTGGAGACGGTGACAGCTCCTGGAGGGCAACCCCCCATCAGTAGTTTCTTTGATGAAGGGGAGGTGGCCGAGGTGGGTGACGCCGATGGTGAGAGCTTCTTTGATTCCTTTACGAGTGCTGGGGACGGATTCCCAAGCTCAGGATCCTTTGAAAGCCCACGAATGGATGAAGATACGGCAGCAGCCGTTGGTCCAAGTGAAGCACCAGAGGCAAGCCCGCAACCTCAACAGAAAGACTCACTCTTGCCATCATCGTCAAACTTGCCCCTATCTGCCACAGAGGGATCCTCCAAGGAGGTCCAATCTGAGAGCAACACTTCTAGGACCTCTCAGGATCCTCCATCATCCAAGCAGACTCTCCTGGAGCTTGCCAGACAGACTTCCGGCCAGCATAGCCCTGAAGTCACTCCAGGTGAACCAACTCCCAGCCAGCATTCCCCACTCACTGATGTCACTAGCCCCCATGTCTGCAATGTCCAGAACAAAATGGAAGGTGAGCCCTTCAAGGTGGCTTCCTTGAAGACCCAGTCTGGAGCATCTATTCCCATATCGCCAGAAGGCCTTGAACAACCACAAGGACTGCTATCGGATCAACAAGAGTTATCGCCTGTGCCTTCCACCAGTCAGTCCAAGACTCCCCAACCAGAGCCGAAACAGACCACCCCTCCCAAGCCGCAGCTCTTTGCACCGATGAGCCCCACCCAAGGAGAGGACATCTTTGCCGCGGCACTTAGCACAAGCCAGAGCGACCGCAGACATGATGCCTGGCTGTCCTCCAGTGCAACGCAGAAGGTTCTTGCCAATAGGATGTTGGCCTTGCAAGGGACGGAGTTTGTCGACAGAGCTCAGTTGACCATGCCGGGAATCGTTCTTGAAGACCCACAAGTAAGCAAAGATTGTTTTAATTGGCACTTTACACAATTTTCCACGTAAAGACAAACAAAAATTGTAATGTGATGATTAATTCATGACATGCAAAGTTGTAATGTCATTTCCATGTATTGAAATAGACAGTGGTATAATGAATAATTCATTAATGAATAATTAATTAATCCCAAACAGGGCGATCCAGTGAAGGAGTTAGTGTCTCGGTACATGGGGGAGGCAGAGGCTAGCAAGCGTGTGGCGCTAACAGCCAACCAAGTCACACATGACGAAGCTGGATTGAAAAAATTATTGGCAAGTAAAAATGTTTCTGTTTATTGATAGTCGGCCAATAACAGTGCGAATCAGCTGTATTTCTTTCACCACATTATGCTCATGTTCACTCATATAAGTCAATAATATTATGTACAATGATTATCCCACAATTTCACATTTCTGAGGATCTCAGGAATATGAAAAAAAACTGTTGACTTTGTCCAGGTTTTGTTGGAGAAAGTTTCATATCCTTTGAAAGAAAGAACCGTGATACCACATTATCCCACAAGTTGTGGCAAATCATGTGATATATTACGGCTGCAACATCATTGATGCAACAGTGTACATGTTCAGATTATGGTTGTGAATGTAAAACCATGTTTTTTTTGCAGTGCCAATAATGGAATGTTTTAGTATGAAACAGATTTTTTTAAAAGCTTTGGTTTTTGTAACATTCTGGTGCCACAGGGTCCAGTGGTAAAAATGTTGAAAGAGAAAGTCTTCATACTCATAATGTATTTTTTCCCTTCACCTCATGCAGGATACTGGCTGCTTGCGGGCGGCAGTTGATTTGACAGGGCTTCTGTTGACCTCTATGGGTCAGGGGAAAGGTCAAGCGGGGCTACCCTCCAAGCACACGCCCCAGTCGCTGCAGGTAAGACATAAATGTTTGTGCAGTTGGAAACAAGACTGTATTATCAACTGATGCATAAACAAGGACAATTATAAAAAATATGAAAAACAAATTTTAAAAAATGAAAAGAAAATCTGTAACAGCAGTTCAGTTACATAATCAGTTGTCCATCCAGCCAGGGTTACCGTTTTAGCCGAATTTTTGCTAAATTTGACAGAATTTTTTGGGGAAAAAACGAATTTGACATAAAATTTAGCAGAATGAATTTTTTTTAGCAGATTTCTAGCAGTATTCTGTAAAATTGGTGATTTGACAGAAAGATTAGCAGAATGAATTTTTTTAGCAGATTTCTGGCAGAATTCTGTAAAATTGGTGATCTGACAGAAAAATATGGCAGATTTGAAAAAAAATAGCTGATAAGTTTTTAAAAAGCTTTAATTTGAGGTTCCCTGACGTGTTTTAGTACACAGTAAAGTACTTTAGACCACTGCAAGCCAGGCTAGACACATGCAAATTAAAAAAAACTATAATAATTTCATTTATTTTAAAGGAAATTTGATAATTTTTATGCCCTGAGGCGGGGGCATCATCTTCTGTCTTGTCCCTGTCCTTGTGTGTGTGTGTGTGTGTGTGTGTGTGTGTGGTGTGTGTGTGTGTGTGTCACTTTTTTGCTTTCATCACGATAGCTCAAGATAAGATAGATGGATTGGATTGAAACTTGGCATTTAGTTTAGTTGATAGTGGAAGCCCCAAGAATTTTTTTTGATTGGAGGGCTACATGTGTCAGGGTCAATATGGCTAAAAAAAAAAAAAAATCAAATGCTTTCATCAAGATAACTCAAGATAAATGTGTCATCAAATTGAGCAGGTTATGTGGTAGTAGTATACTAGTGTCCCAATTTATAGTTTTTTCAAAGGGGGGTTAAGGTCAGGCTAAAAAAAAAAAAGAAATGCTTGTCAAAAGAATAACTCAAGGAAAACTTGATGGATTGTCATAAAGATAAAAACTTGATTTGTTGGGGTACGCCAGCTAGAGTTTGCTAGGGGTGGGCCCAAGTGTCAAGTTCAAAGGTCAATAAGTCAAAAGAAAAAAAAAGGCTCAACGTAAACAAAAGAAAGAAATGCATTAATGATACTCAAAACAAAGAAATGCTTGTCATCACGAGCACTCAAATTAGCATTGATGTATTGTCATGAACTCCCAAGATGCCTATTGAATTTGGGGGTTACAGGTCAAAAGTCATATAAATATGGCAAAAAAAAAAAATGCTTCAATATGGCTAAAACAAAAGAAAGGCTTGATTGAAATTAACAACCGATTGACAGGTGCTAGAGTTGGTGCGCCCAAGAAGCCTATTGAATTTGGGGTTACCAGTCAAGGTCATAATGGTCACAAAAAAAACAAAAAAAAAGCAAAATAAAGAAAAAACAAAAATAACATAAATCCCATCATACTTAACTCACCAAAGTGTGTGTATTCACATGAACTCAAAGAGATGAAACTTTTGGAACCCCCAAGAAAAAATTGGCTTGGGGGTAAGGGTCAGGTCAAGGTCAGAAAAGGGCTTAAGCAAAAGAACTTCAAGTCAAGATATACATCATAATACTTCATAATGCTTGTTATCATATGGATTGAAGTTAGATAGTTTGATATTCTCCAAGACAAGGCAGGTAGTCTGGATAGTAAGAATTTCAAGGCTACAATTAAAAAACAAAAGAAACGCTTGTCATCACAATCTCAATTTAGACTTGGTGTATTGTCATGATCACTTGAACTTGGTGTTACAAGGTGTACATCTCTTCTTCATCTGTTTCATTCTTTCTTGTCTTCTTCACATTTTTCTACACATTTAATTACCTAACACCTACCCTTTGAAACCAGTATGTAACTGAATAGTCCCTGAACCAGAGAACTTAAATTATGTAACATAGATTATCAGTGTGTCATTATCATAGGTATGGGGTGGCAGTTGGGGGAGGGTGGAGGGAAGACACACTTTTCTTGTTGTTTTTGTTTAAGGACATATTTATAACATCTGCATGCATGTGAGTATAAGTGTTTACAATGTATTTCGAGTAATAATAGGCAATTTCAAAGATTTTGTTAAATCTAGCAGATTTTTGAAGTGCATCTAGCAGATTTTGCCATTACCTTACGGTCACCCTGCATCCAGCCGTAACTGTGAACACCGGTTTTGGACACAGCCAATACAAGATTATACATAGTGAGATTGTCTTTAATTCCTTAAAAAAAAAAAATTCCCCAGATTTGGCTGACGCGCCTGGCTCTGCTGATCAAGCTGCAGCAGTACAGCATGGTGGAGGTCGAGTGTGAAGCCTTCGGCAATCTGGACAGGCCGGACCTCTACTTCGAGTACTACCCGGATCTATATCCCGGACGGCAGGGTAATTCTTTGTAGCAAACCTTGCACAACAATGAAAATAGTATGCTCATGAAACAACCAGTCCAATGTCTCTGCAGGACGCTTGTGAAATATATTTCAAAAGAAACAACTAGCAACTGTTTTCTATAAGTATGCATTGGCTCCGCAGCCGCACCACAAAACCACTCAATGAATCATCTGCAGATAAAGTTTGACATGTGCCAGTTTTAAAACGTTGAAACTATTTTTGTTGGAGTTTAGGAACCATGGTGCCGTTCTCATTCCGTGTGCTGCATGCCGAGTTGCCGATCTACTTGGCAAAATACCAGGACGCATTGAACAGGCTCTACCATATACTGGATATAGTTAATCAGGTAAGAAATAATCAGGAACCATACAGGAGAAATTTGAATAGAGTCTGTCTTACATAGTGATGCAAGTTTTGTTAATAACTTTTTGTCCTTTCTGCCTTTCAGATTTTGTTCAATCTTGAGAGTGGTATGAGTGAGTATGGCAGGGAGATCGAGCTGACAGAAGACAACAGACAAGGTGGGTGCAATATCTGTTTACACAGTCATGTTTTCTATGGTAACTGTTCTGATTGTGCCTCTCAAATTTTTCCTTTTTTAATAATTTTTTTTTACAGAAAAAAAAGCATTACTACTCATGATGTCCACTTCACACACAATAACAGCCAAAGTAAAAGAATGAAAAAAAAATAAGTATTTAAAGTAATCAAAGGAGAACATTATGGGCTCCATGACATTTAGCTGGTTGATGCTCAGGGATTTGTATTATGTGTACACGCAGTCAAAATTGCAGTCAGGCAAGATGGCATCGGTCGGTCACCCCCAACTGCACTTTCTTTGCCGGTGAGGGGGTACTTGTGAACGGAGCGGATACATGCAGACCCATTCCCAGCCCCAGCCCCTTGAACAGGAACATGCCAGTGACATTTTGAATTGGCCCATACAAAATCATTATATACATAAATGTACAAAAATGAAACCAGTTTCTGTCATTTTTAGCCCTCCCCTGTTCCCTCTCTGTCATTCCTCCCAAGGAAACCAATATTTTAAAGCCAAAAGTTGTCCAAACGTTCATTCACAATTTGGTATTATAACTAAAAAGCTGACTTTTGTATCTCCAAATCTTCCAGCATCGATCGATCTGTGGAGGTTTCGAGAAGTCCGGGTGCTATACTCAATCGGCAACTGCCTACTTTCAATGAAGGTACAATATTGATCAGTTGATTTCATTGCCAATTTGTGCAGCCACTGTTCGATGAAACATGTGGATTGTCTAGTGTAGTTAAGCCAATATTCACACGTCAGGGATTTGGTTGAGTAAATTGCCTTCCTAAAAGAAATAAGTAAAACAAAGTAAAAAAAAACCTCATGTAACTAATTGTAAACAAGTTTTAAAAGTATTTCATGTATCGGCCAATCTCAATATTTCCTTTATTTTGCATTATTTTAGGATTTCAATCAGGCTGCTTCTGTATATGAGACGTTACTCACGAAGGACCCCCAGAATGCCTCCAACCTCTTATCTGGCATCGGACGAATCTTCTTGCAGGTTGGTTGTTGTGTCTTCTTCTTGTGCCCCCCTTCCTAATGATCATGTGCAAAATCATGCTCCAGTCATTGTTTTTCAACCTTACATTCAATTTCATCCCTTGGGCAAGGCACTTAATTGGGTACCTGTGAGGGCAGAGATGGTTATTGTGATTGATTTTAGCTTCCTTTGCGCCGAAATGGCAGCATGGAGCTGTATCCGCTCCGTTCACAAGTACCCCCTCACTGGCAAAGAAAGTACAGTTGGGGGTGACCGACCAACGCCATCTTGCCTGACTGCAATTTTGCCGCGACGCGCAACCGTACCATTGGGTGAACATAATACAAATCCCCTGGTGTACGTGCGTCACACACAAGGAACGGTGCACGTCAACCAGCTAAATGTCAACCAGCTAAAATTGATTTCATTTTGAGTGCAGCTGTTATTGGAATCCAAACCAAAAAAACAAACATGAATGAATTTCAAATGGACCCCTGAGATTTTGAATTAACCACTATGATGATAAAAGTCATTGAGGTATCTTTTGTCAATAGTTGGGGGACCTGAAAGGTGCCCAGGGGGTGTACGCCAAAGCTGAGGAAAGCTACCAAGGAGCGGAGGATGTGACATCCCAAGCAAACATCCTCATGAATAAGTGAGTAGCAACTAAACTAGTGCTGCAGCCGAACCGCCGAACGGAACTAAATTTTGCCGAACATGGCACAACCGAACCGAACTGAATACCTGTCCTCATACCATTCCAGTTTATATCATTATGAGGCAGAAACCAGTCTATGTGCAAAGCATGCACTAGACTTGGTCCTACAAAGGGCCTCTAAAACATTTATTGTGCACGAAGACTATTAACAGGTATATTCCGCAGCAATTTGTATAGACGTTTTAATTTGCTGCCGAACCCAAACCGAAACAATGTTTGGATAACAGTTGCCGAAACCGGAACTGAACCGAACCAGGACCGAACCAGAACCGAACCAGAACCGAACCAGAACCAAACCCGAGGGTTCGCTTTCAGCACTAAGGCCAAACAAAATAAATGGTGTGTTTACGATAACGGCCTGAAAAAAATCCAGGTAGGTAGGTAGGGAAATAATTTTATTTTGTAATTTTTTTTTTCATTTCAGTTCTGCATGCCCATGCGTGTTCTTTCGCAAAAAAATTGTATAAAACCACTATTCAAGCATTGAACATATTCAATCGATACATTTCAATCCAAATTAATTTGTTTCGTCGGCCAGGGTTCTCCCCAGGATTTTTTCAAACATGTGGGGGAAGATTTGCTGTGATTCAACAACCCGAAAATGTTTGAACTTTAGAAGCTCTCTGGTGCATTTTAGAGCAAATCTGGGGGTCTTTATCTTAAGATTTGTCCTTGAAATTCAGAGGAGATCTTGTAGGTTATTAATATTTTTGTAATTAAAGAAAAAAAATCAAAATTGTTAACTTAAAAAAAATTAACATCTCACAACCTGTGTTTCATTGCCTCCTAACTAGAAAAGTATGCATTACATTTACATGTAAGTTTCAAATTAAGAAATTAAGGTGGAGAAAAAAACAACTTTTGCTTCCGATTACATGTCTTTCAAAATAGCGTCAGTAGGTCGAAAAATTATTTCGCCAATTTTTTTGGGTTCTGATTAATGGAGCATCATTCGTACTAATCATAGAGCAAGGAATCATGTTTATTTTGTGCCTGGATTATTTTCATTTGCGCCACGAAAATTATCAAGACTGGCTATCAGAAGTGATTAAAACTTGCCTCACCTAATTAAAAATATATATTTGAGGTCGGTGATTCCACTTTATACTTAACATACATCACGGCCGCTGGCACCACCAACATTCCGCCTGGCTGGCCGAACATCGCGCCGTGCTCACGGCCCGAAAATCTTGCACTACTGCAGAAACACGCTACGATGTTTCGCCACAAGTTCGAGCTTTGCAATCTCGTCATTTTAATGGAAAACACATAAACAGAAAGTAAAGATCACGTTCTGTGAATTAATTCGCAGAAATTCTCTTTCTCCAGCGATGTTTGTTTGGTAATATTTTTTACGATCCAACTTCGGCCCACTACATCATCATGCTGTATGATACGAAGTATGGACTGGAGAGAGGCAGTAGTCACTGGTTCCGGTCCTTCATCATAGCATTGATTCCGAGCTGGCGAAGGGAACCAGTGCACCATGCTGTATATTAGCTGGGAGCTGCTGATGGTCGATGTGTGCATTTTGATCACACATGCATGGGAAAAACAGGATTTTGGTCAAGATTTTGAAATAATGGCGTATGTAACGATCAAATTGTGCATTTTGATGACGTGTATGATAATTATATCGTGCATATCAGGGGCTAAAAAATGTGATCGGCATTTTTTTGTCGGCGTATCGGGCCGGCCGCAATTTCAGCGTATCGGGCAGATACGCAGTACGCATGTTTGTATGTGGGGAGAACCATGCCGTCCGTCGGCCAGCCAGGCGTACCCCGATGCGTTTGTGCAAAAATACTCGTACTTCGTAGTTTGAGAGTTCAAGTTTTGAGATCGTCGCGATTTTCGCACGTTTAACACAGGTATGTTTGTGTCAAATCATGGTCAGATTCAAGTGTGGAAAGTGTTTTTTGTTCGTGGCAAATAATTAAAAGTACTTGAAATGTTTGAAATTTGTCAATTATCAACCTTCAAAATGGCAATAAAAAGTTTGAGGTCGGCAATTTGGCCGAAAAAATTCCAGGTCGGTCGGGTTACCGTAAACACACCATTTTTTTTGTTCGGCCTAAACTATTTTATGCAAAGTTCTTCTAATTAAAAAATAAAAACAAGAAGGGAATCAGTGCTGAGTGCATAATTGTTGCAACTGTCAATCTTTACAGGGCCTTCATGGAAATGGCTCAAAACCAGTACCCCGAAGCAAGGAAGTCCTTCGATGCTTTGCTCGAGATTGATCCGGAAAATTTTACAGTGAGTACATAAACAAGAAAATGGAGATATCGATTAACAGTTTTGGATGAAACATGTCAGGGATGATGCTGTTTTAAAGGTGAAGGGGGCCCATTTGGGTGGGCATTCCACTCTTGAGGCCCGCACGCTCCCCCTCCCCCGCTCAGAACTTGGAGAATTTAAACGGACTTCATATTGTTCAAAACTATCATCAAACCCATTTAGTGCAAAAAATGAGGACCCCCCTCCCCCCGCCGAAGTACCTTTCTGCAAACAGGACCCTATTTTAATATACCACTGTCGAGATTTTACCCGCTAACCCATTGAACTCTTCCACACTCGTACCACTACATGTAGGCTATCAACAACCAGTCAGTCTGCCTGCTGTACATGGGCAAGCTGAAGGAGGCCCTCGCTCTCCTGGAAACGCTTGTCCACAGTGACCCTACCAGGTACCTGGACGAGGGCCTGCTCTTCAACCTGTGCACCCTGTACGAGCTGGAGTCTTCCCGCAGCACCCACAAGAAGCAGACGCTGCTGGGGTTGGTCGGAAAGCACAAGGGAGATGGTTTCAACATTGGCTGCCTGAAGATGCTGTAGACTAAAATCCAGCCCCCCTTATGGTCAGGGGCCAATTTCATAGAGCTGCTTAAGCACAAAATTTGCTTAAGCACAAAAAAAACTTTGCTTAATATAATCAGGTTACCCACCAAAACGCCATGCGATTGTTATGCTAAGTAAACAACAGCTAAATACCAGTCACAAGCAATGTACATCGAATGGCATTTTGGCCAATATCCTGATTATATTAAGCAAGGGGTTTTTTTTGTGCTGAAGAAAATTTTGTGCTTAAGCAGCTCTATGAAATTGGCCTGTGTCAATACTTTCAAACACCCTATAAAGGGTTATAAACAAGCGGAGTACTGGCAGCAAAAAGGTTAATTTTCATGAGGGTGAGCACGGTTGGAAAGATCCCCGATTGTCCAAGTTTAAAAAGCCAGAATTGAAGCTGCTGACAGTTGCTGTCCTTAATCGGTGACGGAAGAAGTTCAACTCGGGAATTGTAGTTGGAATAATTATGTATAACAATCCTTTCTATTGTGAAGTGGAATAAACGAAGAATCTGGTGTGCAACCCCTTGTAGCCCTTAATTTTGGATCAGGTAATTTGTCAAAAAGTATGGTGGTCCACATGTGCCATCTGTGTCGCATTCTTTTTTATCTCTGGCAAGGAATCAGTTTGATCGATTTCATGCAAGACTTTTATTCAAGGCTAGCTTGCGCTGTATAACATCTTCCTCAAACAAGATAGGTGCCGTGTGTTGCTTGGATGGTATCCAGAAGGAAGAAATGACCCCAAAAAGTGGGCGGGGTGTAATTTTTAAGCTCTGGCAGGAGCGTCTACATGCCACTTGATGGTTGGTCGGATTGTCTGTCTGTCCCTAAATTTGAGCAAAAGTATGGTGTCCAATATGTGCCACCGGCGTCCCATTTTTCACCAGAGCTTATTGTGCACTCGCACTTTCAACCCTCTGAAACTGTGATTTCATTTTGGCTTGCTTTAGCACTCGTAACGCACAAAAGACATGCCTGTATTTGCGGGTCGACAACAATTCAAAATTTGTCAAGTAATTATTGCATAAGTAAACGCGGGCAGATAATTTTGCTGGTATCTCTTTCAAAAGGGAATAGCGTTTGTACTGCTAGAAATTGGCAATTAAAAAAACGGCTTTTATAAACAATTATAATATTGATAAACTAATTCATTGAAAGCATTATGCCAGTTGAATTGTATGAGTATGCGATAATTGACTTGCATTTATTTATGTTTATGTATGCAAATAAACGCGCTCTGTTGATTTGCCGATAAATAAAAATTGTTCATTTCGTGAATCTCCCTGCCTACACATACAGTGTGATACGAGCAACAAATGCAAGGTAAATCCATAGTCTGTATTTTTCCCCCACTTTAAGGCATCACTTGCAATTACCCCAAAAGTAACCTACCGAATTCTTATTTTAAAAAAAATTGGATTAAAGATCGCACTGGTACTAAACAGCTTGCAAAATTATTCCGTCTAGCTTGCTGTCATTTAAAAGAAGACGAGAAATGTAGATGATTTTCATCGACCAGCCAATTGACAGATTTTTGGGGAAAAGAGTGATTTTAACGAAATGTTTCGTGAACAAAAGGTTGTGCACGGCTTTTCACTGCTTTCTCGAAAAGTATAAATCCACTGAACTGAAACTTCAACAGCTTGGGTTGATGTTATTAGTAGGAACGAAGTGAAGAGCAATCCTATTTGCCTTAAAATTACCAATTTTGTTGTTTGTGGTCAAATTTTAGAAGATATTACGGCCAGTTATAAATACAAGATTTACCCAACGAAGTGCGAATGAGCTTCATAATGCGGGCCCCAACGGAAACTTGTTTTTGAACTGTTGGGGCGTGGTGAAGAAATGGAATAAAAAGTCAGAGCGGGGGGGGGGGGTTCACATTATTTAGAATGTATTTCTATGAAAAACAAAATTGAGACAGAGCTGGAGGTGACTCAAATCGCCCTAAGGCTTTTGTAAACTTATTGCGGAGATGTATTTGGTTTAGATAAATTTGGTGTTATACCGAGGTTTAACCTCCATCCCCGGCCGGGTCACATTGTCGTCAATTCAAGTCCTTCATCAAAGTCGACTTATTAAATGCTGGCCAGAACTATACAGTACGTGTACAATAGTTGGTTGTGCCAATTCAACGCCGCAAGCGACTCTGCTTTACGTACAGTGGCCACAATGGGGTTGGCCAAATTTGTGACCCGGCCCTGTTCTATGCTTGCATGATTTTCTTTTGAATAAAACAAAAACTAAGGTTAAATTCTTTGCGCCGGTTGAGCCTGCGCAGAGCCGAGCTTAACACCGGTGAGAGTCGCTTCTAAAGGCATTTGCAAAGCGGTGTATTTACGTGTTGAGTTGAAAACGAAGGCTAGCTTATATATCTCTTTCATTTCAGTAGTTATCATGCACCGACGTTGTCCATTCGAAGACTTCTTATTTCTGTTAAATTGAATACATTCATGGTAATTTGATGTTGCTTTGGGTTTAAATATATCAATGTTTATTCGATATTGCCGTGTAAAAAGACCAGCTGTAACGCCGTTGTTTGGTAATTAAATTGGGTTGGCCTATTTGTGGTAATTGTGATGCAGCCTATTCTGCAATTGGTTTAAAATGGTTACGGTTGAGGTGGTCAGGATAGACAGATGGTTATTTTTGCCTTTCTCTTGCCTCTTGTTCACAGTCTGTTAGCCATGTTAAGTGATACCGCTGTGACGTGAACCTTAGTCCAAGATCTGAGCATGTCTGATCATTACGTGTACCAAAAATGACACATCAAGGCTCACAACAATTGTAGGTTTTGTCTAATTGGGTTGTGGCTTGGAATTTTTTTATTTTAGTTTTGTGGATTTGTGTCGGGGCCAGGAACGACCACAATCTTTCACGCATCTACTGCCAGTATCAACTTGAAGACCATAATTATTCTGTTCAGCAACTGTCCGGAAATGGCGCCATCTGGATATGTAGCTGCTTCGCCTTACGACCACGACAAGTGGGGCTGGGTCATGGTGTCCACCTTGTTCATCTGCAATTTGGTGGTGTATGGTAACTTGAAAGCACTGGGCGTCCTCCTCATTCCCATGACCAACGACCTGGACAGCGAACTGTGGCTTGTCGGCTTGATCGCCGTCTTCTACGGAATAATGAATAGATGTATGGGTGAGTACGAGTAGTTGCCTAATGAGAGAGTAACGCAGGATGACGTCATACCACCATTGTGGCTTTTCGATGAACACTAATATTCCAAAAACCTTCCAGTGGGAAATTTCAAGTTGTAGGGCCTATTTCCTTCATCTTTGCAGGGCCTGTCGTCGCAGCTGCATGTCGCCTGCTGGGCAGCCGTCCCATGATGGTGTTTGGTGGACTTCTTAGTACGCTAGGCTTCATGTTGACGTCGATATCAACCAGTGTTTTTGCAGTGGCTGTTTTTATTGTTGGATTATCAGGCAAGTGACTGTACCTGTTTGTTTCATCACTAGTTATCGTAGTGTTTCCCTGTAAGTGAATGTTGGAAAACACTTGTAAAAAGTGATGGTAAAAGATTAACAAAGTTGGCGATGAACTTTACCCTATCGAGTCATGGCATTGATGATGGAGCTTTCTGACATACATACCACCTAGCATTGTAATGGAAAACTACATCTGACAGAAAGAATTTTGTTCCCGCAGGTGTTGGTTCTGCATTTAGTCTGTTCATCAGTACTGCAACTATGGCTTCATACTTCAAGGAGAATTATCCTTTAGCTATTGGAATATCAACGATGGGTGTTCCTACTGGCGTGATGGTTTACGGACCCATGACCCAGGTACTTCTGGACACCTATGGCTGGAGAAGAACCATGCTCTTACTGGGAGGTATCTCCTTTCATCTGGTGGCGTGTGCTGTGCTAATACGACGCAATCCACCTTCCTCTGCACCAGACACGGAAAAATACCAGGAGGTTGCAGTCTGTGATGAGGAAGAAAAGCAGGACAGCAGTTCAAACTATCGTGAACATAGGGCGAGGCAGTGTTGCCAAAACATCCTGAAAGCAATCGATTTGGTACTGTTGACGGATGTGAGGCTTGTGTTGCTGATCTGCGCTGGATGTACGGCTTCTCTCACCTACAGAGCATGGCTGGTGTACATGGTGCCGCACGGGCAGTTTCAGGGCCTGAGCGATTTTCAGGCATCGTTTCTGCCCACCTCGTACGGAGTGGGTAACGCCATGGGCAAGCTGATAATGCCCTTCTTGCAACAGGTCGGTATAAAACCATCCATGACACTCGGGGCGTGTTTCGGGGCGAGCGTCGTGTGTGTATCGTTCCTCCTACACGCCTTCGTCAGACCTTTCATCGGACAGTTGGTTATTACCGGACTGGTAGGCGTTGGTTACGCCTTGACGTATCAAGCAAATGACGTTATGATACGGTTCCTCCATACCGATGACCGGTTTGTTAGTGTACTGGGTTGGCAGGGAGTGTTCGTTGGCGTTGCTGGGATACTCGGCGGATTGATATCAGGTTTGTTTTGTTACTTGTTTCGCCTTAGTTTGTAGATTTTACATTTACTTTTATTTGTTTTTATTCCACGATACCCTTTACCTCTCCAGGGAACAAAATCTCCATCCACTAATTTCAATGTAGACCCTACATCTCACCAATTTAAAAATTGATAAATTGATTCCTTTTTTTTCTTTCTGGATTTTTCTTTTATAAAATGACCTAAAATATAAAGTCATTTAATAAAACAATGAAAACTATTTATTTTATTTGTTCCACAGGATGGGTTTATGAGTGGACTGGCAGTTTCAGCATAGCCCTGTGCATGTTCAGTGGAGTGATATTGCTGTCAATTCCCTTGTTCCTGGCCGAGGCTATCTACGCCAAGCGAAAGGCACACTAAGAATGGATCTTTGGTGGTGGATGACCAAGGTTGATAGGACTTTCCTTAAATTTAAAATCCTGCTAAACACATTCATGTACACCTGTAGTTTGGTATAATGAGCTTCGATTTAATTAACTCATTTTTTGAGTATAAATTCAAGATTGATTAACCGTAAAAGGTTTGGGCTATTTTGATAATCTCTTGGCCGGGGGTTAGGGGGGAAATTTCCAAGATCTCGGCCATCGATCGACGAAAAATTCTGAAACTTGGTACATGCATAGAACAACTATTCCTAAACGAATTTCATGACTATATAGTCCAAAGTGTTTTGTAATTATGGCTTATTAAGTATTCATATACACTAATGGTAATTTTGCTCTGTGTACACTACGTATATAGAGAAATTCAGTTTTTACGGCGAGCCCCCCCCCCCCCTCCGCCGGCGGATTTTATCCACAACTTTTTTTGTTCAGCAATTATTTCAATAAATGGTTAGAAAGTTCTGACATTTAACCCCAATAAAGAAAACCCGCTCAAAAAATATTATATATTTGCAGCATGCATGCAGTATGCACAATAATGGTCAGTTTTAAAGAGCTCCCCCATTTGGAAGGTGGGTACAAGCCCCCCATTTTTATTTTACCGGAGAAAAAAACGTGTTTACTCTACTGCAGGTTACTTTATTTGTTATTGTATGGGCGAAGGATTTTAACGGCTCAGCCTTGAATATTGTGGCGGGAGTTGGCCAACCCAAGTCTGTTAGGACAAGTCTGACTCCTACTGGGGTGACAATCTTCACAAACCAAGGCTCTTTCCTAGACGAGAGATCACTCAGAGCGACCTTCAAGGCTACGGGTGCAGGTCCGTTTTGGTGGAAATCTACCGCTTGATTGTTAATGATTGCAAACTCTCCTGGGGATTAATTGCACAATGGACCTGTAACAGAGACACCTAAAACGGAATTGGCGGTTACCTATTTCTAAATTTATTCTACATGTTCATAATTTATTCTACATGTTCATAAATATCCACAATAAAATGAACATCAGCATCACCCACAACATCAATATCATTCCTCTTCATCTCATCTACATTAAATTCCTTACTTATTCCATTATCTACATCTTCTAAACGTTCATCAATATCCACATTGATGTGAACCTTTTAGTATCACCCACACTTCATCTAATCTAAATCAAATTCCTTATTTAATCTATTCAAGATCAACACCCCCATCCAATGGACCGATCCAGCAAGCACCGCCCTATGGTATTCTGACCAATCACAGCCGTGATTTATGTCCGAAATGCGTGCGCAAAAGTCCGACATGCGTGCACGCGCGTATGATGCGCGCGGCAGGAAAATGCAGTGTGGCATTGGAGAGGAGCGCGAGCACGTGTTAATTTGCCCACGTGCGCAGTGGGAGGGGCTTACTGGATCGGTCCATTGACTTGCCTGACCTATAAAGCCTGCCACACACTGTTTTACAACCTATTTTCAACCTCATTTCCAATAGTAAACCTTGGGCAAGAAACTTGCTTCCTGTGTAGACCAAATCGATACAGCAATCGAATCGGGATAGAGGAAGCACTATCCCGAGTATACAGTAGCCTGGCGCAGTGTTATACTTTCGTCGCCTTCTACCGCTGTGGCCCGGGTTCGATTCCTGGCCTAGTCCACGTGTGGATTGGGTTTTCAGTCCTTACCTGATTCCGTGCGTTTTCCCCAAAATAATTTCCTCCCGCTTCTAAAACTGTAATTTCTTCTCATTATCTTTCTTACAGGTTTCTTCCGGCTTGATCGAGCTACACTGCAGTGCCTTTAGGGCACTTTTGAGGGTTTCTTGGTTTCATTTCCACAAAACTATAACTAAATGAAATTTAAAAAAAGCAATATCAGTAATGGATATATAACGTGTACTTGGTGATTTTATTTCCAACATGCACATGTGTATAACATGTTTTAACGTTCAATGTGAATTATAACGTGCACTCCTCTTTGGCCCATCTTCACTATGGACCCACCGAGGCCTTTCGCTTAGCGTATAGAGCTTCAAAAACTAATAGGGGAATCGACAGCAATATCATTCCAGCAAACAAGCAGAGAGCCATGCTGAAACTTCCCGTCCACTCGTAAACCTGCCCTGAAAAAAAGAAAAGAAATGAAATTTCCTTTTAGATACCAGTGTCGGTAATATGTTAACGGTCGTGAATACATCACCAGTGCCATCTTAAACTTAACCGCTCCTAAATATACTTAAAAAGTAATCATGACTATTAAACGCATTCACATCATAAAGAAATAAACTTCTTGCCACAGGCTTGTATAAATATCATGATCATACGTCCATTTTCGTTCAATAAACAGTGTTAATCGGAAGCTTTATTGCTTAACTGAAAGGATATTAATCGGTACAGCAAAGTTACAATTCCTGCATGAAATGTGACAGAGGCCTACGGAAATTGTTTTAAGAGAAAAGGTGTAATGTAGACACATATCTCAAATTGTCAACAAACCTGATATCAATCCGCCCAGTGTCCCAGCAACACCGCTAAACATTCCTTGCCAGCCCAGTACACTAACCAACCGGTCATCCGTCGTAAGGAACCGTGACATGACGTCAATGGCTTGGAACATCACACCGTAACCAACGCCTACGAGTACAGTAAGAGCCAACTGTCCGATGAACGGTCTGATGAAGGCGTCTAGGAGGAGCGATACACACACGAGGCTCGCCCCGAAACACCCCCAAAATGTCATGGACGGTTTAATACCAACATGCTGAAAGAGAGGCACTATCAACTTGCCGATGGCGTTGCCAATTCCAAATGCAGTGGGAAGAAACGAAGCCTGTATGCTGCTGAGGCCCTGAAACTGCCCGTGTGACACCATGTAAACCAACCACGCATAATAGGTAAAATTACCTGCGGAATTCGCACCAGTCAGCAGAACAAACCTAACATCTGCCAGCAATGCAAAATCCATTGCTTCTATGATAAGTCGGCAATACTGCCGATCCCTTGCACAAGAGTCTGGATCTGAGCAACTTCTACCATCAGTATCAGTTTTATTAAGGCAAATTCTCCCTTCTCTCCATTCTCTGTCTTCGTCCTCATCGCTTACAGGAACCTCTTGGTACTGCTCAGTGTCTGGTGAAGAGGAAGATGGATTGCGTCGCATAAGCATAGCAAACGCCACCAGATGAAAGGAGATACCTCCCAGTAAGAGCATGGTTCTTCTCCAGCCATAGGTGTCTAGAAGTACCTGGGTCATGGGTCCGTAAACCATCGTGCTAACAGGAACACCCAGTGTTGATATTCCAACGGCGAGTGGGTATTTCTCTTTAAAGTATGAAGCCATTACTGCAAAGCCAATGAACAAACAAAGTGCTGATCCAATACCTGAAAAAAATGTTCAGAAAGCAGATTGCTTTATGTGGTCAACTTTAACAATCCATATGCATTAACGTAAGGCATAACACGCTGGAAAAGCAATGATAAAAATACGAAATGGTATTGAATCACTCGATTAACTTTATCCCGTCATTGGATTTGGCAACCTTCGTCTCCAGATCTACACCTCGGTGTCTGGTATTATGAACCAATTTCGAACAAAGTAATATACCTGCCAATCCAATAATAACAATGGTCAATGCCAAAACGCTGGTTGATATCGACGTCAGCATGATGCCTAGCGTACTAAGAAGTCCTCCCAACACCATCATGGGACGACTGCCCAGCAGGCGACACGCAGCTCCGACGATAGGCCCTACCGAAATAAAGGAATCACAAACAGTACTGACCAGGCTTTGGACTAGTGCAAATGCGTATCATAAATATGAAAGGAAAACCTAGATTTTACCACGGATTCGTTCAAATCAAATGACAATACAAGTATCAAATCTGTTATGGTGATTCTGTGAGGGGTATACGGTTATCAGATTCAAGCTTAAGATGGCGGCCATTTTTTTCTCAAAATGACTGTTATGGAGTGACATTATCCCTATTGTACGATGTGATTACGGGATATCAGTAAACCACTTTCAGTGAATGCTACTGCCGTCTTTAGAACAATGACCACTAAATCGGCTATCCAAAGTCGAGTTAGAAGGGACACACAGTGCACAACTCCGACAACCTGAGAGCAAATCAAGGCCTCTAGTACCATAATAAGTTCTTTTTCACTCACCCATGCAATGATGCATTAGTCCAAAGAATACTAAAACCCATCCGACCAGCCACATGTCGCTGTCCAGGTCGTTGGTCATGGGAATGAGGAGGACACCAAGCGCTTTCAAGTTACCGTACACCACCAAATAACAGACGAACATTGTGGCCACCATGATCCAGCCCCTCTTGTTTTGGTCGTAATTTTCAGATGACGCCATTTTCGGTTTTGTAATGGAATCAGCGTGATCACGCATGCTGTCAAGCTAAAACGGCTTATCAAGCGCAATTTGGGCGATTCACAATCCAGTGTGTGCACCACCAACTATCAGTTTGCCAAGGACAAGTACCCTTTTTAAGTTTACGGTTGACAAAACACGGCCTATTCAAGACTTAGTGAACGACACCATGAGCTTATTCGTTAGGTACACCGTGGCATAGCCTTCTGCCCCCTTTACAAAAATACCATTGACAAAAGAAAAGAAAAGGGCGAACAAAATACTCGAATCATATGACCGGAACGAAACTCCTGACTGGAAAAAAATAACAATTATTAATGTCCAGCGCCGCGACTTTGTCGATCATCTCCCACAATGCACTGGGGGAAAAAGTAATAGGTGCATGTGGCAGGCTTTATAGGTCAGGCAAGTCAAGTGGATGGGGGTGACTGGGTGTAGATCTGGAAATGGATAAAGATGTAGATAAAGGAATAAGTAAAGAATTTGACGGAGATAAGATGAAGTGTGGGTGATACTGAGGTTCCATTATTGTTGATATTGATGAACATTAAGAATAAAAATAGAAATAGGTATGGAAGTATAATATTTAATGAATGTATCTGCATGTAATTAAGAACTGATCATTTATAAAAGCGTCTCCGATTACTCAGTCCGAAACCAATTTTGTGTAATCTCTAAAAGGGTAGAAGGCAGTTTGCGTATGGACGACAACTTTGAAACTTTGAAATTATCTGTGGCTCCTTATAGGCCTATATATGATTTTTCTTTCCATCGATTGTTACACTTCAAATTGCTGTCGGTGGTCGTCAAATGAATGCGATTGAAAACATTTTATCGCGATGAATCTGCGCTCGAGGGAAACAGCCCAACATATAGTTATTAGTTACGAACAGCAAATGCAGAACGTCGCCCTGCAAACCTTTCCATTATTTGCATAAATTGGAATAATCCCGCGCGGTTTCCTGGCCATGGCCCTAAAAGGTTACCATCGGGCGATAACCTGCTTTTTTAGTCGATACGGTCCCGCATTATACCACGCTCGTGTGTAAAAACAAATAGGCCCTCGATAATGTCTACAGAGCATGACAGATGAGTTAATTATCACAATTCCATTGCGATATCATTGCAGCCGCGGCTCTGTTATAGTGCTTGTGGTCAAGGCTGTTTCAGATATGGTTTACTAGATTATACATGTCCATTTCGTCACTCGTTACTATACCTCATTCACAAAGGAAATAATTATGCATAAGATCAAATGCACAAAATTGTATGTCTATTCAATTGGACGGCTTTGATGTGCCTACAGAAACAGTGTATAGAAGTGGGGTTGAGGCGAATAATGAACCTGCCGCCTGTAACTGCATGACTTGCATGATATTCATCATGGAAAAGTTCACTCCCTAGGACAAGGCTTTAAGCGACAGTACGTGAGTTGGGACAGAAAAGTCGTCCCTTTGAACGCGTAGGCCTACTATCGAAATATATCATCATGTAGGCTCACTGTTGTCATCATCGTTGTGACTGGTGACTAATCATTTCCGAAGATGGCGTCATCTGAAAATTACGACGACGACAAGTGGGGCTGGATCATGGTGGCCACCTTGTTCATCTGCAATTTGGTGGTGTACGGTAACTTGAAAGCGCTGGGTGTCCTCCTCATTCCCATGACCAACGACCTTGACAGCGACTTGTGGCTGGTCGGATGGGTTTTAGTATTCTATGGAATAATGCATCATTGCATGGGTGAGTGAAAACCGACGTAATGGTCGATGTGAGGCCTGGGTTTGTGTGTGTCCCTTCGAACTCGACGAATTTGGAAAGGCGATTTGACAGAGGTTTTTAAAAATGGCGGCCATCTTGGATCTGAAAACTACTCCTTAGAGAATCACCATAACAGACCTGATGCTTTTCTTGTCATTTAAACGAATCCGTAGTACAATCTAGGTTGTCCTTTCATATTTTGTAAAACGTATTTGTTTAGTAGTCCAAAGCCAGCATTGGTTGATACGTCATGCCATATAATGTGATTCCTTTATTTCGGCAGGGCCTGTCGTCGGAGCTGCGTGTCGCCTGCTGGGCAGCCGTCCCATGATGGTGTTTGGTGGACTTCTTGGTACGCTAGGCTTCATGCTGACGTCGATATCAACCAGCGTTTTGGCAATGACCATTTATATTGTGGGATTGGCAGGTAAATTACTTTGTTTGAAATTGTTTTATAATACCAGGCACTGAGGTGTAGATCTAGAGGCGAAGGTTGTTAAAACAACTGAGGGGATAAAGTTTGCCGAGTGATTCAAATATCTTTCGGTGCCCGTGTTTTATTATTGCTATTCCAGCCTTTTATGCTTTACGTCAAGGTATCATTAAAGTTGACAACATCAAACAATCTGCTTTCTGAACCTTTTTTCAGGTGTTGGGTCTGCATTTTGTTTGTTCGTTAGCTTGGCAACAATGGCTTCATACTTTAAAGAGAAATTCCTACTCGCCGCTGGAATATCGACTTTGGGTATTCCAATTAGCATGATGGTTTACGGACCCATGACCCAGGTACTTCTGGACACCAATGGCTGGAGAGGAACCACGCTCTTACTGGGAGGTGTCTCGTTTCATCTGGTGGCGTGCGCTATGTTAGTGCGACAGGATCCATCTTCTTCTTCACCAGACACTGAGAAGTACCAAGAAGTTCCGGTAAGCGATGAGGACGAAAGCAAAGAATGTAGAGAAGGGATAATTTGTCTCAATGACAAAACTGATACCGATGGCTCAGATCCAGGCCCTTGTAAAAGGGCACGGCAGTGTTGTCGACTCGTCATGGAAGCAATGGATTTTGCATTGCTGGCAGATGTTAGGTTTGTTTTGCTGACTTGTGTGAAAGCCGCAGCAAATTTTACCTATTATGCGTGGGTGGTTTTCATGGTTTCGCACGGGCAGTTTCAGAACCTCAGCGAAATCCAGGCTTCGTTTCTTCCCACTGCGTTCGGAGTTGGCAACGCCATCGGAAATTTGATAGTGCCTCTCCTTCAGCAGGTCGGTATGAAACCATCCATGACATTTTGGGGGTGTTTCGGGGCGAGCCTCGTGTGTGTATCGCTCCTCCTAGACGCCTTCATCAGACCGTTCATCGGACAGTTGGCTCTTACTGGACTCGTAGGCGTTGGTTACGGTGTGATGTTCCAAGCCATTGACGTCATGTCACGGTTCCTTACGACGGATGACCGGTTGGTTAGTGTACTGGGCTGGCAAGGACTGTTTAGTGGTGTTGCTGGGACACTGGGCGGATTGATATCAGGTTTGTTGACAATTTGAGATATGTGTCTACATTCTACCTTTTTGTTAACAATTTTTGTTTGTCACATTTCATGCAAGATCTGTAGCCTAACTTTGCTGTTCAACTGAACAATAATTCTCTCGAGCAGATTTATTGAACGAAAATGTATGTTGATATCTAATAGTCTGTGGCAAGGAGTTTTTTAGTTTGCAGTTTTTCATTCGACAATTGTTTTGTTGTTAATGCGTTAAATAGCCATGATTACTTTTTATGTACATTTAGGATAGGTTCAGATTGAGATGGCACTTGTGAGGTATTCACGGCCGTAAACATTATTACTAGCACCAAAAAGGAAATATCATTTCTGTTCCTTTTTCCAGGGCAGGTTTACGAGTGGACGGGAAGTTTCAGCATGGCTCTCTGCTTGTTTGCTGGAATGATATTGCTGTCGATCCCCCTATTAGTTACTGAAGCTCTATATGCCAAGCGACAGGCCTCGATGGACCTTCAGTGATGATGGGCCAAAAATATCGTCAGCTTTACACAAACAGCGATTTCTTTTTATGCAGACCTCGTTTTCTTACAACGGGGGCCATGCCCCCCCCCCCAAAAAAAAAATTAATTAAAAGAACCGTTTTTTTAAGTGACGCTGCAAAGAGGCAGCCACTGTGTACGTCAACATATTTTGCCAGCAACAACTGGTTAAAGTGGTCAGATCGCAAAACGGAGCATCTAGAATTCTAGAAAAATGCTGGGATTGTTGCAGTCGTCCTTCCTCCATGGTGAATCGAAAATTCTGAAAGAGACGCTTAAACTGCTTAAAACTTTTCGTGTGTGACTGGACGTTTGTAAACACTGGCAATCGTGGACTAGGGACAAATGAATTGGGGCACAAACAAAGGGTCCAAGATTGACCGAACGACCACGACTTAAACTTTTGTAATCAATGAGTTGTTGCTAACAAGTTAGAATTCGTTGATGTTATATGTTATATTGATGTTATTGGGTGGCATGGGTGGCTTGTGCGTGAAAGCGCTCGCCTCTCACCAAGGTGACCACGATTCGAATCCTGGCCGCGGATCGCATGTGAGTAGAGTTGTGCGTTGGTTCTCTCCTGTGCCACGAGGTTTTTTTCCCGGGCCCTCCGGTTTTCCTCCCTCCGGAAAAATCAAACACTTTCGATCTCAGGCTGTGCTCCGTGGTCATATATGGGTCGATGTGGCCGGCAGCCATAGGCGCCTTTACGTGCCAGCGGCCAGACCACATTGTAGCCGCGCCCTTCGCAATTCAGCATACCAGCTGCGAGTAAGGATGATTAGCCTCCCAAATTATTATTATTATTATTATTATAGTAATCCTTTATTTATTGTTAGGCCAGGCTGAGACTCATTCCCAAACGTCAAATGATGTCCCGCCTTCCCTCCCGTCTTCGATTTATCCACGGCCACTTTTCTATTTTGCCGCCTCCCCTAAAACCAAAAACAAAAACACACTCGCTATTTAACACACACATAATGGGTTACATACGTAGTGTGGACATTTCTTTTCTTTTCGAAAAAACCCTTGAGAAAAACCTGTGGAAAAAAAATTCATTTTACTCACACTGTGAAAACTCTTTCAACCCAATTTTTTTCTACGATTCCCTTTATTAGTGTTTCTCTTCATTTTGCCACAAATAGGCCCAACTCCAGAAATGCCTGTAAACCTGTTTTCCAGAGAGGAAGAACCATTCGCTCTTTTCACACTTCCGCCATGTGCATGCAGCAACTTTTCCTAGATCCTCCTCGGACATTTTACAGCCACATGTTATTCCAATTCATTAACCCGTTCACGTATCGGCTCAAAGGTTCACCAGTTAAAAATACCTGCATGTATAGCCGCTTATTTACTTAATCAACGATTAATACTCTAAATAATTGTGGTATTGATAAAAACCTATATATTTGAATACTTTTCAATTCTATGTTTGAATATTACAAAGTTGGAAGTACAAAATAATTGATTAATGTATAAAAGAAAGCTCTATTTATAAGTGAACCAGCACTTTACAAGCAGATAAAAATGTCATTTTATGTTTGTATTTACAACAATAAAAGAGGTATCGCATTATTTTCATTCTTTCTAAAACCCTGAACTTGAAGACTTATTCGGACAAACGACACCATGACTATTGGGATCATACTAAATACATAATAATTGATAGGTACAACATGAAATACATTAGGTTAAATAATATTTAGCCAAAAACACGTACCGCATGTCCTAATACCAAGTAAAAGGACATGTAGGTGTAGGGGTAAACACATGTACTTGTATAGGTCCACATTTCATGTCACAACGCCATTTTTACATTCGATATTTGAACTACGCATGTGTTGAAAATAGTGCGTCGTAGGTCATTCGGAATAAATATAGACCATGATACATTTGTTAACACACTGATGGATGTTGTGGTCACGTGGTGCCAACTTAAGCAATCGGTTCTCTTCTTCAATGCATGTATATCTCTTGAAATGTGAATGGTGTAAAAGTGGTGAAAAGAGACTGTTTAATGCGGATGCAAAAGATGCTTAAATGTTTGGGTAGCCCGTTGGTATGACGTCACAGGACACGTGGTCTGTAAAGGGCCATCTCCGAGGTCGTACGTGTTAGTTCTGTTTTATTCTTTCTGCACTTAGTATGGTTAGTTCCAAAAGGTTTTCGTCGGACATCTTTATCCCGAATGACCTTTGACCTCGTTGCTCATGAAGGGCAATTCACGAGGGCATCACGCACAGTTCTCAATCGGGTGGGCATATCAGTGTTAATGATTACAGTTTGGTAGCAACTGACGCACGTTGGTCTCTGTCAAATCTGGAATCCCCATCTTCAGAGGTAACATTCTCTGGTGAGCCCCACTTGCCAGCGTCCATTTGTTCATACTGAGAGACACGTTTGCCTGGTTGTGCTTTATCCCCTTCAGAAGGACTTTCATTGGTACCATGCTCTGCGGAACCGTCAGTGTCGTTCACTGTGGATCCACCTGTGCTCTCGTAAATCGGATTCTGTTCCATGGGTGGCAGAGGTTTCATATCCTCGTAGGCAGTGTTGGGATCCTTCCAAAACGGATCGTCGCCGTTGCTGACGCCGCCTTTCCCCGACGAGAAGGTGGACATCTCGTGGTGCATCGGTCGTTCTTGGTTGACGTACTCGTTCTCGACCACTGGCGGACGAGTCTCGGAGGCTAAGAGGATGTCTGGCATTTCGGCCTCTGGGTCATCACCGGCATTGAAACCCGAGTTCAGGAGTGTCACGGGGGCTAAGTCGTCCGGCTTCAGACTGATGTTTTGGTTTGCGTTCCCGGATCGTTTCCTGAAATGACAAACAAGTAAGGATAAGATTGTAAGTTTCTTCCCGAATCTGAAATGACCACAATCAATCCATATCATCAACGTTTCGTGTTGATTCCCAGTGAAGTTTGTGGAAGAATATTCGTGGAATAAACAAAAAGGTATCCACACAATTATCCTGACGAAGGGCTACGAAGGAGACAGAGGGAACTGGGAAAACACTTGACCAAGTTATTACAATCGATCTGAACTGATGTTTACAGGATAAAAAAGCGGGACTGATAATGTTGAAACACCACTGTTTAAAACTCCAAAGGGAGAACAAAAATTCGAGAAAACGGTCAATCAAACATTCACTGTGCCAATGCCCTTGACATGTAGTGAAGGCCGAAATCGTGGGTTAAAAAAAGAAGAAGATGGAGCTCCGTGCGCCGACGAAAGAGGGCGCCCTTTTACCTAGCAACGACGTCTCATGGGCGGGACATTTTGCTGGTTGACGCGCACCGTTTCTTGTGTGTGACGCACGTACACCACGGGATTTGTACTATGTACACGCAGTGGCCGCGCTTCGCGGCAAATGAGTTGCTGTCAGGCAAGATGGCGTCGGTCGGTCAACCCCAACTGTACTTCCTTAGCCGGTGAGGGGGTACTTGTGAACGGAGCGGATAGCGTTGAAAGATTTCAACAACTTATTGGCGTATCTTACCTTAGTTTACAGGTAAGGGCGGCGATCATGATGATCACTAGAAGAAGGAGGAGTCCTGCTGCCCCACCGATGATGTACGGCAGGTAATCTATTTGGGGGGAAAACACGTAAGGGGTGAAAATCGTACTTCTGCTTTTACCTTCATTGTGTGGTCTTTGCCGCGTGTTTTCAGTAGGCCATAATTTTGAGCGAACTTTGCAGTTACAATTAAACAGACATGAATCCTGGGTTATTTACGTAAGTTCTAATTTTTTTCTGATGAAAAACAAAATGACATTTTGACAGTCTTTTGACAATCTTTTTGTAGTAAAGTTTTCACTGTCTCTTCCCACAAATCGTTGGCTCATATGGCTCATTTGAGGTTTCTTATGTTTTTGGTTTTTAAGGATGTTCAATAATCAGTTTTAATTTCGTGTGTAATTCAAACAGGTTGGGTTTTGGACGAATTTATTTACAACGCACCTGTTATGGATGTTCGGGGCTTAGTTGGGACAACCTTCACGGTAGTTTTAGGAGTTTCCTGCTTGGTGGTAGGGTCGGGCTTGTTCGTTATATATGAACTGGTAGTTTGCTGATTGACCGTAGTAACATCTGAACTGGTAGTTTGAGGTTTGGCTGTGGTAACATCTGAACTGGTAGTTTCTGTTAATCGAACAAATAATTCATAAGCATCCTTGCACCTTTAAAATTTAAAATCTGTTAAAATATTGAAAAAATTTACGATGCGTCTAATTTGCTCTGGGTGCATTTCATCTGTCGCTTTCAAGTATCAGTAAAATGACCAATTTTAAATCAAATATAGATGATAAACATCTTGGAAATAAACGTAATAAACACTATTTGATTAAAGGTAAAGTGTTACCTAATAACAGCGTCGTGGATGGCTTTTCAGTTGTGGGTTCCTCTGTAGTGGTTGCTGATGCTGTTGTGGTTGGCAGTTGAGTTGTGGTAGGCTGTTCAGTTGTGGTTGGCAGTTCAGTTGTGGGTTCTGTATTATTTAACGAAAATATCAAATTAATCACCTTTTTTTTAACCAGGACAGATAGAAGAATTATTACCAAATCATAAACAAAATGTGTTTCTTATTACGTTAAACACTTCTTTTAAAAAATAAAATTTCGATATAATTTTATCTTCTCTCCCCCAAGAAAGATAAGTACCACGAAAGAAAAAAAAGACTTTCAAAGTCCCCAGCAAGACTCATATTTTTGCTGGTGCCAGAGGGCCAGCCTAGTGTCATCTTTGCACCTCACTGACTCACTGAATGACTGACTGACTCACTGCCTCTTTGGAACCGGGCAGTGCTATCGTATGGGATGACCCTGTGACACCAAATGGGCTAAATCCGGCCCAATTGGGAAACACAGATGCATGAAACGAAGCTTCCAGTGAATATGCAATTCGTGAATCTGAATTAATTGAATAGACATTTTGAGCGCTCTGGAACCGCCTTTACTACGTTGTAAAACAAGTTGGGCAAAATGGGTTGATTATGAATATCGACCAATGTTGGTCGAATTATCAACTGCCTACACTCTTGGGCAAATTCTTCCCAATAGTTTGACAGGTTTGATCCAATTCAACCAAATATGAGGTAATTTCATACCAATGCTGGGTAAATTACATTGCCCAACAATGTTTTATCCAACCTTTTAGCAGTGTATTCTTGCCTTGTCTTGTGTAATATCAAATTAAGTAAACAAACTCTTGAGAACAGTGAATATATTCCTACCTGGAAACACGCCCGTATAATTACAGATGGGCAATTTATCTGATGACCACGTGCGATTGGTGATACACGTCAATGTAGACTCCCCTACCAGCTCGTACCCAGGCTTACATGTGAAAGACAGTGTTTCACCAACTCCGACACCTACATCCGTCACTATGGCATTAGGGACCGCTCCAGGGAAGAAACAACCAGGATTCTCCAAGGGCTCTGTGAATAAATCATGTTGATAGTCACACACCATTAAAACTGTATACCGCCCTCTTATGATCATATAGGCCATGCATGCGCTCTAATTCTGCCTGATATTTACCATTTCCAACGGAGGCTCCTCAGACTTTACATAAAATCCGTAAGATGTTAAGAGGGGGACGTTCAGTTAGTCTCTGCCATAATTCTCTTACCTTCAAATTCATAAAGCTTGATTCGGAATTCTCCGCCACAGGTCTGGCTGTTATCACCAGTGCAAGGATCTGAGCAGTTCAAAAGCATGTTGTCCAGTTCAAATCCATACACGAATGGTTTCGCGAAGGCACCTCCACAGAAACACTGGTTGCCACCTTCCAGGCCATAGTATTGGAAGTTTTTCGCTCTGCACAGTGATTGACAAAGTTGGACGGTCATCTCGCCGCTCTCGCAGTATCTTTGCTCTGATCCACAGGAGGTCTGACACACGTTTCCCATGTCATCGCATAAGATGAGGTCTGTCAAGACACGGGGTGTCTCCTCACCATCACCATCGAGGTAACAACCCTTGTAAACGTCATCTGGAACAAAAAATGTTACCAAGTCACAGATGATGTCACTAGGGTCATTGTCTAAGCACGGGTAATGTCACCTAATGTCGCAGATTATTTCATAAAGTCACGGATAATAAAGTCACGGATAATGTCACTTGATGTCGCAGATTATTTCATTAAAGGCTGTTGCCAAGTCATGAATAATGTCACCTGATGTCCCGTATGTCACCAAGGCTACTGTCAATTGTCACAGATAGTGACATGACGCCCCCGTATGTCAACGAGGCTATTTGTCAAGTCACGGATACCGTCACCTGATGTTCCCGTGATCCCGTCATGTCACAGATAATGTCACCTGATGTTCCCGTCATGTCACAGATAATGTCACCTGATGTCCCAGTATGTCTCCAAGACTATTGTCAAGTCACAGATATTGTCATTTATAATGTCACCTATGTCACCAATAATATCGTTGACTGACACATGAGGGGAAATTAAACTCATGAGAACTTTCTTTTTGGTCCAAGTCAGATGACTGGTATTTGTTCTGCACATCTCCCACCTCTTAATTTCTAATGTCTTTTCTCATATTTTGTCAAGGGAACCCACTGAAAATAATTCGTTATTCTTGTGTGGTATATCTGGTCAAATGCGGATTAAAAGTTTCTCTTCGAAAGATGTTTTCGAAAAGAGGATTATTCGAAACGAGGACTTCCGTGTGGTGTTAAAGCTTGAAGTGTATGGACTTCAGAAAAGTACATGCGTAATAAAATATAAGAATTATTGTGACCCTGGTCTCGTCACTGGCAAAAATTAAAGGTCACTTGAACACAATGAAGCTGTGAGTGTTACCAGAGGGCTAGTTGCCCATACGCAAAATGCATTCATCCAAAATGAATATAAAAGTCTGTTGATTGTGTTGGCCCAAGTGAACCATGCATTGTCCATTGTGTGTGTATCCGCCATCGTAGGGACAGTCTGTGAAAATACCTTCCCCTAAAATATTATGCAGTTGTGGAATTCACTTCTTCTTTTTTTTTAAAAACGTATCAATCGTTTAAAAAAAAACTCAGCAATTTCAATTTCTTGTCTTAGCATTCTTATTCGTAAAATGAACTGTTGCAAGTTTCAAGGGCTGGGGAGGGGTGGGGAGGGGTAAAATACAAGCGTCCAAAATGAAAATAATTTTACAAATAAGAATATTCAACAGTACAGTGATTCCGAAAACTAAGCCTGACCAATTCACTTCAACGTTTAAACTAGTGTTTACGACAACTTCACCAAAATCAACCCTATAACGGCAATTTCAAGTGCTTTTTCTGCGTATTTTTATTCGCTACAGCGAGCACAAATAAGGCACACCTTCGCTCCTCCAATGGAATGACGCGAGCAGCGGGTGACTCATCACCGCGTACGGAGGGAGTCCCCTCTAACAAAATACTGCCCCACCTGCTTCATTTCACTGATAATCAGCCGCCGCGCAAAACAATTTTAAAGGCATATAACATTGAACTATATTCAGTGAAAAATAGTTTGCCATTGATGGGCTTCTTATATAGCAGCGGATTTTGTGACACTGTAGATTTGTGGGTTTTTTATATATCGTTCATTCTTGAATGGAGAGCAGGAATCGAGTGTTTGTGATTATATAAATCATTCCCGTATTTTGAAAGAAATATATCTTTCTTTTTTTTGGTTTTCTCAATGTTTGTGAGTTGTCTGATCGTGGGACACAAAATACATATTTTTCTTTTTCAAAACAAAAAATGAGAACGGTTGTCAGCATGTTATCACCTTTTATAAAATATGTAACCATGTCAAAAGGGAAACGTGTTATCGTTGTCAGTTTATTTTGATGCATGCAACTCTCTTTCTATCCAAAAACGCATGGTTTTGCAAACACGTTTCAAGGTAAGCAATGTTTTGTTAGTTTAGCCAGGTGTGGATCGTTGCTACCCTTCTTCAAATTCCTTTTATTTGTCATTGTCTTGTTCTTACATTCTGTCTCTTGAGTTTAGGCCTGGCGACTGAAGGTTACAGAATTATAAAGGTGTGATTGCAGTATTCATCGGGAAAAAGTTATGAATCGGACTTGAATATTGAAGCCCCTGAAAAGCTGCTTGTTCATGGGTCAGTACAGTATTCGATAATTTAAAAAAAAACCGGTGAGAAAGCTACGGCCATTACATGAAGAAGAAATAATCAGTATGAAGTAAATGCAATTTTGGAAGCTACTGTAATTCTGGGCATGGTGTAAGCCTGTGGGTGAAAAAAACTCTTGATAAGTTTAGTTTTGGAAGGGAGTCATACAACTTGGGTTCCATAATTTACTTGCTCTTGAATAAAATTTAATGAACGACATTTACGATGCTTTTAGGAACGAATTTACGAAATGATACAGAAACCCCAATCTTTCCTTCGCCGTCCCGGCCAATCGAAACTTAATTATGAAAACTTCCGTTTAACGCAACTATTCCATAGGAATCGGAACTTTGTTTTCAGAAGTAAAAAGTGAAATGCTTCACATGTCCATTGTGTTACAAAACGTGTTGTACCTATTCGGTCAGTCACAACAGTCGTTCAAATCCGCAAATCTGAATGGGGGATCGTTCTAAATAAGATAAAAACGATACTAACTTGTTGAAGCATTGACAATTTAAGATTTGAACCCTTAAAATCAGTCATAGTTCAATCTTGGAATTGAAATAATCTTTTTCTCGATAAAAGACTCGCTCATTAGCCACTAAAAAAAATCCATGATAACACGTTGGACGTTACCAGATTTGTTTAATGAAACTCAATTATGTTTTCAGTTTTCACCATGTCATTTCATTCTGTAATCTACTTTAATCCTGCACCAGGGTGTGTGTGGTGCAGTAAAATGGCGTTATTTGTTTTAAAAATATTGCTTTTCAATCTGTTAGTCCAAAATGAAAAGGCGGAATTACCCACTAAAACCTACATATTAACTTGCACTCACCTGAATTTTGACAAAATCCCAGCGGAAGTAGAAAGCAAACCACAGCCGCAACCACAACCCTTTTACCAATTCCCCGCTCCATATCTGCTGTACCCGAGTCGAAATATACCCCAAAAGTGGTCTGAGAAACTGATTCCACCGATGTCGCTAAAATCCAGTCGCCAAATGAGGGAAAATGACTCTATTTTCCGGCTTTCACAATAATCCGTGTCAGTTATTGGATCGTGTCGTACATCACGTGCAGGTCGCTAACTATATACTTTGGCAACTACCTGCTTTATATCGTCACCCCAGTGCTAAAAGGTATTTTTGCACGTATGTCATACTGCGGTGAAAATGCAATAATAAGCCTTTTTTGTCTTCGGTTCGGTACTTTTTTGGACGCACTGGTAATCCCACTGTCCTTCCGGGCTCGAACGAGGTATCGGACTAGCGGGTGCTATCGTGGGTTTTACAAAAGTGAAAGTGGTGAACAATACACATTTTTTGCTCTCAATACCAAATATCCGTAGGCAAGTTCACCATATTTTAGATACCTTTGTTGTGACTCGGTGCGTCAGTTCTGCGTAATCTAAACAAGTTCCGGTTGGGAAAATGCAATTTAAAAAAATGCAGTTAGAGTTGTTACAGAATAAGACTTATGACGATTGTTCATTGGCATTTCCTAACACACAGGTGGGTTGTCGAATGGCTGACATATTTCCTTGTTACTTAGCAACTAATGAAACTTCTTAAGTTCCTGCAACTCTTTTCGTATCCACGATGTACAATCAATTTCAAACAAACATATAGCCAAGATTTTTAAGTAAAAGACGAAAATTTTTGTCGATGAACTTCTTATAAAAAAGTTGGCAAGTCCAAAATCGGTAGGGAGGAAGGACACCGTCTGAAACTAAATGACGATGTACCAAAGTACCACAAAACACGCTTTGCGTCTTTACGGGCGCACCTTCATCGCTAAATGTACAATGTTTGAGCCAGGTTCTTTAAATCCCTCCCCGAAAAAAAATTAGTTGACCTCGCAAAAGAAAAAGTGTCAATACTCAATACATGTGAATGTAGTGTGAATTGTATGAAAAGACAAGAATTAATCTTCCGTTCAGCTTCAACTTTGCACTTTGCAGAGGAAGTAAGCATGGAAATCTTTGCATTCGACATCAAAAAAAAATAATAATAATAATACAATCGTTCATGATGGGGGTGGAATGCATCCGGTAAAAATGTTTTGTATTCAACGACCATGCTTTAAAAAAAAGTTGGGCATGTACCAGTCTATAGTCTAAGGCTTCACATTGAAATCACTTGGCTTCACTCTCATGTGCTAAATGTTAAATAAAAGTCTCCTTTAATAATCGAATGAAGACCTCAACATTGACTGGTAAAATACTGAGGACCTTGTCTTTGCCTCGTGTGTTTCTGCGCTCGAGGTCCAAATCTGGCCCAATACTAGACTAAACCAATTCAATAAAATATATCATGTTGGGTGGAATACATCCGGTGAAAACGTTTTTGTATTCAACGGGCATGATTTAAAGTTGAATGTGAACTTGTACTATAAAAGACGGCGCAAAGAGATATTCTCCTTATTTTACCAAATTCTAAAAGAACAAAGTATTATTCATCCGCCCCTACACTGTGCGCAATAAAATACACAAACGTAGCACCCCTGTGACGGCACAGTGTGTGTGTGTGGTAAAAAAAATTACTCAAAAATTCCTTTCATTTGGATTGTGCAAATGGCTTTCTTTGAAGCTCTTGTTGCCTGCATGCATCATCATACTTCTATGATTCTAGATAATACTTTTGAAATGTGTGGTGACGGATGGCTGAGTCACTCCCAAATCTGGGTAACTCCCGGGCCCCGCTTTTGTACCAACCCAAGGCTGCCCCTTTCTCCCTCGCTTTTTGTTGCCTATTTACCAAACTCTCACCCCGTCGCCAAAATATGTAGCCCTTTTTACACCCCTGTGGGTGTCAAAGGATATTCAAATGAGCACCATTCACATTCAAATTTTTTAATCTTTCCCGCAAACCACTGAACCAGAAAGTGTAGTGACGTAGCCTGGGCTATTATGGCGTATATATGTGTACACCCATGGCCGTTATCCACAAGAGCTTAATATATCACGTACCGTAGCGCACACAGTCAAGAGAACTTGATAGTGTCAACAAGTGGTTATGTCGACGGAAATGTCATCGAAACCTTGCATAACTTAAGAGAAAGGAACGCCAGTTTCAGCTGAATAACCCGTAAACTTTACGAACTGGTACCGGCATACTCATAGGAAGGAGTGTGAGGGATTTAACCTGAGGATCAACTGGTTTTCACCCGTGTGCCTATACTAAGAGGAATTTGTTGGAACGAATTGTAACTGTCTGCAGTAATAATAATGAAGTGGAGAGTGGATGCGCACGTTTTGGTAGCGGTTCTGCTTTGCTGCTGTTTTCAATCAGGTGTCAGCCAAGACCCAACAGGTAAGATAGAAATGTTCATGTCGTAAAAAGATTAAGACTTTCTACTTTACAGGTGCTTGTTAATTAAATCATAAATGTTTTTTACATGCAACGTGGAGGATGCTTTTTTTGACATAAAAATGACATGACTTTTCTTTGTGATATATTATTAGGTTGATGTCATTAAATATCGAAAATATAGGTTTAAATACGTCAGTTTCTCCTTGCTCTTGATTTGGAATATCTTTTTTATTGTTGATAACACACATATTTTATACTGATAACAATGAAATTTATGTTTATTTCACTATACTAAAAGTGGCTAAATATTTCTGCAGAATCCATATTTTTAGTTGACGTGACTGCTTTACTTTAATAATTATTATATCATTTCTAAATGCATTAGAGCCAGTAATTTACATCATTTTAGTAATAGAAAACTCATGAACAAAATTCGTGATTGTGATTGAATTGTTTTGGTATTTTCAGCGTTGTTTTTGACATCCATGTACATGTTGCTTTATAAATTTGTACCTTGAAAATAATGAAGTCCACACCAAAACTATGTTTCCCAGCAATTGTGGTTGAGTAAAATTAACACCCTCCTGTGACGTGATAAAAAAAAAATTGTGTTAGAATTTTCTCGAGAAAAAAATTGAACCTTTTTTGTCGTGGTTGGCCTTCAGTGGGGACATCCTTTCAAATGCTGATGACTCAACCTTGGCTCTTACTAAAGATGGAGGTTTAGGCGCACCCACAGCTGTGCTCATCAAACCAAAGCGATTCAATGTATCTCAGCTTGGTCAATCAAACATGAAATCACATCTAGAATTCCGTTGTTGATGAAGACTTTGGTGAAAACACTTTACTACCGAAACATGCAATTCAAGGCGACGGAGTGCTTCGCCATAAAAAAAAGGAATAAATATATTTATCAACTGATTACAGTTAAACTTATACAATGAAAGTCTCTTCGTTTTCCATTCCTCAGGGCTGTGGAATGTTGACCTATTTGAATTTCAAAAGTCTAGCCTTTCAATTCTTGCAGACTATTATGGGAAAACTGATTGAATTTTTGTATAGGACTAAGCTGCATAGGCACGCAGGTCTGTGTAAATGTAAAACACTGATCAACAATGCATTGGTACAAAATGTCAACTAATTCCACAGCGATCATAGTGACCAACATGTTTTGACAGAATTAATTAGGAGCACATATAGGGTCACGTTAAATTAATAGTGCATCTAAGGCCTCTATACCCAACTATACGTTTTCACGGAAGGTGGAAGTTAATGGTAAAACTTTCACTCTTTGACACCAAAAGCTATTTACAGGCCAGGATTATGAATATCAAAGCAAATACAGTATTTTGTTATCTCCAACTCAACTCTGATCTTAGTTTCATTTTCGTTTTCAGTTTTTGAATGACAATGTGCTCCTCAAAAAAGGCAAATTGAGACTGAAACCGCAGTAATGTCAGGACTTCACACCGTCAAATTCGTTACCTCGGGAATCTAGACAAGTACCCCTTGCGACATCAAAATATTGCAAAAAGAAAATGAGCCAATTGAATTTTTATGATCATGTGACAACCAGTTATACTACACTTACAAGATGCATGTCTTAACAAAATTGTTTGTGCTCGTGTTTTCAGATATCAACCATGGCTGTTATTTCGACAATAACCAACGGGCATTATCGGACCTGATAACATGTGGTGATACCATCAACGTGTGTCATTCGTCCTGTGGAGAAGAGCAGCGGTATTGCGAAAGTATGGATATGATGACTATCAACCTCTGCCGGGATCTTTGTAGGTGGAGAAACCTTCAATATTACGCCTTGGAGGCAGGACAACAGTGCTTCTGTGGGGGCGCCCTCTCGGACCCGTTCCAGCATGGAAGTGCTGCAGGCATAGGGAACTGTTCGTTTCCTTGCACCGGAAACAGGAGCCAAACATGCGGTGGAGAGTTTAAGATGCAAGTCTATGAATTCCAAGGTTTGTAAACCGTTACTCATTTTGAAAATTAATTGCACTTGTGCTTTCAGAATGTTTTGAAAAGAAAATCTACGAGAACTTGTTTGTTTGGTGGGTGGGTGGGTTCTTTAGGGTTGCTTTTGTCTTTTTCTTTTGGGGTGCTAAACAACCCACAAATGAAACATGTCAAAGGTAGTATTGCTTTTGCTGTAATTTTTAGAAATGGACGGATTTGGGGTTTTGTATTTTGTTGCAAATATTGTTATCTGACCTGTTTAAAGTTTTGGGATCTTGGATGCTGGAAAAACCAAGAAAAAAATATGTTCTTGTAGTCTGGTGTCCTGACCCTACTTCAGACAAACCAGAGTAATATATCGACGTCGGGGAATTGTCAGGTCTTTGTCAATTGTTATTAGCTTGCACCCGTTTACGGATGTGTACCCGATTGCAAACAAAATGTGGACTAACTAAATTTGGTAAACTGGGTGCACTATTTTTTTTTAAAGCAGATTTTTCCCCAATGATAGTCAGCTGACCATTGTTGGAAATTTTTGTTTGTATGTACCCTATATCGAAGCCACTTGGCTTACATTGGAAGTTTCTTTTAAGATGGAGCGACATGATCGTATATCATACACTACTCCTCTATAAATTAACTTTTATAACAGTCAAACATCTCATATTTCTTCATTCACAGATCCTGTTCCAGGATCAGACTGCTTCCATCCTGGCTTTGTCAGGAACTCCTTTATATCGTACGTTGACGCTCTAACAGCTGGAGTAACACTCAGTTACCTCTGCCTGCCATTGCACCGAATTATTGGCGACGCACAAGTCACATGTCAGCCTGATAGAAGCTGGCAGCCCAACATGCTCCCAATCTGCAACTACACAGGCGTCATAGAAGGTAAGCACATTAGAATAGCAAACACGTGGAAAAGAAAGAAAAGGATCAGACAAGCCAAGTAAACTGGTCCGGGACCAGTCTAAGAAACAAGTGCCAGCAAGTGAAATTGGTACAAAGAGGACACCAGACCGTACAGGGCGTACACAATTTTATTCAATTGATTTAGAATGGTTATTTGTTGCAAGGTTTCTTATGCATCTGGGCTACACAGTGGGCCACATTAAGGGTTACCCTATACGATAGCACTACCAGGTTCTCATTGTCAGCCTACAGCCAAGCAGTCCAAGCCACGAGTGACACTCAGTCACTCACTCACTTGGTTTTTTTGTGCAAGAAGCGGCATTAGACTGGCCCTCTGGGGGACCAGCAGCAATTGCATCCCCTGTCTCTGCTCTGCATGGAACAGTTAGCAACAAACCTGGGTTGATTGGAAGGCATCTTAGTGGCAGGTCATGGGTTCGATTCCCTGCTTTCTTAAAAACAAAAATCCGATATAAAATCGATGACTCCTCAGAAGCCCCCATGGCACTGTAGCTCGCAAACCTATGGGAACTTGTAGAGAGAAGACATTATGGAAATGTTACGCTTTAGAGGTTGAAAACCTCAGGAAAATAATTTCTTCAAGTTGGGTAACCTGTGGAAAACAGGTAGGGAATAAGACACCCCCAACTACCTGAGCAGGATTCGAACCCTCTGGAGCAAGATCATGAAGTTTTAGGCTCCCGAAAAAAACACCAAGATATGATATTAAGCTTCTTAAGAATTAAAAATGTTGATGATCAAACAGCGTTACATTTCCAAGTAACATGAACGGAACTGCCCCATGAAATTTTCCCACATATTGGATTCTTATAATAAGGTATTTACGTGTATTTTCTCTTTGCACTTCCAGAACCCACTACAGAATCTGTAACGACGATGCAAAACCCGACCACTATTCAAACAACAACAGCAGCAAAGCCGCTTACGGGGACCATTACCGGTAAGATTACAAATCTGAGAAGTCATAATCTATATAATAAAATCTTTTCCTTTGGCACAGCTCCATTTTAGCACCTTTTAGTCTTTTCTTTGTCGGTGTGTTTGTTCACATTACTTAGTTTAATTTGTTTAAGTTTCTCTATACCGCAGTTCTGGCAAACTAATACATTGTAGTTTGGCTGTAAGTGTGATTTGTATTTGTAAATACAATGTACGATACTTTTGTAAAACTCACTCTAAGGAATCATAATTGTGGGCTACTGTAAATGCCCTCTGACAACCAGCAGCCCTGGGAGGGTTGCCATTTAATGTCGTAATTAAGGTCTAATGGTATGACCACCTGATCATCAAACATGTGCTTGATCACGTGGCATGTCAATACCTTTTACATGTAGGGCCCCTACATGTTTTTTGGGGGGCATTACTTTCGCGCCTTTTTTGTTGTGGCAGGCCAAAGTTCACTGTACACTGACATAGATGTTTGCAATCACTATATAGTTTCTTGTAGAACCCAGTTTTTGTGAAGGAGTTTTAGCCGTTTGCCTTCCTTATCTGGCAACATTACATTGGTGATTCTTTCCACTTGTGACTTTGAAATCCGATATTGAATGATTTCATTCCTAAATGCAATAAAAACAAAGTTTTTCTTTTCTTAAGTTATAATTGACTATGAACTATATTTCATAATCCAGGAAACAATTACCAGAATTAATTAATAAGGGAAAATGACTATAGGTGCATGCATAAAAGTTGTTAAGTTGAACGAAGCGACTGACTGAGCTGGATTTTCACTATCGTCCAACTTCATATATGATTTGAACTATAAGTGTATTCTTGATTTGTATTTTACAGGAGGTTATTTAAGAGACACTGTTTTCTAATTTCCATAAAAATTGTTTTCCTCATTAGATTTTCTGCCTTACATTATCGGTGGCTCGGCGCTACTTCTCCTAATCCTGGTGGTGTGTTTGGTCGGAATATTTGTCTGTGGAAGGAGGTAAGGAGACCTTAATAATGTAGCAATTAAATTGCCTAAAACCTGGAAATATGTTTATCTTAATTTAACAAGAAAAGGTGCGTAACAATTCCGCTTTAAAACTCCCTACTTAGTTTTACTAAGTACAGGACCAAGTCCGTCAAAATCCATCACAGACTCTGCTTCACATAGTGCCAAATCCGTTGAAATCCACCACTTGTATAATTTTGATGGACTTGGTACATAATGGCTTATCTTCCAAAAAAACCAAAAGAGGGGGCGAATTTTGATGTAGTTGGGAAGGTTAGAACTAATGAAAATCATTGTGCAAAACCGAAGCCTCCTAAGTGTCCTGTTCTCCCCTAATAAGTCTAAATTAATTTCGATAATATAATGTGGTATAACCAGAAGGAAGCCTATTGACTTTCTTACTGTCAATAAACTATAAGTATCAATATATTCTTAGTAAAGGTGCCGAATAATTATATTTAATCAATATTTTGTGTGAAAGAATACGGAAGTGTTGGTGAAAAAATGCATTTGGTAATACTGTGTGGAGTGTGTTACTCGCTCAGACATGCATAAACTATTCGAACGAGCCTTTACTTTCACCTGACTCCTTTACAAAAACGATTTTTTTTTTTCCCGATGCAAGAATGAAAGGAACTTTTGTGTGATCCAAAATAGAGAACGCTCGATTTCAAATGAACCCACAGAGTAAATATTTTCCAAGGCTGTGATATTTTCAGCTTTTGTTGGAAGTTTCTTTGAGGGTTTTTCGCTCCACTGCGGGTCCGCTCTGACGGATGAGATCCAAAATGCATTGCGACCTGCGCGGTCTTTGTGCAAAGTAACTGGTTGTCCACAGAAATTGACCTGTTGAAGTTTCAAAAGAAAATCGACAAAAAATGTGGGAAAAAATGAGTATATGAAAAAGGACAGTCTACAAGGAAGCATAAATGAAATATAAAATTCCATCCTCATAATAATAAGAGAGATTTGAATGCATAAACCACATGTGTTTTTAACAGCGGACTTTCCTGGGCAAAATAATGCCCAATGTCACGAACGTGAAAAGAGAGAAATTGTCTTAGGAAGAAGAAAAAAGGAGAATGCATTTCAATTGTTACATCTTTAAAAATCATCCCAAAATCGTGTTTATATAGGCAAAATTTGGGTCAAAATATGTGTAGTACATTTGAGACATTTAGAATTACAAATTTGCCCAAAAAAGGTGAAATTCGAAAAAAAGAAATCGGCCCCATTTTTTATCGTGTCTTTTTGAAGCTCTGCCCATAAGTGTCTGGTTTGACAGAGTTTGAAGTCCAATCTTTGCTCAGTTATGGTAAATTTTTGTTTCATTCTGCAAAATATGGTCCATTGAGTTTTGTGGTTAATAGTTTACTTCTTGATTCGTTTTTGGTAGGAGGAGGTCAGGAAATGCTGGGCAAGACATCTCACTGAAGCCCGAGCCAGCCCCTGTGACTTTCCTCAACACCGGCTTTCATGCTGGGGACGACGCAGATGCCAAAGTTGAAATGCCGGACATCCTCTCCAACTCCGCCAATGGCAAATCATCCTCCCCACCTCCAGCCAACGTCTACAACTCCCGAATGTCTACCTTCTCAGAGGAACCCATCTATCTGAATGGTGAGGCAGCTCATGTTTCCGTGTACGGACACGTGAATGAGACTGAACCTCAGTCACCTGATGACCCACCGAGCCCCATCTACCTCAATGCGGAGGCAGCTTTACCGGACAATGAACAATCTCCCTCGATGGATACACCTGATGGGAACACCGGGTACACCAAGCGGTACTCCGCCACGACAGACCGGCCCCAACCCAAGCGGGGTGTGTCATCTGAAGACCCTGGTGCCGCGTACGCCACCGGTAACCGCCGGGCTAAGAAGAACGGCACAGGCACCAAAGATCTGGTCGGATGGAGCCGCCCGAGCTCCCTGTACCAGCGCACGGAATTTGACGATGAAGATGACGGTGATTCTAACGAGGACAACACGACTGTTGAACCGAATGCCCTCTCCGCAGCTATCTACGCCCAGATCGACAAAAGTCGGAAGAGTGACTCGAGAGAAACTCTCAATTCTGAGGTTTCCGGAAACTCCTTCTTCGCTGACCCTGCCAAATCATCCGCTACAAGACTTTAGATTAATGAGTGGATTTTTTTGACAATCATTTCATACGTTTCAAAAAGCATCAACATAGATGAATATCTTAAAACAGCGAAAATGAGAGAGTGGTGATTAAATGTAAGAATTAAATGATGAGAGCTGCCAATCATGAGAAAAGTATTCGAAAGTATCACGTCCCAGTGAAGTCAATTAAAATTAAAAACAAAATACATGGAAAAGATGTGCACAGTCACAAATCAATAGATGGCCGCCTGATTCCTTTACATTTGCTGTGTACTCGGACTTTGAAGTTTAGCGACGATCTTGTCCATGACTTTAATGTTCCAGACTCATTTTCCTTTATAAAGCGACCACTGCCCATAATTATGAAACATTTAATGTTTGGATACTTGGTTTGTTAAATGTTTTGCTTGTATACAAAAAATGCTTATATATGCGAAATTGTTCATTTTAATTATTTGAAATCATTTCGTTGTAACGTATTGTGAGTTTTTTTGGTGAGTTTCGAAGGAGTTACTTATTGTCAGATATTGGATTTTTGTATTGTTAAAAGTTTACTTTATGTACATTTCAAACGAAAACACTTTCATCAAAATGTAAATGTAGCGGCCAAATCTTAATTGCAACTTCAAATGTACTTATCAAAACTTTAAATAACAAATATTCAAAACAATTGTAAATTTCTTAGAGTATAGTAAAGTTTTCTTGAAGGATTTAGCTACGTCATAACAAACCTGCTCTTGGTGTTCAATACACGTGTACATGTATATAAAAAATATGTATAGGCCTACGCTTTATACATGTATATTTCTGAATTTTGTTGAAAATCGATATTGTTAAAAAAAATATTATAGATACTTGTTCTCGTAATCTGATCAGAGTGTGGCATTCTCTTCATTGCATTATCTGTAAACAGTATTTCATGGCTGAGCCTGAAACTGTACATATATATCCGAGTTTTATTAATTACGAATTATATTGAATATTGATACAAATAATAATTATGCAGTAATTGTCACAGAATTCGACTCCGATTATTAAAAGCAGTTTACATTTTTGTACATGTGAAGGTATGGCAGAGTTATATAATTATGTAGCAATTCAAATACATGTATTTAGCTGTTGGTGGTATAAGTTAAGTATTTAATCGGAAGGTATGACAGTGATTTTGACGATATAATCTTTCTTATTTCAATATTGTATTGACAAACGAGAAAAATAAACATTTTCATTTATGAAAATTGAATACATGACTATTGTTATTCGTGTATACAATGATTTTAACCGCATGAATTAATCTGTTTTGGACATCATAATGTCTTTGCAAGGCCTTTAAATCTTCGTTATATAAACGGTAAACCATGAACGCGAACGGAATCGAAGTCACGCAAATGGAAAGATTGCCTCATCTTCGAAACCAATTTTGTTTTCCCAAACATCAGGACCAGCCATTTTTAATCAGTATCTGACAGGCAAATAAAAAATGCCCCACCCAAAGAGTGTCGTCTTTCAATGGACTGATTTGCATAATTTAATTAACTTGACACCTGTTGCCTTTTGACAAATATAGCACGCGCATCATATATACAGACTATGATAGGCATACCCAGTGATTAAAACTGAGAGACAACGCCTACCTTACAAACTTCACGTTTGGCTGCAACATCTGTTTCCAGCAAATAGTCATTTGTATCGTCGCTTTACCAAAAAAATAAGCAACGACGCTTTTTTCTACAAATTTCAATACATGCGACCACATCTGTGTTGGATCAGTCATTATCTATGATACGGTAGGCCACTTGCATATTTTGTGGGCGTAAATAGTCATAAGGATATTCATTTGTATCGTCGCTTTACCAAAAAAATAAGCAACGACGCTTTTTTTCTACAAATTTCAATACATGCGACCACATCTGTGTTGGATCAGTCATTATCTATGATACAGTAGGCCACTTGCATATTTTTAGGGCGTAACATTTACGGTGAGGAATCCAAAGTGAAAGTAGTGGAAGATTAAGGATATTTTTTTCTTGATGACGACTTCTATAGTCGTACAAATAATTTATTTCAGTCGTAGGTTTCACTTTAACAGTATTAAAGATCTTTAGTTTTGAACAAAAGTTCTCAATTTATAATTGGCAATTTTTATTCATAATTTCTTTGCAATTTAGAGTCCAGATAACCTGCTTATTCTACATGTAGGCTTACAGTCTACGAAATTACTGTAAACATTACCACGATTACATGTATATAGCTAGTTTGAAAAAATGCATTTAAATTATTGTTTATTTCCTTTAAACACAAAACTGGAACGCAGATATGAGGTTTTATATGGAATCCCCGCGTTTAAGGAAACATGCTGACTCGTTTGAATGCACTGGTTGAATTTAATAAAGCAAGTGTATAATTTTAATGCGCATGTAGTGAAGCTACAATTGATGATCCGTCCTTTCCAAAACAATGCGACTGTGTATGATACCGCATTCGACATTATGTGTTTCTCGGATAAGGCGTGGTGCCTTTTTCAACACTGTCATCCTGCATATTTATCTTTCGGGAGAGCTGTCGTATCATTTTTTCAAAACCAATTTGTCATGTTCGCGGAGAGACGCTGAAAATGAATTAAAATGAGCATTGGATTCAAGCGACGTACGTGCATGACAAAGCAATGATGTGCGACACAGCTGCTACAGCATAATTGTTATGGTATGAAGTTTACAAAAACACAGTCTCCAGTCATGTGTTTGTATTGCATCCAGTATTTCCTATTGTCCTTTTTGTCATTTGGTGTCATGTTATTGCTTACTTAGTCTGTGTATATATCCAAGCAACAACTTTTTCCCCGTCAATATCGAAGATGACGAAATAAAACTGTCAACTGTATTTAGAAATATGGGTACACGAGAAACATGTCCTGACCAAATCATGATATTTAACCTTTTGCCTCAACTAAGGGCTTCAAAAGTCAATTGGTATTGTCCGCCATTATTCTATGGTGACATACCAATTTCATTTTAATTGCCTACTCCAGTCGAAAGCAATGCATTCGGGTTATTTAATATAATCAACACATATTGCTGTTAATATTCGAAACACAGAAGAGACTACTTTATTCCAAGAAAGAAGGATGACGTAATGGCCTAGTTCACCTGTCGTACATATTCAATTGTTGCACGTCAAGGAACGTTCGCTAATTGTGCGGGTTATGCATGTTAGTAGTCATTGTGAAGATCAGTCTTAAAAGGTTGGTACGTGGGTGTGGTAGTACTTAATGCAAAATGGGAACTAATTCCATGAAATCCTTTAAACACGGAAGTAAACCGCGTTTGAAAACCAGGAAAACTACTGTTTTTACCCGTTTTAGGTAGTCTGTAGAAGTTATTTTCCTTCTGTCAAGTAATCTAAGTTTTATAATCAATTTGCTGCAACCAGACGTCAGAAAATACATGCGTAATTAAAGTAACAATTATTTTATTGTCAAATCTTATTATGTTTTTAGATGATAATACATGTAATGGCATTTATGTTTGTATACCGACCGTGTATTACGTACGTATGAGGACAGTGTTCTCCGTGTGCACGAAGTGGTCATTATCTACACGTTAGAAATATACCGGTACTCCTCCAACGTCGCTTTTTAATATAACCCCAACTACTCGTTTTAAATAGGCGTTTGATCACAATCCTTTGCCTGTGTTTAAATAACGAGGCGGGTTGGATTGTGTAGCACACTACAAACTTGGCGCTGAGGCATTCACCCACGGATCCCAAGGTCCTTAGCATATTAATTTCAGAACAGACAACGCTCAGTTTTTACTGTAGGTTTGCACCGGCATGTGGCATGTTACGAGACAACAATTACAAGATTGTTCGTTTCATTCGGGGATGATGTTTGTACAGCTTTCTTATGCATCGATCGCGTTTCTGGATTGAGGTCAGCACAACCTGTGGAATTTACGAGAAGACGATTATCACGAAGTCGGTTCCTGTACTCCCCTATGTCACGATCTCTTTTCTGTTCAGATTTTGTTCACGACACCAAGTAAAAAAGGGAGGTTTAATCTTGTCTACCGTTGTTTTAGGCAAGGAGGATATAGAATACTAACGATGTCTGGGTTGAGGCGCTGTATGTTCGTTCTTCACGTTGCCATGGTATTCTTCATCAGTAACACACATGGGCAAGGTAAGATCACCTTACTCCGTTCATCTCCAGTTTGATTTCCATGTGTCTATCGTCACTGTGTACTTAGTGTGGTATTGGCGTTAAGACCTGTGTGCTGATTATACCCAACATTAAAGTCACACTTGTAGTGTTAGATTTAACACCGGCGGTGTCTTTATCGGTTTTAAATGTTTACACCACCGGTATTAAATTTACACTGGAGTTTTTGCTGTGCAGCTAATGGTTTTATTGACACACATGTCTCTGCTCAACATGGTCAAATAACTACATGTGTGATGGAGGTTTCTTTTGTTTTTTTTTCTGAATAATCCTTTTGTATAATTTGACAATGAGATGCTAACTGTAGCTTCCGTTTTGGTTGCCATTTGCATAAGTTAATTATGAATGTGCGCATTTCTTACATCACGCATGATCGGTTAATTGCTGTCACAGCATGCCACCTTATAAATATTGTCGGTTCCATAATTAATCACAAACCAAAGGATCCGGGGTTTACTAAATGCCGTTGATTGTTTTGCTAGCTTCAGTTTTACAAGTATGGAGCAACAAATAAATGTTAAAAAAATTATGTCATGAAATTGAGACATATATGATCTTGACACCTTTTACGCAGCCGCTACTTTAGTCCGTTGTGTGGTCTTGCTATTGCGTTTGTGTGATGTTTACGCCGAAGTGCATCAATAATATATTAGCGTTTCATTAATATGATCAGCAGCAATATTCAAAGCGGCCGGTTATACTGATATTATTGAGCACAGCCATTGCAATGCAATCTATTTGTAATTCGACAGCCAACTCGAAACGGATTATTTATTCAAAGCCTATTTAATGAAAGGATTTCAATGTTACCAAACATGCTATGGCGGTATTTGCAGTAAGATACACATTTTCACCTTTCGGTTAAAAAGTCCTTTGAAAATGTCCTTCTCAAACGTGTTGTAAATATGTGATGGCATATTTTTACATTGGCATTCTGAATGGTTCGAATATATTGATGTTAAAAAAGGTTAAAATAATTCTTATTTTAAGTACTGCGGAAGCTTCTTTTAAATGTTTAAGTGTTCTGGAAGCACTGCTGAAATCAACATTTCTCAGAACAAGGTCTGTGCGATTGCTTTAAGACGTAATCTTGCGTATTTCAAACAACCAGTTCGATATATTTAAACCAGAATTATATAAAATACCTGGAAATTTGACGTGGTATTGTGACATGGAAATACTATTTGACATTTCATCAAACAACATAAGTACCAAGAAGGGTGATATTGTAGTTAAAATATTTATACAGCGTCAATGCTTGGATAATAGTCTAGGTATCCATACTAGAGTGCGGTGTGAGTAAACTGATTTTGTTTTGCTGAAAGATTACTTACCTTTTTTTGTGCTCCGTGGACAGAACTTTAAAACGGCGTTGTGTTTAAAATTCCGTAACTTGATAAGTACATGCGTGATTTGAATGATTCTTGTACCAAAAGAAAGCTTAATAATTGGGCTTTCATATCCTACAGATTTTTTTTTTACTCACCCTGTATAGGTATATAGTATATTCTGTCGGTGGTAAAGTATGATTCAACATCGCAATTGACCCAGAATCATCGCAGCCCACTGCGCTATATATACACATCATCCGTTGCCATATTTGCTTGGTATCGGTCTTCGTATTTGTGCAGCCTGCTCGGGTTTCCATAGAGGAACGATTGTCATTATTGTCGTGTGGTGATGGCTCTCGTCACGTGACATTCTCCCTTCTGCGAAACCAAATTACTTTAATTTGAAGGTGTGGCTACAGAGGAAAAAACAAATTAACAAACTGTTCTGCCCACGTTACAATTTAATCTTTCGTAGCTAAGTGCGTTTGTGATTGAATTGCTTTTGTGGTGTCGTTTTGGGGGGTTTTTCCCCCGAAATGTTATTATTTTGTTTTTGATCGAATTAATGTTTTGTTCCAATTGACCAGTATTTTTTTGTGTTCAGAAATAAGGCTTTTATGATTGCTTTCCTTTTCTCCTATCTATAAAATAATTAAAAAATGGATTGGACATTTTATATCAAGGACCGCTAGAAAGAGAACTAGACTTTTTTTTTTTTACTGATCTTTGAAAAAAATGAGAAATCTTGAAAGTTGATTTCTATTATTGAATGACTTATTCAAACAAACCAATTGAAACCTGTATATGAGGTTGCTTCAAAATAATGTCAACACTATTATTGTCTTAAGGACTAACGAGATAATACATGTGAATGATTTGATATACGCGTCAATCCTTAATTTAAGTGGTAAATGTTCAAGGACTTAGGCTACCTCTCAGGCTCGAACCAAGACTACTAAACTGGATTTTTTTTGTAAAATAAATACTGCCCAGTCAACATTTTTATCCAGTGACTTTCGACGAGCAGTTTGTATCGAGTAGGGAGGAAACAATCACTGCTGTTGACTGCCCCATTGAACATATCGAATTCTCGGGGTTGTTGAGACTGGAATATTACATAAAGGAAGGCATATATTTGGGTCAATAGAAAGATATTGAATGCACAATAGCCCAGCGTACATCAAGGACAACTTGAATTGACCTATAATGTGTAGTGTTACTCCGTGTTGGGCAGGGCGCCTGTTTTTTGGGGGCGATTGCGTATGTAAGGTAGTTACCGTTTTATAGCCTCAAGAAATCGATATGCCAGATTCGAACAATACGGAGGGGAAATTCTCATTGTCGAATGTTTACAGTAAGCAAAGTAATTACTCTTAATTATAATGTTGGTGTGTGGCTTCGTACTCACACATTATCGATGTACAGCAATTTGTATTCCACCTGCAGCAACGTTTTTTTCCCGTCAGATTCGATTCTCAGGTTTTTTTTGTATTGTATTGTTTTTTTTCCATTTGTCACAAATTAATATAATGCAAATGCAACAGATTATTTACTACAACAATAACTAAAATTAATAGAATGCTAATACATGTACAACACTTTGATCAATTAAACATAAATGGTGACAGATGGGGGAACCAGGAAAAAAAGCCTAAGCTTATACAGAGCCTGGTCCCGTTTGTGAATAACTTATGAAATAAACAACAATTATAGCCATAGTTTAAAACAGTGGTCAATAAATTAATTAATTAATTATTTACTTGGCATAATAGTAGAAAACTTAAGGAAATTGAAATATGCATGTACTAATTTACAATATAACATTTAATTATGATGGAGTGTGACTTATACAAATGTGAATATGAAGGTGTCGTATTGTACCACCTTTTCCAGTTACAACGTGGAAAACCTCCGAGGTTCATATTTTGACTCCATTGTGCAAAATGGATTAAGGCGTGTGTTTTACTATCAGTCTTACGAAAAAGGCATGGCTAAATTTATTCTGTAGTTTCTATCCGTTCGAGCCAAATCGGGTGATATTTTACAGAAATCTAATGCATAATTCTTTAAATCCAAAAGACCGTTGTAGAGAGACCTTTTTCTGTGATGCTTTGTTAATGTTATGTATTTTTTTCCTGCTCCCGACGACACTGTTCTCTGTCAGCCTTTTTATTGTAACAACTAATTTGTAAATTTATCTGACAGGCCAATTAAGACTTAAAATATCAAAATTAGTGACACATTATTTGGCCACTCAAAGATCATGTAAAGAGTCACACTTTAGGTGCATCCACAATATTCTTCTCTCAAAATTCATCAGCTAAATGTCAGTATCTCTCATCATCATAGAAGTGGGTCTACAAAGTAGATCCTTCTTTGATTTGATGAGTTTTCACATGTGAAATGCCAAAATATTATAGCGGTAAGATGAGAGGCAATGATAGACCTACAGAGACTTGGCGAGGGCGTAAACGTTAAATTTGTAGGAACCATGGTTCGTTTCTTTTCTTTTTCATCTACTAAAAAGTCTGTTATGATATTGATATTATATAATAATAATAATAATTTATTCATTTATAAAGCGCAAATTCCAATATGATTTTGTTCAAATGCGCCAATTGAAATGTGTGGTACATTGTCTAGCACAGTACTTCATTGGTGTATGTTACTTCAACGCGGTTCCTATTAACAGACACCATCTTGAATTGTTTGGTTTTATTTTTTTTTTAATTAAGCAAAACAGCACTTTTTTATGGTGCCAATAAATGCATTTTTTATGCATACATTTTTTTTAACCCTGGCATGCCCAAACAGTATAAAACTGGTTTCAATTGGAGCCCTGCATACATTACACAATATATATGACTACACATACCCGTACAATTACAAATACAACACCATAAAATGAAGGCACATGGAATTAATGCATACTATTAAACAACTATTGCACCTGTTTGTAAAAAGACAAGCGGGAACGGGTTCTCTCGGTTTCGGAACCAATATTTTGCGCAGTTAAGTGCAGGTTTATAATCCACCTAAAACCTTCGTCCACAATAAGTCCGAATCCTTCTACCAAAGAAAGGAATTAATGCATACTATTAAACAACTTTTGTACCTGTTTGTAAAAAGACAAGCGGGAACGGGTTCTCTCGGTTTCGGAACCAATATATCGCGCAGTTAAGTGCAGGTTTATAATCCACCTAAAACCTTCGTCCACAATAAGTCCGAATCCTTCTACCAAAGAAAATAAGGTTAAGGCATTCAAGTACGTAATTAATTGGTCTCATCTGGGGAAAGGAGACATGCCTGCATTACTCTCCGTCTAATGGACCTCTTTCACAGAATCAGGCCTCTCTGCAATCAGAAAGAGAGAACCCTGTGACCTTGGAAGAATATATGCCTTGTTGACTTTAATTCTCTCTTTTTGGAAGAAGTCACGTTCAGCCGACGCTAAAAAATGAGTTTTCTTCACAATGCTGCTCGCATTCGACGTTTAAATTAGGGTTTCTGGGTTTTCCCCCGACCATTTTCGAGTACCAAATTCTGTTCTTGTTGAGGTTGAGCGATCATTACCACGAATGTACATGTCAGTTTTTCCGAACAAGACATGAAACCACTTTGAAAACTCTGAAATTTTCAATTTTCACAAGAATATTAAACGTTTCCCGTGGATTTATTTTGCCATCTCATTTTAATAAACCCACTCATAGTTTAGGCTAAGAAATAATTGATACATTTTCAGATGAAATAACCGACAGAATTGAATCTTGTTCGTGCACAAAATTAATTACATCGTTCATTAATTATTTACGGCACATAATCCATTTCAAACAGTACCGGTACATATCCATTAAATTATTTTCAATCAAGACCAATTTAGCTTATCTTTTTTTCTGATAAAATAATGGTTTCTTCTATAAACCTTTATCATGCTTACACCATTTCAGTCATGTTCCCTGTATCCAAAAAACTGTACTGAATAATAATATTTTTGTGCAAAAAGGAACCAGACTATTTCTCCTTCCAGCCTCGCTTTGGTTACGTTGATTTGATAAGGAAAAAAATCAAGATGACCGCAACATGATAACGGTCAATAGTCATATTGTTCACTAATATACACGCCCTCTCAATAATGTTTTTTGAAACCTTTATAATATAATTAAAATGCAAACTTAAAATCCCCGGTAATTTTTTTGTTACGTTTAACCTGAACAAATTAATTACCAATCCGCTGCAGGTGTAATTACACTGTGTATGCAGAACCTAATTCATTACAAATTCCCGGATATAGGTATGATAAATACATGTAACACACTGCTGTACTACATTCAGGTGTAAAGAGCCAGCTTGGTCAACAGTGGCATGGCATCGTTGCCAAGAGAAGGATTCGTGACAAAGCGAAACTCTGTCACTACCTTCTCATTTTCCGGACGAACAATAGAGGTATTGGCTGTTACTTAGCAACTCTAATGAATTATTCATTGCTATAGAAAAACACATCATCTTCCTGTAGGTGGGCAATAAAATTTAATCGTCCCAGTTTTTAACTGGTTGGTTGACTGTTTTTATTGCAACGTTGGATCGTTGTCCGTGTAAAAGGTTTCAAAATTTTCATTTATTGCCTTCACTTAATTGGGAAAGGTTTTCTGGGTTTGTAGAGTAGCATTTAAAGCGCGAAAACACGCCGAAGAATCTTGTTACAGTGGTATACAATACAATGCTGTGCCTGTGTGCATACATTTTTGGTTTAAACTTCGAATCTCCATTCCGTTGTCAAATTCGCACAGAGCGTCATTTGTGCAAAATCGGCAAGAAAAAAAAGTGATTTCGGAGTTTATTCAGCAAACAGTGAGTAAGCCTATGAACCCAATGGTAACCGAAAGCTCATAGAGTCGAACCCTGATAAGAAGAGCACTGTTATTACAATATTCTGCTAACAAAAACAAGCAAAATTTTAGGCCCCAAGTCTTTGGTTTTCTTTGTTTTTCTTTGTTTTCCATTATACAATGTACCTGTTATAACAAGGTAATTCGTGAAGTCCCAAGGACCTTGTTATAAAGGTGTTCAACTGTACTTGTGAAATCAAAGAAACCTCCATCAACAGCTATGGTCGATGCTTTTATACTCTCTTATTTCAAGGGGTGAACATTTTACTCTCTAACTGAATCAGTGAATCTGGGGACAAAGACGTTTAGAGTGATTTATCCAATGTCTTAACCGTGATGTTTCACCTCAAATCGTCTGCTCCTTACTTTCAGTGGTAGAAGGATTAAAACCTCAAATATTGGAATTATATAAAAGAGTCATCATCACCAACAAACATATTGCAGTTTTGTCAACTTTTATCATTCAAATTAGCATGTCAATTCGTTTTAATATGTCATTTGTATGGGGTTGGCTTTTTATTGTTGTGTGCTATGTTGACTTAAGAATTGTTTGTGCAATGTATCATGGTCCTCTCAATTTTTACTGTATTGTATTGGTTTATTTTTTGTATGAGTTCAGTGATCTGTGTAGAGTTTACTGTTATATTGGTTTTATTGCGGTTTTATGTAATGTCATTGTTCAGAAATGCCAGTGGAAGCTGAATTTCTATACGTTTTAGTGTGGATATTAAACTTTAATTTGAAGGGAAAGAATTACGAATGTAAAAAAAAAAATTATTGAAAACAAAATGAAACTATTGTTGGTCGATATATATTTTTCTAAAGGTTATGCTGAAATCCAAATTTAATATGTTGCAAACAGTAACATTTGATTTGTTTCTGTTGCCACAGATTCTCGCTTCCTCGGCTGTTTCTACGACAACATCCCAAACCGGGTTCTTCCAAACCTGACCTCTTGCAATGACGTCATGGGATTATGCAACAACGACTGCAACGCCAACGTCCCTTACTGCCAGAGCTCTACGGACATGTCCGTCACGACTTGTCTGGGCCTGTGTGCCCGCAAAGACTTCGTTTACGCGGGGGTCCAAGCCGGTACGCAGTGCTTCTGCGGCAGTCGTACGGCGAGGTACGATTTACACGGGGAGGTAGGCAACGAGGAATTGTACTTGTGCAGGTCTAACTGCAGCGGAGACAGTACGCAGAACTGCGGAAGCGACTTTCGGATGCGAATCTTTGAAATTGGTAAGCTTTACAATTATCATACTACAACAAAACAACTGAGCATGAATATATTGCCTTTGATGTGGAAGTCGCCGATTTATGTTTGTATTCGATTGGAACTGATAAGAACTTGAAAGGGAAAAATACAGAGCAATGAGTCATTAGAGGGCGCTCTATGGTGGCGCATCTATCTTGTTGTTTTTCAATGATCCATAATCATATAATCGTAATTATATAGAATAAAAGTGCATTCCTTACCTATGCCTGATTGAAACCGGACGTTATTTCGTATCCATGTGGAGTATGTTATCGTTTTATATGGTTATACATGTAATTAATTAATGAGAACCAATGACAGCAACATAGCTCTATGGTGGCGCATCTATCTTTTAGTTTTTGTATATCAATTCAATTCAGTTCAATTCAATTTCAATTTCAAATTCAATTTATTCATCATACCAGCATGAAATTTTCCTTCTCACTTTGCACATAAAATTTACAGAAAATTAAATATATAAACATACAGTATACACGTTCAAACATTCAATGAAAAAGGCAATAAATTGTGCAGTAACTTCAAGCAATGGGGATTGGAGAATAAAAGTGCATTTCTTCCTCTATGCCTGATTGAAACCTGAAGTCATTTCGTATCCATGTGGAGTATATGTTATCGTAATTATATGGTTAGATTTAATTAATGAGAACCAATAACAGCAACATAGCTGGGGAATACTTGATTGATTGACAGGTTGTTTGCCCATTGATGCTCCTCCGAACTCGACGTTATCGCCGGCCAACGAAACCTTCTTTGAGACCGGTCGGACCTTGAATATCTCTTGCCAAGACGGTTTCTTCCTAACCGGTCCAGGCAACTTGACGTGCCTCCCGGCTGGACAATGGAATCTCCCGCCGCCATCTTGCCTACCAGACGTCTGCGATGCGCCCGAGCCGCCGAATGGCACTCGCCCTGCCGAACGGCCCTCGAACGGCACTCGGGAGAGTTCGGAGTATCGTGGAGGGGATACACTGGCTTTTGTGTGCATTGACACGAACGTCACAATCAACATCAGCTGTGTAGAGGGCGAGTGGCAAACTGACGGAATATGCCCAGGTGAGAATAGGGCCCAATTTCATGGAGCAGCTATGCAGACATTATGTGCTTAGCAAAATGTTGTGCTTATTTCCGTGCTTATAGTACGACCCAGATTAGGAATAACAAATGGGTTATTAAATACAAATGAGCTTTCGTGCGCATGCGTAATTGCACGTATGTAGTTCAAACCAAATGAACGACAGATTTCATTTTATGCTAATATGCGTAATTGTAATGAGTTTAATGACGTCAAATGTGTTTTAGTGGGATCTATACAGATGAATTCCGAAGTTTTAAAATAATGAATGAAATATGACCCGCCTTTGGTGTTTCAAACAAAAGTCGCATTTACTGTAAAATTGAAGTTTTTAAATACTGATTGATGGCCTTCTTTGGGATTTTAAACTGAAAATTATGTTTTTTAACCAGGTAATATCCTAAATTTGATAATATATTTTCTCATGTTTTCTACCTTCACAGAAATTCAGCTAACCACAGAATATCAGCTAACCAATGACTCCACGAAAGTAATGACGTCCATGGTAACAGAGACATCTGAAGGTGAGATTGGGATGTGTTTTTCTCCATATTTGTTTCGGTCATCTTTTCTACTAATTCAACCCTCGTGCATCTAAAATGTCACCACCTTTGAAGTGTGAGATTTTAATGTCGCCATATGAGCCAAGGTTCTCAGACGTTGAAGGCGTACCACCGCGTCCACTTGAGTGTGTCGAAGTCAACTAGACGATAAGTGGTTTGAGTGTACATGTTGTATCGGTATCTTTGTATTGCTTTGATGAATATTGCAATCTGTCCGTTATAGCGCTACTGTCAATTTACATTGTGTTGTGCAGAAAATATAATCAATATTTTTTCTCCTGTTTTTTTGTTCAATTAAAGATACATCACGGAGCGGCATGATCACGCTAATGGCTACAGACAGACGTATGTAAAGTATTCTGGGGTTTTTTCAAAAAATTTCGTCCGCACAATTATACTATTCTTAACCTTTCCTTTACACATCTTTCATAAAATTTGGAAATATTTTGATAATTTGCAGTGGTTTCTTTTCTTTCACAGCCGTCCAAACAAAAACAACGAGTCCTGGTTTTACAGAAGGTTGGTTCACTTTCTTTGTTCCTATTTGTGAAAATTGGTATGAGCTTTATTTATTATTTTTATGTCATCGAATTTTACCTTATAAAAAAATGTCATTACCTTATAAAAACAGGTCTTATTTAATTTATAATGATTTTTCGGGAATTTCTTGTTTTTTACTTACTGCAGCAGTCCAAACGGAAAGAGTGAGTCCTGATTTTACCGCAGGTTGGTTCATTTTCTTTGTTTCTGTTTGTTAATTAATGTGTCAAATTCATCCACTATGTCTTCGAAATTTATGTTGTCTACAACTTTGATAAAAAAAAACCCAGAGATTTGCATCACTTTCACAACTTTGATTTTAACCTATGATAAAATCAATGATATATTCGGTGATTTTTCTTTCACAGCTGTCCCAACGGCAACAGTGAATTCTTTGGTTACCGAAGGTTGGTTCAATTTCTTTGTTTCTAATTGTAAAATTATTTATAAACTTTATTCATTATCTTAAGCTTTCGAAATTAACTTTCTTTACATTTTTGATTAATCTATGATAATTTGCGACGATTTGTTGTTGTTTTTTTCCGCAGCCGTCCATACGGAATTAGTGACTTCTCTGTTTACAGAAGGTTTGTTCCATGTCTTTGTTTTTATTTGATTCATTCAATCCACTGTATCTTTTTGATGTTCTGGGGAAAAATAGTGGTGTGTGGAGAAGACTTTTTAGAAAAAGAAAAACCACAAGTGCATTTTTTTCTCATACCGTGTTCATGAAGTAAAATATTCAGCCCAAAAGTTAATCAAAACTATACATCGTCGTATTACAATGATTGTATTCGAAACTAAACCATTAGAATAATATGATTGTTATTATTTCTCTCGGAAAGTAGTTTATCGCACTTTCGGTTCCCGATTTAATCAATCAAATCAGCCTAAGCGATCGAATGGTACCATTCCCCGTAATTATAATAATTATTATTATTAAAGCTGGTCAAAAATGGCATGTTCACATGCCCACTGATATCAATTTGCATCAATCAGAAAGTAACGATCGATGGTCGTCGTTGTTCCACACCACTGACGTGTTTTTTTCTCGGTGCATATTGCTGTTATTTTCCATTTGTATAGAAACAACGGAGCAGAACCGAACGAATGCGCCGATGGCTACGGACGCGAAAGGTACTCGCAATTTTCATCATTTCAAAACTAGCAATTAATTTGTGCTCGAAGGGATCTGAGGACAAAGAAAAACAGTAAAGTTACAAAACAACAAAACAATTGTAGCATGACACATAATGGTTCCCATACAAAACACAATGCCCTTTCAAAGTTTCGTTTTAGTTTTAACTTATAAAGATTGGAAAGGGGAAGTTCTTGGATGTACAGTTAAATTTATTTTCATTTTTTTAATTTGGCGTGGTTCTAATTCATAGCTGACACGTGACATACCCTATCCTGAACGTTTCAGATCAATTTGCTGGAACAATCCATCAATCAAAATAGATTATAAAATAAACAAGGCCCATCAAACATCATAGTTTAGTAATGCACTAGGAAATGAGAGCATTGCAAGATCCTTAAAATATACAGATAAGAAACTAAATTATGTGTTCATGTCATGTCACCATCTAAGAGCTTTATGTGTTGTTACTTATAACAGAATTTACAGTCGCCTCCCAAGCAGGAGTAACGTACGGAAATGTCACCTCGACGCCTTGGGAGAACATGACAACATTACCACCGCCTGTCGGATTTCCCCGTGAACGTAAGTGGATCTAATCGGACGCAACAAATGCACTGGGATTGCTTCATTTATTGGAGAAAATCGAATTTACATCAAACGGGTGGTCATGTACTGTAACTAGGAAGTACAGATGAGGTCTGAATTATATATTGCCTCTATTTCTTTCCAAATTAATCGCCTTACTTGAAAATATTGAGTTACTAAATTTTATAAGTGTCATTTCAGTTTATATATGTAAAGAAGAAATAAGCTTTACACTGCATCCGTCCTATGGGCCTTTTTTAAATACATGGTTTGAGTAAATTCTTCTGTTTTACCAAATTTACCCAAATCAAATAGCGCCCTCCCTTCTTACCGATATTTGTCTATAGATGGCGCTGTTTCACTAACACCTGCGCCCCTCACCACACCTGTTTCTCGTATGCATGGTGCATCTAATCGATTACCTGATTATGTCTGTTGCGTATAGAGATCGAAGCTCAGATAATTGCAAAGGGTCATTTGTTTCGGTGGCATTTATTGTCATGAAAATTAAGCTTTGGCTATTTTGCATGCATAACTGGCACTCGTTGATGCAAGATATCCACATTTCGGTTATTTTCATGGCCTCATCCAATGTATCCCTCTATTGAAGTTGTTGTATGAACAGCCGTAATTTGAATGTGGCTTGATTTTTCTGGGTATCTCTCTAATTCAATTAATATTTCAGGACCTACAAGCATGCTGTGGTTGATCATCATTGTGGGAGCCGCCCTGTTTCTTTTTGTCGTCGTCTTGTTCATAGCTCTCCTGGTGGCATGCCGAAAGTAAGTAATAGTATGCGTTTATTTATAGGAATGTTTCTCATATCACTCATATTTTTAAAAAGAGAGAAAACGCAAACCATATATGAATAGGATTAAACTTGATAATTATGTTGGTTGCATTGTAATTAACAAGAATGCAGGAAACTCTTCTTTCTTTTTTTTTGCTCTTTAACAGAACTGAATGATAATGTTTTTTGTGCAAAAAGGAACCAGACTATTTTTCTTTCCAGCCTCGCTTTAATTACGTTGATGTAAATGGGAAAAAAAATCAGATGGTCGCAACATGATAATGGTGTATTCGTATTCCTCCCATTATTTTTGTTTTGTGTGCACCTGTTTCCCCACAGAGAGCTTGCACAAAGCGCCCTCACTGTGGACAGATATTGCTTTTTAAAATCAATGATAATGAAAGTTAAAAAAAAAATATTGGTGGGTGTGTCCCACCTGCAATTCGGTGAGCCTTTTCGCTTTAACTTTCAAAATTATACCAATGAACATATTACTTGTAACATCCATTTTGCAGGAAAGCCAAACGAGATGAGACGATAAATTTCCAGGAGACTTCACAAATTCCTAGAATTGATGACATGTCACAGGTGAACTATGCTTACGAAGTTGAAGAAACGGACTCGCCCAACCAAAATGGCCGCCAAACATCCGGGTCACCGATCAGAATCAGTACTTTGTACTCACAACAGGAGATCATGATAGAAAACAATAACGGCGGCATACATGAATATGCAAAGCCCGTTACTCCGGCGTACACCACCAGCCAATCGGGAACTGTGTCTAATGAATATTCATCACCCGTGCATCACCATGCCAGCAACGGCGAGGCTCGAACCGGGCCATCGGTTTACTTTGCCGACTTTCCGGAACCAGACTACAAAAATACGAGGCGGGAATCATATGTGGAAGTAGTCACCAAACTTTGAATTATCTCTGGTCTGGTTCCCCGAGAGCAGAGCAGTGTCCAAGTACCGTCTTTTTGCTTTACATTTGGACCAGACCATTATGTCCCAGAGCATCTCTATTGTCTAATTATGTACACGCTTATTTTGAGCACAAAATACACTTGAAAAGGGAGGCCATGATTTTAGCAGTTACATACACCTGATGATAGAACGTGAATTTTAAAAGACTCAGGGATGTTTCGAGTCCATCACCCCTGCAAGTCCATCACAAGTTCCTGCAAGTTCAGTCCCAATTCAAATCACAAGCTACTCAAATGAACTTGGATAAAACATTCCTTTGTTAATTCATCCACTGTTTCTTGTGATTTACTTGTGCATGATTGGATTTGTGATGGACTTGTTATTGATGCAACTACACCCTGCGATGACTGTTATAATAAGAACCATTGGAGTACACCACTCAAAATAATGTTCCTTTTAGATGAGGACCTGTATGTAAACTGGAACACATTTGGTCAGTTGCACAGTGCCTTATATTTTGCACAACTCGTGTAGAGCGATACTAAATAAAAGAATGTATTTTAGAACAAATATATTTATAAAGCAACCTAAAAAAAACAATAGTATAATACCATTTACTAATGTAAGCCTTGTATACGATTTGTGTATCGATGGTAAGCTCATTTTGAGCTCTACGCGCCTATGATTATTCAATAATTCATCATGTAATTATAATACTACGCAAACATTTATTACTTACTGAGTAGACTTACCTGCGCTCCTTTTGGAATTAGCTTTTGATAATTGTGTTTCGAAATTAGCACTGGGTGTGTGTTGCATGCAGGGACAATATGTCAAAAAAGTGACTTAAAGCGACTTGCCAGCCCTTCCTTTTATAACCAAAAGCTCAAATTGTATTAGATAATAACATCAAATAGTTAGATATATTTTAAAGTGAACTTACAATGCTACTTGTGTAGGATGCATCGACATTTTGACATGATAATTGCACTCGCTAGATGAACTCTGCAAAAGAAATATCTTTTTAAATTTAAAACGAAGACAACAATAAGATAAGTAAGATTTGAGGCTTTGCATAGTGGAGATACTAAATAATGAAAGGTTTGCGGAAACACCATGTGCGAATAATTTCTCAACTAAGAGAATGGTTCTGAAAAGAACCAGAGGTATAAACTCGACGTTCCGGTCAGTATGCTCTGACCGTCTTCGGGAGAGTTTATACCTCTGGTTCTTTTCAGAACCATTCTCTTATTGTTGAGAAATTATTCGCACATGGTGTTTCCGCAAACCTTTCATTATTTACAACAATAAGAGTAATGCATCTATGAAAGGAAACGGGCCTCTAAAGGGGAAGAGATCAAGTGTCACTTAGGAATCACATGTATGTATATTTCGATATCATTTGATCCTGACATTTTGTATTTATATTCATTTCCTGATGTGATTGGGTTCGATTTATCTTTGTAGCACGATCCAAAGAACTTTAAAGTTTACGAGGCTGAAGAGATATTTTGAATTTTATTTGGATATAAATTCTGGATCAGGATTAATGCTGAAATATCACATAATGAAGAAAGTATCGTGGCTTCAATTTTCAAATGCTTTGCGTTGGTATATTCGGTTTATTCTCAAATCAAACACTTAGAAGCGACATGATTTACTTATGCTTGTTTATTTGACCGTTGTTACGAATTTAAAACAGTATGTTTTGCCACATATTCCGATTTTTTTTTTAAAACGGGACTTTTTTCAAATACAACAATATATCCTTATTATGACTACTGAAGTGTGTGATTTTAACTTATTTGCATATATTATCATCACGAGTACACTCAAAGGAAAGGGGAAAGAGCCGAAAGACCTTCAAAAATATTGTATACAAAATGGAGATCTCGTTTTGTATCCGCTGCTACTGAACTCTCGAAATTTATTTAGAAATTTAAGCCACAATTATTCTGTACTGTCTTTACCTTATCCGACATTAGAATTATCCGATCTCTTTATGACAACTCCGACCGAAATTGCGCATTATGGGGAAAATATTCTACACACAAAAGTCTACCGGCATAGTACAGCGAGGCATAAATAATGCTCTTGTAAAAACAGAATATTATAATTATGATAATTGTGTCTGGTGCCCCGACGTCTCCGTGCTCGTTCTCACATAAATCCGCGCAGTCGCAGTCGACCACGCAGATGATTTCTTTGTACTTTTACGACCGCGTCCGTCTGTCATACGCTAGTGAGGCCGACGTGTGCACGCACGGTACGACTGCAATGCATGTCAAACGCTTGGCGTTTATTGTGTACGTCCATTTTTGATGTGTTATTAAGCGAGTGAGCCTGACATTGCGGCAATTAGTCGATGATTTCAGTGTGACTGTAGCACGGACCGGAGAAGGATGCAAAGGAGACGATCAGGAGGAGCACCAGACTGGCGCATGGCTGAGACGATGGGCATGACAAAGGATTATTCACATGTTCTCTTCTGGCTTTTTAGCTTGCTGCTTTTAAATCTACACTGTCTTCCTGTCGCTTCACAAGGTATGCAATTTCTCTCTTTTATAATCGATGTTTCTCTATAATTTAGGAGATATTGATACACATCTGATGCCCTTAAAAACACAAATATATAACATGACCAGTTAATGTAAATAAATGCATACTTTATATACTTGTAGCAATTAGTAAATTCATTTAACATTAAACAAATAAGAAATAAGTAAAATGCCCATTATTTGACAATTTTTAAAATTGAGGCGTGGCAGAGTTATAGGCCTGTGCTGTTAAAACATGTATAGATTCAAAGCAATAGGCGAACGAGATATGAATAATTTATAGCTGTATATTTTAATTACTATTTTTTTTAACAAACACGATGAATGGTATTCAAATAATATATACTCGGATTGGTAAATCATCAGATGCAGTTGGATAAATTTGCCTGAATCCGCAGAAAGCAAAGATGAAATACAATGTCTCTTTGAAAGACATAATTACATGGACGCTTTATTCCCATACAGCTACAGGTGTCCGTTCAGATACACCTGATCATAAATATTCATTAGTGTAGATCATGCTGTTTCAATTTTCCATGCAGTTTTAATTAAGAGATGCGGGAGTTTAAACCCTCTGCCTGACAAAACAATGGACGTGTTGGGACCTTGGGAGTTATATATTCGCAGGCCTAGATTACATATTATTTCTAAAATGTTTCATACAAGAATATCCCGAGGCGTAGGAACTAGGGCCTACTTCATTTTCTAGTCCATTTCACGACGGTGTGTACTCTGGCCTCATGCCGCGTCCCGAAGGACGAACTGGATCCGTCGTCCAAGCCCCGTCAAAATTATCGAGAGATATTGAATCCTAGAGATGGAACTGGGTCGTCGTAGTCAGTTGTTTTGATGAAAACAAAAGAGTTAAGTGCGGACGTCTCAGATGCAATGTGTACAATCTCTTCGGCGGATTTATTTCAAATTCCACGCAGCTAAAGAAATCATAATAGAATCTGAGAAAACGTATAAATTTTAATATTCTTGAAATAGAACTGTGAATTTGATTACTCCACATTTGAAATTCGCATTCCTTCAGCAAAATGAGTAAATTATGGGCAGGTGAACACTTCTTAAACTTATTACAGGTAAAGTATACGTCTTAAAGGGAAAATACAACATTTGCTTTTGCTGTAATTTTCAGAAATGGACGGATTTAGGGGTTAGTATTTTATAGCAAATATTGTTACACTGATATGTTTGAAGTTATGTTGTCGTAAATGCTTGAAAAAAATAAGAAAAACAATCACGTTTCTGTGGTCTGGTTCCCTGACCCCACTTAAGATGAAACGGAGCAATTCAGTAGACGTATTTTTTTTTAAACCTGTTTTTTTTCCCCAACGCTGGTCGGCTGGAATTTATCTGGAATTTATCTAATGTAGGGAATTACATGTCAAATTATTGACGGAATTAAGGATTTGCTTGGCAACACCCTGTCTCAAGGCGCATTTTCTTTCCATGACAAACACCCGAGTTATGCATCTATTATTAACCTCCTCTCCAGCGGTTTTAGTCTCTCACGTTACCATGTCACTGTGAGATTCAGAGCAAAGACGCCATGTGAAGGAGGCTACGCCCGTCTGGCACTTGATCTTTCTCAGTATAAACCTCATGAATTTCGTATGACGGTGTCTTATATCGTATTGGTTTACTCATCAAATATGTATTCACACCCACTGCTATTGTCGAGCAGGTGACAGTACCAGGAAATAAATTGAAAATTATGCTTTGAGCTGAAAAAAAATTTTTGAAATCTTTTTTTGGCAAGTTTCAAGTCTGTTCTTTGTAAAATAATGTTTTTGGCTCTATTTATTTTTAAGTACATTTTTTTCCTTCTAAATTAAGAGATTAATTAAGTTGACGTTAGATCCTTATAAGTTGTTGGCCTTACATTAGCATGTTTTATATCCCTATATTTTGTTCAAGTGTGCAATTTCGTTGCCTCAGTAAATCATCGACACAGGGAAATGTAATGTCAACATCGGCTTTCTTGTTATGACAAATTAATTGTAGACCAAAAAAAATAAAATCAACTTTCGTTTTTCATACTGTAATATTTCTACAGGAAACATGATGGAAGCAACCACAGAAAGTACAGTCACTACATCCCCTTTGGAAACAACTCACACTAGTGACGCAACCATGACGTCATTGGATATTAATACCACCCCCGGGACCACAGGTCAGTGCGATTTATGTATTCTGTATCACCATCTGGGAGTTTTAGGTTTACACGGAAAAAATTATTCGTTTTTATTGAAGATCGTTCGTGAAACTGCAGCCAGACAATGAAGGTTTTATTGTGAAGCTAAATATACTTGGGGTTTTCTTTTTTTTTATGGACGGCGAATCAGATCTAATGCAGTTTTAATGAAAATCCACTTTGTAAATTGAAGCGCATTTTCCTATTTTGTCCTATTTGTTCGTAGAGTCTCAGACAGAATTGGCAACAGAGATAATAACGGAGATCGAGAACGCTACAATGTTCCAAGAAGGTAAACATAATGCGTTCTTGATGTTAATATTATGATTACAAAGTATTTAATATGAGTAGCGAGTCAGTATCTTCTTGAGTTTATATTTGGAACCTCTTTAGATAACCGAACAATATTATTTTGGTCATTTATTTATATTATGTGTCTGTAAAGCTTTTCGTGTAATGTTTCCTATAGAGCTGCACACGGAATGGGTTACGGAGATGGCAACGGAGTTGGAGAACATGACGATATCACAAGGGGGTAATTTAAAAAGTCACTTAAAATTAAAGTTTCTATATGATGTAAAGAAGAAAATGCAACAACAATGTTTTTCAATAACCGAACCCAATTAAGGAATCACACTTATTGGTTGGTTTATAAAGACAAGGGGGAAAGTTGTCAGGTCTAAACAGTGAACCAACTTTCATTCCTCGGTGGAACTTTTAACACTCTTGTATACAAGTTATTGTTTTCATACAGAGTGCATTTATCTTCGATGATTTCAGGATTCTAGACTTTCGTTGAATCTCATGAGACATTTTGTTTTCCCATTGACAGTAAACCAGACCACTGAATCACCAGAAAATGCTACAGAAACATTCACACCTACTACGGAAGCTCTTGGTGAGTTTGCATTCATTTTCACTTTTTTTTTAATAACAAGTCACAGTCATTATTGTTATTTTTTATGCTAACATTCAACTCAGAATTTCGTCGAATCTCATGAAGCCTTCTGTATTTCCATCGTTGACAGTAAACCAAACCACTGAGTTATCAGAAAATGGTACAGAAACATTCACGTCTAATATGGAAGCTCTTGGTGAGTTTGAATTCATTTTCAATGTGTTTTTTTTGGGGGGGGACCTGGTGGAAAATATCATTGTTGTTATATGCTTACAAACTCTTCTATTCATACCTTTGCTCCTCGCATAGAAAAGACAGAAAACCCAAACGCCAAGGCGAACTTTAGTGCGAAGCTAATTATTTGTGTTTTACTCCAGTCGGCTAAGCACTCTTTTGTTTTGTATTTTACGTTTACGATTGCATGCCAAAACCTTTTTATTCGTAATCTTTACAGAAAATCAGACAGACTCCATGACAGTCACTGAGGAATCAACTGGTGAGTTTTCATTCATTTGAGAAAAAAATCTGGATGTTTTTACTACTCAATCATTACAAATGTTCCAAAAATATATAAACAAATGTAGAGCGGAATAAATCGTGCTTTAAGAGATGAATAAAGTCAATGCCGAAAGAAACACTTGGATATAAGAAACATGGTTCATTAATGAACAGTAATTAAATTATTTTAATTAAGAATGTTGCTCTGTTGTTTTATTAATTATCGTAGGGTCTTTGGATAACGGCAGCACCTCCCTGCCTGTGAATATAACGACTGTGCCATCTATGACAGCGGTTGGACAAACAACAATCATTCCATCGACCACTGAGTCGCCAAACCCATCCAAAAAAACAACTGTTTCCGCCCAAAGCTGTAAGTTAAGAACTCAGTTCGAATGACTGACCGATCATGGTAGACTGTCGAGAGGCGCACGTGTTTTTGTCCACCTGTGTAATGGGTGGGGCTTAATTGATAGATATTTGAGGTTTTTATCCCAAGGTGAGGGAACGGTCGTCGCCAGAGGGGCAGAGGGTCTGTCATCCCATAAGACGTTTTGGGCAGCGGCGTAGCCAGGGGTGTCCAAAACTTCCATCAGTGCTGAAAGGTAGACAGGTTTTGTTCACCGGACACCCGCCTTCCGTAGGGGGAGGGGGGGGGGCTGGACACCTTCTTCCCATGGGGGCGCTGTTCAAAACGTATATCATGGCTACATTACACAATAATTACCGCTATTCGCTTTCCAAGGGACATTACAATAAACAGCCACTCGAGAGGAAAAAAAAGAGTTGTGAAAAAAATACGCAGAAAATCGCGGAAAAAGGGACTTTATGTTCTTCCAGCTAATCATGGTAATACTCATATGGTTGTGCTTTACTCCGGATGCCAAATTTTCAGGCGACTGGGGGGCGCGAACTTTTTAGGGGGGGGGCGTGCGCCCCCCCCCCCCCTTACCGTAGCTACGCCGCTGGTTTTGGGAAGATTGTCATCATCATGAGAAAAAAAGGTGTTAGTCTAATAAACTCTGAAGTTTTGTGACCTTTGTATTTCCTCACAGTTATCATCCCAATCTTGATCTTCATGGCTCTTCTCTTCCTTCTGACTATCATGATATTCATCGTCGTACTAACGAAATCAAGGTAAGCACTTCAGAGACGTTTAACTAAGTTGGAACTACCGAACCATTTTTCCTGCAAATTTCGTCGGTCGGTCGGTCGCCGGAAAATTGACCAAAAGAAGCCCCCTAAGTTTCCCATAAAATATAACAGCCAAGTTTAAATTTTCAAAACAAAAAGCAAACAAAAGTAAGTTAGATACTTAACAGAAATTGTTTGTAACAATTCGGAAAGATGTTTATGAAAAGTTTGTAAATGGAGGCAAAATATGCGCAGCAAATGTTATAGTCACGTGATATTTATCCCAAATCGCTATAAATCTAGGTATTAGTCTCAAGTATGGTGTTCCGTATGTGCCATAGGCGTCGCATTTGTAAGCTCTGGCAGGCTTCAATTTGATAGATTGCATGCAAGACTTACATGCAAGATGGCCAGAACTGATTGTGCACTCGCACTTGTTTTTAGACATTGTGAGGTTGTCACTGCTACACACAAAATGAAAAGGCATTGTGTCAATATCCAGAGTTGCTCCAATAATTACTTATGGTTGATTTTCAAAGATGAAGATGTAAGGCTCTTTCATTTCGTTTCGTTGTCAATTTTTCGTTATTTCAACAGAATGAAACGAAGTGTATCAACCTACAACCTCACTCCAGCCGTTAACGGCAACACCTCCCAGATCGGCTACCGAAACACGGCCTACGACCAAGGCGATGTGGCTGACGACACTGACGTCGAGTGCAGCATGAGGGAAATACGGCTGGAGGGGAAGCCTACGAACGGCAGCACTTTACAAAATACCGAGGACTTCGAGGAAGAGCTAACGCCCCTCTGAGGGGCGTGGCCAATGACTGTTATAATTTGGTTGTGTGAGCTCTGCTGAAAATCTTGTAACCTTGACAAAGCTGTATAGAGACCTTGCACAGAGCGCCCTCAGCGGAGACATGTCTCTGTGCCTCTGTGATACAGATGAGCAATCTCTTACATCTACTTTCATTGTCACGGAAATTAAATAACAAAACCTGTCAGCAATGAGGGCGCCCTGTCTGCAAGACAGGTCTCGAGTCTCTTCTACGTCTTCAGAAGCCGTCGTCTAATACCGCAAGTATCATGAAAATTGTGGGCTTTAATTCCACCTGTTCCTTTTCCACCTGTCAGGGGCAAAATTAATGTAAGTTTCTTTAATTGATAATGCACTTTATGAAGCCATTATAATACTAATTGAACTACACCATGCATGCATTTACGAATGTCGAGTTTCGTTCTGCACACTGTATGGGGATTTGACTTGTTTTCCCGATTTTCATTTTGTGGTCAGAGCTGAGACTTTGTAAATTTTGCACTCACAGCAACCACCTTTGAAGAGAGGGAGGCGAGGGTTTTGTGGGCTAAGATAGGCATGAGTAGGCCTTTTGTTCACTCATTGTGTCCGTATTCAAATAACGAAAACCCTCTAAGATTGCTGCCACGCGTAAGACCCGTGTAGAGATGCAACTCCAAGGGTCCGAAATCATTGTCGCCCAACATGGAGCTGCACTTTGCAAATTATTGATATTATTTAAAGGGTTAGCCTCCCTGCTTGCTGCATGTTATATACACGACCATATGGGCTGAAACAATCAAATGTATAAGTTTACTATTCCAGCTTGCTGCATTTTCTATACACGACAATATAGGCTGAAACAATTACTGTTTAATATCAAGCATTACAACAATTAAGACACAAAATAACTTGGCAGTGCACCTGTTCACAAATGCAATGAGACTCTCAAGACTGTATGCCGAGAGACCATTTTGTGTCCACCTTTTCATACCCGTTGTAAAATCTGGGCTAAAACTTTACGCAGCGCCCTCATGCGCTCATCTGAAGAAATGTTCCGTTCTTTGCAGGAATACCGCGCTCTGTAGACCTTTCTATCGTTTGTAAACATTGGGAGCCATTTTGTATGGGCTGCCTCAAACCGGATAACAATTTAAGCCGTGGTTGGCAACAAATTTTGCCAAAAATTACATATTAACACCCTCTTTATGTAAGAAAGAGGCATTTCTTTATTCTTTGGTAGCGTTGGTTGATTGGTTATTTTGTATTTTTAACAATCCAATTTTAAAACATTTATAACTATTCTTTACTTTTGTAAAGTTGGCTTTCCATAGTTTGCCAACAGAGGTGCCAACCACATATATGTCTATTGTGGGAGTTATAGAGTAAAGCTGTCATAGTTTAATCATAATATGTATATAAAATCATGTATATAAAATACCGCCCTCTATATTTTTGAGTAGCACAAATGCGATGACTCAACCTCATACGTTTAGGGTTTGTCTGGAGATGTACAATTGTACATGTAATGAACAGTGAGAAATTATATATTATTGACAAAATGGCCCAGATAAACGAAATCCCCGATTGAGACCACATTGAATGATGAAAGTGGTAACAAATATTCTTTAAAATAATATTCACATTTGGCTTGGGTTTACCAACAGTAAATAAAACTCTTGGCTCACGTTCACACTTATCCCGAAAAGCCAAACTTTTGTATAATTTGTTCTATGAAAGCGAATAAACAATTGGGCTGCTTCATTTTTGTGAAGTTTTAAAAAGGTCATCAGTCGTCATGTTTTACCCCTTTTTTCCTTTTGGGAGAGAAATTTTGGGTTGTTTTGTCAATTTTACAATGTCCCGCCTGAGTCATAATGTTGAACGCCCATTGACAAAGATTGACTAATGCTGATTAGTTTGTACATTCTTAGCCGTTTTCAATTGTTACCCTTTCCAAACCAAGGTGTGATTTTGTTATACTGAACGGGTCACATCATAATGATAAATACCGCATGAATCGAAAGTACAGAAAAGGTGTTTTACCCCATTGTGGAAATAAAAGTGTGTGGGTGGAAATGCCATGGTGAGACGGGCGTCTTTTTGAGAGGCTGGCAGCCGTATATCAACCTAGATTTCTTTAAAGCTAGAGTCCACCTACAAAACCAGACATGGGAAACTGTCGACAAACTATAGCCCTATTATTTAAAATGCTTTGCAAAAAACTCAAGCTGAGTTTTCACCTTGTTCAGTTATTAATTATTTACTCATAACTGACCTACTCTGTCAAATAAACACCAACATTTGCACAACAACTGCTGGAGAATACTGAATAAACCTGGTCATTATGTTGCATTTGTGATCTTTCGTGGGAGGGGGGGGGGTTAACTATGAGCCTAGACAGGCTTTTCCGTTTGCTTTGAAAAATAGACAAAAGACCGAAATTTGCATAATTACATTCCTTCTTTTTGGTTCGATATTCCAAAAAGGCCGATTTGGCGGATTACACCCAGTAGCTGCTCCCGTACTCCACATTCTGGTCCTGCCGTGAGTAAATTTGCAATGAATTGTTTTACGAAAGAAAGCTGGATCGAGTGGATAAAACATAGTCATGGACTGCGACATATCTAAGTTTGTGCAAAAAAAACCAAAAAACAGAACATTTTTAGTCTTCCGTTAGCTCAAGGATTGCAAGTTCTCGGAATTTTCCGAAACCAGTCACTTTCGTGTTAGTACAGTTACTGCAACAACAACGGCATGTATGCCTAGGCCTACACGATACCAGTTTACGAGCTGATTTTGGGCGTGTTGCCCATTACGGAATCCATGATTCACAGTGGATCGTGTGGGTGGTGGGCAAAACGCCCAGTAAATCGACGCGAATTTAAGGCGGTCCCCATCTACAGAATGACCCAGAGGATGATGGGATATGTTATTTCCAATTTGGAAGAATTCAAAGGTTTTTACTTGTGCTTATCGCAGGTGCGCCGAAACTTGCCCCATGGGTAATACACATACAATAACGTTGGCGCTCCCCATATTAAATCAAGTACATGTACACGGTAAATTCAATACTGTTAAATAAAAAGTTTCTTTGTGAGGATCAAGTCGCCTGGAAATCTTTTCATGCTGAACACAAGCAAAAGCCCAGTAAAAACATTCTTTTGATGTATAAAAGGGAATTTCATAAACGCATTAGACTATGAACAGCGTACGACCTTTAGTCTGGAAAGACCCCGGTATCGCTGTTTCATTGGACGCGCGTCGTTCAACAAAAGACCACTGCAAAATAACATCGGAGTACCAGTCAAATGACCCAAGGTCACTGCATGTATCGATCATGATTATCATCGTGTGACGTAACGAGGTCTCCCGAGTCATTCAAAAATGAAGATGGTGGTATGTGAACTTGGTTGTTGCAGGTGTCGAAGCATTGGGTATACCTTTGTCAATAATTGTGAGCCAACAGCGTAGTTTTTTTTATCAGCACTAACGCCACGAGAACTGTGTGGGCTCTAGTTTTGTGTTCACCAAACTTGAAAGCTTAGTCATGCGAAACCGCCGATAATGGGTACAACCGTTGGGGAAATAGGCTTACAATGGCAAGTGAGAAGGCAACTTTAATTCAGTGAGCGTTATGACATGCTAGAATTAAAAGGAAACAAGTGCACAGGAAAATAGGCATACAACGTACATTTTGTGCCAAGCGCAACCGAACGCTACCAGGGCTGCGTCTTTGGTTATTTGGCATTTTGAGGTCTGCCCTTCTCGATTCTGTGTTCAATTTCTTGGACACGTCGTGCCTCTGCTACTAAGCACATGTAGCTGCAGTAAACTTTGAAGTGGATTTCGAAAGGAGAATTACCTTGGAGTTTGACAGCCGAGTACAATTAATCTACACGATGGAAAGACACTGTAAAGCGGCGATTCTGTATGTCCTCATTTTGCTCTATGTGTCAGGTGAGTTCCGTGCTCTCTCTACTATAATTTAATAGGTCGTTCATGACCAATTATCATGGCAAAAAAAAACACTTGAAAAGAACATGCAAAGTCTCGAAGTGCTTAGCACAATCTTAGCTTGTCGTTAACTGTGTTTATTAATGGAGACAGTTTTTTTTGTCTTGTCATTGATGAAGACTCTTCTTTTTTTTTCATAAATGCAAGACGATTTGATTTCTGTGACAGAGGTTTTATCCTTCTGCTGATTCCATTTGCTTCTTGCAACATTTACTTATTCAACGTAACTCCCTACAAATGATGGTGGGTCAACATAGCTTACATTTCTCATCCTGGAGCCGGTTTTTTTTTAATGTTACAACGTAGAGTTACTATATAATATTGTTAGGTCCTTTAACCTTAACCCTATCGATACCCTAACGTAAAGTAAACGTAGTACTCTAACCCCAAACTAGACCAAGATCATGATTACTTTCTTATTACTTCTCTCTCTTTCTCATCCAGTGGTTTCTTCGTCTTGTCCTCCTCCTCCCAAGCAATTGGGCACTAACTGCTCGGATGAAACCATCGTCAACTTCCAGGTCAACTACAAAATTACTTGTAGCTGTATGTTCGGATTTAATCCGGTGGGCGACCTCACGAGAACGTGTACTGAGAATGGCACTTGGACGGGAAGTGACGACATTTGTCGCATTGGTGAGAATTACCCCGATTGCTGGCCTTTCTAGCCTTTCTAATATTTAAAGGAATACAGGGTGATTTGCATTTGTCCCAAAAGTAACATAGACCCAGTTATTTTTAGAAAGCTTCTTGGATTAAAGATGGTACTGGTGCATGCTATACTCCCCGTGAAATTATTCTGTCTGGGTTGCTAATCATTTAAAAGAATTGGGCAATTCCACACGAGAAAGTGGACATGGCATGGCATGAAGAATGAACCGGACATTACAGTTTCCTTCAATCGTTTTGTATAAAATGAAATGAGAAGAATCAAAATCCTTTGACAAAAAGTTAAACAAATGTCCTTGAAAATCAAAATATCAAAATATCTTCAAAATGCCGCTCATGGATGGTGGCCAAACAATTTTTACCCAAACAGGAATAATTTAATCATTAAAAAAAGCTTGAGAGTTGTCATTCTCATAAAGTCAGTCATCATGCTTTGCTTTTATGTTTCCCCATCATCATTTTGAAATATTACTTGTATTTCCCACGCAAGATATGAGCAATGTTTCGCTTCTTTTTTTTTTAACAAACCCGCATATTTGTCACTTATTCAGTGACTCAACAGTGTAGCAATTGTGTTTCTATGTTGTCCTTCCCCTAAGGCTCCGCGGGAAAAGCAAATTGTCCATTGTTAGGGGAATTCCAACACGTACCGTGTCCCAGGCCGATGCAACTCAATAACAGTTTGAAAACGGCAGTCGAGCTGGTTCCAAATTGGGGTAGGCTATATCTGGTGATCGAAAACAGAATAAAGGATGTCCTAGTTCTCCCAGCCATGATCGCCAGTGGTTCAGCTTCCTTTCCCGTAACTATTTCTGAGTGTTAAACATGAATGTCCTTCTTTCAAACCGATAAACTGTTTCCTTCTACAATAATATTTAAAGTAAAAATAATGCCTGTAAATGTACCCTATCAGGAGAAATTATATCGTCATAAGTTAGGCTAAACCTTATGGGATGAGAAGTTAGATTAAGGAGACATTGAAATGTCTCTCTAATGTCACAACTCCCATTTAGAGGCATAATTTTACCGTCGCAAATAGGCTGCATCGACTCGTGATCCATTACATAAATGAACCAAAGTTCGTGGGGGTAGGATATAAGGTAAAACGAGGGTAATGGGGGTCATGAAATTTGAAAATGTTTGTGCACAATTCTATGGGAATATCTCACTAAGGGACCATCCTCCGTAATAGTAATAACCTTTTTGTAGATTGAAATGAAGAACGTTCAGATATGCAGACGAGCGGTGCCTGCAAAGTTCTGGGGTTTTAGAGTCAACCAAGATGTTTCAGGAAATGGAAAATGCTAAACTGAGTTAATTTTTAACTCTCCCACAGCCACAGGTGCTTTTCAGTATCTAATGAAATACCCTTATATTCAAAATATCCGCATTCCATTGTACATGTATATAGCAAATATCAATACAAACACCAAGAATATTCAGAACAATGAAGGTAGTCTTGTATATCGCACAATCACTGGATGCCCTTCGATCTCTGAATGGTAAATCCGGAGGCCATGAATGGCTTGTTTTTCACTTTAGCGAAGTGAAACCGAGGTTATTTGTACAAAATTCATATCCGTGAAAATGGCACCAAAAATCAGTGTCCTCGATAACTCCGCATGGCGCCTCATTTCCCGCACGCGTGACCAAAGAATAATGAGATACGACGGGTCGGGATTATTTTTAAAGCAAAACACAATTCTACTTATTCTTGGGGGTAATTTCTAACTTTTCCAATTGTTTTGGTATAGTTTCAAAAATTGCATGCATTTTTTTTTGTCTTCATGCGTAGATGCTGTCTCTGTTGCTCTGGCGTGTTTTGCAGGTTTGGCAGCCATCTTGATTTTCACAACCTTATCGTGTTGTTTGATTTCCAGGTAAGTGAGTTAGAAAAAAAGGAGACACTGATCAGCAGCTTTCTCTTAAACGTTGAGGGTTGAAGTAATCCAAACAGTGATGCATGAATCTTTGCGCTTACACTTCGTTTACCCATAATTAAGGGTGTGCAAGTTTTAAGCTCAATTTTGGAGGGGAAAAACATTATTCACGTCGTGACTTTCAATAGGCATTAATAGGAGCTTTAACAATGATGTTTAGTTAATTTTGGGGTGTTTTTTGGAGGGGTGGATACAAACAAACGATGCCCAAGGCAGGCATGCAACTGGGAAATCACTAAAAAGAGGAAATTCAAATGTTTCCCAGACTTTGTACAGTGTTTTTGTATTTTCAATGACACACCTGGGAAGTAAAAAAAAAAAAGAGGAAATCAGCTGATCTGAGGAAAAGTTGCATGCCTGCCAAGTTTATTGGTGTAAGTGTATAGGTTGCTAAAATCCAAATTGCATCGTAACAATCTTTATGTTTTTAGATTGAAGTAGACTTCTTTTTATGTTGCTTCCATTAACTTACACGTCTAATTTGGGTACCCAGAAAAATGGCGTCGTACGCCCTCATTCGATCAAAGTTACTAACCCATGTGGTCTCTCCAAAACTGACACTAGATTTTGACCTACGTGAATTTTAGGAGTCGGGTTAGCGCAGTGGTTACTTTCCTCGCCTTCAACCGCTATGGCCCGGGTTCGATACCTGCCCGGACTACATATGGATTGGGTTTTCATAGGGATTGGGCCCTACCTGATTCCGTGGGTTTTAACCAGAATATTTTTTTTTGGGGGGGGGGGGGTTTCCCATCTCTAAAACTACAATTTTTTCTCATTGTCTGCTCTCTACATATGCCTTCAGGCTTTTGAGCTACCGTGCTTAGGACAATTTTGAGGAATGCTTGGTTTCATTACCAGAAAGAAATCAAATAAAATATAATAAACTGGAAAGCACTCAGAGAGCACAAACCTCCGCAAAGGCTAACAATTCCCCGCCATAATGTCAGTACACCCAAAAGAAATACTCGCATAAATTGTGAAGAATACTTTTAAAACAAATCCTGGATCCAGACCCAGATCCGGATCACTTCCAAAATCTAATCGGTTTGTGCTTGTATACCAAGGACCACCCCTACAAAAATGTTGATGCAAATCCGTCCATAACTTTTTGAGTTATCTTGTCAACAGACAAACCAACCAACCAACAAACAAACAAACAAAATCCGATGAAGTCATAACCTCCTTGGCGGAGGTAATTAACGTATCTGTTTTAACCACCTTCCTTGGCAGAGACCGGCGCAGGAGACGCCGGGCAGAACGCCGTCTGACCATCCAACGACGAGATGAAGAGGCAGCTAACGCTGGGTTAAACGGCCCAGCCCAGCAGGAACCTGACCACTATACCAGGACTCAATCGACTAAAGAGCGAAGTGACTCGGGACTCCAGACCGACATGGATATGGAAGACATCGACTTCAATGATTTCAGCATGGAGGTGGATAGTCCTACTGATAACAATCCACCAGAGGGCCTAAACCTTGATTTTATTGACGAATAAATGTTGGTTTAGATATAGAGAGTATAGCTTTTATTCTCTGGGAAACATAGGCTATGATCTAATTTTAGGATGTTGTCAAAGCTGTGGTCGTAATCATGTTCTGGGCTGAAGCCAATAACAGGGCGAAATATGTAAATTCACCTGTCACTAGGCTAAAAAAAAATACTATAAAATAAGTAAAAGCTTCTAAATATAACAAAATGTACAGTATAAGGTGCTTTTTAGTGTATACTTCCAGTGCAAGAAAATTGGTTGATGGTTACTTACTGCTTGAGCATGGCAATAGATATGTACATTATGCAGGTTTTCGTACGGTTTTAAAACATCATGAAGCCCTTTTTTTAATACAAGGACTTATGTTATACCCTGAAAATTGACTTAATCACTCATATCCAAGATTGTGCTCCCTTTTTTTGAGAAAAATCATTCGTAAAATTAATGTTGATATACAAAGACAAATCAATTTGAATTGAATTGCCTAATCCCCTATACATCATGATTTAGTTATTTTGGATGGTTCATTCAATGAGTTCATGGTGATCAGTGTATTATTGCTGATCTCGTTATTTGTCAGAAGTGACTCAATCCAAGATGGCGTTGCCCATGAGTTGTCTCCACGTTGTGCAATATGCATCAAACTTAGAAGCAAATTTTGCGCAGATAATGGAACTATGAGTTGTGTTTAGTTGTACATAATTGTACTAAAACAAATCATGATAATAGGGAGCAGTTTTGTGCCCAGACCCATCCTAAAGTACAATTCTTCTTCTTTTTTAATTGAACGATACCACCACAGGGCAAGCCTGTTTAAGTACTGAATATGAAGTTCTGTGGCCAACATCAATAAGGGTTAATTTCGTTATCTTTGTCGAGAATATGTGTTTAATGTTTACGTCAAAAAAATAATATTAATAAGCAAAAGGTGTTTTTTTTTTATTTGTACAGGTGTCTCTTTGAAGTTTTATCAAATAATTTTTAACTGCAACTTTTTATAAGAGTAATCCTGCATTTGCACAATAAAAATATATGCAAGTTTTATAACGCACTCTATGTTTGTTTTCTGTCTCATAATCTTGGTTTTCAGTGATTTAAGGCTAAGGATGTAGGATAAAGGTTATGAGGGAAGGGCTGAGTCATGCTACTTCTTGAATTGTAACAACAGGTTCAATTTTTCATTTAGGTCTAAAGAGTGGCACATCAATGTATCGGAGGCAAACTTTCTTTCTTTTGGAAAATGATTGATTTGCGATTATTGTTCAAATTGCTGAATGTTGCTACCGATGTGTGGATAATAACATTTCAATTGAAATCTTGGCAAGAAAGGGCTAACCTTTGCTTTGTACTTTCATAACAATGAATAGTTTGTTTTTTTAAAGATCAAGCAAACATTACCACTTTAGGGTGTTATTTTTCTTTCCATCCGTAACAAAAGCCCCAAGTTAAAGGAATGTGTGTAAAAATCCCAGCGGTATTGCCGATTTGGAAGGGAACTGAGGGTTTTCGCTTCTTTTCATTGGTCTAAGCAGCTCCACTTTTCTCACACATGATATTGTCCTACCGACCTCTTGCCTACAAAAAGGGATTATGTAAAATTTGAAACCCTGGGAAAATGTTGGGTTTTTTTGTAAGCCTTTATAGTCGATCAAAGCCAACTGCGCGCCAGTGGTGAGAAAGTTCTGCCATGCCCGAGGCATTTTTTCTCACGGAAGAAAAGCTGGAAAAAAACACTCCTGTACACTTCTTCATGTAAAGCTAATACAGAGCGCCCTCCGTGGCTCAATTGCCAAGAGTTCAAAATATTTAGGGCTCAAATTTTGCTTAAAGGGCGCTAGAGAATTGCAACACAATGCAGCTTGGGCAATACATGGCGATTCAACAGGCAGCGAACACAGAAAATAATTAAACGAAAAATCATTCCCATCTTCCTTTGACCAATTGCCACATTGTAATGGGCCCCACAACCCCCTGTCCTGCGATTACATTGCCATTCTAGAGTACATGTATAAGGATTCCTGGGGATACGTTTTTTTTTCTGATGTCTTTCTTCATATTTTCCAAGCAAGCGATGGGGGTATAAATATTATACAAGTGCATTATAAGTCTATTGTACCAGTGGATATGGTCATGATGTATGCACTGTACACGCGCATGCGGTCACATCCCCCGTGTTTATTACAGAAACAGCGCTTTGAAATTATTAAGAAACCTTGAAAATGGAAGGGAAAAAGTATGTAAACGACCATTTTTTCCCCCAACTATATACGGAAACACCTTAACCTTTATTTCACATTGTAAGTGGTGTGAACAACAGACCTTGTATGTAACGGTGCACAATGTTTACCTCATATAATCCGCCCATGTGCAACAGGGCGCGGAAACTTTTGAAAAGATTCAATTATTGTTGGTCGGCCTACTCTTCTCAAATGGTAATAATTTTGTACCGCCTGAATGTCTGCAATGGATTGTGGGTGTCTATAAACGTGACTCAGACACGATTCGTTTGTCACCAAAGAAATCAATGAAGCTAGTGGTATTTGGTTATTGAATCACTACTACAAAAACTTGTTTACAACATACAAACGATTTCTCTTCTTTTTTTGTGTCCAGCTACTACTCATTAGACTTGACACAGTCGTTCTCGGGAAGATTGAATACCAGATTCAAAACTATTTGAGTAACTGCAATAAAAAAAGAGTTAACAATTTCAACTTTTGAGAAGAAAAATATGATTAAAAGAATATCTCAAGTCCAGTCCCGCCACGTCTTCTGTGCATGAATTTCAGCTTTGCACACGAAACAATAGCAATCAGTCAAATACGGATTTGAAACAAGTCTAGCCGGCTGTACGCACATGCGCACTCGACGCCGGTAAATGTCAACCATCAAGAACGAGCACAAACGGTGTTGTTTCTAGTTTAACACCATATACTTTAGCAGTCGCTGCTTGTGAAAACCTACGTAGTTGGTTATTTTGCACTCCATTCGCCATGTCTTTTTCCTTCTTGCAACGTAGACATTTTGGAGTCCTTTTGCAAACTGTTATATGGGCGCAAATCTATGGAATCATTACGGGTAAGAATGTAGCTGAAAGTTTTATACTGACACTAATTATAGGTGCCAAGCAAAAAATATTGCTTAACAATTTTAGGTATTAAGCACTAATCAGCTGAGAACCTGTGACAGGCAATATACATGACACTGAATGTTAGCTGGTAACCTGTTTTTGCTAAGCGAATATTTTCTGTGCTTAACAAATTTCTGTGCCAACTAACTCCATGGAATTAACCCATATTATGAAAAACACAGACTATAAATGGTCCACTTTGACAACTAAAAGTAAAAGTTCACATCAGCGACAAGTTTAAGTTAAAGCTCTTCGTTTTGTTCAAGGTTGTCCGAATGTTTTCGACATCTCTGAAACATCTTTGACAGTTTAGTTTTTAAAACAATTCACACACCTCCCGATGTGGTTTGCTTTCGTTGTGCTGAAAGAACACATACCTTCTTGTGATCCGTGGACAGAACTTTAAAACGGTGGTTGTGTTTAAAATTCCGCAACTTGGAAAGTACGTACATGAGTGACTTGAATGATTCTTGTACTAAAAGAAAGCTTATGAATTGGGCTATCATATCCTAGATTTAGAAAGTGCTACATGCAGAACTTCAGTGAAACAATGGTCCCGACATTAGGATTTCGGTGTTTTTTTTACTCAACCTGTATTCAAATTATAGGTTTTCCCTTCACCGTCGTTTAAACACTGTATACTCAGTGTGTTACCTTCTGAGTGAAAGTTGGGGAAAAATCACTCGGGTGGGACTCAAACCCACGACTTCTGCTTGCTAGTGCAGATGTCTTACCACTTGACCACTTTGGTAAGACATCTGCACTAGAAAGCAGGAGGTCGTGGGTTTGAGTCCCACCCGAGTGATTTTTTTTCCAACTTTCACTCAGAAGGTAACACACTGAGTATACAGTGTTTAAACGTCGGTGAAGGGCAAAACCTATAATTTGATTTATCACCCCGACGCAAAAATTCCATCTTACAATCACCCTGTATTGTATATTTGTTTTGACAGCGCAATCAGGGGATGAATGCCCCGAGTTCACGTGCCGTACTCCCTCCTCCTCGTTCACAACAAGACTGAGCGGGGATGAGACATGTTACCGATACGGCAAGGCGCTCACGGTAGACTGCCAGATTGGGTTCCAGCGGAGGGGGCAAGACGATGCTACCTTTATCGTCGTGTGCAATCTGGATGGCACGTGGACGTGGTCGGATTCCTGCGTGATAGGTAAGACTTCTTTTCGCGGTTTCATCCCCACAAAAAAATAGGAGCTTCCAGTCTGCTTCAATGAATAATTTAAAATTCGTTCCCTAATGTTAAAAGCCAGATTTTTTTTACAAAAAAATTACAGTCAATAAGGCTGCATTGTGCTTGCATAAATAGTCTGGCGCCATCTTAACAGTTAACACTTAATGAAATACATTCAGGGAACTCGACAAAAATGGCCAACTCGTGAATAAGGCCCATTACATGGATGTGTGTGCACTCGTGACACTTTTGCCTGAAATTTCAGGTGTCAACAAAATACACATGTATGGTGCCGATATGTTTTATAATTTGAGGGGAAAAAACTGAAATCATGCATTTGCAAAAAGGTAATACATATTACAGGGATGAAAGTGGATTCAAGACATTTTTGCCTGAAATTTGAGGGATAAAGAAAATACACACACATGTATGGTGCCGATATGTTATTTATTATTTGAGGGGGAACCAACTGAAATCAGGCAATTGCAGGAGATACATCCCTGATATGAATATTTACTGTCCACTGTACTTATCCATATTCACGGATTCGTAACATTTTCTTAAAAAAAGAAAGAGTTTGAAAAGGGAAAAGAGAGTCTCCTAACGTCAAATGAGGCCCAACGTCCCCCTCCAGCTTTTCTAATTAGCAGGTCGGTCGGTCGGTCGGTCGGTCGATCGGGCGGGCGGGCGGTCAGCCAGCTCCTTCTAACTTTTGCCCCCCGAAAATTTGCTTTTGGAACTGCCGGTGTGAAATTTGGACTCGACGAAATACGGACTCATTAGTTGCATTGTGCATTCCCAACTGAAGATAATTAGGACAGTTGCAGGTCACATGAGAGGTTCGAGTCCAAACTTGCAGCAGAGACCAGATTGCATAGGAGTCCAAGTTTTCATATGGCACCAGTGTTAATAGTTTGTCTTTTGAACTAACTGCACAACATGTCCCGACTTAGGTTTATACTGTTCAAAATTGCTTAAAAGTATGACAGTTTACAAGAGTAACGTGGTTTTGAGCCATTATAAATTGCATTTACTTTATCTGCAGTGTGTGGACTTTTTTTATTTCAGACATTTTCTCCGTCATCATCGCGTGTTTAGTATCATTCGTCTCTCTCGCCATCTTCTTCGTGATCATGTACTGCATTCTCACAAGGTAACGATGTCATCTTGGTTTACACTTGAATTTCAGTCCGAAAAATGTTTGATTTGTAGTTGCAAGTACACTTGTTAGTGCACTAATTTAATTATACATGTAGTTTACAAAAATTCGTTTTGATGTAACGGGGTCAAGATCTGAGTCCTTTGGCAGAGTTGTGAGACATTTATAAAGGCAACTGTTATTAAAACAATGAAAAGAGGTTGGTTATTATTATAGTGTAAATTGTTTTCCTCGTTTTTAAAAGTTTCCCCGTTTTTCTTTTCCTCTTAGGAAGAAGCCTGCAAGAAAGGGATATAAGAAGAGGATTGTTGAGACCCCTCCAGAGATTGCTTAGCAACGTTGACAACTACTATTAAAAAGATGGCTGTCGTTTTAAAAAGGTGTAAACGATTGAAGTCTTAAATGTTTTTAAGAATCCAAGTCGTACTAGATTTTTTTTTTTTTTCAAATGGGCCGGTAAATTTATTAATGTATTTTCAGCAGCACAATCACATTACTTGAAAAAAAAAAGATTGATGACGACATATCTTGACGTAGAGGGCGGTAGATAGACCGATTGAAGAGTGTTTTCGCAATTTGCGGTCCAGTCGTCGAAATTCTTGCCCATTGTTACTTATTAAAAAGCCCCTTTTAAGTTTACTCAAGCGTGTGGACGTATGACATTTGCATGTGGCGTACGTGCCGTTTTCTTCGTCATGGCAGCTTGGTGAGTGAGTTCTATACTAAGGCATACGTTGTGGTTAACTGCGTTCTCCAGCAATTTGGTCGAAACTATGGAGCTTTTGCAAATCGTGTCCAAGATAATCTTAGTCTGTATCTTTCTTGGCAAGTCCTTGATAGTCCTCCATCTTCGAGGGTGACCTAGCTAAGATTTAGTGTGTAAGGCCGTTAAAGTTCACCAATTGAAGTAGAATTCTACCTCCATGGTTCACCTGAATACACTTGCTTGCTTTCTTAATTGACTATTTAAATTTCTGAATTATTCCCAGCTTTATTCGTAACTTTGGAAAGAATGTTCTGACGCTGCTTTTTCTCAATGAAGGTTATTCATTGCAAAAATGATAAGACATGAATCTGGGACTGAGAATCATTTCCAATTTTGTCAGGAAATACTTAAAGCATTTTCTAGACTCTCCGTAGACATTGTACACAACCGCTGAAGTAGCGTCAGGCAACATTCTTTCCGTAACGTACTTTACTGTATGAAATGTAAATAATGGATTTGGTACAAAATTGGAAAATTGTGACTCGTTTGATTCGAAACAAATTGGACTCTTTCTTTGTGCATTTTCACGTAGTATTAAGACGATTTTGTAGCCTTCTTGTAAGACATTCAGATGTACCTCTTGAGTATATTAAAAAGTAGCTATTATAACAACAACAATGTTACCAATTTAAAACGTGTAGTCGATTTTCCGATGTGTCAAAATGACAACGTGCGTAAGGTCAAATAAAACAAACTTGATTCCAAACGATGCATAAGTTGCAAACTTTTGTATTAAAATTACTTTATTTTATTCTTTCTTTTCACCAGAGGATGGCTTTTGTTAAACGCAAAACAGGACCGTGTTGGTTTTTTTTTGTGGCAAAACAATGTTTTGGTAAAAATTAAACAAATCGTATTAGCTGATTATTTTTTATTTGTAGAAACATCAGTTTGTATTGTTCCTAAACTAAGAGAGTTGTCAAACGTTTTATTTTCCAGACAATAAATTTGAAGATTTGAGCAAAATTGAACATTGAAGAAAATATTCTCGAAAGCCAGATATGATTAAGTTCCCAAAAAATAAGTTCTGCAAAATTTAAGTTCTCAGACATAGGCTTAACAGCCAAAGTAGCATTTGCGCATAAGATTTTTTTTTGGCGTGCGCGCTGACTTAAACTATTAGCCATCCAAACGTTTATCAAAATGTACATGTATATTATGGAAGCACAGCGGGTGCATGTGTAATATGAAGTTGCTATATGCGCATGCGCGCTGACTTGGCCATTCAACCATTCGAAAAGACATATGCAAGAGCGCATGCGCGCGGACTTAGTACTTTTTTTTTTAATCACTCATACAAACCTGAATATTTATATATTACTTCCGAACACTGTTTAGTAAGAAGAGCGTGTTGGCTTAGTGGTAGCACTCGTGGCGCTCATGCCGGAGGTTGCGGGTTCGAGTCCCGGCAGAACCACAGCAGGACATTTTATATCTTTTTGACTTATACTTATTTAATTTAAAAAGAGTAAAATTCTGTTTTATTTTATTTTATATAGTTGGGGTAGACGAGCGATACAAAACTCGGACCGCCGCAGGTTTCCCTGCAGCCAGTCCGAGTTGCCGCGGCCGGGACTCGAACCAGGGGCGCCGGCTTACCCGTCGGCACCTCTACCGGGTGCGCTACCTGGGTCCCCCAGTGAAAATCACACTTCCTATAATTAAAACCCTTAGAATCGCCTAAAAAAATAGAAAATAAAAACCGCCCTCAGGATTCGAACCCGGGTCGCGGGAACAGAAGTTCCCTGTCATACCTCCAGGCCACCAGCACATCTTGAATTGACTCTCGAATTTTAAATATATGAAGCTTCGCTTTGTCCTTATATCTAAAAAATCTAAAAATTTCTAAAACAAATAATTGAAAGTCGGACCGATCTATATAAGCTCAGGAAAGAAAAATATTCCACAAAGCCAGTCCCACTTTGAATTTGGCACGAAAATTTCAGACTTAATGTCGTGTCGTTTTCAGTATACTTAACTTAGGCCTAAGTGAAGCTGGGCCGGGCAGAATTATTGTTCCATTGAATATAGAGGGGTAGACATGTATATTCACCCCACTCCACGGTAGTTTACGCCCATGATGATTCTTGAGGAGGTAATCTTTCAACTAACATGGAGGATGATTAAACTATTTTCCTTCTTTTCTGTTGTTGAGAATTTGTTTTGCTGAATTCAGTTGTGCCAATCAGTCATAAGGGCCAGACGTTTGGTTCAAATGGAAACTAGAAAGTTAGATTGCACACTGATTAAATTGTGCGCTGTCATGAAATAATGACTTTCGAATCACGTGCTTCGCTATGGGACAACAAGGGAATGCCCAGCATTATGTTGCAGTATACCAGCTTTTACTTTCATTCCGTTTTTCTCGATGTCCTTGTGTCGCACTGTAGGCCTACTTCACATTTCCTGCCTGTTGGTTTTCCTGATGCACGCCGGCTCTGCATTATAGGCCTCGAAACTCGTCCTTTATATGCAGATGAGGTGCTAATTATCGCATTCCACTTTTGACTCCACTAAAACAAACAAATGATGCCTTATTGAAACAAAGACATCACAAGTAACAGAAATGCACACAAATGTTGTCGGAGTTGCCGATGGCCTTGACTTAAAGATGTACTGTCCGTGCTTCAAAAAAATTCGATTTTATATTTTTTTCTCCTGACCAACTTTCAACTGGTAATTTGTATTTTAAAGAAAAAACTACTTTTTCCATTTTGGGCGTATGCAACCCTCTATTTTTTTGTTATTGCCAGAAGAAATAAGCAGGTAACTTATGTCTGGGGTAAAATTTGAAAACAGTATGACATTTCATCTTTAAAAAACACATGGGGAACCTCTAGGCCTACTTGTGATTTTTACTGCATTTTAGTTCTATCACTTCCCAGTTTGATCAGTTAATCAAATGGCCTAGACACAGAAAATGTGGTTTGTGACGACGACATCGCTGTAACAATCCCACACAAAAACCGAACTGTCAACCTTTCTGCCATGAATAGACATTTTATTTTTGCAAAATGGGAAGTACAGACGTGTTTTTATTAGGCGATTGTTATTCATTATGTGGGTGAAAAGTTGTGCGCGCATGCGTGAACGTGGCTTACCGTGTTTGCATGGGTCGCGGAAGTGTACATACACATGTACATGTACATGTACATGTATATTGTACATGTACACTGTCACTGTACGGACAATTGCCATAGACACCTCCATAGACACTCGAATAAGCACCCATGTGAACTAATATTTGGATCCAAAATCTGAGATTCTTTACTTATGAAATTGCACGGAAGCAAACTGTCGTGAAAATTTTCAATACTGCACATCGGAACACCAGACATTTTGGGGGTAAATTTGACGACACGAAGAGGTTGCACGAAGCGAGTCATGCCAACGGCACGGACCGGGGCTGGGCGAGCATTTGCCCCGTGGAATCCAGCTGGGTTTGTCACACTTCTCTGGTTTCACCTTGGACTTTTGTTGCAGGATTCGGGTAAGTTCATTTGGTTGTTTAGTGGCCATTTCTGTTATTGGATTTCACACTTTGTAGCTATTTAACAATGAAGGAAGCAAAATAGCCATTGCTGAAATCGCCTCATGATTACTTCTGAAAAATCAGATAAAAAGTTGTGATTATTTTCCTCTCAGTGTACCTCCCAGTTACGAAACGGCATAAGAAAATAAATAAAAATGGTAAACATTAAAAACAAGCACAGATGATTTCAGGAACTTTTATGATTTCACACACACAATTAAATGGTGGAATCCCAGTCATAAGCAGCATGTCAAATTTCAATTTGGAAACAGCTTTTACAGTATTTTCATTATAGTTAAAATAATAAATTGACACACTTGAGGAAATAAATAATTATAAGTTATTTTCGATTGATAGAGGAAGTTTCGTTTCCGGATAATCTGAAACAACAATCCATGGGGATATTCAATGGTTTCCTCTCAAAATACAATTACTACAATTCATCTATTTTCTTTTCTGCTAGGCGTGATTTTCACTTCCCTATAACTTAACATCTGTTGACAAAATCTAGTGATTTGGCACGGAGAACATGAGCCCACTCACTGCTCAAAGTTCTTTGCATAATTATATATACCCGGAAAGACACGCACTTCCGCTCATTAAACTGCTACACGAACACTGCCCTTTGAATTTTGTTGGTGGGAACATCACTCTAAATTCTAATCAGGAGCGACGATTTCTTGTCAACAATCGGGGAGGGGGATCAGCAGCTTAAGAAAGTCAAAGAGCAAATTCTTGATGATTTTTGTTTCCATTTAAAAACATGATTGCATGCCAGATAGAATTATTTCCCGTGGCGTCCGGTACCTTAGACTATCTTTTACCGATAGTATGCTTTCAGATAAGTGTTCAGTTTGTCCTTCATAATAACCGAAATTGTCGTTATGCAAACGGCATTGGTCCGTGGATAGTCTGCTATACAGGTCGTTTCCTTTTCTTCAATCTTTATCATCTGTAGTGATTTGCTTCGTTCACAAGCACCTCAATTACTTTGCGCATTCCCGTTGGTCTCCATGTTAAACATGTTTCTAGAATCGGCTCAAATGTTTTATGGGCGTGTTGAGGTATTTTATTGCAGTTGTAATGGTTCTGTTGCATTCGATAATGTGTCATTAGCTGTGGAGTAAGAGTTTTAATGGAACGACATGTTGTGGACTAAGGACCACATTAAGCATGCATTAATACACTCGAGACATTAAGGATGAATGTGTTTTCCAACCACACCCAATTCATTATGGCACCTGTGCACCCAATTAATTATGGCACCTGTGCCCTTGAGCAAGGTACTTTATCAGACTTTTCGTCTCTGTTTAAACCTGTTGCCGTTGAAAGAAAATTCCTTGTTTGTTACTTACTTCTCTGTGACATCCAAGAAGCCTCAAATTTCTGTTACAGATGTAAAGAATAAATGGTGATGAAAAAAAAACAGCTTTGATATTATATTTGTCTGTGGAAGATCGCTAATCACAATGAAACCGCTGAGAAGCAAAAGAGTACTGAACAACAGCAAGCTTACTTCGAAAAAAAAATTAATTAGCTTGAGAACCACTTCCAAATATTTACTGGTTAGCAAAGCCGTTCTTTTTTCAGCAAATTTGATTTTTGGCAGTTTCAAGGCATATGCCAGTCTCTTTGCAAAGTCTGTATATTTTCCTTGTATATAATTTGATGTGAAGAACTACCTTTACCTGGCCCTCATACAGTTTTCTAATTCAAAATTAAACAGAATATATGTCAAGCTAAATCCTCGCTGATTGCCTATCATCACATAATATTTCAATTTCATATCCACGTACATATTCATCATTTAACACCATTCTAGCGATGTTTTTAAATTTTGGGGTTTTTTTTCGCTAGGTTAATTCTATTATGACAGTTAATTGATCATTTTGCTCTTTTTCTGTCATTTTTCCCCACTGTTTAGTGTTAGTGATTGCGCAGTCGCAATGCTCTTCCGGAATGTGTGAGCGCCCTCCATCGACATTAAGCACCCAATCAACGTCCCAAGACACGTGTTACGACTCCGGCCGAGCAGTCCTTTTACTCTGCAATCCAGGATTTCGACTGAGTGGCGATAATTACACAGCAAGGTGTGATGATGGAGTCTGGACACCAGACAGCGGTTGTAGAATAGGTAAACTGAACTGAGTTTTCGCATTTTACTTTTGGATTTGACTCCGGATTTAATTCGAGATGATGCAGCATAGTGCCTATAAGCACTCAATGTTTGGTGATTTAAATCATCCTAGACTAAAAACAAGTCCATTAAAAACAAAATCATTATCTTCTTTGTTTTATCTGTTGTATCTTCATCTAATGTTTGCCCATGGAGCTATGTGTTTATAGCTCCACGCTTTGCCTTATCTCTGTTAAAACTAAATTTAAAATGTGATATTTTCTTGCAATTTTCTTTACAGATCTATTTACCGTTTTCGTAGCCGCCAGTGCGTCGATGGTAGCGATTTTGATCTTTTCCCTCTGCTTCCTGTGTATTTATAACTGGAGGTTAGATTCAATTCTTCGATTTTCATAAGTCATCAATAAAACGCCCTCTATTGTTTACACACAATTTGGTCGTTCACGATAGCGCCCTCTATTCATAATTATTTGATTCTAATAGGATGTTAGCTACTGCAACAGACTACTGATTACATTTGTATGTCACCCTTAAGACAATATCTCAAATGCTATTCTATTTTTATTCCAGGTGCACTCCGAGAAAGCGCAAGCAGCACAACGTGTCAAAGGTCAAGAAAGAAAAGAAGAAACACGCACGCGCTAAGGCTGATCCTGAGGCCGCAAACGGCCGGCGGGGTGTACCAAATGGGCACGTCGAAGATGCTGATGAATTCGAAGACGAATTCACTGATGACGAGGAGGAAGGGGTAGTACCCAATCGGGACACGCGAAACGATGACATTATCTACCAGAATCAAGCGTTCTAACTGAATCATAATATATAGTTTGTGTTTATGGTCGGGTTGTTTTGCTAAAACCTAACCAAATCCAAACTGTGTCTGTCTAATGCCCGCTCTAACTTAGAAAATATATATATAATTGGTGGACAATCGTGTTAGTCAGGCAAAAACACATTGAAAAGTAAGTTTGCACTTAATAAAATGGCTTACCAGAATAAAAGTTAAGCTTTCGTAGCTAAAACTGATTCATAAAAAATGAGCAAAAAGCTTTTGTCATCAGACTGATAAGTATAGTTGTGGCTATAAAAAGCTTATCCAAACTTTTATTGTTGTTAGCCATTTGAGTACCTTACTTTTCCAAGCGTTAAAATGTATAAAGTTAATGGCATTGCAGGGATGAGATTGTCAATTTCAAAAAAGGCTGAAAATTGAATGAAAGGCCTGAAAAATGCATTTCTTTATATACTGATAATGTCTTTCTCTCAAATTCTGAATTCAGACCAAAAAAAGTCTGAAAATCTCATGCCTGGCATTGACAGGCTGTTTAGAAGCCCTTAAAAATATTTTTTTTAAAGATGAATCTGCTTTTGTGTATTAGTGAATTGAGATTTTGTAAAAGGAGTAAAAATAGGAAAAGGCATGGAGTCTCTGTTGCATGTTTTTAAATGGACACCAGTTGTTCCTCACTCCTTTCTTTCTGGGGTGTATACTTTAAAAAGTTTACTGAACTTATGCTTCTTGCAAGGAATAATTTACCAGAAGAAAATAGACTGTCTATAAAGTCATTGCATTTACTGTTTAGATGTAAGCGATACATTTTTACATAATTTTTCGAAATAAATAGATGCACTAAGTCGTGTGTTGTTTTTGCGCTTTGTTAATGTTGATGGTTGTTAGTTATCTTTAAGTATTTCAAACGTGAATAAAATAAAAATGCTTAAAAGCAGATGTTTTACAAGTTTGGTTTATTATGCTGCTGTTAATGTTTGGATGGTTGTGATTCATGTCATTAGTGTTGTTGAATGAAAGCGAAAAAAGGGAGTAAAAAAAATATATTATGAAATGTGCTACGTCCGGTTTCACTAAACAGCAGCGTTGGTTTTTGAAGAAAAAAAATAACTTCCGACATTAATTTTAACGACATTACAAATTTTATCCGAGATTGGGGTCCAATTCCGTTTAAATAACAGAGAGAACAAAAGAAGCGTCAACTTTGGATCAAAAATAAAACACCAACCATCATGTTCTGACTACAGCTATGATAAAAGTGCAGGTTTTTTTTCTTCACGGTGAAAATAACTAGACAGACATTGTGACATCATTTACATTACAAGACTTGTTTGGGGGGAAAACGAGAAGAACATTTTGACAATGCCCGCCCCCGTAACCCTTCCACTGACGTCATGCACAGTTGACCCTATCCCTTGCTCCCAGCGAGCTTCAAATTTAATACCAGTTCGGGCAACAACACGGAAACATAACTCAGCATAAAGTTGAACTAGTCTGAGCCTGCAGTAAAGCTGGTTATCGTCACACTGTATACAGTATCGACACAAATGAATCATGGTAGCCATCTTGGATTAGACCCTGTAGCTACGTAACCCAATCAAACGAAAACGATTTGTCGGCTGGCATGGAAGTATATTGATCACAGGGGCTTCAAGTTCATACGGATTTCTGTTTACATTGTGCTGAGCTTGTTCTGCCTATCATCGGGTGAGCAAATCTAGAACCACAATGGTGGTATATATACGCTGATAACATAAACGCGTACAATTATTAAACCAGCAACATTTTGTGTCATTTGGAGTTGTCTAACTTTAAACAAAGAACGTGTCTTGACTGTGAAAATTACCTCTTTAATAGTATCATTCCACTTTGATTACTGATATTATTAGATAACGAAGTCATGTTTTTCATTTCTACTTCCTCTGAAACTTTGAATAGAAGTGAGAGTAACTTTGACGTGTATTAATTAAAAACTACAGCAACAGTTTACGGTAGTTACAGAGGGAGCCATGCTTCTCAAAATAACAGCACGTTCTACAAGGATGTAGAATCTATTTAAAAGCACAGTATATATGCAGAAGTCATAATAACATGTAAATTAATTCATTTTTTTTTTAAGTTCCTGAGGCCTGTCTGTAAGAAAAACACAACTGGTGGTCACACTCCATTTATGGACTCTTTTCATTGGAATTGCCATATTTTTTAAAAACAATAAAATTACAAGAGATTGCCATCGCCCACTTTTACTATTTCTCGTTGTTAGGAGTAGTCGAAGCAGAATGACACATCACAAATCAATCACAAATGATCCAATGGTTTGTTTTATGTCTGATATAGTCTTGTTTATTATATCATGTTAATCCAACCGCAATCCGGCCTTGTGCCGCTAAAGGTGGATATTAATAAATTATTATTGAATTGAATATATTGTGTTGTGTTATACCAGTGTCGGTCACAAGTCACCACGTCACCAATCAATCACAAGTGATCCAATTTCAAGTTAAGTCCCAAGCGATTAAAATTGAACTATTGCAAAGGCATTTGTTGATTCCATGTTATTTTTGTACCTGTTACCTAACTTCCGAGGACTGTGGATGATTTAGGACGTTGACGACGGTGGATTTACTTTCTGTCCTTTCTTGGTCTAGGGGTGCAATGGCACAGTGTAATGAGTCTCAGTGTGCCATCATCAGCAATACAATTAGCTTCACAGTCGACATCGACGTGATCGACAAATGCTTTGACGATGGTACAACTATCACCATCTTGTGCAATCGAGGCTTTCAAAATCTGGTCGATGAATACGACATAACATGCAATGGCAAAACTGGAGATTTTGAAGCAGCGGGATCTTGTAAACCAGGTAGGCCACGACTGTCAATTTGCGATACAACCCATGTTATCCGATACATTAAAATGGTACCACAAATTGCTCACATAACATAAATCCTACATACAAGAGAGACTTCAATTGAAAACAAGACAAAACAAGCCTTGTCAAGCTGCTATGCTCCCACACAGGGCCGATGGCCAATTATTGATTATGAATAGTTATTTACTGAAGGTATTTTCATGCAACAATTTATGGGCCGGATTTAGCACATTCATTGGCTTTGAGGGGTACTCCTATATGATGGTACTGCCCGGTATAAGTAACAGTCAATTAGTGTGTTAGTCAGTGAGACAGGTGCAAACAGGACTTTAGAGGATGGCCCTGTTGAACTAACAAAAAGGTAACACCACCCTGACAATCACCAAGAAAATACACCAAACTCACCAAGATAAGACAGCGAACTCACAAGACTAAATATCTCAGAGATTGGACAAATTCATCCGTTGTTGTTTCTTTTTACAGATCTACTCTCCATTCTCATTTCCATTTTGGCTCTGTTCCTGGTACTGTTTGTGGTCTTTCTCCTTGCAATCATCATTAATGAAAGGAAAAGGTACAAGGACTCCGTCTATGACCAAATTGCTTTACTTAATGAGGGTTTTGTGTTATTGCATTTATTATTGATGAGGGTTGTGTGGAATTTAAAAAGTTTAAGACTCAGTGTGAATCATTGTAGCATTACAAGGACTAATAAGGCTGTGCAGATGTAAAGACTGACAGTCCGACGGAGCAACAATATTTAACGAACGAACGTTTGAAAACAATGTAAACTCACAGCACGTTTTCTGTTATGTTTTACCCTTAAGGCGGAAGAACAAATTAGTCATGCCTGTTTTTAGAGACGGAGAGCTAGTGAGGGCTTATCCGACGGTCGAAAATGAAGGCATCTACATCAATGCTACATTTCGCCCGATTGAGAACGATACATATCGCCCAACTGGGAATGCTCAACTGCCACCCGAACCAGAGGCGAGAGTGCATGTACCCACACACCATTCTGCGCAAAGGTCTGATGAGTATCTGTAAGTACGCATTATTATGATTCAAATTACGAACCTTATCGTAAAGGTATTGTTCATTATTTATTTATTTTCTATTATTATTATTATTAAAACTGCATTTCATGTATGTGCAGCTTATACTAAATTGTCTCTAAGTGGACGATATTACTTAATTTAACCAACTGTACTTTAATATTTCTTTTACAGGTGCATAATTTTCAGCTTTATAATTTAGTCTTATGTGCAGCTATCAATATTTACATAAAACATTATTTGTGTACAACGGCACATTTTATAGGAGTTTGTTGGGGTGTTTGTTTGTTTGTTGGGGTTGTTGGGGTGTTTGTTTGTTTGTCTGGTCTTGTGAAGTTTTCTTGATTAAATTGCTTCGTTACGGTGTTTATTTTTAGATAACAGAGAGCAAGGACGAGTACCCTAAAATATATTTTTATTTCATTCAGATGATTAGTAAAATTTTCTCTTTTTTTATCCAGGATGCCGACCCGCCATGCAATGCGAAGCCAGGCATGCCAGACAGATTTCGAGATGGTTGTGATGAACGAACATGAGAGAGGCAACTCGTCTAGTACCTTGTCTCCACACGAAGAAAATCCCTATGAGAATTGAATCCAGGAACCCGATCAAGAGTTTAGGCGTAGCAGCCTCGCTCATGGCTACGAGTTGGTCATGTCACTAGCCTGAAAAAAACATATATAAACACAACAACAGGCTACTGAGATGTGACTGTCCATAACTTCAAGCCAAGATGACATAAAATCAAAAAGAAATGACTTAATTATTGATATATTTTCCTCCTAAACTATATTGTCACATTTTGGCATTTTCCTCAATTTTGGGGCATTGCCCCACATATACAGTTAATATGAGAATTTAGGTGGAAATGAATAACAATTACTGAAATGGGTCCGTGCTATCAGAGTTTATACAGGTCGAGTAAAAAAAGAAACCCAAATGGTAACCCTTATTTTTTAAGAACTTCTGCATTTAGCGTGTTCAAGATCTAGGATGTGAAAGCCCAATTCATAAGCTGTATTTTACTATAAGAACTCATTTTAACAGCTGTCCATGGACCGAGATTTAATTCTTTTTCCCCTAAAAAAGCAACTAAATTTATAGACCAATGAAGCACGCATTAAATGAGCATGTTCTTCAAATCATGCGAAGAAAATAAAAGAATAACTGAAATTGATCCTTGCTAGAAGTTAAGCCCGGCGCACACCTTCCCGATTTTACCGGTTTCCCGGATCACCCCATCACCGATACGCGAATATTTTCCCCGTCGCCATTAGTTTCTTTTGATCAGAAATACTATATCAACCATCATATTCTGACTACAACTGTGAGCAAATGCATTTTTTTTCTTCACAGTGAAAATAGCGAGACAGAGTTTATGACATCATTTACATAACAAGAAAAATAACGAGGCAGACTTTATGACATCATTTACATAACAAGACTTTGCTTAGAAAACGAACAGAGTTTTGACAAATGCCCGTAACCCCCCCGCCCCCAACGTCATCATGCATTGAGGCTTTTTATAAAAAATAACAATGTTGAATCTAGGTCCTTAGCCTGAACTCAATACAAGTTGAAAAACGCGGAAACGTAACTGAGCATAAATTCAGAAGTTAAACTAGTGTGAACCTGCGCGCAGGCAAAGCTGGTTATCGTCACATTGTATACACTTTCGACACAAAATGAAATCAGTAGTCGCCATCTTGGATGAAACCCGAGTACGTCACTCATCATTCAAACGAACTGACGAATATGATTGGTCGGCTGGCAGCCTAAACATGGACTTCAAGTTCATACTGCTGGGCTTGTTCTGCCTATCACCAGGTTAGCAAGACAATGGCGGTGTACGCTGATACATGTAGAATAAAATCGTACGACTAAACAGCAATCATTTGGAAAGTGTTAACAAAGATCACGGCTTGACAGTGAAAATATCCTCTTAGTATCATTCCGTTTTAACTACTGATATTAGATAACGGAGTCCTGTTTTTCATTATATTTTCTCTGAGAGTTTGAATATAAGAGAGAGAGAGTAACTTTGACATGTATTATTTAAAAACTACAGCAAAACTTTTCATTAAATTACCTACACCAGCACAATGCACAATGCCAGACGTCCAAATGTCCAAGAGTGCTGTGGCCTCGTGGTTAAAGGGCACTGATTCGTGGTCTGCGGGTAAAGGTTGTGGGTTCGAGTCCTGGCGGGGTCATGGTGCGTGTGCCCTTGGGCAAGGCACTTTGTCACTCATTGCTTTTCTCCACCCAGGAGTAAATGGGTACCTATGAGAACAGGGAGGGGTTATTGTGATTGAATTAGCTTCCTTGCGCCTAACAAGCTGCATCAAGCTGTATACTCCCCAGGGAGCTGAAATGGTATATGGAATGTTAAATTGGCCCAATGATCAGGGGTAATAATAATGTAAAGCGCTTTAATCTTAGTTAAAAGCGCTTCATAAGAACCTGTTATCATTATTTATTATTAAGACCCATAGATAAAATTTGTACTGATAAAAAAATACGTCTCAACTTTACGCTTAAAAAAATGTCAATGGACTGAGAATGTTGAATGTCACCAGGCAACTTATTCCGCAATTCTAGGGCTGCTGATGAAAAGGATCTACCCCAAGAGTTCTAACCTAGCTACCGAGGACTGTGGATGGTTGAGAACGTTGACGACAGCGGTTTTATTTTATGTGTTTTCATGGTCTAGGGGGTGCAATGGCACAGTGTAATGATTCCCAGTGTGCCATCACAAATACAATTCGCTTTACCGTCGCCGGCAGCACTGCGAGTGACGAATGCTATGCTGACGGCTCAACCGTCTTCATCTTGTGTAATCGAGGCTTTCAAAATCTGGTCGATGAATACACCACCACATGCAATGGCGAAACTGGAGAATTAAGAGACGCGACATCTTGTAAACCAGGTAGGCCACGACTATAAACTTGCGATACAACCCATTTGGTTCAATGCATTAAAATGGTACCATAAATTGCTAACACTTCATAAATCCTACACACAAGAGAGACTTCACTTGAAAACAAGACAAAAAAGCCTGGATGGTTAAGAACGTTGACGACAGCGGTTTTATTTTATGTCTTTTCGTGATCTAGGGGGTGCAATGGCACAGTGTGATGATTCCCCGTGGCTCCCAGCAGGATCTTGTAGACCAGGTAGGCCACGACTGTCGACTTACGATACAACCATTTGATTCAATGCATTAAAATGGTGTAATAAATTGCTAACACTATATAAATCGTGCATACAAGAGAGACTTCACTTGAAAACAAAACAAAACAAACCTTGTCAAGTTGCTCCCAGAGCCCAAAAGATATAATCAATTGATTCAGAATGGTTATTCACTGGAAGTCTTTTCATGCAATAATTTGTGGCCTGTGTTGAACGTTGAAAGGTACTCCTATATGATAGTACTGCCCGGCTCACACTCGACAGTCAGTTAGTCAGCGAGATAGATGCAAACAGGACTTTAAGAGATAGCCCTGTAGTAATAACAAAAAGGTAACACCACCCTGACAATCACCAAGAAAATACACCACACTAGCCAAAATATGACGGGTGACTCGTAAGACTAAATATCTCAGAGATTGGACACAATTAATGTATCCTTTGTTTATATTTTTACAGATCTGCTGTCCATTCTCGTGTCCGTTTTGGCTATGTACCTGGCACTGGTTGTTTTCTTTGTCGCTATGTTGAGCTATTGTGAATGGAGAAGGTAAAAGGACTCTCTCTCTCTAGCCAAATTGCATTTACGTAAATGATGGTTTTGTGTTGTTGCATAAGACTCAGGAATCATTATAACATTACAAGGACTAATAAGGCAATGCAGACGTTCCAATATGCAGAAAGACAGACAGCCGGACGGATCAACCAAATTTAACGAACGAACGTCTGAAAACAATGTAGGCTATTAACAGCACGTTTTCTGTTCTGTTGTACCCTTCTTAAAGGTGGAGGAGGCGGAGGAACACATTAGTCTTGCGTGTTCGAGACGCAAAGCACGTAAGGCGTAATCCGACGGTCGAACATGAAGGCATCTACATCAATACTGCATTTCACCCAATTGAGAATGCTACATATCGCCCAACTGGGAATGCTCAACTGCCACCCGAACCAGAGGCGCGAGTGCATGTGCTCACTCGGGCTAATCCGACGGTCGACAATGAAGGCATCTACATCAATACTGCATTTCACCCAATTGAGAATGCTACATATCGCCCAACTGGGAATGCTCAACTGCCACCCGAACCAGAGGCGCGAGTGCATGTGCTCACTCGGGCTAATCCGACGGTCGACAATGAAGGCATCTACATCAATACTGCATTTCACCCAATTGAGAATGCTACATATCGCCCAACTGAGAATGCTCAACTGCCACCCGAACCAGAGGCGCGAGTGCATGTGCTCACTCGGGCTAATCCGACGGTCGACAATGAAGGCATCTACATCAATGCTACATTTCACCAAATTGAGAATGCTCAATTACTACCCGAACCAGAGGCGAAAGTGCATGTGCTCACTCACCACTCTGCGCAAAGCCCCGATGAGAATCGGTACGTACACATTTTAGATGATTCAAACGAGCCTTATCCTAAAGGTATTGTTCCTTTATTATTATTTTTTTATTATTAAAACCGCAATTCATGTATGTGCAACTTATACTCCTAATTGTTCTGTTTGTGGACAATATTACTTAGTTCAACCACCTGTCCTAATCTTTCTTAAATAATTTTTTCAGCTTTATAATTTAGCCCTATGTGCATCTATCAATATTTACGTAGAGCATTATTTTTTATAAAACGGCCTTTTTAGGCGTTTGTTTGTTTGTTTGTTTGATTGTTGTTTGTTCGCTTGACTTGGTTTCTTGATAATATTGTTTCGTTTTTAAATAACAGAAAGCAAGGACGAGTACCCTAAAATACATTTTTATTTCACTTAGATAATTAGGAAACATCACTTTTTTATCCAGGATGATGCCGACCCGCCATGCAATGCGAAGCAAGACACGCCAGACAGATCTCGAGATGGTTGTGATGAACGAACATGAGAGAGGCAACTCGCCAAGCACCTCGTCTCCACATGAGGAAAATCCTTATGAGAACTGGATCCAGGAACCCGATCAAGAGTTTCGGCGTAGCAGCTTCGCTCGTCGCTACGAGTTGTTCATGTCATTAACCTGAACAAAATTTTTTTATATAAACAAAAACAGGCTACTAAGATGTGACTGTCCATAACTTCAAGCCAAGATGACATAAAATCAAAAAGAAATACTTGATTATTGATATATTTTCCTACCGAACTATTGTCACATTTACGCAATTTCTTCCATTTTAGGGCATTGCCCGACATAAGTGTAATGGCTTCTTGAGGTGGTGTAGTCTGTTTTTCTCACACAAATCACATAGTTGGAGAAGTGCATTTCCTTAGTATGTATGCACATTAAATGCAAACTATGTGATGGACTTCTTGCGTCGGGGTGATGTAAATGTTAGGTTTAGCCCTTTATATAAAAATGCACTTAATATGAGAAACTACTTGTTAAAAAAAAGAGTCTACGATAGGAGAGAGAGAGACTGTTATATTAATTAAGGAGCTATTCAGAATAATCCATGTCGAAAACTAGCAGCCTCGTTAGTCGCCATGAGTTATTCATGTCATTAGCCTGAACAATTCACAGAAACCAGAGTCAGTAAGACTTCGGCTGCATCTGAATCAGCTGTCTAGAGCCAAGTCACTGTTCAAAAATGGAATAGTTCAACGTGGCACGAGTTTCTGGAATAGTCTAAGTATCCCTCTTAAAACGTCTTTAACTCTATCTACATTTACCCAAAAATTAAAAACACAACTTCTAACATATTATTCGTAGTCTGTTAATACTTTGTAAACATACAACAATAGCTTAATGATACTCCTGTTTGTCTGCCATTGTCCTTAGTTCGCACTTAATTGTCCGTCAGTCTGTAAGTGTCCAACGGGTCAGGGAACAAAAGCGATCGCTTCACCCTATCCCCGTGTTGTTATGCAGATTATGTACATATTTTCATTATGTTAATAACGGAGTTGTGTAGAATTACTTCGAATTATATTTTGTATGCTTAAATGTTAACATAACGATTTAATATTTCTAGTGACATAACAACGTTGAAATAAATGTTCAGCAATCAAAAGTCTAGGTCTGCGCCCATTGAATATACGCGGTGACAATAGACGTATCCATAGCTCTGGAAGCCTGTTCCGGACACGGCCGTCTTTAGACCATGCGCTCTGTGACGTCATACCAACGGAAAACCAACGAGCAACCGATGGACAACCCCCCAAAAATACATATTCTCCTACCAAACTATTGTCAGTGATATTCAATTTTCCGAGTCAACTCAATAGAAGGCATATTTCTTAAGTGACGTGGGGGTATAAAAAGTGCCTTTTAATTCTTAAAGGCTTTCTGCATTCGAAGTATAAAATTAAAACATATGTTAAGTTTCTACTTTTTATTTTGGTAAATTAATGTCAGGAAGAGATTAGCATAGAGAGAGAGCCGGGGAGTGGCAAAGGACACATTCTTTCGCTTTAAAGGGAAAATACAACATTTGCAAACATCAAAAAATAAAACTACCAAATCATTTTGAAATACCTTGCTGGACTGTTAGTGAATGACAGTGTAAAGCATCCTGTAAAATCATGGCACCTGGTATACTGTCATTTTCAAGAAAAGTGGTATTTTTGTATCAATTTCCAACGCTGATCGGCCGACCAGCGTTGGAAAAAACTGGTTTTTTTCCCCAAATACTGGCCCCAGTTGACCATCGCACTTGTTTGCAATCGATTACACACCTATGAACGGGTACAAGCCAGCTAGACTGGTTCCCTGACCTTACAATTCCTCAATGTATGTAAACTGCTCTGTTTCTTCTTAAATGGAGTCAGGGAACCAGACTACAGGAAAATGATTGTTTTTCTTGGTTTTTATAGCATTTTCGAACCCAAAACCTCAAAACAGTCAGTGTAACTATATTTGCTATATATTTCCAACCCCCCAATTCCATCCATTTCTGAAAATTACAGCAAAAGCAAATGATGTATATTCCCTTTAACAGCCCTATCATAATATGGAGCCATAAAAGCTGATCTCGGGGGTGGGGCATCTTCACTAGGGAAGGGCATTGACACTCCATCCCCAAACTGGAAAACTGAGTTCCATTAATAAATTGTCAATTTTAGTTCTTGCGTACTGAGACGTAAGCTTCCAAACTCGTTTGTTTCTTCCAACAAATGACAAGAGCGCCCTCCCGATTAACCCAAAAATAAATTGATATTTTAATGACAGTTTGGCACGGTTTATTTTCGCCTATTGGGGGATTTATTCATCTAAAAATATATCTCCCGGAAATTTACAAATGCGGCTTTACCAAAATGTTTACTGAAAGTGCACCGATTGCGAAATAAGTCAAAATAGTGCCATGAACTGTAAGGGCAACAATGCCGAATGGTCGGGAACCATGGCAAAAATTCCCCTTTTATTGTTCGTTTTACTTATTTGGGGCTCCTCTTTTACGTCAATGTACTATATTTACCTCTCAATATAATCTACAGAAAATTCTATTCGTCCAAAAACGTGCCTTTATTTGTAGCGAAATGAGATATGACGATCGTGTTTGAAAAAGCTCCTAAAGCTCACGTTAACTATGGTGAAATGGTTTGTCTTTTACTACAAGCTGCAATTACGTCTTAGTGGTGATGACTGTCGCGGCTGCTGGGTGTGATAAAAAAAGAAACTCTTTCATTTGCCGTGTCTCTTTGTGGACACTGTACCTTCTTCTGCATGTACATTACTGTAAATGTAAAATACCTATCTATTTATCTGTTTTGTTTTGTTTTTAATTTTGGGGATGTACATTTACAGAAGTTTCCGAGGCAAATTTCCTAAAATTTCGGGAAAGGTTCATCCTATTAATGGTGTGATCCATAACAAAAACAAATTCTCTTTATTCTGTCTTTTCTTGTTTGGGTATGTTTTTTTGTTTGTGAGTTGGGCTGTTGGGGCTGTTTGTTGGGGTGTTGGGGGTGTTTGTTTGTTTGTTTGTTGGGGTGTTTGTTTGTTTGTGTTTGCTTATCTGTTTATTTGTATTCGACAGGGACCAACGAGATATCATGCGGCGCGTGGCAGTGTCCTAGACCCCTGGACACATACACCACACAGCTCGACACAAAACGGGTTCCAGCGAAATTACATTGCTATGGCAACGGGACAAGATTGTATTTCAAATGTTCCCGCGGTTTTCAGCAGCGTGGCGATTCCTACAAAACCACGTGCGATGGACAGACGGGCGACTGGGATGATAGTGGATCGTGCGACATAGGTTTGTAGGTTTGTTTGGATCTAATCCAATCAGAATTTTCGAACGGTTGTACCCACAATAAAATTAAGACATTTTAAATTGTATGTAAAGTGTCCTAAACTGTTAACCCTTAACTCTTTCCAAGACAATTCACATTTCAATATCTTCAGTGTTAAAAGCCTTATCTCTTCACGGCATTGTCTTCACATCAAGTGCACGGCTTCCAAGTCGTGCTTGTTTACAAATCCTACCAGGATGAGCAAAAAAAGGAAGTGACCGATATTACAAAAATATGTGTGGCTTGCTCTATTTCATAAAACTAAAATAGAGATAAAGTACGTTATTGACTAGTAACTGTGAACATTTCACGTAGTTTGCATACTCTATCCCCAGGTGCCTATTTTAATAAAGAGATTACAAAATTCAGCTGTCCAGTGCCCACCACTGATCATTTACCGTTCTACGACCTGATGAAAACCCATTAAATACAATGAAACATGGACGTTTTCCCACCTCCTTGAATGAATAAAAACTTGAAAAGGAAAACAAACAAAAATTCGCCATCAACATTTCAGACTTGATTGCTTTTTAAGTAACAAATCGTTACTCCAGGTCATTTTCTTTTTGAAGTCAAAAGAAATGTTCATTCTTTTTTTCTCCTTTAGATTTATTGTCATTTCTGGTGGCTTTAGTGTGTGCATACACCGTGATGCTCTTCGTGTTCTTCGCCATATGCGTCCTGCTTTGGAAAAGAAAAAGGTATTATTATCTTATGATCCTCATGACTTCCCTTATAGACACTCATTACTATATCGATCCTCATTTATTATATGACGTCATGACTAAGATGGCGACAATCCGAGAATCAGCGTACTGTCCTCTGACTTACTGAGCGTAGGCCTACATCTCGAACGGGAAAATCTAGTCTTGATGCCTATTAAATGAATACTCGGGACGGCAAAGTTTCCATCTGTCCGAGGACGGACTAACGGGGCCACGCACAGACTAAACCGAACTGATGACTGAACCGATGATGTGAAATCCGTATCTGAGCTAACTGCCAACTCATATCACCTCAAAGCAAAAAAAAATTGGTTCCAACTTCACAAAAGATGCGCTTATGTAAGCACCAAAAGGGTGGCATTGGTGGCTAAAGCGCTTGCCTAGCACCACTGTGGCCCTTGTTCGTTCCCAGGCTCTCCGGTTTTCCTCCCTCCGGAAAAAAATCAAACACTTTCGATCTCTGGCTGTGCTCTGGGATCACATGTCGTGTATGGCTGGCTGCTAAAGGCGCCTTCGGCTCGACCACGTTGTGGCAGTGTCCTTTGCAACTCAGCTTCTCAGCTGCGATTCGGGATGATTATTACATTACAATTGAAATTCTCCACTCTCAAATCTGGTGGGTTTTGTTTTTCTTCAGGAAACAGGCGGTAGATATAGCCCAAGAGGCCCAGGCCCAAGATCCACCGAATGACAGGGATGCAGCAGTCGCCGGGGTGTACCGTCCACGGGACCCAGAACTTCAACAAGAGCCAGTCGCCGTTTTAGCCCAGGGTACACAGACTGAACAGTAAGCATTTAGACACCAAGGTACTTCTCCTTTATTCGTTTGAAACAGAAAAAGGTTATACAGTGGTCATGTCCGTGGGTATTAAAGCATCATCAGATTTTTGTTAGAGATATCGCCGAAAGCACATGGCCAAGACCACTCAATGATGTGGGCAAGAAACTTGAATGAACAGAAAAAAAGAATGGAAGATAAGAAGCCATTGTTGCAGGAATCTGTTCCCATTTCGTTTGAACTGTGAAATATTATTGACCATTATCGTGTTGCGGCCATCTTGATACTTTTCCAATCAAATCAACGTAACCAAAGCAAGGCTGGAAGGAAAAATAGTCTGGTTGCTTTTTGCACAAAAACATTATCATTCAGTGCTGTTATTGAATACAAGGTTGCTGAAATGGTGGCAGCATGATAAAGTTCTATTGTTTAACAAATGAGAACTGCAGTTCTGCAAAACAACGAACGATTGGGAACTATAATATTGACCTATACAATTTTAAAGAAAATAATTATTAGTGTATTTTTGTTCACAGAATGCTGCATGCGGTTGATGTGGAGATCGAGATGGTTGCTAGGGGTAACTCGTCTGATGCCCAACCCCTACCACTGCGGTCTGCGGCACATCAATGAAACTAGCATCCAGTAAACTGCCGCAGATACAACTCTCGCGTATATAGCATTAACGTGTAATATTCTCTTTCACTATGTTTGTGTTTCATTTTTAAATCATATCAAAACAGGTGTACGTAGTTGGGTGGTTTTAACCTAGTGTACTCAGGTTTTGGAAAGACTAAGTACAAAATATCCATTACATGTACTAAAATTTCCTATAATTGATGATAAAATATTGTTTAAATACGAACATTAAACAAATATTATACACATAACTATTGTTTAAACATACATCAAGAAACCTATGAGGAGGGGGAAAATATAATAGTACAACCGTCATGAATTTTGCCGGGCCCCTATTGAATGAAACCGACAAAAAAATTTGAATGTGAGGTATTTTTGTTTGCATTCCAGGATTTTTAATTACTTTCTAAACAGAAAAAAACGCTTTGGGTTTTTGTGTCGTCTCAGTTTCGTTTTCTATCATTCTTTAATTTTCATGAAAAAACTCTCAATCTTTGGGACTACCCGTTCTTATTTTATTGGAATGCAATTTTTTTCACGTTGTAGAAATTAAACCGTTTCCTGCTTGAGGCACATTTCAAACATAGTATCAACTAAAATCATGCCATGTTACTAGACTATGTTGGAATGACATTTTATTTCCTGTAGTTCAGGTGTTTTTGTCAGATCTGAGCTAGTCTTTGCACTTGCCCGGAGCTTAGCCAGAATGAAAGGCGTGCATTACAACCGTTTTACACAATAACATGATTCAGTTATTTTTTTGCGCAGACGCTATGGATTTCCCCCAACAAAGCATGTTGTAACCTCTGGCTCGACCTCTCCAGTAAAATTATCAATAGTACGTCTAGGTACTAGGTACACAGATGGTTGCATTGTGAAATCACACCATTAAATATGTTACTTCCTTCTCGGCAGTACATGTACATTTTAAGTATAAAAAAATATGATCCAATCTTTAGGAGCGTGTCTCCTCTTTCTTTTTGAAGAAGACATTACTCCTTAGTCTCACATCTTACCGATGCACTTTCTGACACAATTATTATGATATTAATGACATTAACTTACTTATTCAGAAGCACATTACTTTGTTTTCCGGAAGCCATTTAAAGGTGCAGGTGTAATGTTTTGAAGAGAATGAAAACCTCAGTTTAGAGGAAATGACAATAAAGATGTGTTCTCAGTTTTCTGTGAAGAGAGTGAATTTGTCTTCCTCTCTGAGGTCTAGTCTGTAATATGTTTGAAAAGGAGTACATATATTTCGTACATCACATGCAGTGCTTGGGTTAGGTTTATCTGTCGCAACATGAAGAGAAGCACTCAAGGGAATCATAGTAAAAGAAATGGGTTGAAAGCATTTTCACAGTCTGAGTAAAATGAGTTTTTTTTCACAGGTTTTTCTTAACTACACGAAAACAAAGAAATGTCAACACTATAGGTTTGTAACATAGACCATACAATATCTGCATTTTATAGGTCCATATTTTAAATTGAATTTTTTTTAAATATTTTTTTCTCATAATGTGTACTTTAATCGTCTAATGATATAATGTTTTTATGTTATGTTTTTAGATACAATGAGTTTTTACATCAATTTTAATTGAGATAAGGACATGTTGTCTGTGATTGATGTAAGTTTTATGTATTTATATTTACCCGACTTGTAATTTACTAAATGTTTTTAATGAGCTGTCCAACCATATGTAATTGCCTTTTTAAGGACAAATAAAGTTTTTAAAGGGAAAATACAACATTTGCAAACATCGAAAAATAAAACTACCAAGTTGTTACGAAATACCTTACTAGGATGTTGGTAAATGACATGCTAAAGCATCCTGTAAAATTATGGCACCTGGTGTGAAGCCATTTTCAAGAAAATGGTATATTTGTATACATTTCCAACGCTGGTCGGCCGACCACCGTTGGAAAAACCTAACTATTTTTCAATTACTGCTCCAAATTTACCATTTTTTTTAGTCTAAATTTTGTTTTGCTAGCTATTGGTTCCATGTTCATGAACGGGTGCAGGCCAGCTAGACTGGTTCCCTTACCTTACAATTTTCCGGTATTTTTGATCCATTTCATCTTTAGTGGAGTCAGGGAACCAGACTACTGGAATATTTTTGTTTTTCTTGGTTTTTTCCCAGCATTTTCGAACACAAAACGTCAAACATGTCAGTGCAACAATATTTGATCTATTATACTAACCCCCCAACTAGTTCATTTCTGAAAATTACAGCAAAAGCCAATGATGTACATTCCCTTTAAATTGAATTGAATTGAATTGAATTAACATAAACATGCGTGTGCGAAGCTTTGGTGTGGCGCCATGCGCAATATCACATACGCCATGACAAGCAAACTAGCTCTCCTAAATCGCCGTTGGGCTCTGCTCGACAAACTTCACCTGGCTGGACCCGCGAAAGACACAGGGGTTGATAAAGGGACTGAAGGATTGAGAGTAAGGAATCTTCAAGTCCAGAAATATCCTTGTGAAACAGAGTACCAACATCTATGCAGTCGAAGAAATATGTCCAAATTCAGGCCTGTAATGTTCTCGTCCTATATGAAAATTTCTGCAAATTTTCCTTTCTGCCAAGAAATATACCGCCACGGAATGCACTTTACCGGTAAATATTAGGGATTTAGCAAGTCTGTCTTCAAATCAGAAATCAACAACTACAACTTCTCGCACTCACAAAGGAGATTCTTCGTTAATATGCTGGTAAGTGTCGATACTGCTGCGGGATATCCTACACAGGAGTTTGCATACACAGTAAGTGTATACAGATTACAGAACCAGAATTAATGCAAAGAGATATTTATAATAAAATGAAAGTGCAGGCCTTATAACTACTACGTCATGGCTTACTCATCAACATCGTTAATTGTTTGGACGAGTGACCGCCAGAGGGCAAACACAGAACAACTATTAATATACCCTTATGGCGGCCCCTCTCCTATTGTGACGTGTTTGGCTGAATTGTGTGCCTCCGCAGAAATTCTCTTTTCAGAGTCAGCGGAGCGTGGCATACCCGATGCCGTGAACGGAAACCCGCCATGGTGATTGCGGTATTACTCAACAGTGTGTTGGGCGTGTGGGAATAAAGCAGGAATCGCCCCACTTTTGACATGGGACTAGAAATGTCCCCGATCGAAAACAAGTGTAAATTCACCTGTTACGATCTAATTAATTGAAATCGCACGCCGAGAGAGGAAGAGTATCTCTGAGCATCTTGTTTGTAGATTTTCGACGGGAGGAGAGGAAAGAGAAGGCAGGTGATCATGGCTAGTCTTGGTTCGTCATCCACGCGCAGGTTACATGCTGGTGGGATTTATACATGTACTGTGATTTGCGTTGGGTTTGCTGCACTCGTGATGACAGGTAAGATACAGCATTGTAGTGTGGATATTGTAAATAACTGGAAGAGACTGAAACGATTAAGACTGAAAAAAGATGACTGAAGTGACCAAGAAGATAAAGATGATGGTGATGAGAGAGATGGGAGAATAGTAGATAAAACTGTTGCGCAACAGAATAAGTTACATCTTCCCTACTTTGAGAGAAATCCATTTTCTATTCAAGAAAGGGTTGAGCCACGCAACATATACATGTAATTTGTGTACCTGTACACTTTTTTAGTGAACTACCATCAGAGCTCTGTTGTCAGGACTGTTTTGTTCCAATCTGCAGGCCGATACAAAACAACAAACACAAACACAACGATGTAATTTATGCCAATCTGCAATGTTGACATAAGGTCAAAATTACTGAAATTTCATTGGAAAACGGACAGAATGAAAAGTATCGCCTTAGCCTACCCTACCTTGTCCACAGTTTTAATACCAGTTAATTTTTGAAGTAACATGTTCTCTTATTTTAATCGAAGTCATTGCCCAAACATTTGATAGCTAATACTTGTTTATTTACCAAATTGTTTTTCGTTTCGTTCCACTCCATTTTACTTTTAATTTCATTAATTTTCATTTCACTACAGTACACTTTTAAATCTGTTTTTTAAGTACTTTTTTTCTTGTCCTATATTTATTTTTAAGGCTTTTTGATATTTGTTAACTGTGTTAAGTCATGATCCTTTTAAAACTATTTTTAGTCACAGTAGTTTTTTTTAATGTCTTATATTGTCTTTTAATTTTTTAGATGTTATGGTTAATTCAACCGCAATTTGGCCTTGTGCCGCTAAAGGTGGATATAATAATAAACCATTATTGACTTGAATTGGGTTTTACTTGTGTCGGTCAGAAGTCACCACATCACAAGTCAATCACAAGTGATTCAATTTCAAGTCAAGTCCCAAGCTATTCATAGGAACTATTGCAAAGACATTTTTTGATCCCATCTTACTTGTTACTTAACTACCGAGGACTGTGGATGGTTTAGAACGTTGACGAGGGTGGTTTTATTTTCTGTCCTTTCTTGGTCTAGGGGGTGCAATGGCAGAGTGTAATGCGTCACAGTGTGCCATCATCAGCAATACAATCCGCTTCACTGTCGACATCGACAGCATCATGACCGACACATGCTTTGATGATGGTACAATTATCACCATCTCGTGCAATCGAGGTTATCAAGCGATGGTCAAAGAGTACAACGCCACATGCGATGGCGACACTGGAGAATTTGAAGACGAGGGATCCTGTGAACTTGGTGAGTTTATTCAAGTCTATTGGAAGTTAGGCGACTTGCCAATACCAACGTCTTTGCGTCTGTCTCAAGCATAACAACCATCGACTGTAAATACTTGCATCCTGAAGATTCCAACTTAGAAACATGTCTTCTTGTTCGGAGTATACTAGAGGCTACCTAAAACAATGAGCAATCACCGAGTCCATCACCTCCCTAAAGTCCCTTGAGTTGTTCAAGGCGGCTATCCAACCTGGACGGAACTGAACACACGCTGCACCCCATGGCGTCATGGGCCATGTTTGGCCTGTTGCCATGCACATAAATGAAGATGAAGATGAACATGAGAGTGCTGGACCAAAAAAGAGCCAGCCTGTTGTCCTCTGGATGACTGCATGAGTCACTAACTTGCTGACTAACCATTGACTGACTGACTGATTGACTGACTGACTCCCCCACTAAACATAAATTACGTCATCATCTACGACAATTATGACAATTTCGATTAGGCAAGTTTAGTGGGTTTTGTGTCACTATTTAATGTGTGTTTTCTCCTTTTCAGATATGCTGACGTTGATCATTGCAATCGTTCTGATGTTGGTTATCCTCGTTGTCTTTATCCTTCTCATTTTCCTTGTACGGAAGAGGTAAACACACCTTTAAATCCTTCACTTCTAAACTATTAGGTGTCCAGGCGTAACAAGAATTGGATCGAGTGAGGCAAAATGACAGGAAATAAAATCCATTTAAGGCAAAACGTAGTTTATCATAACCCAAACGCCATCACAATAACAAAGGTGGGCCAAGTACAGGTTTTCAAATTGTAACTCATCGCAACACGAGTCAAAAGACCAGATATTCAGTTTGCACCGCTATTCTTAAACCGACCACAGAATTACCACCGACATTAAAATTTCATCATTAGCAATCTAGCCAAGAATAGGGGCAACAAGATCAAACTAAGAATCGATATGCAATGAAAACGAACCCCTAGTAAATTCCAAACACAGTTTGGCACTAGAAAAAAATCAACTAAAACCGACAGTAAACGTGCACCAGACTGGACTTGAACCGGGACCATACTTACAAATACGTGGACCTTCCATTGAAACATAGGATGTGACACCTTAAAAATTAAGTCGATCAAAGTTGGACTGGAACATGGACATCGCTGTCGTGTTCTTCACTTACTTGTAGACTCTCACTTATTGAAATGTACGATTATTGGTTATATTTTGCAGGTTTACCAAGAAGAAAAAGAAAGCTATGTACGACACTTCACGGGATATATCAGAGATAATCGACGGGCACAATGAAGAAGGGGGCGTGACCAACATTGCTATGAGCACCATGCCTCCAAGTCCAAGAATTTTAATCCCCATAGAGGACCCATACGACATGCACAACGAGGTGGGGACCCAGACCACGGCTGAGGTTCATTACGCCAACTCGTCGGCTGCTTTGAAAAATGAGGCTCAGTCAGCTGCGATGGGGAACGGGGATGTCACGTATGCTAACGCATCAGCTATGGTGGATTCAGGAGACACGATTGATGGGTATGGTACCATCAACGAGAACGGGATGTTACCGAGTGACCCCCAAGCAGGAAACAGTACGGAAAAACTCATTGATGCAGAGCGTGATGAACCCGATGGGCAGGATTCCACGATAGTCCCGTACGCAAGCATCGGCGACTGGCCACTCAATCGGGCACGAAGGGGGCCTTCCGACGCGTCCCTCGGTGGCAGCGCTAGAGTCCGCCCGGTAACCGCTCCCCCCGTCTTTTCGGACAAGTCAGCTTCCGTCCGGGCGTCCGGTTCCAAGGATGGTATACCGGTAGAGGCCTTGTATGCCAAAGTCAACAAGGTGAAGCGAGCTTCGGAACGGTGGCCACCGGGCAGCAAGGACCCCACCAGGCCGCGAGGCAGACAGGCTGATCTGGGCGACTTACTGAACCACATCGACAAGCCAAGTCGGAGTTGGTCCCCGCAGAGCGAGGACTCACCAACTCGACCCGAGGAAGAATCCAAGCCAGTAGAGGGCCTGTACGCAGAAGTTCCAGAAAACTTTGCCAGCAGTTCCGTCAAAGTGACTCCCCCTCCACCAGCCCCCAAACCCGCCCGTGACAGCAGCAAAGCTTCGGGCAGCAGACCAATCAAGCGCTACGCTCCACCGTCCCGGTCGCAGACTGTGGCCGGAGACAGCGAAACCGCCGTTATGTACACCGAGGTGGACAAATCACGCCCCGCCTCCACTCCAAATCTCATCCGCAGCAACTTCGCCCCACCCTCCCCTCCCCCAATCGATGGGACGGACGGTCTGTACGCGCAGATTGACCGCGACAGGAAATCTAGCACGGATGCAATACAGGGTGACCGTGATTCGCCTAACAATTCCGATGAAGGATTTGTGGACCATGGTATCACCACAAGACTTTAGAACCCTCGGTGGCTACCGAACTAAGTGTACTCATCGGATGTTTAAAAAAAAAAGCACCCTCACCAAAATAGGTTCTCCGACTCGATTATGATGTCCTTATCTAAAATATTATAAACATTGTACTCAGATAATTTTAAAATCGTCTTCGGCTTCTCCAGACTGTACAATGAGGACCAACTATTAACGTATACACAGTAATATCCATTATAAGAATACAGTGTATGATACACATTAATATTCGGATGTTTCCTTTAAGTTACGGTAAATTGCAAAAAAAACACGTATTACCGGCCAAAACACTATAACTCATACTTTTACAAACTCGTATGCTCAATTTGCTCATACAATCATTTTTAAAAATTATGCATGTACAGTGAATAGGCCGACATAATGAACATTTGCACCTGTTACTTTTCACACATGACGGGTTTTGGGGCCCACTTTCTGGATATTTTCCAAGAACACGCGGCCGCCGCTGGTGCGCAACAATTTAACAACAAATCACATCAGCAAAATTAATGTGCATACCACAAAAAGCGAAACCATGTAAAACAAAATACAACCGTGTATAACATGTTTAAGGCTGTTAATGTGTGATTATTTGGGAGATTTTTTTCTTTTGTAAAGTCAAATCAAAATGTATGATGTATAATAAATGTGAGGAATTTGACATGTACGTAATGACGTCATCTCATGGGATAGAATGTAATTAAATAATTGTACATAAATGCATTGGATCAGAACATAGGTATACCGACAACTTGAGAATTGAACATATTTATGAGTACATATATATATATATTGCTATTGCTATAAATATAATGGAAGGTGCCTTTCAAGAAAAAAAATATGTACAAAGGTTTTTATTCTGTTAATTGGCCACTGTCAGCTCTGTGTTAAATGACGAATAATAACTGTGTTTACTATGCAATAATATTGTAAATATTTTAATAGTTTAAACGAAGAAAACTTTTTAGGATGAGAACATATGCGATTTGTTTTTTGTGGTTTTTTCTTTACATGCATTGCGATTTTAAAAAGTATAATCTTTTAAGTTCATTACATGTACAGTCATAACCACCATTATGTTATCTATTTTTATCTATACTGTGCACATACTGTCACTCCACGGGCTCTATCGTCCAATGTACAGACTTTTGAACCTGGTTATAGGGTATGATGGAAGTCGAACCGCTGGACGGCGGAAAAAAACGCTCATTCGTATTTTTTGCCGTTATAAACGGCGGGCAATATCGCACATCTTGTTTTGACAAGATAAAAATTCCAAAGCGTTAAAATGGTGCTTCTTGCATCAATTCACCATCTTCATTTTACCAAATACAGAAACATACTCTTTTAAGGTTCTATAATTAATCAACATTATATCGTCAGTCGAGTTTTTCAAACGGTGTTTGTTGTCCGTATCTATTAGTTTATATTTTGTATCATAGTAATCTAATGTGATTTGTTTTATTAGGGAACATGCAGAGCTTAAATGCAGCAATCATAATTGGATTTAATTTCAAAATGAAAGGGAGCTCAACCTACGTATTCCTTTTAAGATTTTTAAAATATATATATAATTACATGTATTCAGTGCATTGCAGTCAATAAATTAATGTAAACATGAAACGAATAGCTACTGAAGTTCACACATGCAAAATGTTTAAATACATTTTCTTGTACATGGGTTTTTTTTTTGCATTTATAGATAAATGTCAAGACGTGGCCATCTTACAGCCACTGAAGAATGTGCACCTTGGATAAAATGGCTGAAAATATTCACAATCGGCTCAAATGCGTCGATGGGCATACATTGTGTAATTAAATTACGGCATAAAGATGCAACCACTACCAACAGTTTCTCACAAAACATTTAAACCTTTCAGCTAACAAAATATTGGCGATCACGGTACCATCTTTCTTGCTGTCAAGTGTCCATAGCTCTTGCTTTTACAACACTCTCTAAAACACTTTATTTGCAAATTTTGTTTGTAAAGTCAATGGCCTGGAAGGGAGCAAGGGTTAGGGCTAATGATCTTCTTTGAAAATTTTTTCACACTACTAGGGAAACAAAAAGAAACAAATGTCAAAATTGGTGAATTTGAAACATTTAATATCTCCAAAAATACCTTTAGACTTGTCAGTACAAGTGCATGTCTCAACAAAAAAAACACAACTTGTCACTCCCCCAAAAAAATCACTGTTCACTGGAATTCATTATAACTGTTCCTCGTCAACCGAAAAAAATGCACAAAACTCTGTGTCCTTGAATAGACTATTGGTGTACACAATGTACCTGAATGATCCTTGGTACTGTGTGCATGAATAACAATAGATGTACCGAGCCAGAATGTAAATAATATTTAGTAATACATTCCACAGAGGTCAAAACCCAAAAGGAACCATTGACACATTGATATTCACAGTACATGTACTTTCTGTTGATTTTTGCAAGGCAGTGATGATGGCCATGGCCCAGAAATCGAATTAACCGCACTAAAATCATTTATACTTGAAAGTGGGAAGTTGGATAAACATTGAGAAGGTGAACCTTGCCGACACAATTTTCGACTGTCACATCTGCTTTTATAAAATGTTAAGTACATGACTTCGTCTTCAAGATCTTTCTTAGGTTGACAACAGAGGGCGCTGTGAATGTTTAATGTGAACACTGAATCAACTTTATTCTTTCAACACGTCAATAAATTAAACAATATATGTATTTTACTGTAGTAACACACCAGTTTACTACAAATGTCACATGCAATGATGCTACATTTTCATTTTAAAGATGGAGGCAATGGTTCATACTGAGTAGCTGATAGTGTTTGCTAAAACGATTCTATTAAGCATATTTTAAAGATCATATATTTACTTATTGAAACCAGCCCATTTCCATTGGGACACAAGACTCCCCTCCTCGTCAAAAAAAATTGTCAACTTTTTAATTAAATGCTATGACTGCACACCTGCATACAAGAGGTTCTTGACAAAGAAAATAGGTGTCTGTTGCTTCTGTAGGACGCCCTCTATTGACTGCACCTGTGAAATAAATTTTTGAACTTTTTTTCACAGAACTCTTCCAGACGATCAGTTTGAAAGTGTGTGAAGGGGCTCAATTTATTACGTGTCAATTAAAAGAATCCCTGTTTAAGGCATAAATTGCTCAATAATTATTTTAGGAACAAAAAATATTCAAAGAACAACTTCTACTTACATTGTCACACCACCTGGATAAATGCATGAACTTTTCCTTTTCTTGAAAGGTGAGTAACGACTACAGAAGGGGGGAAAAAAATTCAGAGCAACCTATTAGATATAGGCAACTTATTAAATTAAGGGCTCAAAAATTTAGGGGTTATTTTGGCAGATTTGAAATAACTATTAATATTATTCTTTTGAGATATATGGCTGTGTTTGTTGTTGGGTTTTTTTTGGGGGGGGGGTGGAATTATTTAATATTTGGTAGGGGATTTCAGTTCAATGCAGTTATCATTTAACCTTCTGTCTAGGGGCTAATCTCCAAGAGCCCCTTAGAATCACTACACCTGTTACGCCCTTCCCCTAAGTTTGACTGCACAATAGTGCCATTCATCCAACTAATTTAGAAACCTGAACTGTAGATTTAGACTAGACCTGCATCTCGGCAGATACTTACCACTGCTGACCGTAATCCGTACATGATCAGCAAATCAGGAAGTGTAACTCGCTCTCCAAGGAAAAAAGTTCTTGTTTCCAGATACGAGTTAAGTTCCTGGAGAAGAAAAGAGCATACAGTTAGGGGCCGATCCAGGACTGTTTGCAGGGGGGGGGGGGAGGTTCATCAGCAAATCAATGCTGAAATGTAGACAGGTTTTTTCTCCGGAAACTTGTCCTCCGTAAAAATCAATAAGGGAGGGGGGCACACGGCAGCTCGTACTATACTTTTAATAAAGTCACTCATGTTGTTTCAAAATATTTGGGTAACAATTTCAGACATAATGTTCTTTGAGAATTTGTAATGCATATAATGCAACATAGAGAGTTTAACAATTATTGAATTAACACTTTGCCCCATTTGTCATTGGTTCAAACCCGGCTATTTGTACACTGTCTGACACATAAGTGCATTATAATTCTGTAGCAAGTTAAGAATCAAATACAAAAAGGGACAAAAGATACCTTTAGTACTGTTGAAACGTCTTTTTCACCGTGACATCTATCAATTTCTGTGACTCTGTACTCTAACCACTGTGAGACTGCTGCACGTTCTGCGGCATCATTTCCACCAATCAGGTCGCGTTGTCCGGCTGTTTTAGCGAGGTAATTCGCTACAGATGAAAGTCCAGTTACTGTCATTCCATTTAAAGTCAGAACTGGGACCTATGGGGTTCAAAATAACAGTATAAATATTGGGACAAGTCAAATTTATTAGGCCTACTCGATTTAGGCTAATAGTAATACATGAAAAATTGAAGAAAAAATATAAAAATTTACCATTGTTTTACTTTTAGCATCACTTCATCCATTCTCCCCAAAAAGCCCATGGTCTGATGGTAGGCCTAGATAAATATAAAGTAAATTGTGTACTATTCTAATAATTATTCTTAGTTATATTTTACTTTAATTTAATTTAAAAAAATATGTTCACTGTTTTATGCTTTTAATACCAAAGTAGGCCTAGGCTATAGCCATGACAGCTAGGCGTAACACAGAGTCGACTCACACAGAGTCACAGTCAATCATCACAATGATCATGCACTGTCATGACTGTGTGAGTGTGACTGTCTGTACAGTGTGAATGAGTGATATAGCCTGTTTCACATTTAACCATCAAAATCGGTAAAGATTATTACAACAAAATTTACAGCCATACCTTTGTCTCACTGTTAACGTTCACTTTCACGCCTTTGACATCGAGAAATCTAGCCAAGGCCTTCAAATCCTGTTTAATATCTGCCATTTCTGATAAAATTTCTCCGTGAAAAAAAAAATGTGCAGACAGGCAGGTGTTGCTCGTTTAGCGTGGCTAGCGCCCTCAAGTGTTTAATCTGGCGCCCTCAATCGTTAAAACGACGATAAAAAGAAACTTGTACATGTCGCTTTATGTTTTTGAAAAACTAACAAAAACAAATTGTTCTTTGTATGCTGGCAATTAACAGTTTATTCAATAGATGGATTAATTGCATTGTATCGATTTTATGGCCAAGTTTTATAAATGTCATACCGAACCAATTTATTCATTTTTTTAATTGTACCAGAGGACTTGATGTAAGTTTATGTTATGACTATTGTTATTGCATGCATTTGTATTGTACACTTTACATTAGTCATGCATTCATATTCTACGATCGTGCCAAAACGATAGCCAATAGCCATTTTCCATTGTTGAAAAAAATTTACCCTCTGACCTGGCATAACAGCCTATTTTTCTCTTTGATTGTACCGGGGACTAAGTCAACAAGATGTCTGGCTCCATTTACCACTACAGTGATTCTGACTTTGAGATGGTCGATCCGTTACAGGAGTCTTTGAGTCGGACTCCGGAGAGCGGGAATTCCAGGACAGTGGCACCGGAGCCAACGCAACGGACGCCCGTAGGCTTGAGCCCACAGAAGCCGCCCCGACCAGCCAGTATGGCTGGAGCACAACCGCGAAACCACAGTGAAAATGTATGTGTTTGTGAACTCTGTTGTTTGGTTGTTCAAATATTGATAAACATACATAAGTGTTTTTTTTCAGAACAGGACTTTACAAAGTTAGTTACCATGATCAGATGATCATGGCTCCATTTAATAGTTAACTTTTAAGATCGGTCATTAATTTAACCACTTCTGGCCATCACTTGTCACCCTGTGCACAAACCCTATGAGACTGGTCTGAAAATTTCTAAGTGTTTTCTTTGTAAATACTTACATTTTATGTCTTAAATTTTGCATTTTAGATAGTTTAAACATGTGAAAACCATAATTTAGAAACTTTTTATGATGGACAGAGAAGTAAAAAAAATTGTGTTGCTTTTTTTCGTGAAAATAAAAATTGGCGATATTACTGCTGATTTATGATTTTAAAAAAATTTATTGGAATTTTTGCTCATTTTTTCTTCACTTAAAACAAACAATTGTGTTGTGAACACTTCATACTTCTTAATTACCATGTTAATCAACAGTACATTTTTAATTACGCATTTATTTATTTAATCAACTTCTTAACTTCTGTTCACTGTTGTCAGTTTAAAAGTTCTAATATAATTCCTTTTAAACCCTTTCTTTTCCTCAAAAAATAGTCTTCTATACAGATGGACGATATCCACATTACAGACCCACGGTATTCTGAAGTTCCTGAACCATACGAAAACATTTCCATCAAGTCCCAACCTGCTGACCCAAATTTCAACGAGCCCCAAGTTCAACCCACATATAAAGCCAGCCCGAACCGGTACAAACCTACTGAACCCAGTTTCATCCAGCCTGAAGTCCGACCCAATACTAAATCCAGCTCCGACCGGTACCAGTCGTCTCAAACCAAAACAACCCAGTCTCAACCGCCTGCAAATAATTCCCCAAGATCAGAACCAATCAACAAAGAGGAACGGAAGAAGGCAGTGCTTGTCAATAAACTCAAAGCAGCTGTAAGTTCTAACCTCACCTAAAGCTACAAACTACTACTAGTAGTAAACTGTAGTATGCAGTACTTCAGCATATAAGTGGGCACAGCACTCATAGTACACGTAGTTATTTAGTCCCACTAACTAGGGCGCTAGAACTCCTTTTTTGACATGTGGGATGTTGGTCTGTCACGGTCTGTCGTACTAGTATGACAGACCAACATCCCAAATGTCAAAAAGGAGTTCTAGCGCCCCAGTTAGTGGGACTAGTATTTTTTAGTATTTGGGTGCTGCATACATAATTCTTTGTAGTACTTCGTAGTACATGTAACTGGTACTTTACCTCAAAGTAAGCTTTAAGTGGTTAGGGTCCATACCGGGATGATAAGTATATTTGAATAAAACGGTTGAAAGTAGAATCCTACATTTTTAGAATACAAATTAATGTTTTGGACAACTTGATCACTTTAATTTAAGAAAAGAGAATTGCTGTTGTAAGCGTAGGAAAGAACCTAAAATGGCCTATCCAAAAAAAAAAAAAAATTCCAAGAGATTAAACTTTTATGAAGATTGTCAGCATATGTCAGGCTTAAAAATTCTCAACTAGTTTACAGTGATTTCCTCGATCAAATGGCCTGAGACACAAGTCACCATTTTGAAATTGAATTTTGTTTTAGAGTTGACACTTTTCTGCCTCTATTTTACGTCAGTATGTCAGATTATTTTGTCCTTACCTTGGTAAAAATTGAACATCATTGATTGTTCTTTGTCAGGATGAGCCCGATGATGATTATGATGATTACGAAAATTCATTTATGCAACGACACCGCCGTCCCATAATGGTGAGGAGTGTGGAGTTCGTTAAAACTCAAAATTGCAATGATTTGGGTTTGCCTCACCCACTTACAACTAACAATAACACTCAAGTCCCTGCACTGCCTGGATTTTAACACTAACTTTCTCTAACACAACTCTGCTCAATGAATTACTAGTGAATTTTCATATTGAAACGTTTGCTGTCATGGTTTTGTAACTGAATGATGTCTTATTCCCCTGAGTACTTCCATCAGAAAAACACAGTAGTTAACCTTGTAATCTGTCCTACAAAAGGACACCATTATAAATTTGATTATACATTGGCTTGCCTATGCAAACCATTATTCTGATGGAGACTGCTCAGTGAATCTGCAGCTGGGCCAGTTATGATATCTTCAATCATTCAGAATTTGTAATGTAGGAAATATGTAATTGCTGTCTGAAGTCAGTAAAAGTACAATTGCCTGAAGCACCTTGTCTCACCACTATGCCTATCGTACTTGATAACCCAACCCCTCAATCCCCCCCCCCCTTGTAACATATACCTGTGTAACTAACAATTGTAGAGATTTGTTTGAGTTACGACTAGAAAGTGGGGCATGTTTGGCCTAAAAATTTGAAATTTATTATAGTTTATATAGTTGCCTTCAGGAAATCAGAGATTATTCTCAAAGGGAAGAGGCCATTTCTCCTTCTTTTTACCCATACCCTTTTTTTGTGGTCCGATCTTGGATTCACTTCGAACCTGAATACTAACAGTTATTAAAACATTACTAACCGCATGCCTGCCATAACATAATCTTTCAGGTGAAAAAAAAAAAAATTGAATGGAATTATAGCATGTACAATGTGTGTAATGCAATTATTGTCTTTTCACAACTGTTTAAAAGCTACACACACTGCATTGTGTATGTAAAAAAAAGCTTCTAAAATCAACATTGTATAAATTTCCCGATTTTGAGGTAATATCTTGCCTCCCAGCGACCCAGCCTTCGCTGTTCCCTTTCATAGAAGGATTCCAATATGACTTTATTATATCCTGTATTTCAGGTTGTAGTCTTTCTTCTACTTGTTGCGTTGGCCATAGCTCTTGGAATTGGTGCCAGAAATGCTTCTAGTAAGTATTACTTTTATCCAAACCAAATCTCTCTCAAGGCTTCTACTTTGCCATTTGAAAAGCTCACTACGGAGTTGATATATAAGTTTAGGGGTTTAAGATAAACTGGATTTAAGTGGCGTCAATGGTAACAGTGACTTACTTTAACCCTAACCGAACTCAACCCATCAATGTTCAACAGCAGGTTTTGTTTAAATCAGTTGGGATAGGTACAGTACCCCTAAACTGATGTTCTTTTAAACTGGGGTTGGCATAACTCCAGAAACTAAGTCCAACAGTGTGTGTGTACAATTTCCAATGTGGGTGTTCGAATTTGCCAGAATGGGTATGGTTTGTAGTAAATTAGGCTGGGGAGATAGGGTTAAGTTAACTTCCAAATTCATATCAGTCATATTTCAGTTTTGTAGGGGACCAAAATTAATTTGGTAGTGTCGGTATGCTCATAATTCTCAGTTTCTCATTTCCCATTTCTTTTTGAAATACAGTGGTGAGCTTTGAAGGAGCGTTTTCTAAGAACATCGGCAAGCAGTGTACGCACCTGTGTAAGGACGTGAACAGGTGAGTGGCCCTCTCACAATCAACTGTAATTTTTCTACCATCCACGTGTAGTAAGAAACAACTGGCAGTAACTTTTGCTGACTGTTATTGAGTCACAAAGATTTTACTTTCAGGGTATTACACCATGCATGATGAGGGATACCCATTTTGTTGAACAAGTAAAAAATTCATTATCATCCATTGACTGTGCATAATAAATCCTCCAAATGAAAAAAACCAGATGGCCGCTTCTTACAAAGGCAAATATGGGAAAACAAATGTATCTACATGCAAAGTTTACATTTATCATCGTCAAGTAACAGATATCTCTTACTCTGAATTTTTTTTCTTTTTAATTCTAGATATTCTACTCCTCCATTGGTTGTGATTGCACTGAATGGATTTCAGAGTGGTTTCTTTGGACACCAGTCCCTTGTCAGTAACATGGCACGCTTGGGTAAGTCATGTGACCTGTATATTAGGTCTTGCATAGTTTATTTAATGACACGACACTGGCCAAAAAAGTGGGATCTATATAGTTTTTCAATGCAAAAAGAAAAAACAAAAACAGACTGAAGGTAAGGTTCGTCCTGTGCTTCACAATTTTTTTTTTTATTTCAGAAAAATAACATGGCATTTAAAAAAAATAATAACATGGCATTTAAAAAAATTCAAAATTTAAATTACGTCTTTAATTCCACCCGAGGTTAGTCAACATTAAAATGAATCAACAGTACTCACTAGATTCAGTCTTGTGTTTTATATTTGTAGATTTGTTTGCATGTTAATTTAACACTTAAAATATTTTATTGAAACTTTGAATTATGCTTCTATTTCAATCCCAGCTGAGTGTGGTATCCATGGTAACACTATTCCATCCTACCCATCAATGGCCATTCCCAATCTCTATTCTATGGTCACGGTAAGTACAAATTCTAAGAAATGACCATGTCTTGATTACATTTTGTTTTTATCAGCTTACTCATCAACAAAATATTCTTGGGTTTTGTTCTATCGCGATATTCATCCACTATCATTATTCTTTCTTGTTTGCATTTGTTGATAAGATGTTGCTCATCAATTTTTGATAGATGTTAAATTATTATAGATGTTACGTAAATTTGTTGGTGGAAAATCATATTTTAAAGTAGAAATACTGTTTGATTAGTCTTAATTTGATGAAATATTTAAATATTATGAGAACACGAGGGCCCTAATGATGAGCATGAGCTGGAAGGGCTACCGTCATTGAACAAGGTTTTAAATATTAAAATATTCAATAAAAGTATTTACTGTGTTCATTTTATTAGGGTATTCATCCAGCGTACCATGGAAAAGCTTCCGATTGGCTGAGAGCCCACAGCTTGAATGAGACAGAGTTTGGTCCAGCCGAACATCCGAATACCTACAGCAGAATGGACCCCAAATGGTTCCAGCTGAATGGGGTGAGATGATGCTGTTGATTGTTAGGCCAAAAAAAAAAAATACTCGGTCTCTGGTCAGACCAAAGTTCTGAAATTGATGCGGCGACGCGGCTTCTTTTTTTTTTTCAAGCTTGGATTGTACAGACAAGGTGGGTACTATTTTGCTTTTTGGTGTCCTCATGTACATTGGTGTCCTCCATAATTTGCCTTGGTGCTTTCGATCATTTGCCTTGGTGCAATTTCCCATTCCTTGGTGCTCTTTGGTAAAAAAAAAATGAGTAGAGGCGGCAATAGAGGGTGCTGTTGGAGCTACCACGGAACATTTTGGAAAAATTTATGATTAAAATCGACGCGCGCGCTGACCAGAGACCGCACTATTTTTTTTTTTGGCCTTAGATTACAATGTATTATGTTTGCTGCAGTCATGAAAAACCTGAACCAGAAAAGATTTCCAACAAGGGCTTTAACACTCATATCAGACTGGCTTTCTAGAGCCACACCAAAGTATTGGCAACAATCCAAATAATAATAATAATAATAATAACACGATTTATAGCGCGCATTTTCGCCAGTAACAATGCGCGACTAAGGACAACTCCAGAAGACAACTTACATATTATGTGGAGAAAACAGATCAGTTTTCAGTCTGCCCTTAAAGTTGTCAAGAGAACTGATGTTGCGGATGTTGTGTGACAAGGAATTTTTTAATTTTCTGTTGACAAGACTGTCAACGACAAAATCTTGCACGCGCACATGTAGTTGCTCCTAACTGTTCCAAACGTCATACTTAATTTAAATCTAGAAACTAGTCTGAAACAGTTGTTACACATTTTACGGATTACTGAAAAGTAAAGACAGGATTTTCATCCTACGTCCCGTTTTATTTTCTGATGTTCCTTTCAGCTTTGGGGCATTGCTGCAGACCAGGGTCTTCTGACTGCCAGTCACTCATGGATCGGACGAGAGGGCGACATTGATGAAGAACGACCGCCATCGCCATCTTACTATCAGACATATGACAGGTGGTTATAATTATTATTATTATTATTTATTCGACCATCACTCAAACAAAACAAAACAAAATTGAGTAAAACGAGCATAAAACAACAAGTACAGTAATTAAGACGGTAGCGGGGACCTGGGACGAAAATCCGAATACATGACAAGACAAATGACAGTTATGTGGGTCAGGGACCGCAAAAGTAAAATGAACTACTATTACCCGCGGGTATGCAGCCCCGCACATAACGTTGAAAAGACAGATTACAAGCACAGAAAACAACGGCCCCCGCAGGGGTGATCAAAATGACAGCCAAAAAAAGAGAGCAATGGGTTGAGTTAAGTTACCGATAAGAATGCCTGCTTGAGGGCCCTAAGGAATAGATTTATTCTTGAAATGAAACCAAGGATTCAAAAGAGCACAAGCACTGTAGCTTGGAAGCCTGAAGAAACCCTGGCGGAAGGAGATGATGAAGAAAATAATGAAATGTTCAGGTTTAGAGAGGGGGTGGGACTGCTGGGGGGACATTCCAGAGAAAATCCATGGAGTCAGGTAGGGATTGAAAACCCAATCTACATGTCCGCTCGAGTGGGATTCGAACCGGAGTCACCGAGGTGGAAGGCGAGGAAAGTACCGCGGTACCAACCAAAAGAGTTTAAAGAAACAAAGAGGTTAATTGCCTGTGCTAATTTTGCATTAGTGCAGAAGAAAAGTTCGGAAGAGAAAAGGAGGATCTGAGTGGCTCACACTTAGAGGAATACAGATTAAAATCAAACTGCACTCCAGCAATGCCTTTTATTCTTTGGCAAGGGAGTTGACTGCACTTGTAAGGATTTAAAAGTAAAATATAAGTATTCTTTTGAATATTCTGAGGAAGTAATGGACTGAAATTACATACAGCGGGAAGTACAGAACGTGAAGTATGTGTTTGTCATGAAAGACGTGTTTCTGTATGATTTACATGGACCACTTTTTTTCTATTCCAGTGGAGTTGACTACCGCAATCGAATTCAAACAGTACTGAACTGGTTACGTCTAGACCCATCAGAAAGGTAAGAGTAGTTGAAATTTACCGTTCATTTTATTGATAGCAACTTTGGTTGAAGTTAGAGCTCATGTTAAAAAAAAAGGATCTGAAATCGAATGTACTTTAATGTTGTGTTTACTCACCTTTCCCAGATCATCATCTGTTAATAAAAAAATAGTTTAAAGATCTCTCCACATTTTCATTATTTCTTAAACTGACTAACAAACTAAAAGCTTGTTTCAGCGCTTTCCCTACCAAACATATTGGTTTGTCTTTTTTTGCAGACCGGATTTCATCACCGTCTACTTTGAAGATCCTGGAGTAACAGTTCAGAAGTATGGTTTAGATTCTGAACAGGTAAACGCATCAAACAACAATTTAAGTACCTTATCAGCCCATTAGCACTGAACTATTACATTGTATTACATTGTATTTACTCCTTAATGAATCCCTAAAACCACACAGTGCTGGGCGGTCTGGGGCAGTATAGGGAGTTATGGCTGTACAGTTGGGGAAACAGGATCTAATACTCTAATATTAAGGGAATAAATGTGTGTTCGGGAGGTATTATAACACTCTGTTTAAGACCTGTAGGAGTCTGGATGGGTAATTATCACCCATATTGTTGGTAGATACACCCTAATTGTTGGTAGATACGTGCGCTATACAAAACTCCGGTAATATAATAATTGTTTTCCTACTCAACAGACCATGAATAGCCTAGCCAGAGTTGATGCTGCCATCGGCGTGCTACTAGACGCCATGTATGAGGAGTCGAATCTTGGCTGTATCAATGTCATGGTGGTATCAACAGGAGGCTTAGCAGAGAGAAGCTGTGATCGGACCTACTATCTTATTGATGTAAGTTCTAAAAAAAAAAAATTGTGTCTGATTTTTAAGCTGTGAGTTAGATTTTTTTTAGTCGGCCATTACATGTACAGTGTTTTACAAACGGGATACAAAGTATGGTTTAACCCTAACCCCCTGGAGTGATTTACCAGGAACCTTCCTCTCCCTTGCAAACTCCAACACCGTATCGTATTAAACTGTACACATAAACAGTTGGACTCCACCAAACTCTTGTGTTAGAATTTGGCTGGATGGAGATCGTAGAGTAATGAGTGATTTAAATATCTGTAATGGAAAGGCAGTGCCATATATATGGAAACTGCAATCTTAGAATTCCTGGAGTGCCTACTCTCAGACAGACACTTTTAAGTCATACTGGGCTTTGGTTCGCTATAAAAAAAGTTTTGGTGTAGTGCATACAGCTGACAACATGTTGCAATTTCTTTAACCTTAACCTTCCCAAATTCTCCAAAATCCTCTTTGCAAAATGGAGGATTTTGCAGGATTGAGGCAATGTATGTATGGCAAAAGTGTGTGGCTGATTTTGGAGGATGCACTGTGTCGAGGTTTTGGGCCGGACCATGTGTTGTTTTTTGTTCAGCCGTGCATAAATTTAGGCCTATATTATACTTGAAATCCTCCACACTGCTCCAGGATGTCACTGGCTCTGCCTCAACATATTGACTATGATTGCCGGAGGTTTTTGCAGGATTGAGGCAGTGGTCACCCCTCCAAGGACCACATTCAAGAAATAACAGTGGATTTTGCAGGATTGAGGCTGTATGCAATTTTTACATGGAGGCAATTGGAGGATTTTGCAGGATTGAGGTTGCGTCATGACATTTTTTATGTTGTCTGTTCACCTCAGGACCTCCGGGATGTAGATGATTTCACGCTGCTTCCTGACTCGGTGACATCTGTAGGAAGCATAACTGCAACTGACAGAGGTACAGCAAGATTCAATTTTATTATTATTACAGTCGAATCTCATTAATACAAACTCATTCGGACCTAGCCATATTGTTTGTTGTATCAGAATTTTGTATTAAGAGGACATCAGTCCCATTCATTATGTACATAAATGCACAGTCGGGACCAAGGCTTTATGTTTGTTATAACCAGAATTTTGTATTAACAGAGTTTGTACTAACGAGATTCGACTGTATTATTATTATTTATTTATTTTTAATAATGAAACCAAGGATTCCTCAAAAGTGCCCCAGGCACTGTAGCTCGCAAGCCGAAGAAACCTGTAGAGAGAAGTCAACGAGAAGAAATTACAGTTTTAGAGGTGGGAGGAAAAGCCCAGAAAAAAACCTAATCCACGTGTTTGCCCAGGCAGGATTCGAACCCGGGTCACAGCGGTGGAAGACTAGGAAAGTACCGCTACGCCAACCTGATTCCCCAATGCATAGCTCAAGATAAACCAGCATACATTTCTAAGTAACTTATTATACAAAGTTTTATTAGGTCAAAAAAAAAATAGTTCTGCTTCCGGTTTCCCTACCTACCCTATTCTGACAGCCCCTACCTATAATTTATTATTTGAAAAAAAAGAAAAAAAAAATCAAACCATCAATTTCTAGCGTTTACCCTTAATTACATGTTGACCATCTCCAGATGATCGTACACAAAAAACACAAAAAAAAAAAAATTCCCTACCTACTACCCTACCTACCCCATGTTGCCATGTAAAGAACAGAATTTTTTTTTTTATCGTATATAACCATGCTGGTTAAATAATTTGGTTTGGGGCAATGAAATATATTTATTTTTTTTAATTATCAACAGCTCCATCAGAAATGGATTCTTCAGAGGAAATAATGGAACATTTGCAGGTAGGCGTTGCTATTTTCTATGGACGGTTACAGTCGCAGCAAAACTGAAACAATCAATCCAAATTGCTCGCTTCTGAAATGACCCAGGCATATACAGTCGCGTCTCATTAATACAAACTCGTTCGGACCTAGCCAAATCGTTTGTTATATCAGAATTTTGTATAAAGAGGAACATCAGTCCCATTCATTGTGCACATAAATGTACAGTCGGGACCAAGGCCTTGTGTTTGTTATAACCAGAATTTTGTATTAAAAGAGTTTGTACTAACGAGAGTCGACTGTAGTCATATTACCAAGTACAGACTCTTTCATTCTCTCTGTTCTTATTCTGTCTTGCCTTCTTAGAACTAGACAAAGATGGCTGCTACTTATTATTTCATTTATCTCATTCATTGTAAGGAGGTTAGAAGTACCTGTATTAAAATCATCTTCAGTTTTAGCAAGCACAGAGAGATATTACATTTGCATGTCAGACCTCTGGGAACAAGACCCAATGTGATTCAAATAATACTTTTACCCCATACAGTGTAAGGTGGATCAGGGTCAGGTGTTTACTAAGAGACTGCTCCCTGTACGCCTGCATTCCTCTTATGGTCTCCAGTATGAAGACACAGTGGTGCTGATGGACGAAGGATGGACATTTGCAAAGTAAGATTCCACTTCAAATCAATTGACACTTTTACCAATTAAACAGTGCCCATTAACCAATAAAAGCTCCATGTTTAGTCAGGTGACCACGGTACCTTGGTTAAACTCAGTCACAAGCACTGTGAAAAATGTAGCTAAATCCAGAGCATTCCATTGTCAGGCTTCATTTGAACTTTGACCTTAAACAAGGTTACAAGTCAGAGTTCTTCGAGTATTCCTTAGTGGTCGAAAAACAAAACAATGACAAGTCAGATTTTGAGGATTTGATAGTTTTGTGTGTAAGAAGTTTAGTATTTTTCTCTGGTGTGGCAGGCAACACGTTTACCGTCTGTCTTTGTATCTAACTTTTCCTACGTTTCTTTCTAACTCATTATGTTTACCTCACATTTTCCAGCGAGATTCTTTTCTTTTTTTTTTTACAAATTTCTGACAGGCAACAGGAAGGCTACGATCGTTCCAACTGTAAAGGTGCCTCTGATGGCTTCAACCCATACAGCTCAAATATGCAGGTATCTACCGACAGAGTTGGAGGTGTATCAGTATTTCATTGATGTAAACAATCCATCAGTTAAATGACAGAAATGACAGTGTAAATTCAGTGGTGAAATGACAGAGACATCAAATTAAGCACTAGTGCAGCAGTTAAGTTCTTCAGTTTGGAAACGTACCTTAATCAAGCATGCACCGTTTCCTCAGATCCTCTGATTTCCTCATTTTTAACATCTTGTGAAAGTCATTACAAATTGAAAAACACTGTACAAAGTCTTTTGTGGTTTGGAATTTCCTCGTATTTTCTAAATTCCCAGTTGCATGTCTGTTTGATTCTTTAGTAAGTTTTTAATCTTCTGATTTTCTTCAGGGAATGTTCGTTGGATTTGGAAAGAGTTTTAAGACAGCCAAGACCGTCCCAGCAGTGAGGAATGTTGACTTATATAATCTCATGGCAGGTAGGAATACTCAACTGTTTTATAGAACATCTATTTTCGTTTACAACGCAACAACACATCATTTTATTAAAAATCACTTCTCGACTTGTTTTGATCCTGCATCAAGGATATCCCAAGGACTGTTACACACCAGCAGATCACACAGGTGTGATCTTAGCCACTTTTAAAGTGTCTTAAACTTATCAGTCTAATCATCTTAAGCCTATCATAGTGAAAGGCTTAAAGTTAACCAGTGGAGTAACTACGGGTTTACAGCAGACAGGTGTCCTCCCCTACCCACCCCCCCCCCCAGCAGATGTCCGTGCCCACTCCCCCTGCCCGGTTGCCCAACCTCCTTCCCCCTCCCCCTTCCCCCCATTTGAAATCTTGAATTGAAAAATATGTACTTTACTGTTAAAATTACATGTTTAATTTGCCTTAATTCCCCCTCCCCCCAGAAAAAAATAGATGCACCCCCAGGTTAATAATAATAAAGTATTTATAAAGCGCTTTTACAAAATAGACCAAAGCGCTGTACAACTACAAGAGAGGACTAGGAAGTAGTGAATAAGAAACTTTTAAGACGTTTCTTGAAAATGGTGAGAGATGGGGGCGTCCCTGATGTTGATGGGAGTAGTGTTCCATAATTTGGGGCCTGCTATTGAAAAAGATTTGTCTCCAAGGGATTTTGAACCTGTAGGAATAGAGAGAAGAAGTTTATCATTGGAGGATCTTAATCCCGGTCTGCCTGGTTGATACAAAGTGAGTAAGTCACACAAGTAAGGGGGAGCATTACCATGTAGGCACTTGTAAACCATCAAAAGAACTTTGAATGCCATACGCTGCTGGATGGGTAACCAGTGAAGATTGGTGATGAGAGAAGTAGCATCCACAGTGCATTTGACAGAGAAGATGAGCCGAGCAGCACGGTTTTGAATTTTTTGTAGTCTAAGTTTTTCACCTTGGGTTATACCAAATAGAAGAGAATTGCAGTAATCAAGCCGGGATGTTATAAATGTACGAACAACATGGTGACATGTGTTGTCATCGATGAATTTACGAATTCGCCAGAGGTTACGTAGGTGAAAATTAATTGATCTACAGATGGAAGAGACATGGTTGGACATAGAAAATGACGAGTCAAATATAAAGCCCAAGTTTTTTACAGTGCGGGAAGGTGAAATGCTCATTGGACCAGCGTTAAGAGTGAGATTGCCATGTAGCTTGTTAAGTACACGTGGAGAGGCTGCTACAAAAAACTTAGTTTTGTCACTGTTGAGTTTAAGCATATTAGTGGCCATCCAGTCATGTATTTGGGAAATGCATTTGGAGAGGTTTTCAAGAGCAATTGCAGAATCACCAGGAATAGCTGGGTTGAAATGAGTGTAAAGCTGTATGTCGTCTGCATAAATGTGATATTGTAAATTGAAGTGTTCAATGATATTAGCAACATTATATTAGGTTCCCTGCAGAAGTTTGACCATAGTTATGCCACTGAAGTTTACCCTTTAACTTCTTTACACAGAACTCATCAATGTGACACCAAGGGACAACAACGGCACAGCAGGCATTTTGAGTGATGTTCTGACATTGACATCACCAACGACGCCAGAAACAGTTGCCATGGAGTTCTCATCGCCAAGGAATGCAGAGTGCAGTTACCCAGGAAACGACAACGAATACGATCAGAGGCAGAGGGATTCGGCTACAGGTTGCGTCTGCACACAGGCAACCCTGGATGTAAGTTTACCAACACTGGAAAAATTTAAAATAGATATTTTGTGGTGTGTATCTTTTATGAGACAAATAAATTAACCACGATTTGTTAAAAATTCTAATGATCTTTGTTTATGTCGCCTCTGTCATTGTTATGATTGCTGTGTATCATTGTTTTAAGCTAAAGTTTTTCCCTCTAATAGGTGTCTTATTTTCAAAGCTTGTTAGATTTGTTGTTGTTTTTGTTTCCGTAGTGTGAACATTCCTTCTCCCTTTTAGTTATGGCAAAAAGAAAGATCATGTATAATAAGTTCTCTATTTATTTTTCAGTCTTACCCAGAAACTAATGGCGTTGTACTGAAGGATAAAGATGAAAATATCAGACAAACAAATGGTAAGTGTAATTGATATCAATAAAACCTATATGAGGAGTAACAGGCAGGGCGGTTTGGGGTGGTACAGGTGGTAAAGGGTTAATTCAAGGTATACTTTTGTTTACTTTCAGCTGCAAGTTCCAGACAGAGAAATGCTCCCTTTGGTTTCCCCAAGATCTCAAGAAACGTCGGACCCACAGGGCAGGATTATTGTGAGCTGTATCAGTACAACTTCATCACTGCCTATGAAAACAGACTCGAAATTCCTCTATTTGTCACCTTCACTATACAAAGAAATGTAAGTTAACTTTGACCACTGAGTGTACAGTGCTATACGTTGGTGAAGGGCAAAATCTAATATTGATTTACATCACCCCGACGCAAATATATCTTATGAATAACCTATTTGAATAAGTTCAAGTCATTAGCAACGTCGACAGTCCACATGCAACTCATAATATTCTCTTTTTGATGTTTAGGCTGGTAGAGTCACACAGATTATAAACTGTCTGCGTTACGATGTCAGACTACAACCTGAGAAATCACCAAAATGCTCCAATTACGACAGTAATATGAATCCACGACTGCCGATCGACGTGGTACAGGGATTGCTGTATGATCCATGTAAGTCAAGGGATCAAATTCGTGTTCATTTTCCTATTCTTTTGAAATCTCATTTTTTTAATGAAATCTTGAAGATTGTGATAGGAATGTTGTTTGCTTGCAGGAAAAAAAGATGATTGAAGTGTAAGATGTGATAATCATGATTAGTGCACACACTGGTCAAGAGCATTTGATTTTATTAAAAAATATTTTTGTCTTTTAGGAAAACTTAGAATGCAATACTAATTATGTCGTCATTTTGTGTGTTGTCTGTTTTTCAACTGGTTTCAGCTTTAGCGGATTCTGTGGACAATGAATTGAATGCGCTGACATCGGCCAACATTGTACCTATGTATACTGCTTTCCAACAAGGTCAGTGTACTTTACACATTAGCGAAAAATGGGGTTTGTTAAACATTCTGGCACAGTTGGTTTGTAATGTAAGCAGGTGATACGGGGGTTCACAAGTGATTTGTTAATCACAAGTTCAGGCATGCAAATTTTCCTCACATCCGCTGATTTCCTCGTTTTATACTTCTCATGAATGCCATCAGTCGCGCCGCAACCAGGATTTGGGTTTGGGGAGGGGGCTCAAAAAATTTTGTTTTTACAAATTTGTTAAAAGTTGAATTTAAAAAAAAATTTGCCCATAATTTTTAGCAGAAAAAAATTGGGTTGTTTTTTTAGGGGCGACCTATTTTGACGTTGGTGGCGCCACTTACACCCCTATTATACTACAGGAACAGGCCAGCCAAATTCACCAAGGCAAAATCAAAAAAAAAAAAAAAAAAAAAAAAGGCTGGGGAGGGGGCTCAAGCCCCCCGAGTCGAAAAACACCGTACAAAGTCTTGTGAAATTGAAAAACACCGTACAAAGTCTTGTGTGGTTTGGAATTTTCTCGTTTTTTTCTAAATTCCCAGTTGCATGCCTGCAAGTTTAGCCCAGCAGCGATAACTACATGAATGTCGAGCAAAGTATTTATAAAATCACACTTGCCCTAATTTTAGAAATTCAAATTCTAATACACTACACATTGTAAGCATTTTTATCAATTTCAGATTTTTCTTTTATAATTGAATTATTAGATGTGTGGCTACCGTTGGCCGGAAAGATACGCCAATGGGCCAATCATGACAACCGATCAGCTGAGATGAACGTTGTGATTGGTCCAGTCTACGATTGGGACTCTGACACGTTGCAGGATACTTACCGCGATCTTGCGGCAAGGTAATTCAAATTCAGCAGTTAATTGATTAGGAAACAGGTGTCTTGTTCCTAGATTCCATTCCTAATAATAGATTGTACTGTGTTGTTATTATTATTATTATTAATCATTTCTGGTAATGAAACCAAGGATGCCTCAAAAGCGCCCTAGGCACTGTAGCTCGTAAGCCTGAAGAAACCTGTGGAGAGAAGGTATAAACGAGAAGAAGTTACAGTTGTAGAGGTGGGAGGAAAAGCCCAGAAGAATATTCTGGGGAAAACCCACGGAATCCGGTAGGGACTGAAAACCCAATCCACATATTGGCCCAGGCGGGATTCGAACCCGTTTACAGCGGTGGAAGGCGAGGAAAGTACCGCTACGCCAACCTGACTCTACTGGCCAGAACAACCTGTTGGTTATTTCATCATAAAAGTATATCTTGCAAGTCAAATTACTGCAAGTTTTTGATGAGAAATGTTACCTCTATTCAATCTTTTTGATGAATATTATTGCCAGCCATCCCATTGAGCAACCAAAAAAATCATACGATGAACCTGTGATTCATCAATACATGTAATGTTTTTTTCTTTTTTTGTATAACGCAATTCAGTACGGGATGGACTCTCAAACGTCATTAAAGCGCTAAATATCAAGCATGTGTCTCATCTGCCATATCTGACAAACTTTTGATATTACTTGACAATGTTTTCCTTTTTTTTATTCCCAAATCCTTCTCAGCCAAGCCTGGGTTGTAGACACTCCCGTCCCATCTCACTACTTCATCGTAGCTTCAAGATGTAAGGAAGACGTCAGCTTGAACATGTGCCCCCTACAGTCTCTGGAAGTGATATCCTTCGTTTTACCTCACACAAATTCTGTCAGAATCTGCAAGGTATGTTGAAAGCTCTTGAAAAAAAAATTCCTTGCTCGTACATGGGCCTGTGTTAGATCTGAGCCAGCAATTTGTGGGTCAACAGTTTTGGCTTTTAACATTGACCCTAACCCTCATTAATCTTCCAGAGTCCTCCGGGCAATTTTGGAGGATTTTGGAGGATTGAGGCTAAATGCAACGTACAATTTTGGAGGATTGTGGAGGATCGAGGGCATATGGACATTCAGTTCAGGTTGATTTTAGAGGATTGAGGATGAATGGTGTTTGAAGAAGAGGAGGATTTTGGAGGATTGAGGCCGAATGCATTTTGAGAGGCAGGGCTATTGGATGATTTGAAGGTATTGAGGGAGTGGGTATCCTTCATTTGTACAAAAAAGCAAAATTTTGGAGGATTTTGGAGGATTGAGGATAATTCCTAATAAAACAGGCCTAGGGAGTTGGGGTCAACAAACTGCACTTTCACCTGGAAAACTTTCATAGACACCTGTCAATATAGACCCTTCCTGCTCGTCAATCAAGCAGTGGCATTGATCAATCAGATGACGACTTTTTGTGACCATGACGGATTTTACAGTCAAAATCCGTCTCTAAAACCGAAAGTGGCTAGGCTTATGACCAAATCTTAAACAGTTGTAAAGTAGCATTTTATAACAGTCTTCGAGCAGCCTTTTAACATGGAGGCCGTTTTTCAAAAATGACTTAAGACATGCTTCTCATGCATTTTTCTCAACAGACTTTTGACGACTACTTGTCGACCCACTTGACATCACTTCAAGACGTGGAGCTGATCTCGGGACTACAGCTGTTCCCTGACATGAGCACAAATCAGGGCCTGAAGATGGAGTACCTTCGGTTCAAAACCAAAATGCCAACAATGTCACCCTGGATGATGTAAACTACATCTTATTCAAGTGAGTGATACCCTATTGCCAAAGTTTTTAGGGAAGAGTTTGATCTTCCAAAATCCTCAAGGGGAAACTGACAAGGTTAAAGGCTGGAAAGCACGTTGGAGTTGCAGGTTTAACTCCCTACTGTCTTTGGACCAAGTCCGCCAAAATCTATCAATCACACTGGTTCCAATGCATGCTTTGCTTTAGGCCTCCAAGCCCAAGTTCATCATACTCCATCAATATTTAGTCAAACCTGGCCTGCAGGACCAAGTCCCCAAAAATCTACCAAAATGAAGGGATGGATTTTGATGGAATTGGGGAGTTTGGGTTAATCCAACTTTAGGCAAATGTCTCATTTCTGAGAGTTTATACTTGGCTCTCAAAGGTTGATGATTAAATGTGACTCAGGTTGAGTGTTAGGTTTTATACTTGAAATGGATCACTTTTATTACAGAGAATTAATCAGAGGCTAAGTTTAAGATTAGTTTTACAGTCATCGGAACAAGGGTCTGACTTGTAACTTGACCCCTCTAATGTCTACGCATTCATTTGTTGCACTGCTCTTGGGTATATATTCCATTGGTTTTTAAGATATTAAGCTCAGTACTACGAAAAAAATATGTAGATTCCGTGCATCTGTCACTTACGTAAATTTTTTAGGTGAGATGGCAGATGACTAAATAATGGTAAAGTTGGGAAGCTTGATGACTGTCTTGGGGATTTGTTTACAACTTTGAAACGACCTTGATCTTTCTCTTGTGAAAGTTTCGTAAGTTTTAAAATTAAGATTTCTTTCTTTTTGTAAGTACTGACAAAAAAAGCAGTCTTGTTTTGTTCAACTCAGCTGGAACTCAAAAGAAATCCTAGGTTTTTTTCAAAATTTGAATTTTATTCATGTCAACTGAAAAAGGATCTTTTGTCCCCACGGTGAAAAGAAATTTGTACAAAGTTTTGACAATTGATAAATTTGAAAACAGTCTGCATTTATGCATGTTTCTCTGCACAGTTGGAAGTCACCTTTTATACATTTTACAAATTACATACACTGATTTATTCTTGCTGAATTCGTAACAAGAATTTATCTATGGTTGTTGTCAAGTACTGCCTGGTGTATATTGTTGTGAAATATTTTAATATTATAATGGCAGAATAGAAAAAATAGTTGGTTTGACGCTTTGTTTTAGTTTTCAGCTGCACAGATAATTTTGATCATGTAATAGTTTTCTTTTTCATTTGAGTATTTCTTTAACACTATTAATTGGCAGGTCTTTTAAATATTGTTTATTTTTAGGCAAATACCTCACTTTTTTCATAAGTTGTCCAGTAGCATTGTTAACCTTAGGATCTTCGGCTCAAATTTGAGTAACAATAAGTAACTTTTTAGGAAGGTTTGCTTACATCGAAACGTATCCATTCTGAAATTTGAGAAACTACTGTACAACTGCATTCTGTTTTTTCTATTTATAGTTTAGAGCAACATACCAAAGCACTTTCTTCCAGATTATCTTGAATTTAACCACATGTCATTAATCGGTACTATGTGTCTCAGATTTAGAGTTTGTATTTTTATATCAGGTTTGGAAGAAAAAAATATTTTTAGCCTAGGTAGGGCATAATTTTCAGCAATATTGTAATGACCATCTGTAATCAAAAGATCACAAAAGTCGAAATTCATTTTGACTGACTCCAACAGGGTCTTTCATTATTTTGGGAAAACATTTCAGTTATTTGTTTATTTATTGAAAGTAAATAATCTAATAACAACATTCTCTAAAACATTCCGCGCACATGGTATTCATATTAGATTCTTTTTATCAATGTAGTTATTTGGTTGCTAAAAGTCAAAACATTTTTATTCAGAGTGGCTGTAAATATTTTATAACGAAGCTCTATTTTCTGATGAAGGGTATTCATGTAGGCCTATAACTGTATATATTGGTGCGGTCCTAAAATATGTAGGTGTGACGATTGTATGTGTATATTTTGGAAAATACTCTAATTGAACAAACTCTACCATTATATCTCCAATATGGCACTTTTTAAGATGTAAACAATTTGAACAATGAACATCACAATTAGTAATGAAACTAATTTCATTTATCGATTCAGGAAATTAAGCTTCAAACTCTACTGAAATAATTATTGTTCCCAGATTGTCGGTTTCAAAACTGAATAAAAAGTGGCTGGTTTGTTCTAAACAAAGCAACGATCAAAAGACATAAATCTTTTTGCACCTCAAAGTTTCATATGAAGTTTTTCATGTTTTTCACTTAAAAGTCATGCTCCGATTTAAACGCATGAACACTTGTAGTTTAAATTCCTATGCTCACATGCGTAGTAGCTTTCTTGCAGGTATTTGAAAATAAACACTGTTAAACAATATCACTTTCTCAGTGTAACTTTTATTTTGTCAGCAGGTGTCAAGCTGTTATTACTCTTTCAATGTAAGTCCACAAGAGGGCGCTCTTCAACTGCACCAGGAAAAATCAGAAGTCATTCCTGCCAGCTTAACAAAAACAAGAAAATCAAAACTTCCTTTTATGACAATTGATCATTATGTAATTTAATAAGTTTATCACTGGCAAAATCAAGATTGAATATTGGGAAGCACTCGTTGATGACTTGACGATTCTTCAAGCTTGTGATGGCCTATGTTATCAAAATTCATTTTGTATTTGATTTGCCCTAAGGTCTGTCATGATGTTGACCTCAGTCGCGAAATACATCAGTGTGCAGCGTTTCAAAGTCTTAATGTGTGCTCATATACTGACAGAGGATCGTGATCTTGACCTTGATCTTCATCATGACATCAGTCGACGTCACTGCTGTCGCCTACGTCATACGTCATTAATATAAGATGATGTCATTCATACATGCCTCTAGATCTTTCATATCTGACAGATTTACATGCACATGTCTACATCATTAAACACATACATACATAATTAATCAATTACGTAATCTAAATGCATTATAATTATTTTTATGTCACGACCACATCATAGCTGGTTTAATTTGTTGTTTTATTTTAAAGCTGCAATCTCATGATATTGATCTTGTGGGATTCTCATCTTAGATCGCATTCAGGATACTCAGATCTCTGACCCTTGACCTTAGATGTTTTTGGATCCCTGATCTTAATCATGATTCCTATTCATATATCAGTCGTCGTCATCATCTTTAGAATTAATTATCATAAATAAACCCATTTTCTCTGTTTTTCTTTACTTGTAGATCTTTGTTCTTCTCGATCTGTAACATTTTGTCTCTATGATCGCCATTAGGCTCAGCTCTCATTCTGTAGCATTGTCTCCATCTCATGAATAAGGTCACTCCTGAATGTTACAATATCCTCTTCTTTCAAGTGCAGTTTTCTTCATTCTTTAAAAATTGTCAAGGTATCTTTCTTGAAGACACATATGTAAACTTATATGTCAATATCAGAGTCTTTTTTAATTGGTTGTTCCCGCCTCCAAACGATTGTATCTTCAGCAATATGTGACCGCAAGATGGCGCTCTTCAAATGTATCATCTGAGGTCCTGACTGCCTGAATCAAAAGAAAAGAAAAGAAAACATTGGCGTTGTACCATACCTTGTGAAAAATAGATCATTTTATTACAATTTGATTATGAGAACTCATTGGCAAAGAAAACATGGAATAATTAGGCAGCAATATCTGTGGATATTATTATAACAATTCTTCCAAATTTAATGAGTAGGCCTATGATATATGATTCGTTGGTGATAATTTTAAAAAGATTTTTCCCTAAGGTCTGTCATGATGTTGACCTCAGTCGCGAAATGCATCAGTGTGCAGCGTTTCAAAGTCTTAATGTGTGCTCATATACTGACAGAGGATCGTGATCTTGACCTTGATCTTCATCATGACATCAGTTGACGTCACTGCTGCGTCATGTCATGTCAAAATAATGTCATAAATATATGCCTAAAGTATTTCACTTATATAAAAAAAATACATGTTCATGCACATGCCTACATAATGGAACACATGCATACCCAATTAATAAACAAATGAATACATACTATTGTGATGTATTCTTTCGTCATGATTACGTCATGACTACGTCATAGCTGGTTTAATTTGTGGTTTTACTTTAAGCCTACAAGTTCATGATATTGATCTTGTGGGATTCTCATCTTAGATCGCATTCAGGATACTCAGATCTCTGACCCTTGACCTTAGATTTTTTGGATCCCTGATCTTAATCATGATTCCTATTCATATAGGGGGGGCCTAGTTACTACAGTCATGACAGTCGTCGTCATCGTCCTGAGAAATAATTAATTATATTCTTGCAAGATAACTGCCTCACATGGGCCTTGTGTCACATCTGTGTCCATTAAGTTCATCTAGGCCTAAGACTAATTTTAACATTTTCTTTGGAAAACATTCTTATTTGTAAATTGCAGTTCATTATGCGTCTTTATTCTTTGAAAATTCTTGACGAATGCTTTTTTTTTATACCGACTCTGCAACCTCCTCTTTACAATTTCCCATGGCTGGTAACATTTCAGGGTTTTCTTATCAAGTAGCTGTATATAGGCCTACATTAAAAATTACTTTATGCAGCTACGTTACTGACGGTATAAAGCTTACCGGTCCTTTTTAAGTGTTATGTCCACGTCTTTACGGTTGTTAACTAATACGTATTTTGCGTTCCTCATGATAAACCCTTGAACCTCGGTCTCCTATCAGTTTTAAGGTTTGCCTATATGGAGCGAAAATTAATACTTGGACGTTGAGTTCTTCACAAAAGAACATAGTAGGTCAAGCGACCGTCCAGTAAAAATTACTGAGAGTGTTTCCTTTTGGTTCATAAGTTATCGTACGCTGCATTTCTCCTCGACTGTTCATGCCTTGAATGACGGAGCAAAACAAACATTTCACCTCGAATATTGCCGTAAAATTACGGAGCAAAACGAACATGTCGGCAGCTTAAAAGTTCTCCTCGGTTACCTAAAATTACTAACCTAGTCACTGTTGTCATATGCATCAATTTCAGAATTATTTTATCGCCGAAAAAGAAAGGAATTTTAAAACAAAAATACTTACAAGGTGTGTAAATGTACGGCGTCCATCTTGAAATGCAGCGGAGCGGGCGAAAGTCAGACGACAGGTTCAAGGCGGTAATGCGGTTTAAAAAAAACCTACAACTTTTTTATCTCTCCGCGCATCACAAAATCTATCTATCTTTCTATTTATGTTCTACATCTGTGTAGTTTTATTAATATTTATTCTTTATTATGAATAATGACAGTGATAGAGTGATTCATGCTAAAGAGGAAACTATTATAAACCATTTTTAATCAGAAAAAGGGGGTCCTATTTTCTTCGTCTGTGGACTAACACGTACTAGTGCCGATGTTTGCTGCAAAAGTGAACGAGCGGTTCTGATTGGTCGAAAGTCAATAGGAATGTCCGGGGGTTGGCTGGGATTGGCCAAGACACAAAATTTGCATATGGCACATCGCATGGAAATCGGATGACAATAGGTATTTGCATATCGCGAAACCTGAGTCAGAGGTCAATGCTTTGTATTGTATCATGCCTAATGGTCACACGACGACTGTTTCATAACTGTTTTCTAGATTATGGAAACGTGATTTAGCAACCATGTCTAAAATTGCAATTGTGCGTGCTGGTTGAGATTCCAATTCCTGAACGGAACAGTTTTATCGACGTCTCAACACCATGTGCAGGGGGAGGAGAACGCACCAGGGGTCTCATTTTCTGAAGGGGGAACACAAAAGGTGTGGTCACAGTCTCAGGTAAAACAAAGTTATTTTTTGCCTTCTCCAAATGCGAGGTTCTTAAATAATCAGTCACGTAATTTAGGTTTCCTTCTAAGACATATATTTGCAGATGTATTCTCTACCGTACCATAAAACTGCAGAAAATCAGAAAGAGCACAAAGATTTCTTTCTTCCATGAAGATCATGTATTTATTCTCAGAGCTCATAGAGATGCTTAAATGTAGATACTGCAACGTATTTTACTACGTAGGAAAATTCAGCTTAGACCAAGTCATATCAATATAACTTCGATATTTGAAGAAAAAAAAATCCAGTACAACAATTTGGCTCAGAATTTTGTTGTCCCTTAGCTATAGACCCTAGCACAATTGTGGATTTTACAGCTCTTATCACCGATATAAATAAAATAATTCCAAATGTTCAGCCAGATGTATAATTGGTCCCTTGGTTCAGTTATATAAATTAAAAATTAAAAAAGAGGAAACTAAACCTGCTCATTTAAAGCACACATAAAACTCCCTAATACGTTATTTTTGTTAACCAGTTTGCGCCGGATGACGTGTATACCCGCAAAGGTTTTGTGGTATCGGATGACGGATAAACACGCAGGGAGCGAGGCCCACAATATCTGTCAGCGACCCGCTCGCAGTGTGCAAGGCCCGAAATATGAGTGTGCTACCCGAGGGTGATGGCTTCAACCCGCCTGGCTTGAGCTCGAGTGAAAAGTAATCCCGCGCCTCGTTCCGTTCTTGTCAAAATAATCCCAGCGCGAACTGGTTTATCCAGGATATTACAGGAGTGGGATCTCTGGTCCTGGACCGAGAAGTTACACTTGAAAAAAATTAAAAACACCTAAAGATCATAAACAATATGTGTTAAACTTTCACACACAGTGCTAACAAATTTCAAAACAAAACACGTATTAAGTACTAGTACTCTTACAGTGCAATATGGCAAGTATTACATTAATTATGTACAGCTCTAGTTTTTACAAAAATAAGAGAACACAATGACATAAATAGCAAATTGAGGAAATTCAATTAAAATTTCATTGAGACACACACTATGTACACATAAAAAGATTTCTAACAAGAGAATTGTCATAAACTTTTTTTAGGAAAATAGAAATGTTTTTGAACATTTGTTCACATAAAAACCACACACATATACAAGAAAAAATTCCATTTCATAAAAAGACTGAAAAATTCAGCATAATGAAAGAAGCGAACAACATTTCTTCATTGTAGTGAAATTCCCAATTTGTGCTTCAAAAGGCAACAGTATTAAGGCACTCAAATAACAGTTAAATACACATTTCAACTCAGAACCAAAATATACATAAAGTGAAGCAAACAAGATAAATAAAGTGTATTTACATAAATAACAGTGTATTAGGCCAAAAAAAAAAAGTCTCCGGTTTCTGGTATGGAGCTTGCCCCAAAAGTGGTGCGGCGACGCAGCTTTTTTTTTTTTTTACCTGTTTTTTTTTTTTTTTGGCTTCAAATGTCGGCTGATGACTGCAAATGGTGCCCGACTAAACTTAGTGCAAATATATGGGAGTCCAGAGAGGCCACATAAATCTTATTCTCGATCATAACCCCATCTAAAAACACGTTAAAATTGTGCAGCAGCAGAATTCCAGTCAAACCAGTGAGTTTGGCGGTTTTGAAACATCATCTTGTATTGAAAAAAAAACTTTTTCGTTTTGCCGACGTGCATGGCTATGGCGACGCGCGCGCATACCAGAAACCGGAGACTTTTTTTTTTTGGCCTTACTAACTTTTTTGCAAATAAAACAAGGAAATCAATGTGCTGCGTAGAAATCAAACAAACTTTCTACATGTACTTGTGTCGTTTTTTTAGTGAGGTGGTTACACCACTTAATTTGAATTGTTCTGGAACACATACAAACAGTTCATTTAAAAACTTCTGTTCTTCAAAGAAAAAAATAATTTTGTTTTTATCAGTCCAGAAGGATATAATTTTTAAAAATCTGCATTCAACAGTTGGGCTAGATCAGATTTCATTTTTACAGCGTAAAATGTGTCTAGTCCTGTTCGGTTTCTGACTTATAAAAATTGGACTTAATACTGTACCCTGTCAGGTGACCCAAGGTTTGACCCAGTTGTCAAAGTCCCCTGATACTGGATCCATTTTGTTGCCAGTTTTGAAGACCACTTTGTCCGATTTTTTCCTTCTGGACCCAAATTGAAAGCTCTCTCCCTATTGGTTTGTTCATCAGCTTCATCTCTTTCTTGAGCCATTCACGGCTGTTGTTCTACCCTTGCCTTTATCTTTCTGATGACCATTCGTTAAAGCCTCTTTCCCATTGGTTGATTTCTTGGATGACCCTTGACCTTCGACCTTGGTTGGTACACTCATCGTGACCTTCTTCTTAGCTGCTTTGTCCGGGGCTTGGCTCTCGACCTTGTTTCTGTTCTTGGATCTTCCTTTGGAGCCTGCAATATGGCACAAGACAAATTATTCTTCAAATTTTACCCTAAAAGATGTATGGGAGTAGTGGAGGCGGATTCCCCCTCCCACTTTTACGGTTAAAGGAATGATTCTTTTTTCTATTGACTCATTGCCTAGAGTCACCAATTTATGAAATCAGCTACAAATGTCGGCTAAATATCTAGTCTAGTTCCATGCCTCCTCTAATTAAACTTACCTTTGTCTGATGACACGGTACCCTGCTCACTCTGTAGTGTTCTACTGGACCTTGCCTGTGAGTTCTGCTCCTCAGTGTAGCTATCGATAGCTGCAAAAAAGGACGCATCACAAATCAATCATAAATATGAGACAACAACTGCTTAAATTGAGTTTAAATCAATTCTATTGATCAAATAATAAAACTGATCAAACTGACTACGCTTGGGTATCAACTTGATCACGTTAATTGATTGATCAAATGCAGTAATAGTTGATCAATTGCTTGAAAGACAAATCAGTCATTAAACAAATCAACCAATTAATCATCAATCAACTGATCTTATAATTAATCATTTTATTTATCACTTTTTAGGGTCACGTAAAAAAACACCAATGGTTTGATAGTCAACTGACTGACTAATCAATTAATAAAGGATAAATTGATCATCAATTTATTGCTCTCAAGATCAAGCAGTCAGTTTTTATAACTCTGAGGCTTTTTTAAACCAACCAAAAAATATTTTTCTTCAGGTTGAGAAACTGACCAGATAATATACTGGATGCCCTGTCATCGCCGTTAAGTAATCTCTCTTCTCTGTCTAGCGCTGTCATGTAGTCCGAGTATTTCCACTGAACTTTCTCCTGTCCCTCGTAATCCTCGTCATCTTCTCCCTCATCTAAGAACTCGGCAAAGACGCTGAAACGCCGACTCAAGGACTTGGAGTCCACACTGTTCTGGTCGTCCTCACCCTTGCGTGCCTCCTTCAAATAAAAACACAAGCGACATTGGGTTGGTTATCCATTCAGGCTGAGGACTTGGGACAGTGGGGTTCGTAGGATTTCAATGGGCCCAAGGACCTGGGCCGAGGTCCTTCGGAGAGTTTGCATACAAACTTTATGGGAGCTGTCGAGAAACAGTTCAAGTACAAACAAAAGGGAAAAAAGAAGGAAAGGGGCAGGTCCTATGAGTATAGTAAAAACGAGCTAGGTTAGTTATATTGAGTAATAGGTAGAGTTGTAATTGAGTCACTTCTGTGGAGTACAAGCGCAGGTCAAAGTCCCTTGATTCGCGTCTGAGTCAAAGTCAAGAGTCACTCACTAATAGTTGAATGGATGCATGCATATGTGCAGTATGCTAGAATCAAAGAACAAAATCAACAAACAGGACAGCACAATAATCACGAAATCTTTTCTTAAAACACAAATAACAAAGCAGTATGATGAACATTTTTCCTTGCCATAGTGACGAGAAACTTAACTTCAGAATTTTGTTTTTTATATTTTTTAAAAAGTGTCTGTAAATTTGTGAAGAATTTGTGACTCACAAGTCGCAAAAAAAACCTTAAAATTGAAAAACCTAAATTGAAAAAAACTTTAAAAAGTGACTACAATCCTTTTCTATTTTGGATGGTGTTACCTTTTCCTCCTCCAGTCGTCTCATCTCCATCTCCCTTCGTCGTTGCTTCTTCTTCTTCCTCTCAAGGTCAAACAGCATCTTCTCCTCCGACAGAGTATTGCGGTATTTCTGGAAGTCAGCCCAGTGTTGGAACAACACTTTGAATACTGTCATCTACAGACCAAAGAAAAATGATGAATTATTAGGTGTTTCAATCAGCCTCTTCGGAGGTCGGTATTTTTCTATTACAATTTTTTTATTAAATCAGCAAACGTTCAAAACAATGCTTCAGGGAGACTTACGGCTTCACCTCTATTGAATTTTAATTTGTAATGTTCTCAGCCATCTCGGGGATGATATTTACAGTGTAATGGAGAGCAGGTCAATATTGAACTATATCCCTCCCTTAGAGTCAATAGTTCTTCTATTACCTGAGCTTCTCTGAAGACGTAAGTCCCAATCTCTTTAATTTGGTCTCTTGTCCATATTTTTTTTAGACATCTCAGGGTTATAATTTTCATGGTGATTAATAAGAAGCAGGTTAGTATTCACATATACCCCTTGCCAGCAGTCAATATTTACCTATTGTGCTACTAAACTGACCTGCGATTCTCTGAAGACATAAGGCCCCATCTCTCTTGGTCTCTTGTCCATAATCTTCTCAGCCATCTCAGGGGTGATATCGATATGAAGACTTGGTGAAATCTCAGACATGATGAAGCACCGTAAGATGGCCTGTATCTTTTGTTGGATCATGGAGTCATCGGTGTGGGAGTGATACATATCCTACACAAGTATTGAATAATGAACAATGACATGTTTGATTTGCCCAATTCTCTTTATTTTCATCAGACATCTCAGTATTCGTGGGACAGGTATTGATGCACCAATCAACTTCTTAATTAACCCATTAGGTCTTGTACCGCCAAATCCACCTTGCCTGTTACTCCCCATGTTGCCCAAACTGCCCCAGGACTATTGTTTTATGGATTTACCAGGGAATATATACAATGTAACACTTGTGCTCATGGGTTCAAAATAATACCCCTAAATGAATCAGAGGATCAAAAAAATGTTGATTACAATGCAGTCTTTGAAATCAGTCAAAGATACTACTTTTGAAACCTTGTGCTCCCTTTACTATACCCTCTAGATTTTGCTTGCTTTGTAAATCTAAAATTGCCGCACCTTAAATTTCTGGACCTCAAGCCAAAAGAGGACGTCGTTTTCCAAGTTGTCTCCCTTGACAGAGACAAACTTCCTGAAGTGACCGCAGGTGACGGGGTTCATCAGAGCCTGACGGAAGGCGATGATGTCACGAGATGATGACACCCATCGACCCTCAAGAATCTGCAGAGATAAGAACCACATCCGAAATTATAAGATCACAGAAACTGGCTCTCATGTAAAAGAAGTATGAACATCCTCTTCGTGCCTGACGAAAGGCGATGATGTCACGAGATGATGACACCCATCGACCCTCAAGTATCTGCAGAGATAAGAACCACGTCCGAAATTATAAGATCACAGAAACTGGATCCCGTGTACAAAATTTGTCAAAGTTTGGAACATCCTCAGCAGTCCATGCATAGGCCCCATAACTCACCCTATAAATAGCCATAGATCGTAGCTTCTTGGCATTCATGACGTCGCTCACTACGTCCTCCATCTTGATATTCGGTCGCTGTCTCTCCTGGAAATCCTCTCTCTGTAGGAACATCGGAAGCCACTTCCGCTCAAGACGTTGACGGACGTACTTCTGAGCTTCGATCAGGATGGGATCAGGTGGCCTGTCCAGGAGCAGCTTGCCCCAACCTCCACCAGCTTGCATTACCTGAAAAGTAGTTGTAGCATCATCAGCGACTTTACTATTTTAATAATTGAAAAGTTGAACAAAGAAATTGACTGGAGTGGGGCTTGAACCTGCGACCTCGATCCGGATAACCTGAGCTATCCAGCCCTATGTTGGCGGTTCCCAAATTTGTTCAAGGGGTGCTAATCAGAAGCCGTAAACCAGTATGCCAGGGATCACGCCCAAAGTCACGATACAGACCTGGGAAATAGCAAACAGGGATCACTCAGAGAGGATGCAGCTTTTTATTACAAATGTTCAAATGAACCACACGGGGAAACTGACAAGGTTCCCCGTGTGGTTCATTTGAAACTTTAATATTTTGACACTACTCTTAAGGGCATCACAATTTGTTTGACATTTTAAAGCCATAAGGCATTACATTTAGTAGGTTCAGGTGCACAGTGAGCTAGCCTGCTCCAAGTTCCAGATTTAGGATTAAGTGAAAAAAATTAGAGCTTTGAGATGAATGCTGTTATTACAAATGAATAATAAATGGGTTACCTTGAGACTATCCCCCGTTTGAAAGGCATGACTCGCATTTTAAATGCTGAGGGCGTAAGTGCTCACAACACTTAAACCACTTTTTCTCTTGAAAAGGTTTTCTGTTTTAAGAACTTACCAGGTTCTGCTGTGGTCTTGTTGCAGGACTGTTGGGGCCAAAGAAGTACTTCTTATTCAGGTACTTGGTCTTGATATCCTTGGCTTTCGTGTCTCGTTTGTTGGCGTCGAGGTACGGCGTACGGCGGAAGGATTCTATATCCATCCAACACATCAGGTCAGTAATGGCGTAGTTATCCTCTGGAAATAAACAAGAAATATAAAAGGCCAATAAGTATATACCAAAACTGAAGAAAGTTGAGACAATGATTCTACTGTTATAAGGCTTCAGATGTTTCCAAAAAATCGGGATGACTCCTTGTACAATTGATCAGAAAAGCCACCATGGAAGCACAAAAACCCTCTCTAAATTTGGTGAATAATTTTTCAAATCCATTTTCAAATCCATTTTGAAAGGAAAAAAAGATCTTCTCAAACACAACCCTGACAAAGTTCTTGTGTCAAGAAATATTTTTGGGAAATCTCACCGAGAAATTTGCGGAAGTGTTCCAGCTCCAGCCGGTTGTGGATGAGCTTGTTATAGTCGTAGTCTCTGAAGTCTTCAGGGATCTTCTCTCTGAGTGTCTGGTAGTACGCCTCCTGCTTGCCCTCTTCGTCCTCATCCAGCATGAAGTCAGGTGTGGAGATACGCTGCATGAGATCAATGAAGAAAATTAACCATTGCATCTTGAAACAGTTTGATCTTTAACACCACATTTCAAAACACAAATGGGTCCGGTCCTAAAACAAACCTTTGATACCTCTATGATCGTTTGGAGAGAGGGGAAAATACAGTTTTAGGATGGAGGTGGGATGTTGGTCTTATTAATTTTTCCTTTTTAATTTTTTTTTGTATAGTCAGGATCTTCTGTCTTGAGCAAGTTTGAGCATGAACTTAGATTAACCATAAATTGACCATAATCTTAAAACCATAATCTTAAAACCTCACTAGACAGACAATTCTACAGGACTATCCATGCACTTAATAATATACAGCAGAGAGCCAGGATAAACGACATTTCTCATGACGTTTTAACCACCGAGATCTTTGTCTGTTAATGTGTAGGTGTAAGTTACGTCACCAATCTAGTTGATCAATGAAACTCGACTACAGTTGATCCTAGTCTAGTGCTTACCTCCTTGATGAAGCCTCTTCTAGTCAAGTTCTTCAGCTGTCTAGCATTCATTGCATCCAGCTGTCTCTCTTCTGAAATCAACTCAATCTGATGGAGGAAAAACAGAATATCGAACTATTTGACCAAGCCCTCTGTCACAATAAACCCCAAATTTACTAGCTGTCCTCTTTCAGCTTTGGCTGGATGAGAAGTTGATTTTCCAATAATATAGGGACTTTTGGATAAATTTCTGGAGGACTTCAGCAATGTAATGTTGCCTGGTCTGCCCTTTGAAGCTGGCAAAGTAGTATTATTTAAAGTATCTAACCTTATTGTAAAGCACCGTATCACTACTCTTCATCTCTGACCAAGGCTTGAGCAGCATCTCTAAGATGTGCTCCTCCGCGCCGTCAAATAGTTCCTCAAATGGGGGTGCCACTTCCCGATAAATCTGGGCTCGGACATTCGGCGGGCACTCGATGTCATAAAAGCAGCAATGGACAATGTACTTGGAATTGATAGCCTGTGAAAGCGAAAGGAATAAAATAGGTTGTGAAACTTGTTAGCGACTGGAACGACCCGAATGATAGAAACTGTAAAAGTTCGATCAAGGGGAGTCAGATTGGCGCAGCGGTTACTGTCCTCGCCTTCCACCGCTGTAACCCGGGTTCCAATCCCGCCTGGGCCAATTTAAGGATTGGGTTTGCAGTCCCTACCTGATTCCGTGGGTTTCCCTAGAATATCATTCTGGGGTTTTCTTCCCACCACTAAATCTGTAATTTCCTTCCACATCTTCTACCAAGGGACTCCATTGGAAATAAGTCGAGAGACTTTCGTGGGCTATCCCGGCCAATTGGCGAATAATTAAAAACAAGGGCATGACATTTTGATCCACCTAGAATCTTTCTGAAAGAGAAAATGTTCAAAATCTTTTACTGACCTTCATGGGTTCATATCTTCCAAACTATTTCAAAGATTTAATCACAAGTTACATTAGTGTCTTACTCCACAAAGTGGAGGTTAAAGGGGCTCATTTTGAGAAAAATAAACACCTGTTACCAATTGTTAAGTGCCATGATACCTACCTGGGCTTTTCTTTGCAGATGAAATGAATCAAAGACATCGGCATAGAAGAGTGCGTGGTAATCTTGCAGCTCATGCCAACAACTCAGGCAGTTGACAAGGGTCTGAAAACAACAAAAAAGGATATTTCAAGGAGTCATGGCCAATTCTTGAAGACTATCTTGAGGATTGTCAAAAAAGACATTAACCCTCCTAAGGAAACATGCATTGTGAGCCTTGTTATTACTTGGGTCAATATTGGTCAAGACCCCCATTGGTTTGTACACAGTAGGCCAGGAGCCGGAGGTGAGGGGAAAAAATTTGACCATTGGTGACCTCTTAAATAGTAGGAGGGTTAAAAAAAAAAATACAAGAATCAACAAGAAAGTCTTGGTCGTATAAATTCATTCAAAATGGCTTTCCTCAATCTATTGAAAGGTTTGAAACAACTCAGGAATTTAATGTCAATTTAAACAATAAAGTGTGTTCCAATGAGGAAAACAGTTTGTTTAAAAGCAAGCCGGCTAAACCGAAACATACAGTTAACAGACATTAAAATGTTGTAAAACAACTAAAAATATTGATGTGCAGGTTTAGGGAGTTTTTTGTCATACTGTCTTTACAACATGAACAAGAATATTACAACACTCACAGGATTGTCCAGTTTCTCCAGGTAAGCCATGAAGAACCCTCCTGCCTTCTTCTCATGGTAGAGTCCTTCCAACAGACTCTCCATCCGATTTCCTCCAAAGAACTCACTCTCCTCAGAGGCAATACTGCTGGACGTGGATGAGGCTGAGGTTGGACGCTTTGGCTTGTGAGGTGTGTTTGGTCTGAAATAGAGAGCAGGGTTTTACAAGTTTAATAATAAAAACTTTAAAAAAAAATAAAAAATTAAATAATCAGAATGATGGCTAGAAATTTCTGACATGAGGCTTGATAGATAACTGTGGCCAATCACCTTGCATTATGTAAGACTAACGTACTAATAATCTGGTGTGGGATTCAAATCCAAAACCAATGGACCCTCGTTCTTATATCTGCACTTCAAATCAATTCTTACCTCCCATGACTTTTTTCCTGTTCCTGCCCGCCAACAATCTCCTCAGTTCCGATAGTGACTGATCTCTCTTGGCTTATCCCACCGCTGCCACCCAATCTCTCTTGGCTAATCCCACCGCTGCCACTGAATCTCTCATCTCTTTGATCTGCTACATGTACCTCAGGCGCTGTATCCCCAGACGCAGCCGCACCACTGACATTCTTACTCATCGATCGGGAGGTTACTGCATTGGGGGACCTTCTAGGAGGGCTTGGCTTGATCCCCGATCCAATGCTTATGGTGATTCTCCGAGGTGTCGATGGGGAAGCAGTCTTGGAGTGATGGGTGGGCTTCTTAGGCGTGACTGAGGTCATGAGGCTAGAGATGGGCAGACTGGGCAGGGTCTTGCTGCGCTGGGTCTTACGGGCTTGAGGGGGACTTGGGGATTTGTCACTTCTGTTTGCTGCCTGCTTCGAACAACAAAAAGAATTTTAAAGTAATCACGATTTAAACTCAGAGAATTTGAAAATACTAATTTCATCCATTGTAGCACCTCCATTAAATATAATAAATTTGGTTGTCATAATTTTAAAAAAAACATGTTCTCTGACGAGAAAAATCTTTGACCAGAAATATCTTTTCTGAAGAGAATGCCTTTTTCCCTGTTTGCCTTTGGCTTTTTTCATTTGCTCTGCATTTATAATTCCAAAACTAGTTGGAATCGCTCAGTCTCCTACTGTCCGAAAAGTTTTGTTGGAACATAGAATAAAGGAAAAGCTTTGTCTATACCTCTGTTGGAAGAGCAATGCTATGTCTGAGTCTTGGCCAGCAGGTCTTGGGTCTCAGTGGTAGGAGCGTGACGGTCCTGGGCTCAGGATGTGTGCTGCTGCTGGTGCTGTTGCTGCTGTTAAGTAGCTTCTGGCGATGGTAAATCTGATTGGTTGTTGTGCTGCTGCTGCTGTTAGCGCTGCCAGTGTACATTTCCCGCATGAGGAATCGTGGTGCCCTGTTTTAGAGACAAAGCAAGATATTAAAAACCAGTATTTTAGAAACCTACAATCCCTTCCTGCAAAAACGTCCAGACCCCAGTTTTAGAAAACAAAACTTGATAAAGATAAAACATTAACCTTTCTGGTTGTTGTTGGCACACTTGTGTTGGCCAGAGCTGAAGCAATATAACATCTCACAAACAAAAATTAATAAAATAGGAAAAAGCTTCAAATGAGAAGAACGTGACCACAGATTACGGTATCAAAAAATACATCCTAAAATTCCACAATTGAGTATGGACACAGTATTAAATTAAAAAAAATTGAAGGGTAGATGATTCTTTTTCAAGCAGAAGCTTCTATTGAAAAACAGAGACTTACCAATACAGGAGAAGTGGTGCCGTCACGTCGGGATGTAGCTTGGCAAGTTTGTCCATGCTTGTCCATTTGGAAGGTGCTTCAAGTCCAAGCGATTTCAGTATCTCTCTGGGTAGCTCACAGATTCCACCGGCCTTCAAGTATTTATCCCGCAACTGACCTACGAAGCTACAATTATAAACAACATAATGATACAATAATTACAAGGATTGGAGAAGTGAGTAGTTACTGTTAACGTCTTTGTACCGAGATTTAGTGAAGATAAAAATGGAAACTATAACCAGGAGGGGAACAGTGCGTACATCTCTGTAGCTAGGTTTCAAAAAGTGGGCAAACAAAGGAAAAAAATTAAAAGTGGCCCCCAACCATCCCCCCTCCCTCCTAGCTAACCCGCATCTGTCTCCTATGAACTTTTCACAGGTGAACAGTTCACTACAAAATATTACTTTCTTACTTTCTTACTTTACTTTTACAACAAAACATTTGTTGTGTTTAGCAATTGACTTACTGTTGTTGAACCTCCTTGTCATCAATCATGTGTCCGCGGTCCACATCCAACCACAGATTCCAGATTTTCTCTCCGGTGGTCCCCCACAGGAATCTCTTGAATCCATCCAGGCCTCTCTTGTTGCTCAAATCAAAACTGTACCTCGGCTTAGAGAAAAAGGGATCTTTGATTTCGTCGGGTTCATGTTCGTTGTCACTGTCAAACAGAGAGTCCTCTTCCGCACCGTCATTGCCCACAGTTGCCATGGATATGCGACTGTTTGTCCTCCAATCGTCTTGCACATCCAGACCATTTTTCAAAATGGACGGTCTCTTACGTTCAGCTGGCAGAATCACCTCCATATCATGTAAAGCATCCTCCGTCAAATCAGCACTGTGGACATCGAGCGATCTTAGAATGTTCTCATCAATATAGGCGTCAATTTCATCCTGGGAGACCTCTGTTACCACGCCGATGGCAGTCTTCATGGCATAGGACACGACGACGTTTGCCATATCCTCCAGCGAGGAGACTCGGATCGGTTGCGGTTGCATTTCTGGTAAATCCTCGTCGTTTTCGTTATCGCTGTTGTTCAGCTGCTGGCTCTCAGCATCAAACCCGCTCTCTGTGCTCAGTTTCTCATCCTCGACTTCATCCAGCGATTCTCCTCTCATGATTTTTAATTTGGACCCAGAAGGAGCAACATGGACAGGTCCGCTGTAGCTCTTTCTTACGTTCTCGGCAACCATGCAAGAATCGTCGCCGATGGGAGGGCGCCACACAGGTGGGGAACGCAACCTCGGCGGACTATGAAACATCTTCTCGCTGTTAGGAATGTCTTCAAGACTCGTAGGGTCAAAGTTTGAGGTGCTGAAGGAGTCTTGTCTCCAAGGGCTTCCGATCCCACTATCAGCCGTAGCCTGATCCCAAACACTCATGGAGGAGCTAAGCGGTCGACCACTCATTGAACTCATTGGCCGAACACTCGCCGAACTCACTGGCCTGCTACTTGCCGGTCGTGAACTACCGAACCCATCTGAACTACGCGGCTGTACTGAATTGGTCGTTGTCGTGCCAGATTTCATCTTGACATCGCTGTACCATTCCTTAGATTGTGTGGCATGGGCTTCTCCCATGCAGACGTACATTTGGCGCATGGCAATGCCTTGTTCGTCAACTTTCGGGGGTTCAACAACAGGTGGTTTTTCAATAGCAAAGGGTTTGTAGGTGGGATCAATATAAAGGTGAATAGGAACATCACTGTCTTTGGCAGCAATCTAAAGGAAAAAAAACAAATTCAATAATTGTTCTGGTTTTCCAACTTTATAATATCTTCACTTTAAAATATTGGCTTTTACATAAGGTAAATGTCTATCAACTTTGTATACGACAACAACGTAGTGTGGCCAAAAGCAAATCTTAAGTCTATACCACGAGTGCAGTCACAAGTAACAATGGAGGAACTGCAATCAAATACTTTTGTCACACTTCATTTGGATAGCTTGCGACTTGGCCAGATCGAGACAGTACGATTGTGACGGACTTGTGATAGCTTGACTAAAACAATGGCATATGAACTGTGAGTTCACTGCAATTACCATGCAAACAATAATAACAACCTGATTGGTCAAGAGCCTATATTTTATATTTGCCTCAACGGAATTCACACACCTCTGTGTCCCACTAGCCCATACTTACCTCAACTTGTGAGATCAGCTTTGCTAATCTGAATTCCAAGTAAGAATCACTCTGTAAGAAAGCCGGCAATCTCTCCTCCTTGATCCATTGGATTCCTTGCTCCTTGTTCAGACACTACCAACAAATGAAAAACATAATTATTCTGAAATTGAACGGCTGGCACGTTTCTGATGTGGTAACAGTGGCAAGATGTTTTATATTTATGAATGGTTAACAAGTGCACGCGAGCAGTGTGTCCTACACACAGAGCTCTCATGAAAAGTAATGAAGTGCCATCTTTTGTCCATGAACTGAGTCCAAAGTTTGTGAGTTATACAGGGTGTGTATACCTGGACCATAAAGCTCGTCTTCACGTCAAAATCTTCCTCCGTGTACTGCGGACCGCTGGGCATCTTGGCTCCAAGCGGTAGCTTGGACTTCATCAGCCTCTTGGTGGCAGTATAGATGGGGTTGGGTTTCTGTTGCGAGCGGATCAGGGATCGAATCTTCTCCTTCAGAGCCTGTTTGGCCGACGTCACTACCTCAAAACCCCGCTTTTCTTTGTTGAAAATCAGGGGTTCTGGAAAAGTCTGTTAGAAAGAATGCACAATTTATACAATTTACACATATTTTAATTGACAGTGACATTGAGGAATTGAACAAGAAAATTCTTTTTGAAGCAACATGGCTTTTCAAAAAGTATGTTGTGTTTATTTCAAAACTGAAAAACAGTCACTTTTTTTTTTAAATATCACAAGTCAATCAAATGCTTCATATTTTTTGCTGTCGTCAATTTGGGTTTAATGGAAACAATTATGTTAGAGAATCAACTTACAGGAAGCTGAAGAAATGCATTGAAGTAATCAACAAACAGTTCATCCGTGGCCAAGAAATCCTCCTGCATAACAGACCAAAAGAATAACTGATGAAATATTTTTTACTTAAAGCCACAATTTTGAGCTTCAGACCAAGAATGAGACACACATCAAAATAAACATCATAAAACAAATTTATCAACACTCAAAAAAATAATTAAAGAAACTGAGAAATAATATTGAGCCTTCTTTTTCCTCAGTGGAATCAGTATAAAAGAAGAATCTTAAAAAATGCTAGTTTCCAGAAAAATTTTGTCCACAGCTTGTGTTACTTTTGTGATGCAAGTAGACCTCACCTAAATGATAGATGAATCGACGAAAATTGTTTCCATGGCGACCAAAGAAAATAACAAGCCTAGCATTAAATATTGATTTTTCTGAGTCAGAGTGCGTGGCGACAATTTGTTATTGCTTCCTTCGCAAGACCTAAAAGCGCCAGAGTACGCAAATTAAATTCTGGGCCGCCTCCAGCTTGACTGATGGACCGTAAGCCATTAAACTGGCAATATCCGTTAATCCTTGGAGGTAGAAATCATCAACCATTAGCAAGGGCAAGAACGTTCAGTGTATACTGGTATTACTGCTTGTTTTTCATTGCCTGCATGATCCAGCTCCTGAATACAACATAGGCCTATTAACTCCATACAATCCATCCACGCGATTGAGATCTTCTGATGCTTCTTTGCTTGTTGTCCCTCACACTCACAAATCTTGGGGTGATCGATCATTTTCTTACGCAGGTCCTCATCTTTGGAACAAACTACCCCTCGCCATTCGCAATATCTCATCGCTTTCTGAATTTAAAGTGGCCCTGAAGACCTATTTGTTTCAGACCACTCAGAATATTCTCTAGTTTAATTTAATTGTTTTGTTATTTCTGATTTGATCTAATTTTTGTATTGCGCCATGAGCGTCATTTATGGCGGATACCAGTGGGGTATGAATTGCAGCGTATTTTGTATTACAACAAGAACAACAAAAACAACACGCCGAAAACAATGAATCTCATTAATTTGACGCAATAGCCTTCAGCTTCTTTGAAAAACTCAATCCATTTCCGATCTCATTAAGAAATTCTTGGTGTTATCAAATCCCTCCAAAGTCAACAGAGCTACAAAAATCCAACACATAACCCTGAAATCTACAACACGCCGAAAACAATGAATCTCATTAATTTGACGCAATAGCCTTCAGCTTCTTTGAAAAACTCAATCCATTTCCGATCTCATTAAGAAATTCTTGGTGTTATCAAATCCCTCCGAAGTCAACAGAGCTACAAAAATCCAACACATAACCCTGAAATCTACACTTGTTGTGCCTGAAGTAATAGGTAAAGCCTGACTGCGCATACCCTGGTATAGGTTTACTCTGTCAATACAGTTAGAAGCGGATAATTTTACCAAATAGCTGTGAAAACATAAGGCAAAACACCTAGCAAGTGTATACCATGCTAGCTAAACAAATGTCAAACAGCATTTGGAACAAAATCCCACAAACTTTGGTCCTATTCCATCCCAAATATTTTACTTTCTTTTTAATTGAAAATCATTTTTACCACATCGTTCTTTTTTTGTTTCTTTGTTCTGGGTTTTTTTTTTTTTTTTGCTTTAAAATAATTTAAATTTCTAACAAGTTATGCTGAAAAATTTCTTTTAAAAACTTGTTTCTCATGAAACCTTCAAAAAGTAGTTACATGTTCCATTAAAAACATCAATATGTTGCCTGTATCAATTGCCTGTAAAAAGAGATGCATCTAAATGCATGTGTTTGTGCATTGCTATTTTCATCCTTCTAGACCAGAATAAACACTGCTCAAGTATGAAAAGTGCTCTCAGATACTCAGACTATGTCAATGGTACTAGAAAAACTTCTATGTCAATAAATGGGCAGACCACAGTCGTCGCCGCAAAAAAGACTTGATGAATGCAAACATCGCTTCTTCAGCAACACTTGCCCTGGACAGGACATTTTGAGGTGCAACATTTTTTTTTGGTGAAACTTTTTCAAAGTCATGATATTTTCCCTTTTTTTGGGGGGGGGGACAAGTTTGGATACTATTGTTGTAAAGCTGTGTCAAATCTGAACTAATTCTGTAGTACGTGGCTACATGATAAATAGTCAACCTTTAAAGGCTAGCTATGGTATAGTAATAGCATTTAACACACATCACAGCCTCTTTAGAAGGACCAAGTTTCTTCTTTTTGTTCTTGAGTACTCTGACAAAGTTTTCAGCATTTCTCAGCCAGAATCCTTGGGTCGTGAACTTTTCCTGAAGGTCTGAAAGTGAGACTTCAGAAATAAATTCTGGGGAACGTGCCAATTGGGGCAAAATTTAATTTGGCCCGAGCCGCCCAAGCAAGGCCAGGCTTTGTTGATGGAGCGATTGAATTGCTGAAACTTGAGACGGCATCCAATAATAGAGAATGGATGAATTCCCAGCAATTCTAAACTTCATTGAAATACAGTTGAGCGGTGATGTTGCCAAAAGCAACAAGTCCGGCAAACTTCTGGCTCAACTGAAAAATTGCAAAACCAAGTTTTCTCAAACAGCACTTGTCACGCTACATGTATGTCACTTGACAGCACTTGACACGCTATCGTCACTGCCCCCAACAATATTTACATCTTCTCATCAAACAAGGGAAGAAATGGTAAAATCAATACAGTTTGCGCTGGTCCCAGGGGGCCAACCTATGCTCTGAATGTCACTTGTGAGCCAGGCAGTGCTATTGTATAGGACTACCCAATATCGCCAAATCCGGCCTGTTGTGTAGACCAGATGCATGAAAAGATTTCCAGTGATTATCCATTCCAGATCAGTTAGATCAAATTTTGTGTGCTCTCGGACCAGCTTTAAAAGCTTTGTCATTTTTTATTTTTTTTTATTTTTCAAATATGATTATCATATAAATAAATTATACAGACAAAACATCAGTTTTGTACAAATCAATCAAATGTTGACAACTGATGTACATTGTAAGGTTGTCACTAATTTGCTTCTCTTCCACACTGACGTGAAAAAAAAATTACAATTTTGTCACAAAACAAGCCAACGACTATTAGTGTTTTCACCAATAGTCGTTGGTGAAAATTCACCTGGTTCACCAAGTACCTGCAAAGCACACACTTGATGAAAGAACTCAACCAAATGATGTGACCCAGTTTATCCTCGGCAGTTGCTAGGGTTAATGTTCACATTTTTGATAGTCACTCGCAACTTTGAACTTCATAAAACGAGTAAATATTGGAATCAATTGACTGACAGCGCGCCGAGTCCTGATCAATGTGACCTGCAAACCGGGAAGGGACAATGCTTGAAATGATTGCAACACGGTAGCCTCGCTACCATGGCGACACAGAGAAATTGGATCGGGCCATAATGCTCATTATCTGGTCAGTAAGTAGGGAGACCGTAATTGACAAAAGAAAAAATATTTTCCGAAACTGGGGCTCATGTTCAAACGGGTCTCAGTTTGCAAAACCACTTTAGGTATTGCACTTAACAGACTATTATGTTCCCTTGAGGCTGGCTACATGAAATTTTAATCGTTTTATTTTTCATAAGCCCACACAATTTATGTATGTTGTGTAAGTCTGTCTCATATTTGAGTTAACACATTTTAAAGTCCTTAGTCCGAATAAGATTATGCTTTGTAAACGATTTTAACTTACAAAATGTACAAACTATTAAATCTTAATGATTTGTGACACTCCAACACAAAGCGAAATTCACATTGAGGCGTTAAACGCTGGAATTACAAAGAATTTATTTCACTTTCAGTGAAGTTAATTTGTAAATTTGGAGTTCATTTGGGAAAATTTTACAACAAATTTCTCGATTTATTTTTAACTCTCTGAAACTGAACTGAAAATACCTATAACTCCATCAGATTTTTTTCTGGCGTTAAAAGCTGAAATAATGAATTATTTCACTTTCAATGAAGTTCATTTGTAAATTTAAAGTTCACTTGGGAAAATTTTACGACAAATTTCTCAATTTATTTTTAACTCTCTGAAACTGAACTGAAAATACCTATAACTCCGTCAGATTTGTTTTCTGGCGTTAAAAGCTGGAATAATGAATTTATTTCACTTTCAATGAAGTTAACTTGTAAATCTGGGGTTCATTTGGAAAAATTTAATGTCAAATTTCTTGATTTATTTTTAACTCTCTGAAACTGAACTAAAAATACCTATAACTCCGTCAGATTTTTTTCTGGCGTTAGAACCTGGCATAATGAATTTATTTCACTTTCAATGAAGTTAATTTGTAAATTTGGAGTTCATTTGGGAAATTTTAGCAATATAATTTCTCGATTTATTTTTAACTCTCCGAAACTGAATTGAAAATACCTATAACTCAGTCAGTTGTTTTAATTCCCATATTCTCCTCATCATTGGAAAGCTCATTTAAAGCCCTTTCCAATGAGCCATAAAAAAAAGAAACAGTTTTCAACAGTTCTGTGCCGGATGGTCACATTTTAGCAAAACATGTCCACACACTTCTGCCTCACTTATTGAACAAACAGCAATTACAAGCTTGTTGACTGTCTGTAATCCCAGTGAAAACACTGACGTATATGACGATATGGCTTCCAGAGAGTAAACTGACATTTGATTGAAAGGCAAACACAACAGCAGATGATTAAACAAGATGGCCGATGGTTGCTACGACAACTATCCATGACAGCACATGGTTCTATTCTATTTCTTTTTTTCCCTTTCTTTTTTACTCCACATTAATTCCAAATTAACATAGTGTGGCACAAAGGTACAAAAAATAACTCAAATATTCCCAAACAAACCCTGACGCATGTAAAACCAACCAATGCCAGCACCACTGCCTGTAAGATACCGGTACCTCAAAAGAATCATTTTCACTGAACCAAATTATTAAAAATTGTGACAATCCTTACATTTTAAGATAAAACAAAGGGTTAGTAATAACATGGACCAGTGATAACTTTAGTTCTAAAATGGTATTTGTAATTTACCATTTTTTTGGTTTATATTACCATCAAATTTATGTCCATTTACGATACATTGTAGCCAGTACATTTAGCAGCACTTTGTTTCTTTCATAGGAAAATGTCTTTTGTCAGTCTACAGTCGGGTCAATTAACCTGTCACAAACCAACTAGATGAGGCCGGAATAAAACTGGCACGTACACGTACAATGGCAACAATGCATCTACCAACTGTTGCTATGGTGATGTTAAATTGTCAATGGGGTCAATTTTTGTTCCTTTGTTCGGAAAAACCTGAAAAACATAGAGCTGCAGTCCATGATTGGGTTTATTATTCTTCTTCTTATTATTATTGGTTCTACTTTTTATTATTATTATTTCTTTTTCAGACAATGATACAACCTCTTCTTTTTTTGGATGAGAAGTGATCAATTTTAGGTTGAAAAAAGCAGAATGAACAAGTCTTGTGCCTAAGCATGTTTTTAAAAGACACACAAAATTGCAACACCAGATAATCAAAATTGTCAACCTAACCAACAAACTGTTGCGATGGTTACACTGTGACCACCCAAATTATAATTGCATTGTTTTTTTCTAACCCCAGTAATATGTAAATGTAGTGTCATATCAGCCAGCAGTGCAAATGATTCACACACGAAAACTGAACAATGCCTCCAAGTGGGATTACTGCTCGTAAAAAAAAGGCAACTGTGTGTCCGTTAATGAGTTCGGCAAGTACAATGAGGTTACTATGGTGACGATTATTCGTCAGGGGTCATTAGTCATTAGCCATCTTTATTACTAGGCGTTTGAACAACAAGTGTGTAATAAAAAAAACAGCGTCAGTTCCGTCTTCAGCTATAAAAAGTTCAAGGAAAAAAGGAAACCTGTACTAAATATGATTAATTAGCACATTTTTCAAGTCCAGGGAGCAATTTCATGCAGAGCTCCGGTACTTAACAGCGGAGTGGCTAGGGTTCAGCTGCTAGGGGGTACCTGGGGGTGCAACAATTTTTCAAGTGGGACACTATTAAGGCAACGTGTATATTGTTTGTGTGTAATTCAAGATTGGAGACACTTAAAGGACCTCGGCTGGTGGGGGGAGGGGGGGGGGGGCAACTGTAAGCACAGATTTTAGTACAGTACGTAAAGCCCGGTTCATACTTCACTCGAAAGCAAGCAAAGTGAAATTTGTGACGCCAACAACACCGACGTTCGAAGCATGACCACCATTGTTTACGACATGAATTTAGCTTTGCACTTGCTTGCGTGTCAAGTATGAACCGGGATTAAACAGGAATTATTGCTAACTGTATATTAAGGTGAAGTTAGGCCCCTGCAGAACTGCACGGTATACAAATGCAATTCAAAAATTCCATGAATGCACTTAAATTAACATAATTGGCCAGACAGCATCAACGCAACTTGTGTCAAACGAACATCTCCCGATTAATGTTTGTTCCGCGCTCAAGCTCTAATTGCAATTACCCAACACCAAATTGGAATTTCTCATTTGAATGAATGATGGTCTTTGCTTGCGTTGCTTTCGAGGGTCGACCCCCTGAAGAAGACAATACAGGGTGGTCCACAGACATGTTGACACTTTTGCAGATATGCAGATTTCTTGGAATTGGGGAGACATGTTTAAATCATTTCAAGATATTCCTAAACAACAGCATCTTTGTGGTATATAGTGAAAATGGCGCTGAAAACAAAGCCTAAATTTGAAGTAAGACTCTTTTGTAGATATGCAGATTTCTTGGAATTGGGGAGACATGTTTAAATCATTTCAAGATATTCCTAAACAACAGCATCTTTGTGGTATATAGTGAAAATGGCGCTGAAAACAAAGCCTAAAATTAAAGTAAGACACTTTTGCAGATATATGCAGATTTCTTGGAAATGGGGAGACATGTTCAAATCATTTCAAGATATTCCTAAACAACAGAATCTTTGTGGTATATAGTGAAAACGGCGCTGAAAATAAAGCCTAAAGTAAGAAAAAGATGGTCAAACACCAGCACAAGTCTATGAGATATGGTTAACACAATAGCACTTCATGCACAAAGAACTGCAATCATTGTTATTAGGCCTACATGACTGCCATAGATGTGGACAAACTAGTTTTTGACCATTTTTCTGTAAATGGCTGCTATTTCTTACCTTGAGCTTTATTTTTAAAGCTGTTTTCACTATATATACATGTACCGGTACCACCATGGTCTTGTAGTTTAGGAATATCTTTAAACAATTTCAGCATGTCTCTTAAATTTTGAGAAATCTGCCTCTAAAAAAGTGTCACTGTAAACTTTTGGGGGGGGACCAACCTCTGTTTGGTTAAAAAAAAAAGCATTGGAGTGTAACTTGCCGTGTTCACATTTTAAAAAAACCTTGTTTACAATTTCTGGCAGATTTACTGCTGTCATGTTTTGATCCTGAACTTTGTGATCTAAGGATGTTTAAAATGATCACCTCCTGGGTTCCCCTTGTGAAATGTTTAAATATCTGACAGAAATGTCCCTTTCAAGGGTAGACATCTTAAAGAATTAAAGAAGCCTTATAACTGCCCCCTCTGTATAATCTGATTAAATTCAGGCACATTCTGTGCCCTTCCAAAAGCCTTTGGGCCCTGAAATTTGTAATCCTGACCAATTACTAATCCTTAGAGATTTAACGTAAATCCTGTTTTAATGATAAACAGAGAAAACAAGTTCCAGGGCCTAGGTAGAGAGTCAAATCATGTTCCGTAATAAATTCACTGTTTTCCGTAAAAAGGAAAATCATTGCCCATATCCCGAAATTGATCCACCAAAAAGTTTGTTTGTTAAGTTGCACCGTTTCACAGCACAGACATTTCCCTGTGTGCACGTGGATTAAGTGGGATTACCTTAAATAATAAATTCCATTAGACTGTGTGGAAAGGGATTAAGAGAGAGTGTTGTGCAATCCCTTGAATAAATAACTCTTCTCGGTTTGACTTCTGTTCATCTCTAGTTCCAACAAATCTATATTTGCAGGGCAGAAGTCCTCAAACTAAGGGGGGATTCCAAAACTACTCCACACTCTCCAAGGACAATGTGATTGTATGAAATAATGATCACAATGGGGGAGGGGGTAGGTCTTGGGAACAATGGTTGTGTTGATCTGTTGATAGGAATAGAGTTCCTACGCTGGTGTTTGGCTGGTGAAGTTGTGAAACGGAAAGTGAAATGTAAACAGACAATTGTTCAGAAACTTTAAATCAACTTCAAGCAACAAAACAAAATGAGAACAATTTTGTGATCTTCATCAGACACGGACATCTCCATTGCAATTGACCTATCGCCGTTTGCCAGTTAGCCATGCCCCTTAGACAACCCTATGGAATTTTTGCACGCCAAAGTTGTGTTTGTCTCAGATGTTGCGCGTTCCACATCTATTCTATCGTGATAGGTCAATTGCTGAGTCGACCGGCAAAACATCTTATAAGGCATTCAAAAACACAGTGCTTAATGCTATAGTAACACAAGCATTTGGAATGTTAAAGATAAAAGAACGCTTTCAAAGAATCTTGTTTTGTTTTTCTTAACACAGCATACATCAAAATTGACAAAAGTTATTTTTTTTTAAAGAGAGAGCCAACTTACCAAGTCATCAGCTGTGACAACTGGGGGAACTGTAAAGAAATGAAGAATTTTGAAAATTATTCATATTTTTTCTCATCTATTTTATCTATTTATTCATTTCATTTTATTTTACCAGGGTAATCCTATCCCAACTATTCTCCCTGGGGGCCCTGGAGTTATACAGACATACAGAATGACAACCTACAGAAAATCCAAAACCTAAAATAAATATTAAAAATCTACAACAAGACATGATAAAAGAAATTACAAAAACTATAAAATTTCATTAGATCAAAAGATGACATAAAAAGGTAACACTTAAATATCTAATGGGAATTTTTAAGCACTTACGGCTTAGAGATTATAGAAGCTCTCTTGAAAATTCTGCAATATTTTTTTACAATTATCATTTTTGTTGGTTTTGTATTATTTGGTCTAATTTCTTCACTTATCAACATTTAACCTAAATACTCAATACTCATTAATCATATTCAAATGTTATCAACAGTGCCAACACTTAAACACATTTTTGTAATCTATAAACTTGAGATATTATTGAAAAGACCTTTGCCAAAATGTACTAATCTCTTTTTAAAAAGTACAGAGAGCCAAAGGTTGTGGCAAAATATCAACTATCAGGGACTTCATATTTGGTCACATAAATGTTATCAGATTTTCAACCACAAAACACTTTTTTTCCCCTATTTTTATCTTACACAATGGTTTCAGAAGGAAGAAAAAATACAGCATAATTGTGACCTACTGAGGCAAAATGAGAGATATTACTCAAAACCTCATTTCATGTAATCGGCAAGTGAAGTCAATTATACATGAAAAATCATGTCAAAATCGATTTGGAAAGTTTTGCACATCTGTGTTTGTTTTTTTCAGTAGCCAAAGCATCCAACATCTTCCTCTGGCATAATTGACACAAAATTTTAAAAATTGATAAAAAAAATTTAAGCATGAAGTTTTGTTAGTCCTTCATATTTTCCTTCAGAGCAACAAAACGACTGAAGAGAAAATTCATTTTGATTATAAATACACTGTTGGAATATTGAAACCTTTTTTTTTGTAGAAAAAAATGAAAAGTCAAGTGGTCTTGTCAATATCATTGAACAAATCCAGTCCGCGTGGACGTCATTATTTGCTCAGCGGGTCTGTTAGAGAGAGATATCGTTTGGCAATTATTGACAAATTATCTGACTGAGATGTGTGTCCAGTGCTACCATGGCAACATGGAAATAGATTGGAGTGCGTTGTTTGCTCTGATCATTGTGTTCAATTCCCCCGTGTGCAGGATTGTATTCAGACATTTTTTTAACGAAGTGCAGTTCATGTGAATAATGGTACTTGTATTTAATTTCAACTTCCTTGCCTTTTTTTTAAGGCATAGGATCGTTGCTTTCCATGCATTTCTTTGTTTTCAATAATAACACCAATCAAAATCTAAAGAAGAACGTTCAAAACCCAACCTGTTGAAGTTTCAGCTCACTGGATACCACACTTATGAGGAAACAGTGAAAACCATGCACAACATTTTGATCACGAAACACAATTTCGTCATTATAAGTCTTCTATTCTAAAAATCAGTCAATTGACTGATTTTGAGATCATTTCTTGTTTTCTTCTAAATGACAGCAAGCCAGACGGAATAATTTCACGGGGTCTTTAGTATCAGTAGGATCTTTAATCCAAATAGGTTTTTTTGATAATAATTTGGTCTACAGGCTAATTTTGGGGTAAATGCAAATGATCCTATGGCTTAAACACCCTGAAGAGTAGGACCAGTGTTTTTCCATATAAACGTCAGTTTTCCATTTTGGTTTCAACCATAAAACTCCGCAAACATCATTTGCGTTGTGCAGCGGACGTTCACTGAGAAACATAGAGCTTATTCGGTTAAAAAATGTGTAACAGAATTGCTCTAAGCTTTACATTATGCCCGAAATTGAAAATGTTGACAGAAATTGTTTCTTTTCCACTAATTAGTATTTTTTTTCTGCACACACAATTTGCCAAAAAGTTGAATTCTTTTTCAAGAGGAAAAACAAAATTTGTTTATTTTCTGTTCCGCTTTCAAGTGAAGCAGAAACACAGTGGCCTCTCAAAAGACCTACCTTTCACTCCGCAAACCTTGGACACTTTTGGAGAATAGGCCCTACATGGTGTTCTTTGTTGCGGCATATGTGCCGAGAGACACACAATTTTACTGAAGGGATTTTGACGACAAAAGAAATGATAAATGGGGGGTGTAAATACCTCCACTCCCCTTGTCTGGCATCGCCCAAGGTGATCCATTTGCTCTAATGCCGACAGAGAAATTACTGCCCCCCCCCCCCCCTTTTTGCATTAAGCGCCCCTGGGATACATAATTTAAGAGTTTAGCAATATGGACGTACAATAATCAGCTTAATTAAAATGTAATTTTAGTTTGCAAACTAAGTAACATATTTGACCATTGACCTAAAATGTTCTGCAGCACTGAATGAGGAATAAACAAAGTTGTTCAATAATTGTCACTGCTGAAATAAATGTAATTCAAAATCATATTTACCTATTGAAAGCTTTTTCTCTGGCATCTTGGCTGTTTTTGAAGTTCTTACTCTTTCCAACTTTACATTTTGTTGATGACTAGTCCAGCTCGCAGTTGCTGATGATGGTTTACAACACAGTTTATCTTATAAAACAGAAGTTCCATAAACGTAATTTCACAGCAAACTCCTACATTTCATTTTCATTGGCAAAGTTCTGGCTGTTGGCATCTGCAGCATCACAAATCCTCATCTGAAATATAAAAAAAATTAAAAATCAATATTGCAAAAAAGATCAGCAAGAGAATTTATTAAAGGAAGTTGCATTCAAATCTGCATAGAGCGAACCAATGTTTGGGGACTGATTGTCGAAAAAATTACAACAAATTTGAATTTGGGAAAAATTTAATAATTAAATATAATCAGGAGTATATGCAGAGGTACAGCAAAATTTAATGGACTTGTTATTTTAGGCCAAAAAAAAAAAGTCTCCGGTTTCTGGTATGGAGCTTGTCCAAAAAGTGGTGCGACTGATGACTGCAAATGGTGCCCGACTAAACTTAGTGCAAATATATAGGAGTACAGATAGGCCACATAAAGCTTATTCTCGATCATAACCCCATCTAATTCCAGTCAAACCAGTGAGTTGGCGGTTTTGAGACATCATCTTTATTGTTTTTTTGGCCTTAACATGGTTGTTATAAAGGTTTTTCTTCCAAAGCAGTCAAAAAAGCTTACTGCTATGACAGGTATAGAACCGCTGGTAACAATCTGCATTATGGGATTCAAGACTTTAGCCCTAACTTAAATTATGACAAGATTCATCAGCCAATAAATAAGTGTGAGCATTAGGCTTAGGCTAGTTACTCTTACGATCCCTCTACGACTAGTTCACCTTAAGTAACAAACTGCTAGCGCAGGCCAAATGAAATTCCACTTTTTGACGATTTTTTTTTCAAGGGAAGTATAGACCGAGAAGCAATTCCCAATGACTGCATAAACGTTATTGCTGCCACTTTGTGCCAGTTCCGTAACCTCACAAAATCGGGAACCTGAGTACCAGTTCAGTAGACACTGCCATTTTTTATTTTTTTCTTTATGGAGGAAGGAAGACATGTAGCGTCAACCCTCAATTATGTGGGCAGGTAACGCTTGCATACGCGCGCGCGTTGTCACACACAAATTGAACAAATGCGTAAAGAAAGGACCGCGTAGCTTAGTTAAGGGAGTCTGACGATACATTGTATACCTAAAATGTACATGTTGATACGGGCCTGCATGTACAAAACAAAATGTATTCGCAGTGGCTATCGTTACGGCAGCCGTAACGCATTTCCCATTTTCTATCGTTACGGACTAGTACTGCAACTTTTATAAAAACATGAGAAGAAAATTAAAATTAGAAGGAAAAAAGTGAATTTGAACGTTATGAAATTCGGACTTTATTTCCCTTTTAAAAAAAATCCTCCAAAGCCTCAGGTTAGAAAAGGAAAACAATTCGAGTGCAAAACTGAGACGCGAACCCACAACCTCGCGGTGCAAAATCCTACCCTTTATCGACTGAGCTGTCGCACTGCTCGCTAAAACGTGGGGAAACAAATAATTATATACCTGCGTGCGTAACAAAAAAGTATCGTAGAGGGCGCTAAACAACGGCTGCCGTAATGATAGCCACTTCGAAATGTATTGACACCAGCAGTATAGGCTTTGCCTTCTTATTTCTAATTGTGCACAGAGGATAAAAAAAATATACATCATAGGCCGGATAGCCAGTAATTTGTAGCCTATCTAGGCCTAGTCGAGTTGAAAAAAACAAGTCTAATATAACAGTAACATTAATCCATAACTAGCCTATCAGTTGAAAATCGAAAGTTAAGTAGGGCCTACAAACAAGACCTTGGCCCTGCCATCTTTAGAGTTGTTATCATGATCGACTAATTATGCAAACAGACATGGCAGATAATAAAGCAACTTGTTCTACTTCTATTATTTTGTAACGTTACAAATGAGAGTTTACAACAACTGAACAAGTCTTATTAACTCTTAATTCCCTAACTTCGATTTCGTGGAAGTCGAGTTTACCTTGAACAGGTAGACAGTCTAAATCCGAAAATCGTGCCAGACGAACCATCGTAAACCATCCATGATCACACGCCATTGCAGTGTTTTGTTGCTTTATAACACCCCACATAATCACTAGACCACCACACTGTCACATTTTATCGCCCTACCGGAACCGGTGTGAGCTGTGTGCACAGCGGCATACAATCACCGGATAAACGATCAACGATCGCTTGGTCTGTTGCTACTGGCAATCGGGTCGCCGGTCGTCCATGCGCGCTGCGCGGACGACACCGTAAAAGTAGATTAGCGCCCTCTATAGATAATTGAAACTTTACTTCAGCGACCTATTTCATGCATGATGTATACAATACCCAGTACATGTTTTGTACAATTAATATAATTGTTTTGGGGGTTTGTTTGAAATGTTTACTTTAAAACAGATGGGTAAATAGTCCAGTGAAAACAGTGAAAGCAATCAATCTTCTGATAACAGTTGAACTAAGTGAATAGTTTTCTTTATTTCTTCTGTACCTGCTCACACACAATTTCCATGAAAAATCTATGAAATTTTAAGCAATGTCAATTGTCATTGTATGACATAGTTCTAGTTGTAAATTAGATGTGTATATACAATTGGCACATCATCTTCGTGTAAAAGGATGCTTGCTTTTAAACCAACATATTTGTTATCTCAAAAACCAGTTAAAATATACACCCTTACTTTATTATCTGAATAAATATAACTTTAAATAACTAATTTTCATGTAGTGACGATATGAAAATATACACCGCAAAAGGCTAGTTTACAGCCCCAAAAAACCCAAATAACACCCACTTAAAAACCCACCAAAGGCGTAAAAAAGATTTCCATTGAAAATTGTCTTTCTTATTTTGTAAAAAATGCTGTAAAGTCACATTATATCAAGGTAAAAAACCTGGACGGATAGGATAAATTCAGTCTCATCAAATTAGTTTCACAATTATATACAAAATACAGCCATTATACATCAGACAAAAATAAATAGAATAGAATAGAATAGAACTTTATATTGCTCAAGTTTAAAAAAACTGTTACTAATTTGTTTCGCAGAAAAACTATTTACAATTTTGGTCAATACTAAATATAATAGAATCCCCACGCTAAACAAAGGCACAAACAAATTGGCAGAATGCCAACAAATGCCTTTTTTTAGAACTTGTATGGAATGTCAGCAGTCCAAGGTTGGAACCTTGTTTTATCAATTCTTCTTAAATCACACTATCAACAGTGTCACAACTAGGGTTAATCTCCGGAGGGGAGGGGGGCCACCTGGGGGTGCATACACTTTTCAAAGGGGGCACTGAAGGCAAATTATATCTATTGTTTTTCAATTCAAGATTTTTAAATGGGGGCCTTGTGGTGGGGGGGGGGGGGGTGGACATCTGTTAGGGTGGGGGGGTGTACCCTCCGTGCCACATATTACGCCACTGACTATCAAGTCTCAACAAATGACCCAAGCGTCTTGCACACAGCTCGCTTCTCTGTGAACACACGCACCATGAAGGATCCGGAAATGTTTGGTTGGAACGTGGACGGCAGAATGATGTAACTGCCCGGGGCGAGCGTGAATCGTCGGTAGACTTGACGGTAGTTGATGAAGGAACCGGACCGGCCAACTTCAGATAGATGCTGGAGTTCTTGCCGACTCTGAGGATGGTCAGGATCATCCGTCTGAAATTCAAGGGAAAAAGTCAAGGATTTGTTACGAAAAATCCAATCAGTAAAAGTTTTTCAATTAAAAATACTTTGTAATATTTTTAATCCATTGGCATCTGTACTACACTGCATTACACTATATTTTTTTTTCCCCTGATGAATCTGAAAATCCATACAGTGTTGGGTGGTCTTAAGTGGTACAGACAGAAAAATCACGCAGTGGACAAAAATTGTTGCAAAATGTCCAATGTGAGGCTCTTGTAAAATAGAAACCTTCAGGGATGCTGGTACAGGGGGTTGTGGGTCCGACGGGTTGTTTTTGTTGGCAATATTTGTAACACCTGTCGCCAAATATGCGTTTGTGTCGGCACTTGTGTGCCTGTCAGCTTTATTACAGCAACCCACTGACACACTCCCCGTCAGTGGCATAGCCACAGGGGGGCCTGGGGGGGCACATCCCCCCCCCCCAACAAATTATCCCCCCTCCCCCCCCCCCCCCCAAATACACCAAAATAATGCCCTTCCTTCCCTAACCCCCCAAGAAGGGATGGATATAGCAAGGCATTATGGGGCCAACTGGGAAAAACTGCAATAGGACGTTTGCGATATGTACTACTACTTGGTACTTGGTGGTTATCCTCTTCAGAACTCCTCGAGAAAGAGGCTTGTGTATCAGGTGCCCCCATGATATTCTGATACGCCCCCTCCTTCCCCCTCCCCCACTAAAAAAATCCTAGCTACGCCACTGCTCCCCCACCCCTTCATCCCTAATTCCTGGCTACGTTCCCGAAAGGAGTAGTCTGACAGCAATTTAATGGAAGCCTTTTAAACAAAAATGGTGCTCCTCAAATATCCATGTGAGATGATGTTTCGAGCATACCTCGTAGATTCTGAATCCTATCTGTTGTTTCTTAGGAGCTAGATTCTTCTTGGATCGACGATACTCCTGGATGACTGCGATGATTATGGAACACTTGCCTCGCTTCTCGTCCGAGTCGGCTGAGTGAATGTCATCTAAAGGAATAAAATTAAAAAGTTTGAAAAAACTCAATCAGAGATTCTCAGAAAATTTAAAAAATTTTTTTACTGTAATCTTTTACGAGGGCAGTCCATTTCAGTTAAAAAAAAAAGATGTTTTCCAAAGGAGTATGAAGCAACTATGGACTAAAAGTAGTTTTTTAGTAAATATGGTTAATTTTAGTGACTCATTTTGTATGGAAATTCATTCACTGAAAAATATTTTATCTCACGGAAGAATTAGTTTGTGAGGATGTATGGTTAATTTTAGCCACTTAGAAATCCAGGCCACTTGCAAGGACTATTCATCTTGAAAAATATAGGTTTTTTTCCAAGGAGGATTTTATTCATTTGAAACTTTTAAAAATGTTTTCAGGATTTTCCCCAAAGTTTAAGAAGCAGAAATACTTGTCAAAGTTTAATGAATCTAAGAAATCTTTTTGATAAAAAAAAATGTACCTGGTTGTAAGAGTGTAAAGCTGAATTGTGGGTTAGTGTAGAACGTGTCGAAGTTGGCGCAGCCTCCCGCGCTGACGTTCTTAATCCAATGTCCTCGCATGTCCAACATATGAAAACCTCCACCTGTACAAAAGTATGTACAAAAATGAATGGTGACTCCACAATATCAATTATTGAGGAAAAAAGGGTTATATTAACCCTAACCGAACACAACCCATCAAAGTTCAACAGCAGGTTTGTGTTTAAATCTGTTGGGATAGGTACAGTACCCCTAAACTGATGGTCTTTTACACTGGGGTTGGCATACCTCCAGAAACTAAGTCCAACAGTGTGTGTGTACAATTTCCCATGTGGGTGTTGGAATTTGCCAGAATGGGTATGGTTCCTAGTAAATTAGGCTGGGGAGTTACGGTTAAACTAAAAAAAATGTAGCTTTGAAAACTCATTTTGCTGAAGGATGTTTAGCTACTTCGATACGCTGAAATTAACAAACATATAATTTCGGGGAAGAGGAAGCTATTGAGGAAGTTTAGATGGATCTAAGAATAACTATAATCCCACCAATCAGAGGTAACGATGACGATTCTGAAACTTATCCTAAAAATTCTTCCTCATACCTGATTCGTTAATATCTGCTTTGCCGTCACCATCAAAGTCAGGTCCCAGCGTGCACATGATGACAGAGTTGAACTTCTTACAGAAATCTTCAAAGCTCATCCTTTTACGAAAAAAAAAATTGATAAAAGCTCATCCTAGAGACTGATTGTAATGAGTCCTTGCAGTGAATGGGACAACGAGCTTAAGTTCAGCCCAAGTGCCGATCTGAAGAGTGACTTAAAAAATCTTCGCCTGATACCTGGTACTCATGCACTGATTCCCGAATGTAAATGAATGAGCAACAAATGCAGACCAGGGAAATGTAAAAGCCATATACAGGCTGCATCTGAATTACTTGCTTACTGCTTGTAATTAAAAATGCGCCTTTGGAAGTAGCCAAGGAATTCAGGTGCAGCCTTATTTATCATATAGGAATGCTAAATATCGCCCTCTTCAGTTCACGCACACACCCGATACTCACCAAAACTCTCCATCATCCTGACGTTTGGGATTCATTCTTTCTCTTTCTTCTGCTTCTAGTTTCTTCCACATTGATGAACTAGACAGCATGAAAATAAAATAAAACAATTTCAAAGGATAAAATAGATAGTTATATTCCCAATAAATATGTCTTAAAAAATAGGGCTCGCTCAATGACAGCCATCTCTGTAGGAGAACTACAACTGCAAATTTTAAGCAATCAAACACGCATTACGCAGTGTTGAAAATGTTCCAAACGGGCACGCTTGTTGCTCCAAATGTGTTCGAAATACGACGCAGCCGATGCGCGTTATGCAAGTTGACACGCTCAAAAATGCCGATGCACGTGGATGGTCTGTAGGAAATGACATCATTTGAACGAGACCTATTGTATATCCTACTTGCTAAGATATTATTATTTTTGGGGCAAAAAGCATCATACATGTTTCATAAGTCTAGAACCCCATCTGTTGTCTTCCTGTACGATCACAGCCAAGTGTTAGGAAAAGGCTAACAATGACAGTGAAAACTATGGAAGCAGCATCATAAGTTCCTGTTACCAGGATGTACACTGCCCTCGTAGGTTTGTGCACACAGCTATTGGCAATTTAATCTAAGCCTGTATCCCAATTTTATGGCTACGACAAAAACAACACACATGTCAATAGGAAGTGGATTAAACCACTTCCATAGGTACATGTACATGTCAGCCATAGCCATGTGTAATTTTAGATTGGTCTTACTTGTCACTCCAGTCACCCGTCCATTCCGTGCTGTTGCCCCAAGGGTTTCTAACCCTCAGCAGTTTTGTGATTTCCTCGGATTTCTTTTTGTTCTTCTTCTTCTTTTTATTAGTGTTTAGGAAGACAACCTGCGCGTCAGTGATGGTGTAGGAATGGCCGGGCACTATGCCGCTGTCATCTGCAGTCACGTTCTGAAAGTTGGGATTCTAGGAGATTTTTGAGAAAACAAATTCAAATAATCAGTATTTAACCCGTAAGCTCTTGTACCGCCCCAAACCGCCCTGCCTATCCGGTTCGTTAGTAAAAACGTCACACACGCACGCGCACCACTGATATAAAGCAGCGCCATTGGGAAGCGATGTTAGTGCGTTAACTTCGGTTCCATTCGTGCTATGCTACACCGTGTAGTGCATGCGCATGGACGTCTATAGGCGTGGCCGGGGAGATTTATTATACAATGTAGACAAGTAAAGTGACTTGCAAACTGACTTGTGATTTGGCTTGTGACTGACTTGTGATTGACTTGTGATTGACTTGTGATTGACATGTGATTGACTTGTGATTGACATGTGATTGACTTGTGATTGACATGTGATTGACTTGTGATTAACATGTGATTGACTTGTGATTAACTTGTTAATGACTTGCAAACTGACTTGTGATTTGGCTTGTGACCGGCTTGTGATTGACTTGTGATTGACTTGTGATTGACATGTGATTGACTTGTGATTGACTTGTGACCGACTTGTTATTGACTTGTGATTGACTTGTGATTGACATATTAATTGACTTGTGATTGACTTGTGATTGACATTTGATTGACTTGCAATTGACAAATGATTGACTCCGCTGATCTGAAAGTACACACTCACCTTCTTAGAGCATGCCATGAAGGCACGCGTCATGGCTCCTTTGTACAACAGCGCATAGAAATCTGCCGAGACACTCTCCTGTGTAAACAAAAAGACTTCTGACAATCCGCCGGTCAGGTCCACGAAGGCGTCGGCCGCCATACCACCGCTCAAGCCCTGATAGGTACCATTCAGTCTGCAGAATAAAAAAAAATCAATCATCAAATCAAAGATGTATGAGCAAATTACGCTAGCCGCCCCCAACTAACTTGTCAAAGGTGGTACAAATCCGCACTGGTACCTTGAGCCTTGGGGTCAGGGTTGAATCCTATCCCACTACATAAAGGCAAAAGTGTAATAATTATAACAATTGGTAAACGTAAGCGAGCTAAATTTGATGGAACCTAGAAATGAAATCCTAGACCTCCAAATGGTAGGTGCTGTGGTCAAACTTGCTGGAATTTGTTAGAGTTTCTATGCATTAGTATAGCTATATAGTGGCATAACTAAGGGGACGTGAGCATGAGGGGGACAGCCCCCCCCCCCCCACCCCCAGAGGCCTATGCTTCCATCCCCTTGTACCCTTTCCCCCTCCCTTTATACACAAAATGTCAAATTTCATTCTTACTTTGCATATGCCTTCTCCATCAGTGCTGGCCAGAACTCGTTTTTCTCACTTGACGAAGCAAACACCAGCCTGTTGTTCTTTGTGGGCAGTCGGTCATCGATGACCACGTCCACCCAACGTCCGAAACGCCAGAACTTGAAGTGAATGGCTCCGACGTAGCCCGGCGGGACCAAGGACTGATTCTCTGGAATAATCTGTGAGAAATTTAGGAAAAAAAAGTAAAAAGATATCTTACTGTTTCTCAATTGTTCAAAAAGTTCTGCTCATCTTGTAAAGTGAATCTCAGCTATCTTGATAACAAACTTCACACAAAGGACTTTTCATCCTAGATCTTTTGACATCTACAGAGTTTAATTGCTGAGCAATGGTCTAGCTTCTGTCATCTAGGTACTGGTACTTGTGATGAAACACAAGTGCATCACAAGTCTTTACAAGGAAATCACAAGTCCATTCACATGTCGAGTCACAAGTAACAAGTTATGAACAGTAAGAAGCCTTCGTCATAGTTCATTTAAATAGCGTGTGAGTTGAATTGGGAGTGGGTGACTTGTGATGGACTTGTGATTGACTTGTGATCCACTTGTGATGGACTTGTGATCCACTTGTGATGGACTTGTGATCCACTTGTGATGACTTGTGATTTAATTGTGATGACTTGTGATCCAATTGTGATGACTTGTGATCCACTTGTGATGACTTGTGATCCACTTGTGATGACTTGTAATGGACTTGTGATTGACTTGTGATCCACTTGTGATGGACTTATGATCCAATTGAGATGACTTGTGATCCACTTGTGATGACTTGTGATCCACTTGTGATGACTTGTGATCCACTTGTGATGACTTGTGATGGACTTGTGATTGACTTGTGATGACTTGTGATGGACTTGTGATGACTTGTGATCCACTTGTGATTGACTTGTGATGGACTTGTGATGACTTGTGATCCACTTGTGATTGACTTGTGATGGACTTGTGATGACTTGTGATCCAATTGTGATCCACTTGTGATTCACTTGTGATGACTTGTGATATACATCACAAGTACCTCGACTGCAACACTGAACAATGACAAAGATATTTGTGCAAGTTCCTACCTTTCTGACTAGGTCTTTATGTTGAGCGATACCAGCGCACGCCGCTAGGAACCAACAATCCGATAGAGTACCTTGTATGACGTCCTCGCGACTAGTGCCATCCACAAACATTCGTGGCTCCTTACAGATTTCCTGTTCCAATAAAAAAATTTAAATTTAGAAATTTTTAAAGGTGGAATATTGTAAAATCAGGGTTTAATGACCCAATTCTTGTGCAAACACAAAAATCATTTGCTTAGCCCCCAAAAAAGATAGCAGCCAAAAACTCATGCGATCTACAACTGCATTCGACTGATTTTGAACTATATTTCTTACCACACAAGGCCAAGTAAACAAATAAACAAGTTTATCATCTCTTCCTTATTCTGTTTGTTTTTAATCATGTACATTTTATTTATTTCCAGCCAAAGCATAGGGCTATTGACCTATCGCGGTAGAATTGCATTAGAATCACGTCAACGCAGCTTGTGAAATAATGTCCAATTACATGACATAAAAATGGACGCGGAACACGCAAAATCTGAGACAAACAAAACTTAGTGTACTTGGTTCTAGAACCGCGCCTGCTAAGGGGCATGACTAACGACGATAGGTCCTTTGCACGCAGGTTCCAAATCTGGTAGAAAGGGAGCAAACTCCTCTGAACACAAAAGTATCGGCAAAAGTGTCAAGAAAATGGAAGAATACATTTGCTACATCGGTGGGGGGGGTATCTCCTTTCTCTTTTCACAAAGCCTGGACAAGACACTTTTTCTTGTTTTACTTGGCCTTGTTTTTACCAAGCACTATTTTCTGTTTAGAAACACTGAGATTTACTTACAGACGGCCTCTTCCAGATAATGTTTTTGTTTTTCTCCGCATCCAGGAAGAGCGATGAATTATCGGCAGGAAAGTCAGGGTCTTCGTACAGAGTGCCGTCTAGCGTGCCCTCTAGGCGTTTCTTAAATGCAACATAATCCTGGGAAGAATTGAAGGCAGAAGTTAAAACAGACCGTAAATTAAGAATTTAAGACTGGAACTTCAATCTTGAAGTGGGGGATTATTAAGGTGGAAAGGTGAGTGTGCTGTTATCAAGAGGTTTATTTCAGATATGAAAAACACAAAAAAATGTAACGAAATACTACACACCAAACAAGCTTGTATTTTTTTGGTCGTTTATTTTTCCTTGTTCATTTAAATTCAAGATTTGAATGTAAGCTAATATTACATTTTGAAAGATTTTTCAAGAAAAAAAGAATGTGTCTTGAACTAGGGGCATTGATAAATCCAAAGAATATACAAATAAAACATGATTTGAGGGTTGATAGTTGATATAGCTCCCCAACATAAATGATAATATCGACCATCTACCGGAACTAAACCATGTTTTTTTTTTTTTTTTTTACTATATATTATATATAAATAAAAACAAAACAGTGAGGCAAGTTTTCTTGGCAAAATGTTGTTGTGCCCCATCTTTTCAATGTAGCTGCAGCATACTGTTTGAATTCTAGAAGTAATTGTTTGAGTGATGTTCCTGCACGCGCACTAATGTGCGCTAGTTCCATGATTGATTCATAAAACGCATGCGTAGTAGACTAGCGCACTGGTAATGCTATAGCCTACACATGCGTATTTAACCTGTGCGCAATTCCTCTTGTGCGCGCTTCGTAAACAGCAAACCTAGCGGCTGACACAGACCAGTGAGAAGGGTAGTGGACCAGTGAGAACGTTGCTCTCGACCATCAATAAGTAGGAAAAAAAGAATATTCCCTTTCTTATACCTCTGTAACTCCCAATATGAGTTCGTGATCCGGATGCGGTTCTTCAAGTTCCTCTTCGGGTTCCGGTTCCTCCAATTTCATCCCACTTCTCCAAACCTCTGCCTCATCTTTGATGACTGACCGTGAGTTCGAGTGATCTTTGGGTGAGCTTGTTTCACGAGATGGGTGTATCGTCCGGCCTGGCGTCTTGGAAACGGTCTCCTGGGATACTTGTGGTCCTTTTGTTTTGGATGTCCTTTTGGACTTAGCTCCGGCTGGTTGGCTGGTCTTAATTTGGGGCGGAGCTAAAGGCGGGTTTATAGTTGCCACACCGTGGTGGTAACTTGCGATACCTGGTGGTTGGTTCGGATACCACGTCAATTGATTTGTGGGTTCTTGCTGCCGGGAATGCTGGGAGTAATCGTACGACGGTGGCGATGCTGGACTGTGGTATCCATTGTAGAAATTACCATAGGTGTGGTTCTTTGTTGGAGGCGGGTGGATGGTATGCGTTGGACCTCTGTTACCATAACCACTATCTTCGAATGACGCACTGCATCCCATATTTATTCAGATGAAGATCCCATCTTTAAAATAAAGAAACCTGGATGTGAAGACAAATTAAGTGGAAACATGTAAATCAAGTAAATGCTGATAAATCTTTAATGGTAATTGTAACAAGATTAGCTACCATTATACCAAAGTCTTTACGATCCGTTCGTATGAGTAATGCATGTTTTGCCAGCTACGATGTTAAACTCATCAAGTTGTGTAGAAATCTAGTTTATTCTAGCCAAGTTACATGCAAAAAGTATGAAAACCCGAGTGTGCACGTACTAGTCCCCAAATGTTTGGACACGTCAGACTACACAAAACTATACTTTAGAAAGATGTATACCATTTCTGTATCTGTATCTGTATGCCTACCATATAGTCGGCAAAGCATCCCGCAGGAAATATCACACCAAAAGTTGAAGACCCCCCCCCCAACTTATGTATGACCATTTGATCGAGTAAGTATTTGATCGAGTCATAAACATTGTCATACATAAAGATTAATGGTATTTGATCACATGTCATAACTTCTTAAGTTATTCCGTAAGTTACAAATACGATGTCCAGTTTTTGTCCACATACTAGCACTGGGCCGGGCCTGCTCTGTAGTGTAGGTCTCAACTCCATTCCCAAACATGCAAAATGCAATGCATGCAATGCAATACAATACATAGATGCAGAGGCTAGGCAGTTCATGAGTGACATTTGTGATTTGATTTGACATTACTTAGTTTAATACTATTCATTACTCACAAAGTTTCGAATTCTCAAAAATCTCGGCAGACTACAATGTCAGTCACTTGAACTTCTACTGTGGCCACCCTTCTTTCAGTTTCCTCTGACAGTCACTAAATATTTTCACTAGATTTCGACGCGATCCGCCGCCACCTTTTTAATGAGTTTCTCGATTTCAACAGCTGATGTACGGTACTACACTGTATAAATTTTCAGCAGCCTAAGTAGTACCATCTGGCCTAAACAAAAGACTGTTCTTTTTTCCATTCCGATCGCGCATCAACTCTTTTGTTATCGCTTGGCTACGGACACATGTTGACAACTGCCTAGCTCGTTACAAAATGAGAAATATAAGAAACGTCCTTGCCCTTTGATATACGAAGAACGTTTTAGCCTCTCAAAATAACCCGTCAATATTATTTTTCATTAAAAAAACTACATTCGTAATTCGTTTGGAGTCTGTATTTTTCTATTTGTGCATAAAGTTAGATATATAATGGTAAAATTTAATTAAGGTATTAAACCCGTCCTGCTGGGCACACCCCTAAAATAGCTCCCTGCCCCCCACACTTCCTAAATAAACAGCCCCGCCTACCCATTTAGGCTTGCAAGTAATTCGATTAAAATCATCTCACACTACACAAACCTTTGAAAAACATGCACAAAAACTCAAATGTGATAGAAAAACGTCTTTTTTATTTGGAAATCTCAGTAATATCTGGAAATGGAAGGCAAGCCTTGTGAATGAGTTGTACACATTTCTTTAATTGACAAGAAAGTTAACTTTTGCAGAAATTGCATACAAATGACACACGACGTTTGATTTGGCTTAAATGATTAAACAAAGTGTAATTAACAAACATGAATATGATTTAAAAAAATTAAAATTTAAATAGCTTTCGCTTTGTTAACAAGAAAACAAACAGTAAACTATTGGTAATCAGTTACTTTTCAGTGATACACGTATTTATGTTTATATAAACCATCTTCTTGTATTTTTACTTTCGTACAACTTAAAAGTTTGCTTAACTGTTTATAAAGTGTCAACTTATGAATATATAACACGGTTTTCCATGAAAAACAAAAGAACAATATACAAGCATACGAGTAGTACATTGCACTTTTTCTTGTCAAAAAAAGCAAGAAAAAATGCCATCTTCAAAAGCAAACATAAAACTTTTTACTCGTCAAGTCTCTTTTAAATTCAGGGGTACTTTTCAATTCGGGCGATTCACAATGCAGCGCACCACCAAGAGTTTGCCATGGAGAGTCCATTTTTCAATTTTACAGTCGACAAAACATGTGGCCCATTTGAACGAGTGTCAGTAGACAACTTGAGCTCATTTGTTATAGATTGGGGCATAGCATTCTGTCGCCTCACAAAAACATCATATTAATGAAAAGAAAAGGGCAAACATATACTCGCATCAAACGCTTGCGAAACTACTGACCGGAAAATCCAACAATTATCAAATGTCCTGCACTGCGAGTTTGTCGACAATCTCCCACAATGCACTGGGAAAATTAACTCTCCGTGGCAAACTTTTGGTGGCGCCCTGCATTGTGAGTTGCCTGAATTAAACAAACTTTGGCAATCATAGTGTATAAACTGTCACTGTGATATCGGTCCTTCCGAGCGTGTCCCTGATCACTGCCGCGACTCTGTCCCATCTTAGGCCATCTAGTCCGCAGCCAATCCGCGGCATGGACACACTCTGAACGTTGTTCCTAACACAGTGCTCAGCCATGGCTCGCAGGCTTCTAGCTAGGCTGTCATAGGTCGGCTTATTCCAGTACTTCTCCTTGGTCACCTGAATTTTCAAAAATTCAAGAAGAGTTATTAAATTCCTTCAAGAGAATGGCTTAAAAGTCATAATTGTTATTCAAAAATATAAGACAGCTCACCCATTCCTATTGGTCGAGAGACCATCACGTGGCCGGTTTTTAAAGTTATTAAAGAGGAGCCAACTGGTCTTAAACACTTATTACATAAAGCACACATTTATCAGACACTTGTAATTGGGCAGAATAATTTTGATGCCCTTACCAGATAATAAATGAATCGGTTTCCTCGTTTCAGTACAGCGACTCCTCCTGGCTTTACACCTGACAGTTAGAGAGACAAAGAAGAAACAAAAACTAAAACTAGGTTACGAAGCTCAAAAACTTTATGGACAATCTAATCAAGTAGCTTTGGGAATGAGGAGAAATTTGAGACTTGAATTTGTTCTACAACAGCAAAAATCAGACATATGAGACTAGAACTTGTAGCAGTCTTAAGACAACTGCATAATTCCACTGTTACAATGCAAAATTGGACATCCTGCACATCAATTAATATTTCTGTCAAAATCAGATGATATAATATTCAAAGATAAATAGGGATGAACTTAAAGGGAAAATACAATATTTGCAAACATCAAAAAATAAAACTACCAAATCATTTTGAAATACATTGCTGGACTGTTAGTGAATGACAGTAAAAGCATCCTTTAAAATCATGGCACCTGGTATACTACTGTTTTCAAGAAAAAAAGTATTTTTTTTTTCAATTTCCTTTCCAGATCCGATCAGCGTTGAAGTGCTAACTACTTTTTTTTTTTTTTTTACCCAATTGACCATACCGCTTGTTTGTTGTCGAATCGATTACAAACCTATGTGCAGAGCCAGACTGACTGTTTCTGACACCTTACTCCCCAATGTATGTAAACTGTGTTTCTTCTTCTTTCTTGTTTCTTGGGAACCACAGGAAAATGATCGTTTTCTTGGTTTTTTTCTTTTTTTTTTTTTTCAAACCCTCAAAAAACCAAAAAAAACTATATTTGCTATATATTTCCAACCCCCCAATTCCATCCATTTCTGAAAATTACAGCAAAAGCAAATGATGTATATTCCCTTTAAAAGAACTGCTCTATGCTGCAACAGATTGTATCTTTTAATGCCAAAACCCATCCTCTTACCCTGGTTCATGAGTTCCTTAACTCCTCCGTATTTCTCCTTGAAGATTTTGGCAATGCCCTTGCCCATCCTGACATCTTCACTGATGCAGTGAGCGAGGCACTCCTCATCGGAGCAACCGAATAAATCCCCTCTCAGCTCCTTCATCTGAAAACCCTGAAATAATGACAGTGAAATAAATCATTTAATCCCTTAAGCTGAACGTATAGTGGCCATCGTTATGACATGACAGCTGTAACACAATTTCCAACAACTATCGTAACAGCAAATTTGCAAAAACACAATGCAAATATATTTATCATATTTACAACTGCCCAATCAACTAGAATACTTTGGTAGCTGAATTGGTTTCACGTTAGAGTAATGAACCAGAGATCCAGGTTTGAAACCCTGTCACGCTACTCAATTTTTCTTTTCTTTTTTTAAATAGATTTCTCAAGTTTTAGGTTTTTAATCACACTGTTCCTTTTATTGAAGTAGATTTCCCTTTTTCCTTGGTTTTGGAGGACTTTTCTAAGAAGGGAATAAAGTCAGAGAACCATTTGGTTGATAGTCTGGTTGCAACAGCCAAAGTCTAAGATCGTGACATTGTTCTTTCGTCAGGAAACCAGCATTTGAAAGTTCATTACGGAGCCCATAGTTCTAGGGGTAGCTGCATGGTACTTCAGTGCGACATCTTGTACAAAAATTCCTTATATTATTTTGTTTGTCAAATCAGTTATTTTCATCATTTCACTAACCTTCGTTCCCGATGCACCTTCTCCATCACTTCTTTCCCTGACCTCTTCTCCTTCTGTGTTGCCGTCCTCATCTTTATTTCCATCTCGTCTCACCTTCTTCACAGCATCTTGTCTCGTCTCTGTTGAATCTTTTGATTTACTCATTCCTTTAGATCGTTTGGTCACTGTGACATAGCGGTCCATATCTATGTAGATAAAACCATTGCGGACAGTTGGTGGACAATTGGGGAAGAATTCCGTACATGGACATCAGTTTTTCCTGCAGTGAACTATCACATTCACACAAGTAATCAACTACACGTATAGAGTTTTGGCACCAGATTATTTCATTGACTGATGAAGAACTTGAGTATCTTGTGCTGAATAAAGTCAAGATGCAAAATCTACGAAGGCTGTTGAATATCGACAAGGCAGCTACTTAAGGCAGTAAGGCTACTAAATATTTATGAGGTGTACGTGTAGTTTAAAACAGTGCAAATCAGCATGGCCTTTTTCTGGAAATTAGTTAGAATAACTGCCCATGCATACTGGTCTGTCGGTGTAGGTCAGCTTGACTACCTCTCTCCACTTCGCGTCGGGCAGGAAGTTAAGCTGATCGACCTTCACCTCGGCCCCTCAGGACGGCGATCGTGCTCGGTTCCTAGGGAGTAGGGGGCCTACACTACGCGATTGCCCCTCAGGACCAGTAATTCCCACTATTTCCCCTCAAACCATGCTGTATTTGTATAATACCAATTTGTTTTTATTGTTGTTTGTCCTTTTAGTATTAGTTTAATTTTGGCCCTTTGGCCGCCCATACTCACTTTCAATATTGCGTGTAACTTTGCGGCGAGCGCGGAGGGTCGAGGATAATCCGACTTTCTTATTTATTGTTTCACAACCTGTTTAAAAATGTTTTCCCATTTGATTACATTCAAATCATAATCTATGTCTCTGAAATAATGATCGAAAAATCGCAAACCTTTTCGCTGGTGGGTAAAACAGGATTTTGGAATTTAACAAGCCCAGGATGACTCAATCCATTTTCATCTGAGAATTGAGAAATAATAACAGTTCGTGCAGCGCGCCCTCTATCGGTTAGATTATTCGCCATGTAACCCGTCTCTAGCTCTTTGCCCAAAGTTTAAGGCCGCATATAGTTGTTAACAAAAGGTTATTCGAAACGATAAAAACCGTTGTTCCAATCTTTAAACAAAAAGCAATAGACAATGTCAAAATGTTACTAACGGAGAGACATGATTCCAGCTAAAAAAATCACAGAGGCCCAAAACATGGAATGAATACATTCTACAAGTTTATTGATTACTCATTCAATCAAAACATAATACCATCATTCGGTTTCACTGATATAATAAAACAAATACAAAAACAAAACATTCAAATAAAATTTACGAAAGTGCCCCCCCCCCCTAAAAAAAAACATTGGCTGTATGTAGGGGTTTTTTTTGTGGGAAGAGGTACATTTTCAACAAATGGATAATCCCCTCATGATTATCAATGTATATTTTAAACCCCTCTGAATCCAGCAACATAAATACAATTTTAAAATGTCTGATGAGTCAGTTGTGAGCTAAGTTACGTTCATCTAGAGCGCTGCGACGAAAGAGCTTTTGCTCATACCAACAATTTTTGCCAGTTACAACAGTTACAAAATTCCCTAAAGATTGGTAGTAGATTTTTTAAACCTGAGGCTGAAACTAAATTACTCTCTGTGTGTCAGCAGGTCAAATCCAAACTTTGGAAAGTCGACATCCATCTTATCTAAACATCAGCTGAGATGGCTACTGAAGAGAGTTGAAATATATGATGTCTCCTCCTAATTAATACAATTGACATTTCAGGGCGTTATATGCTGTGGGTGTGAAGATTACAGCGGCGGCGGAACGGTTTTCAAACTGGGGGGCATCACTCAAAAGGAGCACTTGCACAACCGTGCTGAAATGTTGACACGTTTTTTTCACCAGACACTTGGCCTCCGTAAAATCAAATAGTGGGGGGGGTGGTTAACGTCTTCCAAAATAGGGGGCGCTCTTCAAAATCGGCCATTTTCAGGGGGCACTGTAAGGGTTATGGGGCTTGGTTTTCATATTCCTCATTCATATCAGATTATGATACCATTTTGGAAAATTGTTACTGAAAACAAATTAACCGAAATTTTAGGGCCAGTTTCGTTTTCCTCTTGAGGGGGCACATTTATGCTCCAGGGGCACATTTATGTACGCAAAAGGGGCACTTGGGTACATCTGGGGGGTGGGGGGGGGCAAGTGCCCCCCAGCCCCCCTGGTTCCGCCGCCCCTGGAAGATTACTAAAATACAGTTAAAAGGATTCCAGTTGGCAGCTTAAAAATCCTCTCAATTCATCACAAACAGGTGCTTGTCCATCAAACTTGTTAGCCACGCCCCCTGAGGCAACAGCGAAGGCATTGGTTTCTTGGTAGGCCACACCTCCTTTACATGTTTACTGTCAATTCATCATGAGCAAGCGCTTCATGTCAATCTATCTTAAGCCACGCCCCCTAGAGCAACAGTGAGGGCGTCGGTTTCTTCCCAGGCCACGCCTCCTTTGCATATTTCTTCTTCTTAGGCAGCAAGTCCCCGCCCATACTGGGAATGTGTGGCTGAAGCATGGGGCCAGCGGCGGTGGGTGCCACCTCTTGCACGGGTGGGGCCATGTCCACATCCGGCGCCAAATTAGGCGCGTGCATGAGTCCCAGGGTGGAGCTGCCGAGCATTCCTGCCGGGGGTGTGGTCGGCGTGGTAGGCGGGGTCGAGGCGGGTTCCCCGCCCGTGCCGGGTAGGTCAGCATAGAGAGACGGACCATAGTGAAGACCCTGCAACCTGCGCACCATGTCATTAGCTGCACTGACAGTAGCTGATTCTTCAGATCTCCGCTTCTGTAAAAATTTGAAAAATAAATAAATTGACTTGTGATTTACTTATGATCAACTTGTGGTCCATCACATGTAACTTTACTACCATACTGACAGTCTTAGGATCTACAGATAAATGGGAGCATGATGGCGTGTCATATCCTACCAGTTAAGAGCACCACACCGGACTCATGCTCTGGTGTTTCAGAGGCAGCAGAATGTGGGTTCGAGCCCGGGTCTGGACACTTGTGCCCTTAAGCAAGGCACTTAACCATTATTGCTTCGTCCTTTGGATGGGACGTGAAGCCATAGGTCCCGTGTGGTGTGTAATGCAATGCACGTAAAAGAACCCAGTAACACTTATCACTAAGAGAAGGGGTTTGCCCCAGTGATTCTGGTCTCCTGTTAAAACTCCCCTGCGGAGTCCTTAGGAGAAGAACCAATCAAGTACCAAGGAAAACATATCAAAGTCTGATTCTCACCTTGACAGGGACAACGGACGTCTGAATCAGATTCCTAAATCTTCCAACGGATGGATCAATATCCTCTGTTGGGAAAGAAAAGAAGACAAAATAAAGCCTTGAAAACATAAGTTAACTCTTGTTCTTTTAACGTCAGTTTCGGGTATGTCAGTTGGAAATGCCAATGCACTCAAGCCAAAATCAGCCACACACATTTAAGCACACAGCCTCAGAGCGTTTTCGAGCGACCCCGGCTTTGGCCCCAAAAAAAAAAAGGGCCCCCCCCACTGAACACCACAGCTACATTTTGATGCCTGTTGTGTTTCAGGAGCATTCAATCAGTTGATATGAAGGCAAAAGTTGGAATATTTGTTTGCAGTGATTCAATCAGTGATTCAAAAAGGCAGGAGGGCAAGCCCAGAGCCGAGCCAGAAGCAAACCCCCTCAATCCTGCAAAATCCTCCATTTTGAAAAGAGGATTTGGGAAGGGTAATCCTGCAGTAATCAATGTGGATGAATTCTTAGAACAATGCACAACAGGTGTCAACACCAAACCTTTCTTTGCTCAGAACACTGGTGTGCTCAAAAGCTCCATGTAATTGGTTCCTAGGCTTACACTAACCTGGATTGATGATTTCATCGTCTTCACTAAACGAGACGTTGCCGAAGCTTTTTCTCTTGCGTGGCCTCTCTGCCTTGGGTGTAGGAGCCTCCTCGTAGCTGACATTAGTCACTCTCTTGTTGTGGGCGGTATTAAATTCTGTCAGGTTCTACACAATAACAAAGAGAGTAAAAAAAAAGGTAAAGGTAAAGGGGGACGAACCTGTATTCACAGGAACGGAGTGCCCATCTCTCCTTCGAAGCGATTGGGCCAGACTCGTATGCTGCTGTGGGGGGATTGCCACACCTCCTCCACAGCGAGTCTGTTACCTTCCCAGCATTGAACAATGCCGGTACCCATTTAACACCTGGGTTGAGAGGAGTAATTGAGGTTAAGCGCCTTACTCAAGGGCACAACACGCATGGCCACGGTGGGGCTCGAACCCACAACCTCTCGATCACGAATCCTGTGCTCCACCGCTAGACAACACGTGCATCGACAAAGAGAGTAAACTATTACAGTTGAATCTCATTAATGCAACCTTCAGACCACGCATTCATGTGCACAATGGATTGGACAGGTGCTCTGCTTAACCCTCCTTGTAATACTCTTCGGCACTTCACAACCCTTTAAGTTTTGCAAAACCTCTTTTGCCCATAAAGTTTGCACCCATATTTAAAACACCTGTGAGGTAAGCTTCTGCAGAGCATGGATAATGATTCAAATCTCTGCGCAAGTTTTGAGTGTGATTAAGCACGACCCGACCTGAAAATCGCAAACACAAAACCGAAACCGACCCGACCTGACTGAAATTATGGAAAAATCGACCTGACTGAAATTATGGAAAAATCGATCTGACCCGAAAGTCGGTGTCAGGTCAGGTCGGTTTTGGGTCGAGTTTGCACAACATTGGTTTGTATTGACATAATTTGACTGTACTCCAATCTCGTACATTTAGTTCCGTCTCCTCTTCAGGAAGTCCAAGCAGACCGCCGCTGATTTCCTCTTCTTCTTGCTCTGTCTTAGAATCCGTCGTCCCTCCTGAAATCACCGAGGCTACTGTCTGTGGCTTCTCCCGGAGCACGTAGGACCGCGTGGATGCCCCAAAGTGGATGGTGCTGTCTACAGGAATCTGTTGGGGCTTGTGGCCCTCCAGCCGGATAGAGCCCAGAAATGTTCCATGAGCTGTGAAAGAAAAACAAAAAGAATCAGTGAATACCAGTATTGTATTTATGGGTTCTGTCACAAGTTCTGTGACAAGTCCTGTCGCAAGTCTGCTTGCAAGTAACAGCAAAAGAACATTAACAATGTGAATTCCTTTATCATAGTTCATTGAGGATACCTCACAAGAGCTAGCATATTCAAGCTAATGCGTGTATGTGTAATGCTTGTTAAAGGACCCAGTAACACATCACTAAGAGAAGGGGTTTGCCCAGGTGTTTCTGGCAGTGGCAGCAATTATGAGCCGCAGCACCTAGCAAAAAGGTGCTACATAATGGGTCTCATATGTTCATATACTTCATTTACCTGTCTTTGATTGCATTCTCCCCCAGCGCTTTGTATCCTCTGGCAAAAGGCGCTATATAAATACAGTTATTATTATTATTATTACCATGCCTACAAGGGACCAACTACACTAGGGAAGCAAATTCAAGATTCTCACTTGGACCAAGACTAAAAGTGAAAGGGAAACACTGAACTCACTGCTTCCAAGGTCCACCAGGAAGGACCTGTTGAGGTGTTTGTGGTACATCAACGCAGCGTGGACCCTGGAGCAAGACGCGTGGTCCAGGACAAAGTCACAAACGATGGAGTTCCTCCCAAAATAATACACATTCTTCTCATCAATCATCATTTTCTGCAAACATGAGACCAAAAATTCTGAATTTAAAATGAAGACCAACTTAAACCCTTGATTTTTCGTTGCATGAAGCAGCCATGTTGGAGGTTTTTTTTGTTACTTTAATTCAGAGATGAAGAATTCGAAAAGAATGAAGAATTCACCAGAGGCGTACTCATGTATCCCTCTGGAACAAAAGCACTGCCCTCAAAGATGGCGGCTAAGCAAAGGGTCTATCATTATGCTAGTAAAGACATGTCCTATTACACTACCAACAAAATGTCAGATGAGGTAATAACCCAGTTTGGAGTCTCCACAAACTGGGCCCAAAAACTCACTGCGAAACCCGGAGGTTTCATCACTGTAGCACTCTGTGGGGTCGCGTACCACTGCAGGTCATGTGACTGACCCTAGGGTCAGAGTTCACGATCACTGCACATGCTTCTGGACTACCCGGATGGATAGCCATGCATTGGTAGCAAACCTCTGTTCAGTGCATTAAATTCTAACAATCTGACAGGACAAAAGGAATGTATATTTGTTTTTGCTTCTTAATTTTGTTTTCTTTATTTAATACCAGTTTTCACTATCTGTTGAATTTTGGTTATCTGAAGAACACAGCTGATAGATTCTGTTAGACTTAAGAGGCTTCAAATTGCCATGTGATAATGTGGGTTTCAGCGAAATACTGTGAAAAAACCTGAAGTAAGGCCAAGGGTTAATGACACGGAATGACCCCCTGACCTCCCGACTGACCTCGATCATCTTGTTTTCCTTGAGGACATCTAAGTGAAGCCCTGGCAGTGGCTTGCCAGCCCTGTAAATGCAAAATGTGATTTAACAGTGTATCAATATGTAAAGGTAAATGATGCACTGTGTAGACTTTGCATCCTGTGACAGTTTGCATGACGAACAGGGATTTTGTGCAGCGCAAACTGTCCCACAATGCAGCATAACATACCTTCACTGCACATTTTTCCAGCCCGCCGGCTATCCATAAAAATTTAAACTTAAGTTAAAAGCCTAGCCAGTCCAATGTCAATCACGTGGCAGTGCATAGTCACATTTGATTTATGGATGGAAGGCATCAGCCTTAAATGGCTAAACGTATACGCCGACACGGGTAGGCCTATATTGTTCTCGCTCTCGAATGGCAGGAACATGACCCATGAACACTGCACTCGGAACAGGATCACACACCACCTATCCGTCGGGGTTTTGCAAGAACAATATACCCAGGTCAAGAACAGACCGCCCGAACTTAGCCATAAAGGTTTAAACAGTTCTTAAATATTTGCTTAACGTTTATTACTTCAGGATACCAGTGAAACTTGGATTGGAAATCTCATGAAAAAAATAATGCATGTCAAAATAGGACGCCCTCTTTTGGCTAATCGACCAAACATTCAGCACCTTACCACTACCAGCATGAACAAAGTTTGTGTTACTGTATTTCACTCTTAAAAGATTTTCTCCTCCAAGTTTCACTTTGAAAAGTGGAAATCAACACTTGTGAATATATCACGCAATGATCAAAGCAATTGCTCATCAAATTTCAACACAAAATCAGCTTTAAGTTGACGACCTACTTACCACGATGGAACATCATAACCCGACATTTTGGATTTGGGCACATTGCGTGGGACATTCCATTTTAAATGAGGTAAACTAATTTAAGGAACAAATAAATTATTTTGTTTCATTCAGGTACACACATAATATTAGCCAATGAATTAGTTACAAAACATTGAATAATAATAAACCAAATGAAATAAAGCATAAGATGATCTCAATTTTTTTCAGTTATTTCCAATCATTCACTCCAGATCAATACGACACACCATCTTCACAATAGAATACTCCAATCGGTATTCGGCTGAACCTAGAGGGCGCGTTTCATATTCCCAGAAAATAATTGGCGTCAGAAAGCTGTGCCGTAGTTTCCTTGTTTTTGTTTAGATTTTCATCATTTAACCTTAGTTTCATCATGTCTTCTTGCGAGCGGGAAGTTTTAAAGATTGGCAAGCAATTAGACAAACTTCTGAAGAGTGATACGGTAAGATTCCAGCGGAAATGTTATTGCCAATTCGGGGTTTTTGCTGTGCATACAATTTTCCTAAACCAGTGCTGATATTACTCGTTCATACTTAGTATCATATTTTAGACAAACTTAAATAGGCCCCTAGTTGTGTTTTTGTTTGATAGTATTAGTGGATATATTGACGGCGGTAATCCCGGCAAGCTAACGTTTACTAAAGGTTTGCCGGCAGCAATCCCTATTAATTAACAGAGGGCGCTGTACTGTCTAAGATAGGGGCTGAATTATAATTTATACTAAATTACCACCAACACTTGGCAACAGTTGTGTAGCACCTGTGGCCTAGTGGATAAGCAACAGATCTCATGAGCGGGGAGACCCGGGTGTGATCCCCGCTGGCGACAGACTAAGGTTTTTTTCCCCATCCCCAAAAAATAAGAATATTCTTCTTTTATTATTTTAACATGTCTCAAACATTTTATTCATGTTATTGCAGAGTATTACATTTTCTTTTTCAGATTTGTGCTCTGGAGGATTGTTTTTAAAGGGAAATAAAGTCCGAAATTGTAAAATGGTCTGATTCCCATCTTGTGAATACAAAGTTACAACGATAATGTTGGCATGGAGCCAGACTAAAATTTGTCACCGGAAAATGTCTAAGTAAAAAAAACCAGTAACTGCGCATGTTCAGTGCATATCCAGCAAGCCAACGTTTACTAAAGGTTTGCCGTCTCCAGCTAAATATCCACTGCCTTTTTGTTTTTAATTTCTTCAGTTCTTTCCTTTTTTTCCTCCTACTGTATTTGTTTAGGTATCTTTGGATGCTTTAGATCATCTCAACAATTTGAAGGAACTTCCCATTACACTGGAGATTCTACAGGCAAGTTTCTAATTTGTTTGTACTGAAAAGTGACATGGAGCAAATTTACTTACTCCCTATGTAACTTTGACATTAAGTTAGGCCTTTATTAATCAGCTTAGTACCTCCATGATTGTTACTGTTAGCAGTTACAATTACCCGGGATAACAATTTGACTTAAACTTTGAAAAGGTAAGATTTGAAAACAAACCATCGTTAGATTTTCCTTTTTTTATTTGGAGCAAACCATTCTTCAACAAGTGGGAATCCCACTTAAACCACATGTCACTAACTGATAATATTTCAGCTATCCTTGAAATTTGGAATTAATTTCAGACGTTTTTATCTGCATGCTCTTTGTACAACAGAAGACACGGATTGGGATGTCTGTAAACTCCCTGCGCAAACAGAGCGGTAGCGAAGATGTGAACACACTGGCCAAGTCGCTCATCAAGGGATGGAAGAAGCTGCTGACAGCCCAACCAGGTTGGACTAACAATCACATTTTAATACAAGTAGCTTTTTTTTGAGATATGGCAGACTCAATAGGAGGGAGCTTTTTGGTTTTGGTTAATTTGGGTGTTACGGATTGCGAATGGGCGTATTTGAAACGCCAGAAATGGTCAAAGATTGATACTTGAAGTTTGCCTTTCTGACGTGAGGTGACATGCCGCAATGTGCTGACACTTCACAACGTACAACAACGTCCTGTTTAATCTGAAACAATCAAATTGAATAGCTTATTCTGAGAAACATTCTTTGTACTCCAAAGGACTGAAACCCCATATGAAATAAAACTAGCAGCCAGTTTCTAGAGTCCCGAGATATCCGTCAAATTATTGAAAACCAAGTGTTGAATTTGAGAGGATTTTAGATGGTTTTGATTATACATAACGGGATACTGTAAGTTAACACTATTCATTTGAGGTTTTTTTTTTTTTTTCATTTATTATTTTTTGAGATTTTGTAATTTTTAAAACAAAAATTTGCTGCTTTTTTTTGTTCCCAGGTCCAAACAAATCCAACAGTTCCCAGGAGAAGAAGAAAGACAGTGGGGATGATTCCCGTGAGCCGTCGCCTCCCCCACCTAACGGGAGCGGTGACGGCAAATCCAGTGGGTCTGAGAAGGGCAAGAGCTTCCCCCCTGCTAAGACGAATGACGTAGTGAGGGAGAAATGTGTACAGATGATTGCTGGCTCACTCAAAGTACCTAGTAAGTGACTTGTGTGTGTGTTCAATATGGACTCCGTGCACCAGTACCCCTTTACTCGGATACAAAAAGAGAGTTAGGAAGGACTTGAATGTGTTACTCCCAAATTATGGCAATGGGACGATCTAAACTGTATTTCGAATAGTACCAACTATAGTTGGATGCCATTGTTGTGTACATCCCAGTTATGTTTTTCTTTTTAAAAATGCACTCTCTGTAACCAAACTATTACCCTGTAGCCCATTAGAAAAATTGTGCACCTTTTTTCCATTTTCTTCCAGTTCCAGGTTGCGACACAGAGGTGTTGGGGGACGTCGATGAAATCGCAGCCGAGATTGAAGATTATATCCTTTTTACAAGCGACAACAATTTCAATATTTCCGGCGTTAAATTAAAAAGTTTTTTAAAGTGATTGCTAAACAAATTTAAAGAAATTTTCACAGCAAAAGCTATGAATCAAAAAACGTATCGACTATTGACAGAGTACTCATATTCTACACTAGCAAGTTTTTGGGGGTGTACAAATTACCTTTAACCGGTCATCAACTTTTGATGACCAGATTTTTAATGAAATTAATTTTTGTTTTTAATTCAGTTCAAATATTTGAGCTGTGAGGGACATTAAGGACATTTTTGTTCATGGCTCACTCACCCCATTTGGGATATATTCACTTTTTTACTGATAATGCATGAAAGGGATTTTATATACTAAAGCTTTTTTTGCCAAGAAGAGGGATTGTTGTTGCTACTCATTCCATCGTGATGTAACCTCTTTAACCATTCCAACACGTGTCTACACCGAGTTTGTCAACACGGACATGAAGTACAAGAATCGCATCCGAAGCCGTGTCTCCAACCTAAAAGATACCAACAACCCTGAGCTGAGGAGGAGGGTCTTGACCAGAGAAATCACCCCGGAGAAAATCGCCAAGATGACCTCTGATGTAAGTGGATTGATTACCAGTTTCAGACCAGCGTCCAGAATCGCACCGTACCAATTGGTTTGCATTAATTTTTAGTGTTGTCTTCTTCAACTCCTACTAGGAAATGGCGAGCAAGGAGCTGAAAGGCATCCGCGATGGCATCACCAAGGAGGCTATCAAGGAACACCAGTTGGCCGTCACTGGAGGCACCAAGACCGACCTACTTAAATGTGGCAAATGCCTCAAGAGGAATTGTTCTTATAACCAGGTAATTTGTTAGTGGCTTTGTGTTAACTATGGAGGGCGCTGTTGTAAAGCCTATCCAGGGCCAAGTTCGGGCAAGGACCATTAGTCGACTAGTGGTTGATTTGTGACGTACCTTACGCCTGCGCACTGATAGCAACGTGCGAACGTCTCTAGTCAAACGCTGGTCAAAATGTCATCGCAAAACTTCTGGATCCTGGCTCTCTGCTAGCGTTATGAATGCGCGCGGCTATTGGTTACCAGCGAAGCAACCAACCCCAGTAGGCTGGTTCCAAATAGTCGACTAGCGTAGTCAACCATCGTCGACTAGGCAGAGTTCGGGCAAACGTTAGTTAACCATTGGTCAACTATAGTCCTTGCGCGAACTTGGCCCATGATGGCTAGTGAAGGGCACTTGCGTAGCCAGTGTTTAAATTACCTGGCTATGGCTTACAGCTATACACAGGTCTAGGGGAACCAGCTTAAGCACTACGCAGAGACTTGGTACTTTCTGCTAACCGTAGCCATGTTTTTCAGACGCGGCCATATCTCGTCATATTGTTTGCACTTTAAAATGTTTCATATGGCATCTTTTGAAAAAAAAATATTAAAACATTTGAATGTGTGTTTCTTATTCACAGGTGCAGACAAGAAGTGCTGATGAACCCATGACGACATTTGTATATTGCCACAACTGTGGGAACAGGTGGAAGGTATGTTGAATTTTTCTCTCCCCCCCCCCCCCCAAAGCTTACCCGACACCACGTTTCTGAGGCTTGGCGTCATATAACCCATTTGGCTTCCCCAAGTGTGAAATAATGTCCTGTCCACTTTCCCCCCACTTGTCCCGCCCCGAGATGGTAGAGTGTGGTTCCACCACTACACACCCACCCCTAGCTGACTCACTAGCTGGCAGGCTAGCTGACAGGTGGCTAGCCTTGCTTGCTACTTCAATCTTATATCAATGCCATTCTCTGTCTAATCAAAGCTCGGTGAACCACAGCCAACTTGGCCAGCAGTTTAAATTACAAACTCATCAACAACTAAGAAAATTCCACATTCATTATCATTGACTTATCTCTTTTCATTCCCACAGTTCTGTTGATGTCGGCAGAGTCTTCATGTAAATCGTAATCCTGTACATTCTGTAAGGTTTGTAATTTCACTCACTGCTAGCCTAATGTGTGACTGCATTTTGTCGACTGGATCGTCCAGACTTTACACAGACTGGGTACTGACATTCAAACAATGGAGCAAAAAGGTAAAAACCTTTGCAGTATTAGGTTTTCGTAAAACCATGACAGTCAAATCAAGTGCTTGTAGTACTGTACTGTAAATGTATACGCATGGTTTCATCTGGAAAAAAAATGACTGCAATTAACAAGGGTAAAACTTTGCCGTTCAGTCTTACAAATGTTTTGAAAATCTGAGACATGCTTCTGAAAGATGTCTTGTGCCCTAGGACTATCGTTGCAAGTTTTTGTTTTTGCATTTTGCAACTAGTGTTCTGTGCTAGCCTATAAAAATTTGAACCATTTCACTTGTTTTTTTTTGGCCTGATGAACCCCAATGTCAATTGTACTTTCCTTAGTGACTGTAGTTTACATTGTGAGAGTTTGGCATCACGTTGGAAGAGCAAACACAACGGGTCATAAGACGACGTTAATATGACACATGTTGACTGTTGTTAGAGTGCTTTGCCAGATAACCAACTGAAAACCTAGTTCATTTGTCTTTGTTCATTTTTGAATTTTGTTCCGTGTTTGACTCTTTGTTTATGACTACTACTCAGGATGATACTCATCATATTAAGGGAATTCATCAAATGATTAATTTTCTTCCACGAAAAAAAAACATTTTAAGGTCATCCTGTGTTTCTCTTTGTTCCCCTCCCTAACTTATTTGTAAAATATCTGGAGAAGCGAAGCAACCAATTTGGAGTTGCATGTTGGAATAATTAAGCCGTGTCCTGTTTCTTCTTCTTCTTTATTTCCCCCAGTTTTGTTGAAAACCTTGATAATTACCTCTGAATGGTGAAAAATATGTAAATTTACATTATTTAAAAGTCCATTTTTTTTTAATGCCTGATTAGAAATGATAGAATAAATGAGTAGACGTTTAGACACAGTGTGACAAAGTTGTACAAATTTTAGGTACTTTGTAAACCAACAATTAAAAATCTGTCCGTCAACAGAAACACCAGTGTACGACCGTGATTTTTTTTCTGTGATTGGTTAACTTCATGTAATTTGAAAATATTTTGGTAAAAAAAAAAAACAGACGACACAAGATTAGCTCACTGTTTGAAACATGGTCGACGCAATAGGAGGGCGTTATTTGGTTTTGGTAAACTTTTTTTTATTTACCAAAATAAAAAGAGCGCCCACCTATAGTGTTTGTCATATCTGAATAGTGTTCATTTTGATTTAGAGTTCATATTGAACTCGCTTTACAGAGAAATCCACGCAGGCATTTTTCCTCCTAGGATAAGTTGCCTTTACGTTCATCCTGGGTGCCCGGCTTTCTGACATATCCTTACGTTGAACTCCTCCCGTTTCCCCCGATCGCTGATCACTCTCCAGACTGATCCATGATGATTTGACCACGGGAACTTTGCTTCGCACCACGCCATCGTTGTAGTGCCCACTTGAATCGATCTGCCATTTCTTTTCGTGGGAGAAATTACTGCTCGCGGAAACCGACGGATTCTCCCCAATATTAGAGTTGATTTCCGAAGACCGATCCCCAGGTGGTTTGAATTGTTCTTCATTGCCCGCATCACAAAATGTGTTCTTAACCTTCGGTACTTTCTTGTCGGAATTTTCCAGATCAGCTAAATTGTTTCTCATGTTGAAAGTAGATTTCCCCTCATTTATATTGCATTGTCCTTTCTTATCCAATCCCTTGGTTTGAGTTGTACGATTCTCGCAACTGCTTTCAAAACGATCGCTTTTTTGCTCTGTCCCTGTGAGTAAAATTTTTGCTTCAAAATCACCAAGAAGTTTTGAGGAAGTTTGGTCTTCATTGCCTGTCCCTGCGATCGCATTGAGTGTGGAGTTGGCTTCATTTTGTTGGTTGTGTGATTTTGGCGCCAAAGTTTGATCCTTGTAGATGGAACTTATTTGCTCATTACTGCCATATTCAGGACCGGGTAGACAGAGGGCGCTCTGCAGCGATATTGCGTGGAGGGGACTGGGGTAGCGGAAAGCCCGCGAAGATCCCATGTAACTGTGGGATGCTAGCTCGGGATGCTCGCCCAGGGAGAAGTCAATCTCGTGTACCGATCTCCGCTTGCGTCTCAACATCTCCTCCTTCGTGATGAGTTCTGTGGTAGATCTGTCAGGGGTTGTGATTGGTTCCTGGAGCGACAGCGATCTTGTGATGAAACGGGGTCTCCTATTGAATTGATGTGTCTGGGGATGGGCTAGGTTAGCTTTCAATGATACAGTTTGTTCCAAATTGGTAACTCTAACTGCCGAATCTTTCATTGGATTGCCATCCTTTGTTGAATCATTGTGAGCAGTCGTCCGCTCCATAACACTTTCCCGAACACCACCCAAAGTACATTTGGAAGTGTCACCAAACGTGTCTTTTGATTCCGAATACCCTTGCGATCTTTTGCGAGAATCCCCGAACGCTGACGAAACTGGACCGCCGTCTGCAGAATTCTTGTGAGACGCCATGGAACCGTCTGTGTTGGTGGAATCAAAGAAACCCAGACTCTTCTGACTGGATGTTTCGGATTTGGTGTCCTTCGTTTCGTTCTGATGCCTCGTTTCTAACTTTCCCAACTCGCCTCTATGGTTGTATGCAATTTGCTGATGGTGATTCTGTATTTAAAACAAGCAAAATCGAATAAGCATGTTGTATATATTGCATTTAGTAACAGAAATGAAAGCACAAATTATCTTAAAATTAAAATACCTTTATGGGACAGAGAGAGTAAACATCACAAGTAAAACACTGAGGAGTGGAACTATAGCAAGACGGTTCATTCGAAAATGTGTGTTTTTTTTCTCAGTCATTTTTTTTGGGGAGGGGGGTTCGGGTAATTTTCAGATCATTGATAAAATAATCTTTCATCATGATCACAAAAGAAAACTTAGTGTGACATTTTTATATGGATGGATGGGCTTGTACAGGGGTTGGGTTAGCTTAGTATTTTAATTGTATTTATGGGTTTCATTAAGGTGAGCACTTCCCTTCAACGCCCCCCCCCCCCCAAAAAAAAAAGAAGAAAAAAGAAAGAATGCAGCAACCCCCTGGCCAATGGAGCATGAGGTTATTGCCAATTAGCCTCAAGATTTAATTTCAGATCAGGTGTTGGCACTGCCTCTTGTAAGAAATGACCACAATGTATTACACAAGGCCATTCTTTCTCTTCACAGCACCCCTGCAGTCCGCAAACTTTATATCTTGAGATAGAGTTTCCCTCCTTAGAGTCCTGGAGTCTGAGTTGTGTTATTTTACCCCCGCCTTCCCATTCATGGAGAAAATTGCATTGATGCCCAAATTCCTACACCTTTCGTTCATTTGGTTTCGTCTTTCATTCGAGACGTGGGAAATAAATGGGGTTTGTTTGTTGCAAAACACATTTAAAATGTAAGGATTATCAATGTCAATTCTCGTCACGTTCGTTGAGATTATTTTGACTGGTTTCTCCAATCAATCACAACTTTCCCCGGTAATTTCTCCGGCTCCTTAAAAAGTCAAGTCATCATGTTAAAGTACCGTATAAAGATTCCAACATTTTCCACCACTTTTGTTTTCAAATTGATAACAAAAGGGGGGGGGGTCACAAATATATCGCTTTTTCTTTTCTTTTTTTCTTTTTTACAAAATACAAACAATAATTTTGTGTGGGAAACAAAGCGATGAGATTCGTAAATCCCTATGAAATGCGGTGATGTTCTGTGGATTCTTCGTTATCTTAATTGCTGAATCGCCATTGATTGAATTGACAAATACTTACATTTTGAAGAGCTACATTCTGCGTGCTGCCACCCAGGCGCAAAAGCAAACTGCCGTCTTCGCTGGAATTTCCCGCCAATTCATCTTCTTCAAATCCAAACACTTCATCTTCCGCATCTTCGTATTTCTGAAGGGAACTGTTCATGGCCTCCTTTACGAGTCGTTCCTGCCTCTCTCGCAGCAGACTCAGCTCCAAGAGTCCCGCATTGAGTGCCTCCAGTCTGGCCTGCAGACGATGGCACCGCTGGAATGGAGGTCTGCAGGGAGAGCTCCCTTTTCTTCCTTGAGACGACATCAGTGCTGATCAGGTCGGAACACTTGGACTTGTGAGACTCTCTATCAATTTTGTTCTTCTCGAGATCCGCGTTGCTACGGTGCAGAAATGCTCCCACCTCTTGCGCTCCCGCCTCTTGCACAACTGGGCTAGATGGTGCCAAAAAAACACATCGCCGTGTAGAATAATGGCAGAGAATGGTTCCTTGCTTTGTAGGCCACTCATTTATTCACCATATTATTTGTGGTCAAAAGCTGACTAGTTAACATGAGGAGTCGAATACTATAGCAGTAACTGCTTTGTTTTTGGTAAATGGAGCGTCGATAATGTTATGAGACAAATACAATAGCAGTCGGGCGTTCGACGGTTGGAAAAGGCAGTGGCGTAGCCGGTGGAGGGGTGTGGAGAGGGCGCAGTCTGCTGGCAGATTGCAGCGGGATGGAGATTTTAGAAGCAAAATCGGGACGCTGATAGAAGCAAAATCGGGACGGTGAAAAAGGGGTTAAACGGCACCAAAAAAAATTACTTGGCAACAGGCAAACAAAACCCTGGCTACGTGCCTGGGAAAAGGGTTATCCAACGGTGCCAGTGTAGAGTGGGGGACATTTAGAGCCAAAAATTGAATCAGGTGTATAATAAGTATGCGTACCAAACGCAGAGACAGAGAAATGCAGTTTTGTGCTGATATAAAATCACGTGTTTTTAAATTTAAACTTTGCGTCGAGAAAGCAATGAAAATCAAAATATGACAACGATGGATGCCTTTCTATGATTGGTTTCTGAGGTTGGAAACCCCCTTTTTATTTTCCCCTTAAAACCACGTTTAAAGCTGTGGAATTCCTGGGGAAAAGTTGTTTGCCATCTGATAAAAAGATTAATGAATGATTTTGCGGTAATTTGTGCGTCGCGTGACGTGCGCGTCCTGCAGCACGACCGTAAATTGTAAACAGCGACCTCTGTTGTAGAGAAATTAAGTTTCGAGACACTTCCAAAGTTTTTCCGCATTTCAAAACGAATCGGTAACTTTGTGCAAGGCGATGATTGGAATTCGGAAAATAGTTATGTGAACGAGTAAGCATTCAGGATCATCTTTGTAACGAATTAAAGACACATTGGGGTTTGTTTAAGCTTGACCGCTCATCACATGCGCAAACCCTGGCATCATTCATGTGTGATGGCGCCCTCTGTTGATCTTAGTATGAAAAACAGCATTATTAATATTACGGTTCATAATTCAATGCATTTACTCGTGCTAAAAATAATGTGAGAGATGTCGAACTAATCAGCGTGGTTATTCTAGACGGGAAAAGTGATGTATCTAAGATTTTTTTTTGGGGGGGGGGCCAGCCTGTTTTGGGGAGGGGGCGGGGGGACCAAGGGTAAACCTGCAAAATTTCTCCCAATTTTCAGGGCACCAACTGGCCAGGCAAGTGCTGCAACTTCGAGGGGGGGGGGGGCGGAAGGAGGGGATATGTAACTCTTTTGACAATAAAGGGCGCTCTTTTTTTCTTTCAATTTATTCACATTTCAGAAAGCCGTAGGAAATTAAGGGATCGAGTAACAAACGTTCCTCTTCTGTTTAATTACTTTTAAAAAAAGATACATTAAAAAGACACTTCCTTGGATGTGGCAAATGTGTGTGTGTGTGTGTGTGGGGGGGGGGGGGGGGGCACCTGGGGGGAACTGGGAATTGGGGCCGGTGGCACGTGCCCCAGAACCCCCCCCCCCTCCCCTTGGCTACGCCACTGGATGTGAAGAAAATTAATATGGATTTGACTGTGTGTCACAAAATTTGAGTGCCAAATTTTGTATTTAAAAAAAAATTGTTATTTTCAGTTTTGAAATTCAAGTGAAACTGTTGAGCTCTTAAAAGTTTGTGAGAGAGAGTGATGGCAAAGTGGCTTTTTGCAAGGTTTGGTTGAGCCGAGGAATAATTATGATATTGACAATGAATTTTTAAAAATGAATAAAAGTATGACATTCTCTTGAATTTGAAACCTTGTTCATGTGTGGCGCAGCGCAGTCGTCTGCGAAATATCAACAACACTAGATGAGAGTGTGAAGAAATCGAACCCTGGGGAGTTGAGACCACCTAACGGTGCAAATTTCACACTCAGTGCCGCCCACAGATTACGTCACTCATTGTATGAATGGAGGCGGACTGTGGACCGGAAATACACTACAAAACTTATCTCCAGGGCTTTTGGACTTGAAGACTTTATTCAAAGGTAAAGTGCCATATTATCTTTCGCCCAAAACTCCTTAAAACGTCAAATGTTCATCTCGGTATATCACAGAAATTTGATTAATATTTACGTTCCAAAACGTCACCTAAGTTTGCAATGTACCTGTAAAATAATTGAAGGGGATTTTTTTTAAATATTCAAAGAGCCCCCTTTGTGATGAATGGAAGGTTCCGCCTGTCAACGCGCAAGCGGCACACTTCAAAAGCTGCCATGCCGTTGTGTTATTGTACTTGTGTGGCGCGCGTGTGTGCACAATTTGAGGTACAACGGTGACCCTCTTTGCGGTCGCTAACTCTGTGCACAAACCCACCACCAGCTCGGTGCTGCAAAAGGAGTAATTTCTAGACTTGTGGCAGGCCTCCTTTGCCACAGTCAATATTTCTAGTTTCCATGTCTTGTTTCTTACCAGCTTTTGTAAGTTTTTATGAAATTAGGGCTTTTTTCGCCCCGCCAGAGCAGAAATTCTGACAGCTGAGTTGAGCAGACGAAACCGTCGCAGATTGCAAGATTTTTGGCGGCAGTGCATTTTCAACTCAAGTTCAACGTGGCCGTGTTCACAGTGTTGAACTTGACTGCAAGATGCTGCAACGATTCTTGCTGATTTTGACGGTTATTGCAGTGGTTTGGCAGTCAAGACCGAGATTTGTAGCTGCCCAGGATACCTCGGGTAAGTTGTCTCCGTTTATTTTGTGGTATTTATCTCTGCTCACTGCGGTTTTCGGCTGTGGTTTTGGGGGTCGAACCACATTTTATTCAATCGACCAAAGAGTTCACACACTTGACACACTTCTCGTTCAACACGATTTTTTTTTCAGGGGTGAATAGCTGATGCCTGATACAGTGGGAAAGAGGGTAAAAAGACGATGTTAATTATTTCAATAGGTATTAACCTGTTAATTAAATTTCAATGTTGTTGAAACAATTTAAATTTAATACATTCATTTCGTTTTATATGAATTTTTAAATTTTTGACTTTTTGAGAATTGAACTTGAACTTGAAGTTGAACTTATTTGGGATGCGAAGCATTGAAAAAAAAAGAGCTATTCAAATACTTTTTGGGATGGCCAGGTTGGGGGCTTTACCAAACACTGACTGCCTTTTAAAACTTTTTATGAGATTGCAGTATTCAGTGCAGCAGAAAAGGTAGGCCTAAGTGTATAATAATTTAAAGGGGTAGGGATGCACACATACACAGGCCTCATGCAGAATTTATTGACATGGAATGCAACTTGATTTCTGCACCATTTAACTCAATGATAACACCATTTAACTGTGTCTCTGTTAGCTCTAGCCGAAATTAATAATTGATATGGAAATACGTGCTTAGGCATGTTAGGACAACACTCAACATAAAATAAGAGGCCCATTATTTTCCACAATAAAATGCTGAACCACATTTACCAATTCAATGATTTATTGTGTATTTCGTGAAAAAAAGAAAAGAATGCGGCATATAGTCACTCACAGCTTTTCTTACCAGGTATGCAATTTATCAAAGACATACATTCCCACCCGCTGTGGGGAGAATTCTACAGAGAGGGAAAAAACGCCATATTTACCTAACGCTCCATTGATCCACGGGGAAAAAATGGGTATTTCGTGTCCATTAATAACTCAGGAACTTGGGCTTTATGGTCGGCCTGAACGACACGAGTTTCCACATAATGCTGGAATTCGAGCCGAAAAAGGCACCCTATTCAAATATGCACACAAGGGGTCTGAATGGGATTTCTATGGTATATTGAGCATTAACACCAGAGGGAATACAGCAAAACCAAGGTCAGATAGTGTGTGCCCATAACATGAGGGTTGGGTGGCATATGGGTGGGTGAGTGCCTTTCTCTAGCTTGAGCTATAGTCGCATGAAATCTGAATATTTCTTTCAAGTTTCATATGAGTTATGATAGAAATGTGAAAATTGGTTTCAAAGAATTTTTTTCTAAAGAGTTTGTATTACAATTGAGAATGCGACCACTCCTGCTTTTCAAATTTTTGCTCATTTGTCATTTATTTAAAAGATCTCAACGATGTTTGGCTCTGTATTTCTTAGTTGATGTATGTAGTGCACCAACTGAAGAAAAGGCTTTCAAATTTGACAATACATGCAACTTTGGTGCTTGAACACAAGAAGTTAACAAAGTACTTTACTAAAGTGGGATGTGAACCTTTGACCTGTGGAAAACTGTACCAGAGCTCCATCAAATGTTCAGCCTTCTGTTGGCTCTTTTCCAGTTTGTAACTTTTCAGTAAGTTTGTAGATTTTTTTTTCTGAATAATTGAAGAATAGATGTGACTTTGGAAAATGCAAGAACTAAAGCAATGTGTGTTAAATGTATTTAAGTAGGCTATTCAGGGTTGTAATTGACCTGTAGTTAAACAGGTGTGAAGATCTTATGGTTTGAAGTTTCATGCGGTCCGTGATTATTGAACCTAATTTATTCTGGTGTCATATGAAAATTTGACTCCTATGAAATCTGGACTCCTTTACCCTATAATTACTATTAGGCCTCCCAAGAATACTTCTGCTTCCTATTACATGGCATTTGAAAATAGGGTAGGTACCGGTAGGTAGGGATTTTTTTTTGCAAATTTTTTTTGTGTATGGAGGTGTCTGCATGTAGTAAAGGGTAAAATGTGTTTTTCCCCTCATTTCTCCCCCCCCCTAAAAAAAATAGTGTAGGGGCTGTCAAAATAGGGTAGGTAGGGTAACTGGAAGCAGAACTATTATTTTTTTATTTTTTTTTGCCTTAATGGTTACACCCTCTCATGTGATCGGTAACTCTCCCATTATCTTTGCTTAGGCATGAGTCCGTATTTCATAGACCTAAATTCAAGCTACACAGGATGAAGATTTTTTTTGCTTGAGGTCAGTGTTTTAGCAGATTTAAAAGTGTATGTATAGAGATCAGTGTGTTGAAAAACAACATAATGTGTTTAATTTCCTTTTAGCAATGCTATAGGCATATTGGATTTTTTTGCAATAATTCATTTATGCAACTCTGAAAATAAATATCGCTGTGGTAGCAAAATATTTGGAAAACTGCAAAACAAACATTTTCCCTAAAGATCCCATCTGGTGAAGTTGTTCCTAAGGCTGCATTAGTACCCACAGAAGAATGAACCCACCGTTTTGTTATAAACTCTCTCTACGTTTGCTTTATAGTTGACATAAAACCAGTAAGAAAACATGCCACGGCTAAGTCTGTGAAACCCAGGAATAATAAATATCGCATCTTTTCATATGAGTTCTTTCCATACACGTACCCATGCTTTTTTTTCTTGTAGTATTCACCCATGTGTGAGCACTTGTTAAAATAGTTCATTCTCCTTTGTAGCATTAAGCTTTTTGGATCTTTTGATATCTTTGCTTCAGTTCTATTGTGCTTTCAAACTGGAATCTTGTTATGTTTACCTTATTCATATAGTAAACCATTACACCGGACCTCGATACTGACCGCAAACTGCCCCCACTCAGTCACAGTCAGTGGGCTGGTGTAAATTTCTTCTGAGTGGAAATCCCCAAAGAAAACAAACTGTTCTTTGGTTCGGTAAAGCCTTACACCATGTGTGGGTTTTTGCACAAAACTGTTAAAATTATCCTTCCAATTTCTAATATGAAAGTTATGTTGTTGTTATTTTGGTACTTTCTTAATGTAAATGCAGGGCAGCTTAATTCTGGAAGAGAGCCTGCAAAGTTGTGTTAAAAAGCTAATATAACTTCAAATTTGGGAGCAAAAAAAATTAAAAAGTTAGACAAAATTTCCTGGATTTTTTTTCTAACAAATGGTAGAACTCCAGACCAAGCCTGCAACAGAAAAGAAGTCAGAAATTGTATAAAAAATCAACTTCCCACCAGAAATGAAAGGGAAAAAACAACAGTTGTTGGAACCACTACATGGTTTGCAGTTGACTGCAAGGGGTTGTTGATGCAGAAGTGTTGCAATCCTTATCAGTTGTCGTATTGTAATCCTTCAGATATTAAAAGGCTTTTTTGCTTTACTCTAAGGTCATGGAAGGGCATGGACCACCCCAGGTTTGGGCTTTGCTCTTGTATCATTTGAGGAATCTACAAAAAGGAAACAATAAAAGTCTTTTTTTTGTGGATGGCAGAAAGTTATCCACAAAACCTAAAAATGATTCCTTAAAATCTACAGTAAAATTTGTTCACTATGGATTTCAGCCACTCATGACATGCATTTCTTAGAAACCAGAGTTCTCAGTCACCCCAACCATCCATCAAAATGATTGTTAGAATCTCCCGCCTAATTAGTGTCAATGTTTGGTCTAATGACACCCCTGATTACATACCATGGCACTGATCAAACTCAGGCAGAGGAAGCAGGCCAACAAAGTTGTCTATATGTTTGCTTTCATGCTGGTTGTGTTTGTCTGTGAGTTGGTCGCAGTGATTACTTATACCTGATCAATTTCTGCAGCTAGATCAGGGGAAGGGTTGCTTAGCGAGTTTGGAATGAGATTTAAATTGCCTTGTATACTTTTATCTGCACTCAACAATGGAGGCGTGAATTTAAGGTGTAGGCAGTCACAGCGCAGGTACTGTTTGTTTAATGGCCCTTTGTTGAGAGAAGAAAGTCTTTCAATGAGATTTTGAGTTCATTGTCTTTCCAAAATCCCAGGATGGCAAATAAATTACTTGTTCCCAACAACCAGAAGTATTTGTTTGATGTTCCTGAGCAGCAAAGCAAATTCTAATCCTTTTTATTTTCTCACCTTTTTTTAGGGGGGGGGGGTTAAATTGTGACACACACAAACAGGTTTATTGTAAGCATACAGAAGCCAGGATTAAAAGACCTGTGTCATACAGCGGTTGTTTTCCTGCTCCGGTGTACGCAGATCTTTCTGCTGTTTCCAGTGCTCCCAGTCTAACAATTTTGATGTGCCAATAATTATTTCCGGAGATCCCAACACCCGGAGTCTGGTTGGCCCTAATCCAGCTCTCAGTGATTGACATCTGGGACGTGCTCGGTGGCTGGTACCGGAATTAATCAATTGTTTCCTCCCTTCGTAGTTGCTGGAGGTGCATTTTGGGAAACACCCCAGCGGTCCAGCAAATGTTTCCGTAAGCCCTAGTTGATAGACATGACAAGGTGCTAAGGTGGCTACCGTACCTGTTATGTTGCGTTTTCTCTTTAGCATGAGTGCATTCAACCAGCAGGGCTGTAGGTGCAAGTATTCAAAAGAAAACAAAGACATCTTGGAAAAGTATTGTCTGGTAATAAATCTGTCTGGTAGAAGTTATCACTAGAATGTGTGAACTGATTATGAAATTGAATCTGACATTTCCATAACATTTCCAGTAATATAAGTTTTATATCCTTAGCTATTTATAATAACAAGTGCATTGTAAATCTTAGAGTTTCCTTTTCCAACTTGCCAGCCCACACTAGATGTCTTCAAAATGAATACAACAGTTTTTTTCTTTGACTTGGAAAACACAACTAGTAATGCCGCACCCCTTGTACAGTACCCAATCGATGATAGAAAATTTTGGCACAGTTTTTCCCCTCAAACTGTCCTCGTCAGAAAACATTGCTTTCACCTTTATAGCTGTTACATAAGCACTTTATAGAATTTAGTCAAACATCATATTCCTGTGTGAATACTGCAAAATCTTTGCCATAATGTGGTATATAATAGAAAAAAAATATCCATTCACGTTGCTGCAATGCACATATTCAACCTTACACAGAGGATGTTGACCTTCCAAATCCTACAAAGTCCTCACCGACAGTCATCACAACCCTCTGGTATTCCGGCCCTTAATTCCTCTCACCAAACAACCTGGGTCTTTCCATTTTTTTTTAGTGGTTGGGGGGGGGGGGCAAAATCCCACACTTGTATAAATTTGAATGAACCTGGGGAATGAATGACTGAAGCGCAACAATGCCCCCACAAAGCTAGGAATAAGTGCTCTGCTTGGAATTTGAGAGAGTGGCCTGGCACTTTGACTTGGCGATGTGGTTGTCCGAAGTAAAACCTTTCAATGATTTTATTGTGTGAACATTTTAACTCCTTGAAATAGTTTTCCCGAAGTTAGTTGAAATAATTGGCTGACATTGTACGGAGAAATTGGCTGGAAAATAACGCTTTCAATAGTTTGTGTAAAGAGAAGTGACAGTTATAGGGCCCAACTGCAGATATATAAAGTGCAAATAATTATTTTTAAACAGGTAGGCTTACAGGTGCACAATACTTGTTGTTGTTGTCATTTGCCTCTAGCAGGCATGCAACTTTTCCTAGTGAGCCCATTTCCTCATTTTTATTTCTCAAATGCCATAAAAAAATTGAAAATCACTGGAATTTCAGCTTAGAATTTTCTTTTTTGTTGTTAATTCCCTGTTGCATGCCTACTCTAAACTTAGTATAGTGAGGTACTGGCTATTTCAGATATTTCATTTGTCTAATTCTGGTGCACAATGTGATGTCTTATTAAAAAAACCCAGAGTAGCCTTTCAGAAGAAAGCCAAGAAAATGTAAAGAAGAATTGTTTTGGTTGGTAATTGGTGATACGCACAGGTAGACTATCCTTTGCATCTCAGTGATTTGAGAATTTTGAGATGTCCTAATCTTTACTTGCTAGAAACCTTCCTCCTTTTTGTTGTTGCACCATCAAAGGAGGTTGTTTGTTGAGTTCAGGAAAGCAAACATCTCGGATCTGTGTCAATACGACTGGTGTTAGTGCATTTGTGTCCTGTAATTTGAAATGGAGGAAGTGCAGTGCCAACCTGAATTGGCATTTAAGAACTAAAAACACTGTAAGGTGGTCCTCCTGGAGGTATGAGGCAAGAAAGAAGTCATCATTCAGCCCACCGGATTGTGCATAACAGTGTTCCTTGGGGGGAAATTAACACCGACCCTTTAATCTGTGGAGCTTACTTGAGTTTTTTTTTGCCATGGCTTAACCTAACCAGTCATGAAGATAACTAATATTCTTTCTTTATAAATGTTGTGATTAATTAAGAAATTGTGTGTAATGTTTAAGGTTCCGTGGTCAGAGTTGGGACTCTGCTACGTGGTTGCCCCCTTTTAAAATGTTCAGTACAAGCTCAAGATTTTTGGTGGGATTTCTTGCACCTTCCTCAAAAGACCTCAAGTTCTTCTTGAGGTGGTCTTAAGTGCTTAGAGTACCCTACTAATGGATCCTATTAGGAGAAGTGTAACATGAGTTTACTATTTCTACGCATCATGTGCTTGCTCCGCGATCCTATTCACTGTGCACTGGCCATTATACCAGCCTAATGAATAATAGAGGTGTTTGGGGGTAATTTGCGGTCAGAAGTGACAAAAGGACCTTTTTTCCCCTCCTGTGCAGCCTGCAGTTCAATACTGGACCATGTTAAACTGAGTGACCTATTCTTGCTCAATGATCATGTACTTGAGTTGATTAGGTGTGAACTGCAGATGAGTGGTTACAAATAGGCTTACTTTTTTAAGCTTATGGCTATATAAAAGTAAAGTCTGTCCCGAGCCAATGTGGCTCATCAGGCCGGCGTTTATCTCCGGTTTCAGTAGCATGAAACGACTGAGAATATTTCTACTCCCCCTGGATGGGATGCTAGTCCATCGCAGGGTACTCCCCAGCTAATGCCGGTACCCATTTATACTCCTGGGTGGAGAGGGGCAAGTGGGGGTGAAGTGCCTTGCCCAAGGACACAATATATGACCAGCGGCTGGATTCGAACCCCGGACCCTTTGATCATGAGTCATGAACCCTAACCACTAGGCCACACACTCCCCAGTATGGCTATATACTTTAAACCAATTTAGTCTTTAAAGTTTTTTTATTTCAATTTAAAAGTGGTTAGTACTTGCATATTAGGTTGGTAGCACTAGCAGTTTTCCTCTTGCAAAAAAAAATATATCTGAAAAAAATTCATACAGAACACAACTAATTTGAGATGGAAAATTAAAAACAAATTAGAAAGAGGCTACATGTAAATGGAAATGATTTCAAGTTTTATTACCAACAAGTATCATGAGCAGCCTGATTATATTTTATCAGTCCAACAACTCCAACATGTGCTATAGTTATTGTATGTAAGGACCACGTTACTGGTCTAGCAGTAGCCTAACATGGCCTTCATATTGGATGAGCAATCAATTTCCACTCGCCTGCCGAATTCTTAGACATCCCGCTTACCATCTCGCTGGCAAACTATTGTTACCCTCATTGTTTCCAAACAATAGAAAGATCCTGTCCTTTTTTTCCTGCTTCTTTGTCCCTGTTCCTTGTGGGTCCAACATCCTCCCTTGTAATTTATTTGCCTCATTGCTTCAGATGATGATGGATTATTGATGGGATCTACTCCAGAGCTGAGTTTGCTGTAGTCACGGGCCCATTGAATAGAAGTCTTGTTAATGAGACGTTAACAAGATGATACTAGTGTTCATAATCCTTTTATTAGATTAGTAGATGTAATCCAATCAAAACATGATTTAATTTTTGCGTAATGCATTATTGTTTATGAATGAAATTTTCAAATTTTGTATTGAAATTTTCAATCTTTTCTCATGTTCCACTTTTGTGACTAACCAGGTCAGAATCTCACCACTTCTCCAGTCACTACAGGCTAGATATTTTGATGAGGAACAGTATTTGATTTTGCTGTAAGAAAAAAAAATATATCCCATTTCAAAGTTTCCCAATTCATGCTGTAGGCCTATAGTCTCATTTGCTGAACCTCATTGGTGTACATGTACCCTACGTTACCAAAAGGATATGGAAGGATAATTAGCTTGTTAAACTGATCTGGATGCTGTCACATTAGCAAAAACCTATGAGGCATTTGTAGCGGCAAACTTAAAAGCGTAACATTGCTTTTTCTTTTTCTTATGCGATTATCTTGACAGTTATCCGCAAAGATATTCTCCAAGTCCTTCTCTCTTTTGGCTGGCACAATACAATCATTGGACAAATTGCCAACTACCTCACATTTGATTCGCACACACATCAACAGCCCCAGTGTTGCAATTACTTAGGATTTACAAGGGATGCACAACCTTGTGTAATAATCTTCAATGATTGGCCAACTTTCCAAAACCTCTCCCGCCAACCAATGGCTGACCTCAGTCAGGATATTAAGAGTATGATCGACCAATAGATCGACAATCCAAGCAAGATTACTGAACTGCTGGTTAAAGGCACACTGAAATATTACAGTTAAATCCCTTAAATATTGAGGTCAGTTGGATTAAAGAAAGGTGTTCTGGAAAAAAGGAAAGTTGTTATAAAAATAAAGGGTTTATTCTTGTTTTCTTACCTTTTCAAATAATTTTTTTTGTCAAATGTGAGTGACCCAAATCTTTGCCATGTGCAGGTAAAAAATGCTACTAATTTGGAATTGTAGAGTTTTTGTCAGGACTGTTTTTTTTTCCATTTCACTTAAAAAAGACAGCACATTGTCAGTTACATTTTTGTTGTTTCATTAGGCACGAGTGTTAGAGTGAGAGGCACAGCTGACCCAATGTAATTGTTTTGCAACATGGTTTGTTGAAATTTGCAGGTCTTCACAGCAAATGCTGCACAATTCACACAGCTGTGCAGCATTGATTGGCATTTTGACAAAAGCCTCGCTTGAAATAAGCACAATTGCAACACTTGGCAACACCCCCAGCCCCGAAATATCCATTTCACAGTGGCTTAGAGAGTGTAAACTGATACTTGTACCACTCTCACGCCTTGAAAGGACCCCTAAATTGTTCTCCCAGAAAATACAAATGTTGCAGATTAGAGCTGGGGAATTTTTAAGTCTGAAAACCAGTCCCCTCCAGTCATGGCTTAGCTGTCATTCAGGTAGAAAGTGTTACTGATTGGGCTTAAATGGTCAGGAGTTCATATGGAATTTTTTAAAGTCAGTGAAATGATATAGCATGTGTTACCAGTTCACAGGTACAAACATGGAAAATACTCCATAGGAATGAAGTTTTTATAGAAGTGAAGTGACCTGTCCTTTGCAGGAGAAAACATCGTCGTAACCTGATATTGTCTAATACATCAGAAGTTTAGCTGCAGTATAATAAGCCTCGATACGCACATGTACCATGTACAATTTCTTCCGTGAACCTAAAAGTGTGAATGTAGCAATTTGTTCTGCTACACTTTGCCAACTAACTCTAAGCAAATTGTTCTGTTTGACTGTCTTATTGGTTCATATTGATTACCTTCTCTGTCTATTGATCAGTTGACACTGTTCAAGGAGCCCCAGGCATTCAGCCCTGGTATTTCTTGTAATGTGGAACATTTTGATGGGGTCTTAAAATTCTTTTAAATACAACAATGAAGACACAAGAAAAATCAATGGTGGTCAGTTATTGACTGTAGCCCCCATGGCTAAAAGCATTGCAAAGATGCTCTTTATTTGGCTCCACCAGTCTACTTGGAAAAGCCCATTTTTCATTTGACCTGGCTTGAAGTGTGAGGCCAATCTGTGTAGTGGGTAAAGTCATAATTGGCTTTTTTGCACATTAAGATCTATCGGCTACAAAAGGGATCAGTTTCTAAGTGAAATGTTTTCATGCTCTGGAGGCACTTTTGAGGAAATCGTTGATACAGCAATTTCCTTCATAAAAAAAATCTCTGGGTGTTAACTATGACATTCTCTACCTTTGACAGTTTTTGCTGCATCAGAGAGCAGGAAACCCAATTCGAATATTTCAGAAATCTACTTCTCTTAACACTTGATGGTAAGCTCTGATTCACTTACTGTCAGCCAGCCCCATTGCCATTTATATTTGCTATTTATTTGATTTGTCAGAGATGACTTACTATCAACAATGTAATCACTGCCTTTGTTACGGTAAAAAAAGAAACCTTGTCGTACACAATAATCAGGAAACAGAAAAAAGGATCCTGCTGAGTGCAATCTTTTGTCATCCCTTTGAACAATTTTGCAAGCGTTTCCTCTACCCAGGTAATAGGTTTGCACTTTTTCTTTGTGTGGAATCAACTGACTGAGCCAAAAGATGAGAATTTAACAAATACGGCTTGTCAGAAACCGGAACTTTGAAAAATCAGCTGTTAACATCGCACAGTTGCAGTCAATTGAAAATCAGTGTTGCATTAATCTTTGTGGGGTCACTGCATAGAATTGTTAAAAAAGAATTCTGAGTAACTTTTCTGGTGATGTGCTTGAGACCCTTCCAAGTTAATTTATCATCATGCTCTGTTTAGCCACGATTCTTTTGAGAGGATTAAAGTATGGATTGTTATGAAAAATTAAATGACAACCAGATGCAACTTTTAGGCTACTTTGTTGCCATCTACAAAAAAAAGTTATTTTTTTTTTACAGTAATATGCCAATTTATGGATTAAGGCTTTAGGATAAGCACTTCCGTTTCAAGATTGGCAAGAAAATTTAAACAGTTGATTGCAAGTTGAACATGTTCGTTTGACTTTGTCGTAACCCTTTTTGTTCTTTTCAAAATGTCTCCCACTCTTCAGTTCCTCAATCAAGTGCAAAGATTGCAGCAAACTTGGCATTGTGTCTGCTTTATGTTTGTAACATTTTCCATAATCTTTAAGACCAGGTGTAGACGTATAAAAAAAATTGACAAGCCCCTAACTCTGTCAGTTGTCACCCTTACATGTGCAGTAAACCTGTCGGATCAAGACTGCTCTGGAAGGTTTGATGACAATCACAAACCGTACAACTCTTAATCTAACCTCGTTGTTGACATTGATTTACCAGAAATCTTGGACAGCCAGCCAACTATTCACTGCTGCCAGAAGTTCAGTTGGGATCCATATAAAGTTTTTAAAAAAAAGAAGGAAACTTTTCCCTGTGGTTTTTTCTGAAAACCAAGTACCACTGCTTGTACATAAAGGCAGTCCTTCATTTAAAGAAAATCCAGGAGAGCTATAAATCGCTCTCCTCAAATATTTGAGGAGAGCAAATCGCTCTCCTTAAAATCTACGGATAAACAGTGGTAAAACGACGGAGTTTTACATTGTTTATTCAAGGGGCTGCGTATATTAGTTTTTGCATAATAACATATGCGGCTAACAACATCTGAACCGCGCACTAGTACGAGCGTTGTTGTGACTGTGTGGTGTGTGCCGGCAATGCACGTTTTACGGTATAGAATTTATAGGATTTCGGTGAATGCATCTTTCACATTCACTACCAGAACACGGGAAATACATACACAGACAAAGAGATCAGTTCTTCTGATAAGCTTGCAAGATCGAGATCCTTGGCATTTTTATGATGTCTATTCCGTCCGGCCTGCGCCAAAACACTGTCGGCTGTGCATTGCATTGCCGCGGCGACTATTACATTTGGTGGTTACGATTTTTTTTTCATCATGCCTTCATTTAGTACGGCGCTGCGGACGGAACAGTCATTGCTGCACACGCACGCACGGGCGTGTTTTTTCATGCAGCAGCTCTATGCGTGCAGATTGTGCACGCACAGCGCACAACCGACAGTACACGTACATCTTTACTTTACGATGACGAAATGCTTCGATGTTCGTTCACACTTCTTATTTTTAAACTTCCCGTGTTTGGCCCTCTTTGGATTGGATTTCTGGCGAGCGCTTTTTTTGGCGCTCATCGAGACAGAGGGCCGAGAGTAGGGCGCCTGCGCCTCGCCGCTCGCTGAAGGAAAATAAAGGACAACCAATAAAAATTGGATGCCATCTTTGTCAAAGGATTCAAAAGGACCTATTTTGGTATGACCACTATCATGGTTTTGATGAATAGTGGTCATAAAAACTGTTGGACTTTTCTCCTGTGATGGAGGAAGTTGTAAACTTCTTTGTAAATAGCAAAAGGACTGTTAATACACATGTAGTTTCGTTAGCATCAAAGTCATTTCTATAAATGCTTGGGTGTTTTTTTTTGTCACATGGTTTTGGGGTATCAATAAAAAAACTGTGTAAATTGTATGCATAAAGTTTGAGAAAAAAATATACTGTACCGAAATGAATGTCTACTGTAGGGCCTATATTCCCCCAAGTAATAACAAAAAAGAAGGCTTTACAAGAAATTGAAAGGTTTCAAGGTTTTCTTCATTTCGTCTGATGAAACCTTTTACTCAGTTGAAATTTAAATGTTTAAATTTCACTTGGTTTGTTTTAGTGTTTGAAGTGCATCATATCTGAACTGAAATGTGAGCCTCATTTTGTACTGCGTTGTGAACGTAGTGTGGGGTCAGTAGCTCCATGGAGTTGCAAAAGGAATTAGGCCCACCTTTAAGATTTCAAACAAGTCATCGAAAACCCCAGGGAAACCACTCACTCCCAGGGAACTAGATGTTCCCCTGACCCCACAGATCTGTTTATTGCCACCTTGAAACTACAAATAAATCATTTCTGCTCAGAGACTACCTAACATACTTTCCCATATTTTGCTTTCAGTAGCGCTTACCTTCAGATGCAGTGGAGTGATTTCAAACATATGTTGGGGGATTTGAGGATTAGGGAAAAACTCCCATGATTGTAAATTTTTATTCTCAGAACTAGATCTCAGAAAATTCACAAGTTTCAATCTTCTTTGTCTTTGTAGGCAAAAGAAAAACACAGAACTTTTTATGGTGAATGCATTGGGCTTCAACATTGTATTTCTCATAATGTTTACTTGTCCTGAGGAAATCTGTGTCAGTCTTTTCAGAAGACAAACCATGTATACACGTATGTGAGTGCTGAGTGCAGCTAAAGATGTTTGCACTAGTTATTGAAATCAGTGAAACTTGTAAAAAGTAATATAAATGCAAATGAACACTGAACCAGTTCTACCGGTAGTTATAATTTTACATCTGCTAATCCTGCTGTTATCTAGTCAGAATTTCTTTGCAAAGTCAATAAAAAATCGGAAACACTAAAAGCTTCAGTTTGTACTCATAAAGTAATAAATTGATTTTCATTTCCTGCAATATACTTTGATTTATCATACCTCCTCAACTGTATATTTTACCAAGAATGGGATAATTGTATACACTGGGTTTTTTTTCTCACAAACTGCGTTGAGCTCATGGGAAAATAAAATTTCTGCCGTCATGAATCTTGACTGTCGTAACGAGGAGCAACTTTTTATGGGTCACCTTTTTTTCATACCCGTGTTTACACATGTGGGTAATTCATTTCAAGTTTACATTTAAAGACAAAACTACCCTCGACTGCTGTAATTTGACCAAATTTCGGTGCTGTGTTGCTTATGCAATGAAAAATGAAACAGGTTTAGAAGTTTTAATATGGGATCAGAGGTCTTGAAGCTGTAGGCTGGAAAACAGGTGCCATGTGGATCAGTTTAATCAGAGACTTTTTGTCTTCGAAAACAAGAGGGCATGACTGGGATGGGAGAGGGTTTGGGCGGGTTTCAAGGGGATAAAAAAACCCATTTCCTTCACGCACACACTCAAGTAAAAATTCTGCCCTTGATTTTGTTGAAAATGCAGGATTTTAGGCTTCCGTTTTTACAAGTTCATGGTGTAAGTGGATGTACGTTCTCCTTTTGATTTCATTTTTTTTTTATTTCAGATAAAATTTTGGCCCTATACATGCGTGTGCGTGTACCCTTTCCTTGTACACCTCAAATTCCCTGCAACAAAAATATCACAGCCCATATCACAGTATGTGTGCATGCACACCATGGAGCCTTGCTCCATGGTGCACATGAAAAGAGAAAAGAGGATCATAAAAATGTCCCTGTATTGAACAAGAGGCTCAGTGGACACAAGTTTTATGGGCTAATTCTATTTAATCACCAGGGCTTTAACACATAATCAGCTTATCTCAATATAAAGAAAGCTCAGCACCTTCTAGAGTCATTAGCGGCTAATACGGTTGCCAGGTAACATTTGGTCCAAGTTTCTTTCTTGTGGGTATGTTCCTTTCGTCATTGACCGACATACCAAATGAATAACTTCCCTGCAATATGTCTTCCGTGAATTTTAATCCAGTGTTTTGTTTACCTGTATGTTAAATGTACCACTAACATGGATTTATATAGAAATCAAGACCTTTTTAACGCTCTGAAATCTGATAGTTTGATTATTTTTGGTTTCTGTCATGAAAATTGTTCCTGCACCCTTTTCCCAAAAGATTATCTTTATTTTGGCCATTTCATTTGCAAAGATTCCCATTAACCTAAAAATGTATTCTCAGAAATGTCTTCCTTTGTGTTGCAGGTTAACTTTGGACTGTATTTTAAGTTTAAGACGAAAATCATAAAGCGTAAACAGTTCCAAATTTTCTTTTGCATGTATTTATGTGGCTTATCGTTTTATTCCTCCAAGCTATTTACTCTACGTCTTGTACAAGTGTGTCAAGTTTTTTTCCCTTTCTTACCCACTGGGCCGACTTCCGAAATTTATGAATCGATCATGTAGTGATTGAATGAGCTCTCTCTGTTCCCCCTGCAGGTGTTATACACCTGCTCATTAGGGTATCCAACAGGAACACTTGTAAGAGCTAACCTTGTTTGAACCGCAGAACAAGGAAAATCAAAGAAACAAAAGGCAGTCTTTTTGACAGCCAACTAGGCAGCCCGGCTCCATGAATTCTCGACACAGACCTTACACAGAGATGAGAGTCCGTGCTGGCACCATTTCCAGCCCTGGATGCAAAACATTCATCAGTTGTTCCTTATGTTATGTTTATAAATAAAAAAGGGTATTTTTGCTTTTTTTGTGACTTGCATTATGACAGCTGTTACCTCATCATTTATGCAGCTGTTGCTTCATAATGTTAAAAATCAAATTGAAAGCTCTTGGGGTGTTTCCCATGAGGGCGATTTCTGGTTGCCTTTATTGAGACCCCAAATCTGTTATTCTCCCTGTTTTTGTTGCAGCAGTCCACTGACACGGTACGATCAGATGGCACTTGTCATAATCTTGAAGTTGTTTAACAAAAACAGGTACATTTCATATAATGTATGCCAACTTAATAAAAGAGTTAATGTAGAATTATGAGAACCCTTTCCTTTCGAATGTGAGCCGGTGTTCGATCTTCATGTTTGTTTTTGTAGGAACTTGAAATAATGTGTCCCACATGTAGACTTGAGAAATCCTGCACTTTAACCATTTGACCTACAGACCCCTGGTCCAGAGCTGGGATATGCTGGAGACTGTCAAGGTTCTCTCTGGACAAAATAAAAATTTAGAAATTTTCTGGCATCATTACAACATGGGCTGGTCCCAACATTTGGTTTTGTTTATCTTCCACTTGTTCTACACACAAGTCCCAAGATGATGTTACAATGTCAACCCAGTGGAACTAGCAGAGCGAAGGCAGATTCAGTCCAGGGATAATGGAAGTTAGTTGTTGGTTTAAACTAGAGCTAAGGTTTCTGTCATGCTGAGTGGTCTCGTGTGATTACTGTGTGGGTGGCGCCGGAGAATTTGAGATTTGTGATCCTATCGCTGGAATTTCAGGATTTCTGATGACTATTTTTATTCGGCCAGAGCAGCATTATTGAGTAACCGCTGCTGCCAATCTCAAGAATGATTTCTAAAGCATTATAAACAATGTGCAACACAGTAAACATACATTTTCGGAAAAGTTGGACCGGTAACTCACAATTTGCAACACTTTTAGGTCATCTTTTAACTTGAACTTATTGTGTTCATGTTTCCACGAAACATCTTATTTTGAATTGAATGACCTCAGGCTGCCCTATCAGTGTGGGGTTCGGGGCTGGCTTAAGGGCCTCGAAATAACTTGGATCCTAGACGCTCAGTGGTGCAATCCGAGGCAGTTTCTGACCACTTCGACTAATTTTTTTAGCAAAAGATCATAATTTAAACATCATTTTCGAGATTTTTTTTTTTTAGCTTGAAAAATCCTGTGTAGGCGTGAAAACGTGAGAATAACCTGAAATGCGTGAGTCTCACGCTCAACGCATGAGTTGGCAGGCCTGTGGTCGTTACATTGAGAAGCAAAGTATAAATTTAACCAACTTCCGTGCTGAACCAGCTGTTCAGATATATACAAATTTTCCCCCCAAAACTCTAAAAGACTGTGTCTGTTTCAAAGTCCACCATTTTTTTAAGGTATTAAATTCCATTTGAGGACAAGTGTAAGAGTTATGGGGCTCCCCATAAAATATGTTAAATCAATCAGTAACAATCAGGGTCATTCATTCAACACAATGACCCTTGAGTGACCACTATGGACAGGTCACAGGACACCAGAGTTATTTAAGAGCCCTTTTGATTCCAAGCCTGTTTATGTCAGAGGTAATGTCCCCAGAAACACTTCAAATCCCCAAGTACTTCCTGCTTGCTGTGATCTTAAACTATTTAGGTACATATATTAACTTGTAAGTGGTTTCTGAAATTACAGTTAGTGGTTTGTGTAAATGCATTTATGAAGGTCATTCTTTCAGATAGCTTCAGCTTGGGGCAGTTTAGATATTAACCTAAATACCTAATGAAACTAAAGTTTAGTTTACAAACTAACAAAGTAGTTTTTTCTATTGGAAGCTCTTGATAACCTCGAGTGTGCATACATGAAGAATTTTATTTCAAAACTATTTATTTCTTATCATGCATGAACTTCTAAGTGTACACTTATGCATGATTTTGGAAGATTGGAATTCTCAACAAACCTTGGAATATTCCAGTTTGGGTGGTCTTAAATCTAGCAGTAAAAAAGTTAACCTTCATTTCCAGCAATTGCTGAGTAAAATCAAGTCTTACTGTATTGTAGGCATGCATCTATAAAGAAATTAATGAATTCAGTGCTTGGGCATAGATGGATTGGCTTTTAGTAACATTTTTTAAACTTTGAATTGTTCTAAATTTCAAGATTGAATATTCCGGGAGATTGTAAAGATTTAAATAGATTGTGATAGTTATTATTATATTTGAACTTATCCAAAGAGAAGAAGTGTCACAGAAATATTCCAGTCATCATGTTTTGAAGTTAAAATTTTGTTCGATCAGCATATGCCAAACCTATGCCAAAACCCAACTCTCATATATTTTCCCTTCTCTGGAAAAATATTTTGGTGTTTATTAAGTCAGAACCCATACCATAAAAATCAGTGGCCCCTTCCATATGGTCCGCTGTGTATATTTGCTTGGGTGTTTCTGGGGGTCAGATCTGACCTCTGGTGGGGTGTATCAGGACAAGGGCTTGGCTCCAGTGGCACCAGTTAGCTCATCAATCATAAGTGGAGACAGAGAAAAATAAGGTTGACAGTGGTGATAGAGATGTAGCGTATCACACAGCTATATTCCAGTTCAGTATTCCAACTGGGCATGTGCACATCAAGATTTACCAATTTTTCTTTCGGGATAAAAATTTCATCGTATGCGTGCAAAAGCATAGCGGGGTACCAGCAAAATTGAAGAGATCATCGTGTTCTGAAGTATAACATTTTGCAAAAAAAACTTTGGACAGCGAAGTGTTTTTAGGTGTCTTGTGTGTCAAAACTTTTGTGCGAACGAAAGTTCAATTTCTTTTCGTTTGCACAAAAAAATTGCACAGAATGCAGATTTGGTTACCACGATCCCCCATGGCCTTGTATGCATTTATCTGCCGCGTTTACCCTGGAAAAAAAAAATCGTCGCATCTTGTTGTGCACCAGACTATTTTGGAATACCAAACTCGCTTGATTTTGCACATTATAACAGTTTTGCCTAGCAAAATCAGCTTAACAATGAAAATGTAATAACTTTTTTTGTGGTAAAAAGTGTACTTTGGGACCCTATTCCTATCCACTTTTAGTTTCTGGACTCACCAAAAAAGCTGATGATGTTGAAAAGCAACAGGAATGTCGTGGAGAGAGGGCAGGGTTGTTGAAATTAGAGGGAAAATACTTATTGGGTAAAATGATGTCAAGTGTTCAAGATGATCATAGACAGCACAACACAGCATACTGTTGAAAATCTTGAGAATTTGGGGAAGATTGCTTGAGGTTGCAAAAGTCAATTTGGAGCAATAAAACTGTTTTGATCTAAAGAGATGAAGGGGCCATAAAGTACACTTTTACAATTTTTGTTACTCTCTAAATGGTTCTTAATTTTATATATTTAGCTAAGGATATACATTTACCAGTCAGTCCAAAGTACATGCATTTTCAGTGAAGTAGGAAGGGGTTGGATGATGGATCTGAAGGGGGAACACTGTCTCCTGATCATCATCACATTTCCTTCGGTGACCTTATAAGGACATGAAGAAGCTAATCTGTCAAACCTGTTATAGGGAACATCCCACAGATGGGTCTCTTGTGCAGGTGTCTGGTAATAGGTTGTGGTGCAGTTGGGGTAGATGGAGTGTGACCTCATCAGGCTAATTGAAATGCCTCCTGGCCAAAAAAGTGCAATAAAATCTCCCCAAATTTCACCATCAGTGATCAATCTTGGCTGACAGTAACTCAATGCATGGTCAATGCATTAGGTTACGATGCCTGAATGGTATTGGAAACTAGAAGTTACAACTTGCCCACCATAATGTGCTGAAAGGACCTTTCTCGTTTTACTTCTCAGATGTGATGATGAGCACAATTTAAAATTTGCAAGTCTCTAAACTTCAGTTCAGGGGTTCTCTGAGGGTTAAACTTCAGTTCAGGGGTTCTCTGAGGGGTAGGCAGGGCTCAACTGAAACAAGCCCTGATTTTGGTTTCGCTGGACCAATTCATTTTACTGGCATGTAATATATCAATCATCGCCTTTCCTATGGTCGAATAAAAAGCAATATTTTCAGCGGGACCTCTCCTTTGAAGTCATATCAGGTCAGGAGGTTATCACGCCCCATAAAGACCCTGCCAGCTTAATTAATACAAGCAGGGGTGGTTTGGATACAGGCTGATGGTTTGCAGGAATCTAAATGCTTGGGAAATTTTGTGGGTTGAAAATTGACTCCAATTAGCTGTGGGGTGTTTTGTAGGACAAGATCCTATACAAGAGAGAGGTCATTTTGTAGTACTAGTAGAGGCACTGTTGCAAAGGGGAGTTCAGGTTTTGGGTTGATCCAGGGTAGCTAATATGCAGAGTTGCATTGCAGTACATCCAGGGTAGCCAAAAGGAATGGAGGGGCGGGTTGCACTAAAGTTTGCAGTACCTGCAAGTTCAGCTTTCTTGTTACAAAAGTTGAAATTAGGGATGTCCAAGATGTTCGAAATAAGATTTGAATTTTGCATGGCGATGGTGAAAACTAGTGAGGGTTTGAGGTAACACCATGTGGAAGAATCACTAATTTTGAGAAGATGCATGGTTCTGAAAAGAACCGGTGGTTGTGAACTCGACGTTCCCGATCAGTATGCTCTGATCTTCAGGAGAAAGCAAGACAGGCTTCCCCATGGTGTTACCCCAAACCCTCACTAAGTTGTTCGGAGTGAAATTATTCAGTCAAATAGATGAGTTTTGACTGCGGTAATGAATATTTCAAACTTGTTCAATCTGAGAGTAATTTTCCAGTCTAATTTCTAGAATTTCAGTAGAATTAGAGCAGAATTCACTCTTTGGAAATTAGAGAATAACCAGAAAGTGGGAAAAAAAAGTTTGCCATGGATGGAGGGAAGGAAGTGCGGGGGAGGGGGGGGGGCACATCTTGGGGAAGGGGTTCCTCCCCATCACACCACTGAAAACTCCTGGCTAAGCCATTACCTTCTTCAGACATTGATGCAGTAGTGGGCCGTTTCCCAATCAATTATCAGCAGTGTGAAACAACCCTTTTCTCATGCAGACTGGAGTAAATACATGGTACATGTATATTTGTCCCTTGTTGACCTAGGTCATTCCGTGGGGCTGAAATGGGGTGGTTGATAGATATGCTGACAACTGACGGATCCCGGGGGTCGTTGAGTAGTGATGAACTCAACACTTTAGAAAACTCCAGAAAAAAGACTTTCCGATAAACTTGAGACTGTAAACTCATCAAAATTTAGAAAAATAAAATGAACACTCTGACTTGATATCTGACAGAAAGGGACTTGCATCCATTAACGGGTGATTTCTTGAAGACATAATTTAATATACTATTCCCAAAGGTACTTGCATCCATTAACAGTGATTTCTTGAAGACATAATTTAACATACTATTCCCAGTTTCAAATTGCTTGTGTACTTTTGAGATCTAATCGAAGTCTTCATTTAAATATATAAACTTTTGCAATGGATTGAGGGAGACCAAATTGGCAGGTTAATTCAGAAACATCTCCAGTTTGAGTTCTCAAAAGTGCTGAAATGTAAACAAGCTACCAATCCCGAAATAATCAATATCATACCGGATATGTATTTGAACCAGAACACTGTACTTTGTAAAGTTTGCAATTTGATGGGAGGAACAATAAACGTTCTCCCCAAAACAAAATATACAGTGACATCTCAGGGAGTAAGCAGGTGACAGTCTCAAAGCAATGACCCCAAGGCTGTTGGTGTACAAGGTAACAGGGCCATTGCATCTATATAATAAATTGGATGATTTATTGGAGGGGGTGTCTTAGAAACAGGTGGGTCCACATTTTGATATTTCCTTCAGATTTCCACAGGGGAAGGAGTTGAAGTTTGAGTCTTCCTGGGCGCATTCCCAAGAGTCCTTTGAACTCTGGGGATTATTTTATTAGTAGAGAAAACCTCTGATTCTCACTTGTTTTTATCTCAAGTCAGCTTGAGCCCAGGAAGGCTACAGAGAGTTGGTTTGGAGGATAAACTTCCGAAAGATGTTCTGAAGATGCTTGTAAAAAAAAGTTGAAGACTGTAGATTACACCTCCACTTTTTCAACACAACTATATCAGTGCACAATAAAATACAGTTTAATAAGAAAAAAGTGTAAGATTGGTGTAACTTATTCTTTATACCCTCCTTGAACTGCACTTCTCTCTCAACACATCATTTATGTGTGTGCAATCTTGACCATTGGAATTATTGACAAAGTATAAAATGTTTGTAACGTACACGTATGCACTATCAACCAATGCTGAGTTATTTACGGCACTTCTACTGCTGTACAGAGCTATCAGGTTTTCATTGGCTGCCTTTCGGCAATATTTTGAAGGAATCCATCAATTGAAACAGTCAACATTTTCAAGGGGTTTCGATTTCAGTCAGTGACAGATATGGATGTTATTGGTGTCCCCTCTGGGTTTACATTGGAGTCACCTATTGACCAACATACGTGCAGACAGCTAAGCCCAAGGGTGGATTTGGAATGAGTGGAATTGGTTATGGTCGTTGAATAGAAGAACACTCCCCATAGTTTAACTTTTTTTCATGCTTGGATTTAATGGTTGTCAGATGCTAAATTTAGTAATACATATGTATGTGCTCTCAAAAAATTGAGTAAACATCAACTTTTGAGATATTTTGTGTACCCCTCCAATTTCCACCAGAATCCATCACTTCATTTTGCTTGATTCTGATGGATTTTGGACTGCAGAGCCCTGGCTATACTTTCCAAGGGACTCGTTGTGTTCCTATTTTAAAGTGAAAATGTAACTGCAAAAATACCTTTGAGGGAGCTGGGGTTATTGTAGTGAGTTATTGCTTAATTTTTTGCTCAAACATTGGCATGTATATCTGCATTCAACACATTGAAGAATATAATTTCGTACAATTTCTTTTTTGTATGATGACCTGCATTTGTGCACACTTTTTCTCTTCTCAAACCGGCACTACAAAGGTAAATTCACTCATTGACGGGGCGCACACATACATGTTCTAAATTTAGCACAAACAGGTGTGAGGGAAGTTCAATTGAAAAGTTCAGGAACCACTTGCAAACCCACACAAAGAGACTTGAATAGAGCGATAGTTGTAGTATTTGATTAAGGTACAGTTGGAATGTACCTGAATGGAAATGTTTAAAACTGATTTTCAGGTAGGCCTAAACTGTGCTTATTAGCTGCGGGATAGCAACTCAACAAATCGTCTGTTTCTCCATTAATCCATTAGTCCATTAGTTAGTAACAAACGTTAACATTGTCTATTGCAAACTACAAATTTTGACCAATTTCAACCAAACTTTTGTCAAAAGTATCAGTAGCCCAGCCCCAACATGTCACATGACCAAACTGGATCAAAGGTCATCATGGGGTCACTGGGGTTGAAAACCTGATTTTCTTTTACTCAAAATACTACTCCTTCCAGAAATTACATGGCACAATCACGTGACTCAAGGCATGAACACGAATTTGTTGGCCTGCAGCTTCCGAGATCCGATCGAGCTTATGTTAGAAAACTGTAAAAAAAAAAGTAATGTAGCTCATTGCCTTGTTGCGGCAACTTCTTGTTAGTATACATGTTTTCATGAAATTGTAATAGCCCTAATATTTCTTCCCAGGCATTTATATGTATTCATATAGATTTTTTTTCATTTTCCCAAACATTAAATCCGATGGTACAAATTTATATAGACAGCCATTATGGTTTATTATGTCTTCACAAACTATGCAGATAAATCTCTGTCATTGACAGAGATTACTGTCAATCTGTTTTTTCATAAGAACATGTGGTAGACTCACTATCTGGATATCATGCAATCCAAATTGACAATCCATTCCTCATGGGAAGTGGTGGTTTTCCTCAGTAATAGAAATCCCAGTAACTGAATCATAATGCTATTAATGAAAAGGAATTCCCTGCTGGCTGATCTCCAAGTGTCAAAAGTGGTCACTTTTCTTGAGGCCTTCCAACAGGGAGAGAACATCATGATCAAAACTAGGACTGGAGCAAGCTGGTATTCTTTAACACTTTGAGTTGCTAATGTAAGATTTGAGACTTGGGTCTGATGGTGGGTCTTGAATATTCCATGGTGGACTTTGGTGTGGTAAATTCAGGGATGTAGTCGAGTCAATCACAAGTCCATCACAAGTAATCACGATTCCAGTCACAAGTCCAGTCACAAGAAACAGTGGATGAACAATAACAAAGGAATGCCTTTGTCAAAGCTCATTTTAATAGCTTGTGATTTAAATTGGGACTTGTGAGGACTTGTGATGGACTTGCCGGGACTTGTGGTGGACTCGACTACATCCCTGCATGGTTAAGTGCACCATTTTATCTCTTCAGGAAACAAATTTCATGAAAAGACATCTTAAGGAAAAGACAATAAAACAGATCAGATCAGTTTTACTGACGCAGTGTTTTTACTCATGTTGTAGAATCTTCAATTGCCCATATGAGTAAAGAATGAATCATGTTTCAGACAAAATAAGTCACAGATAACTTGCAGGCAACCAAATTCAAAAACAGTACCAGAAATTGCACTGGAATTTTGGGTAGAAATGTAAGTGGTAAGTGCAATGATCTAAAGCATTATCTTCTAAAAGGTCTAGAAAAAAAGAAAGGATTTGAAGGAAAAGTATGTCAAGAAGCTGGCCCTTTTTATAGATTGATTGAATACATATTCCTTGGGCCACAGAGGGAGAACAAAATTACAGTGTTTAGTTGATGAACCTGCCTGTCATATGTTCCAATCCCATCAATCATAGATCAATAGTATTTATTTATGATTGTGAAGAAATACGTGAATGTTAAATGTGTCTGAACGAAATGTGGTTAACCACACATCCCCAGGCCCAGACAAGACCATAGACCATGCCTTGGCCAATTTACAGTTACACATATGTAGCATGGGTTAAAAGGTTTGGGAATATGAGCGCAGGATTTGCTCTTGGGTTGATGATCTTCACGTGTTGAAGTACGGGAAATAAACCAAACGACAGGGGTTGTAACCTCCTCTGTGTTCAAGTTGATTCCTGAACACGACATAAACATCAAACTATTTGTGGTTTTGGATATTAGGGCTGGAAGGCAGGTTGGGACAAACCGCATTGGTTTATTAGGGTAAGGGTTGCGGTTTGATCTGGCTCCATAATGCTGCCAAAGTTTGATATGATACCCACCCACCCCTGTCCAACCACCAACCCCCCCCCCCCCACCAAAACTTTACTAGGTACTATGCATTTTGAGAAACTATAGGCCTATCCCATTAACTGCAGATAATGATGGGCTACTCCTTTGTTATGTTTGCTTTGGGTGGATTTAGTTTGGTCCTTGTTAATTGTACCAATTGATTCACGATTAAACAATCAGTTGTATTCATATTGGATCACTAATCATTTATGCAACACTTAATCCATCTGTTCCTGGAGTTCTAGGTCCCGAAAGTGACTCACGGCCCAGGGCAATTATTCGCTGACCGAGATTTACAATTGATTCAGTGAAATCAAGGAAGAATTTACAAAGAAAACTCCAACCTCTCACAAGTCTTTATCCCTGATTTTGTTTGGGGGTAAAGTCAATATCCCAAGGTGGTTAGGACACTTTCGCTGTCTTAAAGTCTCAGAAAGAGCAGGAAATAATTCCCAGGAAATGCAAACATTTATCCAACCTCGATGTCCTGCGATGGAGCTCTCAATGAAGTGATAACAGCTTGGCTTCACAAGACTATCCCACTTCTTTTTGGTGCAAATCCTCAGATGAACAAATCCAACCTCCAGCTCCAGCCCCCCCCCCCCCAAGAAAAAAGCTACCACTTTTACTAAGGACTTCCCCAGTGAGTAAAATATGTTGTGAAGTGTCTGATATTCTGTGGGTTTTTTTTTCTAGAAAGGGATTCAAGAAAGAATGCAAAACAATTCGAAGTTATCTATTTTTCAACTTGTACATATGTATTTTGGGGTAAAATATTCTAAAGGTTCTCCCTTTTTAGCTTCCCTGAAACCCCATCTGACCAACCCCCATTCCACCCTCCCTCCCCACCAAAAAAGTGCTGAAAACACACTTTAATCAAAATGATCTGTGTAATTTCACTCATCTCATATTCTCATTGTTGCAATTATTGCACCCTGATTTTCTCAGCAGTGACTAACATTGTCCGAGTTTATAAACAAAAATGTGGAAGGTTTCGCTGAGGGCATGTTCTGTAATGAGCCCCCAGGGGAACTGAATGCTTGACTCCAGATCATTTCTTGTTCAAGTGCTGTGAAATTAGCTCAGCCTACCGGTATTTGAGTCAAACTAGAGAAGTACTGCCCTCAAGCAAAGGAGAGAATGTATGTGCTGGATTTCCTCAGATTTTGGAGCTAGATCACAAAGCTATGTTCAGACAATAAAGCTCAGTCGTTAGTTATCCAGACCATTTGGATTAAAAAAAATTAATCCTGATATAAATTAAAATAAAACTGCTGTAGTACATATCAATAACTTATTACTTATAGGCTACATTCTCTGGCATTCACACACGTATTAATAAATTTAGGATTATGGATTATTCCATGCAAAGTCATTCTGCCCACACAGCAAAACTTTCCGGTATTTTGTAACATCCCTTAGGCTATACGTGAAAGTATTCATGACAATTTACTGTTAGTCCTGATACCTGAAGTAGGTAGAGGTCCACACATGTCATCAATTATTATGTGTTTTGGGAAACGTGGAATTTGTTTTCATTGAAACTGAAAATGATGATGACATAGCAGGAATCGATCAAATATTTCTTGGCAAGCCTCCCATTAGAGACTTGAAGATTGCTCACAAGACTTTGCTCAGCACAAGACTTTGCTCACTAAACACTATCTCATGGGGTTTTTTCCCTGTCAGAGAACAAACTTTTCAGAACATTTTTACAGACGAAAACAAGAAACAGAGACAGTGTTTTAAAAACATTTGTACTAGACAAGAAAAGAAAGTGTTCAGTTATTAAATTTTGCCCCCCCCCAAAAAAAGTTGATAGGTCTATTCTCAACTTGTTTTCTAAAAGCTATCTGCACTGATAAAAAAAGTGAAACCTGCTGTCTCACATCGTCCCAAGGACCACCCTGCAAAACAAATCCATAAAAAAACTCACAGAATCAAATAGATGACTGCAGTCCCAATTGGACATAAAAGCACCTCTCAATGGATTAAATCCTCTTTTTAAAAGGTTTCAGTGGTTTAAATGAAACCTTGTTGGAATGACTATCAACCTGTTGTAAAATTTAATGATGCATCAAAAGTGAGCTCTTCTGTACTAGGAAGTTGTCAAGTTGGGGTTGTTAGTCCATTAATCTATTGAAGTCATCTCCTCTGGGAAGAAGTGATGGTGGGCCGAGAGAGTCCGAAAGTCTGAGTCAAGTCCATTTGTTTACCTGATTGAAAGGAAACTCTTTGACTGAGGGATTAGAGTTTGGTTTCTTATGGCTGAGAATTATGAATGGGTTCTGTGTTTGAGTCTGGAGTGGATTAGGAGATCTGTTTGTTCAAGCTATACCCCCACCCCCAACACACACACATTTGACCTATATTTATTATGGGACTCTGATGAGATCTGTGAAACAGATTTTGTTCATGAAATATTGTTTGCCTTCTCTGGGTCAGTGATTTCTGAAAATTGGTGGTTTTTTTTAAATTTATGAAGTATAGGCCTACTACCTTTTATAAATGTCAAATAGATAAAGTGCAGACAATCTCAATGGTCATATTTTCTGCATTGATTTGAAGAACATGGATTTTAATCTTAATAGAGTGTACAAAACTAGACGGAAGGACTTTTTCATTTGTTCCCAGGTCTGGTTGCACACTAGAATGCAGTGGGATGTACAGTTTAACGGAAAAGTTCTAGTGGTCGGTTACTTGCATTTGATGAGCACGGGTTCGAATCCAACCACAGTGTGTGAACTAAACTTTCTTTTTGAGGTCTCTTCCCACACATCTTCAACCTTGCCAACAGGACTCGCATCATCACCAATGCTAATGTACATGTACCTTTTGTGAGAGCGAACCAAAAATAGTGGTCAGATTTCTGCATTAGAAGAGCATGGGTTCGAATCCCACTGTATGGTGCAACTGCTAGAGGAGGGACTTATTCTTTTCTTTCCTTACAGGGCCCGCATCACCACCAATGCCACCTGCAGGGAGAGACAACCCAAGATGATGGTTGTACTGTATTTCTGCATCACTTGGGCATGGGTTCGAATCCTATCAGGGTGCACAATATTAACAAGGACTGTTTTCCTTTCTTCCTCAGGTCTCTTCCCACACATCTTCAACCTGGCCACCAGGGCCCGCATCACCACCAATGCAACCTGCGGCGAGAGACAACCCGAGATGTACTGCCGGCTGGTGGAGCACGTCCCCATGGGCGAGATGCAGATGGAGCCAGACCACGCCCAGTGCCAGCTCTGCGACGTGTACAGCCAGGATCCCACACAGAGGCATTGGATCTACAACGCCATCGATGGGACCAACTCCTGGTGGCAGAGCCCTACCTTAGCCAATGGGAAGCATTACCACTGGGTTACGATAACGCTGGATCTACAACAGGTGAATAAAGGCGTGGGGACTATATACAAGTTGTCCTATGGGGACGAAAGACATTATGGGGACAGCAGAAAGTCCCCATAACTCAGTTGTAATTTGCCAAACAATAAAAAACTTCCCCATAACGTGGTGACGGCTCGACCACCAAAACTCACACATGTTTACCTTCACTACCTACCGGCGGTACTGCGGACATTCCTTTGTTTTCATGTAGTTAAGAAAAATCAGAGAAAAAAAACTAATTTTACACGCACTGTGAAAACTCTTTCAACCCAAATTTTTTTATCATGATTTCCTTGAGTGTTGCTCTTCATTTTGCGACAAATAACTGTAACCCAAAATTGCCCCTAAACCTGTTTTCCAGAGAGGGGGAAACCTTGTGTGGACATGGGCAAGTCCCCAAAACGTTCACACTTCCCACAGAGCCAGGACACAGAGCAGCCGTTTTTGGCATGCAGGTTTACAGCTTGTTCTCTGATTGGAAATGCTCGTATTAACCCAGGACTGACCCATGGCCGCCAGAGCCTAGAATTATTTATTCAATAGTCCATATATAGGGCAAATAAAATTCTCTCAGAGGGTCGACTAGTTTATTCTGGCTGTCATCGGCTTTGTAGTGTGTTTAGGTAAAACAGCAGATGATTTATCCCCCAGATTGATTTGCGGCCGAAAACTTTACCCATCGCTTTTGGTTAAAGAACAGCATCCATCTGTATGTAGGTTCATATGTCTTCTTTTTTTCCTTTTCCTTTTGTGTTTCTCCTTTCCACCCCACATTTACACAACCGTGTTGGTTTATTTTTCTTTGTCGGGGCTTGTGTGTGTTCAGTTTCAACAGAAATTCCTGAACTTGAAATTTCTGTTTAAAAAAAAAGGCTTGTGCATGACTGCAGTAATGTTGCCTTTTTAAGTAATTTTGACGAAGACTGAATTAAAAAAAAAACGTTCTATGTAACATTCATCAACGAACACTGTATGTGTGTAATTAAGTGTTAACCCGTTCGGGAGCTACATGTAGAACGACTAGACCAACACCTGTCAAATGTATAATTTTCAACCGATTGTAAAAAAAGAAAAAGGCATCAAGAAACAATTTTCATGCATCTAATCTGTGAAATTCTTAATCAAACCTTGCCCACTCCCAGCAACCGTATTTGTTCAAAAACGGCAAGCATTTTCCCCCCTGCCAAATAAGCTATCAGTCAAGTGCAGAATGCTTGAAATATATGCCACACATCTGTGCCTGCCATCGCTAGCATTCCAAGATGATAAAACAGCGTCTGGAATTTGCTTGAATTCTCCGATATAAACACATTTTTTAATTTGTTCTTTAACATCGCTTGGAGCTCTCGCTCATGTCGTAAAAAGGTTTTGACGGCGGTCTACAAAGTCTTGGTTGATTTATTTTCTTTTCCTGATATATATTTAATTTTGACTTCGGTTATTCCATCAGTAATGGCAAAATGACACTGAAAACTCTGTGAAATGTCAAAGAAATATTTTGCAGGGGTGAATTCGCAACATAGGATTAAGATTAGTAAAAGATACAACTTTTCCTCTATGTCAAAATAAAAGAAACTAAATTCTAGTATTTTATGTGTTATCTTCACAGTGTCAGTGCTGTTGCATTTGGCATTATTTCCAATTAAAACCTATAAGTTTATAAGTTATATTTAAAGAATGTCATATTAACAAAAATGTCTTGTACAATTAATACCTAGACGCCATTCAGTCCAATAACAGGCCCTCCTGTTTCCCACATGTGTGCACTTTGGTCATTGGCAGGGTTCATGTTTAGGGCTCCAGTATTCTTTGACTGATTTGACTGGGCTGTTTCTATTCAGGGATTGCCTTAATATGGATCGGAAGGGTGCACCCTAAGGGTCTAGTGACCCAGTTAGCTGAGGCCAATCACCCATGGCACCTTCTGACGTGTGATTCCCTCTGTGATTAGGATTCCTTCATTTCTAGGCTGAAATGAGGCGTTTAAAGTATCTGTCCTTGAAACTTGTGCTTTAAAATTATCAAATACTGTTAGTCTTAGTTAAACATTGTTTAGCAACCATTATACAGCTAATTCTTCTGTCTTATGAACCACATACTCTTGTTTCTGTAAAGAAACTGATCCTTACATTTTTTTTTCTTTGTACAATCGCTTCTTAAATTCTTAATCTTCTATAAAATTGTGGCAGCATACATTTTTCACAGACTTTTCTAATCTTTAGGAAACGCAATCTTGTTTTCAGTCACTTGTGGCTGAAGAAGTTGCCTTTTTTGTCTGATATAAAAAGAAATATTTGAGTCCGACCTCAGACAACGTGGAGCCTGCTGCCGGTGGTGTTTATATCATGCCCATCAAAATTCAAATTACAAAGTTCTTTTATTTCTTTGTATGAATTGTAAATAAACTATGGGAAGGTCGTGTTGTAAATTTAGGGCTGATTCAGGGCCATTAGAGAAATTGGATTTATTGTTTGCTTCCAAATAAAAAATTCTCCAAGTAATCAGGTTCTTTGTTGCAATAATGATGTTTCTTGGAGCATTGTGCCTGGAATAGCTTTGTTCGAAATGTGTAAAAATTTAAGGGATCATATTTCTTCCAGAGATTTGGATTATAACCAGGTATTGTTACCTCTTACAAGAGCAAGCTTAATGTGACCAACCATCTTATATTTCTCGGGTCAGTCCTTTATCTTCGCCTGCTGTTGCCTACTGGGTAGGCCTACGGGAGGGTTTTTATTGTAAGGCAAAAAATTAGGACAAAGTTATGGGGACTTTTTGCTGTCCCCACTGCATTTTCTGTCCCCACAAATTCCTCGTACAGACGAGTGAATCGGTATGTCCCCACAATTAACTACGGAACAAGAATGTATGAACTTTTGTTAACAACTAACTTACTACAGTACCTTTGACCAATTACTTTTAGCTGTTTATTTTAGCCATCTCACTGTATGTGGAAAATGATGCACATTGTTTCATTTTGAGATTTGAACACTTGCCAAACTTTTTGTCACTATTTTTAGAAGCCCCAATCTCTAATATTCAGAATTCACTAGATTCTTAGTTCAACTGAAAATTACTTTTAATGTTATGTACACTTGTCAGCAGTGCACATGTGATCTCTCTGATCACATTGCTTCCTGCAATTTTCCTCACTAGTAGTCCCATGAGTAGTAGTGCCAATTTTTCCATAATGCCCGGAGAATTCGGAAGCATTTTTCCAGCTTTAACCTGGGGTTATTTATGGATCATATTCATTTGAGTTCCCCCTGAAGGTTTAGTTGCTTGTGCTTTGGGAATTTCCTTTCACTGGACAGCTGTACCTTGGTGCCAACAAAGGGTAAAAGTTCAGCTCCGTTCAGAATTGGAATGGGATATGAATGAGTTTATTCTTATCTCGACAAAAAAAAACAAGGTATGCCTGCTGTTATACCCCACCACAATATATTAGTTGAATAGATTTTCCCAACAATAAATAAATAAACAAGATTAAGCTTTTCTAAGTAGAGCTGGACCTAACAGTGTCAATTTAGGAATATCAGTAAGGACCTTATCAGTCAGTCAGTGACTTGTTTAGAGGATAGCAGGTTGGCCCGGTTCTTATGGTCCAGCAAAAACTGGTAGGAACAAGCTACAGACTGTACCAAAAAGTATCAATGTGGATGGATGTACATCGAAATTGCTCACCAAGATTTACCCATTCATCAGGCAACATGGCCCAGGCAAATGGTTTAAATGTATCGTGTTTCTAATCGCTGATTCGCCGGCAGTGCCCAGACATTGTATATAATGAGACTCAAGCTTAGCTGCAATAAGAAGTTAAGCAGATTTTCAGATTTTTTTTCAATTGGATATTGTGCTGTAGGTTCAGAGTTGGGTATCAGTTTTCAAGTGTAATCTGAATGGAATTTCATGTGCTTTTGGGTATAGATGGTAACACAGAATTGCTCCAGTTAAAATTATCTTCGCTATACCTTTGGTGTAACCCACGTCTTGCATACATGTTTTTGGTGGCAGAATTTACTTTATCTTTTCTCAGCAAAAGTATTTTCAGACCTGCCTCTGTCTGGTTAAAACCAGCCTGCACATAAAGCACTCACCCGATCCCTGAAATTCCTGACCAAATTCTCGAGCACATTTGTGTAAACCTGAAAATTAACCGACATGTTTTGCCAACTGTCCAATGTGGACAATAATGCCCCTACCCTTGCCCCTTGGGGTGTCAACTCGCACACCTGTAGTACAAGTGTGGTGCAGCTTACGTTTGAGAGAAATTGTCGGAATTTTTTTTTCTCCAACGAACGTATTTAAGACTGCACATTTGGGACTTGCCTTCTGAAAAAAAAGGGAAATTCCTTAATGGTTTTACTCAAAGCCGTGTATGGCTCATTCACCTTACATCCCAGCTTGTGCTTGTCCTAAATCCAGCAGCACGACTTCAGTAGTATCAGGTTTCATCGCTGTTTTCAACTTCACCAATTGTCCGTATTTATACAGGTGTTCTATTGTCAGAAATCATTTAATTAGTTTGAACTTAATTTTTTTCTTCATAAAATAATTCCACTGACCCCCTCACTACCCCAGGAAGTGTCTTCCAGGCTTTTCAGCATTGAACAAAAAAATGCGGTTTTTAATAAATGTTTTCGCCCAAGGCATTAAATCCCGGTTTCAAAACCATCCGCAGATCAAAATGTGTCAGAAGCAATTTACCAACCCAGTTAGCACGCGAGCAGTGAGATTGATAATAGATTCCCGTGATCATACCCCTTATATAGCACAGGTGTCTTAATAAGTCGCTGTGTGCTTGTCAATCATTATTACCACACCACTCAATAAACGACCCCAAGCAGTTCCAATAGACTCCCCTCCAAAAACTATCAACAAAGTTCATTCAAATGTCACATTTTTGAGGACCTCAGAAAATATCGAATGATATATTTGTTTTATAGGTCAGCAGATAAAAACGTCATTAAACAGACTAAACAAAATAATGTGATTTAGAGCAAGGTAAATATTAGGATTTCACTGGTAAGTCAGACATAGTTTTGTGGCTTATTACATTGCTTAGGAAATATTCTTAAATTTGAGAATTTGTCATAAAAAACTTTAAAAGTGCAGCTTATGGATCTTTTCTCCCCGGAATGTTATATTTATGTAGGTGTATAGTTTTTTGGGGTAGAAGTTGGGTAAGGTGAATTTTTAAGTAAAATGTTTTCAAAGAGATTTGAGTTAAATTGGTAAGGTTAGATTTGCTGTTTGACAATGCTGCAAAATGGGCCTTGGAATGTTGTTGAAAACTAGTCTTAACTTTCCTCCTCCGATTGTTCTATACACTGTACTTTTGTACGATTTTGAAACCTTCAGTATAATATATCACTTGCCTATGGAGTTTGATAGCATGCCAGCTGAACCTGTGGCCCTCATTTGTCCACAAATGAGCTCTCATTTGTCCACCTGAATTGATCACACTGACAGATCTAAACATGGAGACATTTCCCATGGCAACATTTCCAGGTGCGCATGACTAAGAAACATGACGGATGTCAGTTCACTGACAGAGACAATCAATCCATTATCCTTTGTAAGATTTTGAGTTCAAGTTCCCTGAATGACTCTTCAGATACCGAGAGTTAAGAGTCCCCAAGATTCTCTAATGGACATTTGGGAGATGTGCCATTCCGACAACTTCAACTTCTGGAGTCTTCTGACCCATTTTTGTGTTCCACTTGTCTCAAGAGGCTGTCTCAAGAGGCCAGATTGTAACATTATCAAATTAAATCTCTCTGCAGTTCCAGGCAAAAAAAATGGGAAGGGGGAGGGTCTATAACATTTCTTGCAAGAACCTGAAACATGTTTTAAAGAGAGTTGATTTTGAAAAGATCTTTTAAAAATTGTAAAGTTAAAACAGTCAAGAAGTTCCAAATTGTATTTATTTGATATTGAAACATTTTATGAAATCTTTCCATTTTACTTGGAGAATCCGAAAAAATTTGGCAGATTAATTTGTTTAAAAGTTTACACATTTCCTTATCCTTTGTTTTGTTGTTGTTGGATTGTAACCTCCAACGCAATTTGCCACTGCCAGAAATGCAATACTTCCCATTTGAACTGATGCCTTCGCAGGCTGGTAACATTTTACTAGAAAAAAAAAGGGAAATTTACCAAAACATTGCCTGAAGAAATTTATCTGCAAGAAATGATACTTTATAAAACATTGCGTGGTAGCAAAGGGTCAGCAGAGTTAATTTCCAGGCCCTGTCGAATTTACAACCAATATTTTATACCAACTATCACTTCCTCTGAACAAACTCGCTCCCCTGTGTGGCCTGGGGCCTGTGGTTGTGGGTCTGGGCCTGGTGTGTTTGAATGCCCTGGTGAAGTTTATTGACACTCCCAGTACAATGATGAGATGTGATGTCAAAACATATCACTTACTGCCTTCATAATTCACCAACCAGTGGAGACAGGAGGGCCAGAGACCAGGGAGGGGCATGTGTCAGGTGATGGAAGCTTTCCATCTCCATCTCTGCCCATGTGACTTGAGGATTCTTTCCCATGATGGACCAGGAGCTTTGTAATTCGCTGGGTGTTTTCTTTCTTCTCTGAGGAATTCATCCAGATGTAAACAAACTCAAGAGTTGGGAAATGGACTGATTTTTACATAGCATGGGATTCTCCTTGTGCTTTTTTACAACTCAAGATTTCAATTCCTTTCTTATCCTCATATAGCTTGTGGTTTTGTTTTTCAATTTCCACCCCAGATCCTTTTTCGTCTTATAATGTTGGTGTGGAAAAAATTAATATTGAATGGTTTAAACTGAGGAACCATGTTACAATGATGTGTAAAATATGTTGACAATGACAGGTTACAGAATAATCGAATGTTTGTAATGCATACCAAAAATCTTTTATAATTATTTAAACACTTGCATCACAGACAAGTTTGTGAACTAAATCAGGTAATTATATTAAGTGCCTATCAATTGAAGATAATACTAAATTTAAAAAAAAAAAATGGGGGGGGGGAGGGTGTTTTTTTGTGCCATTGACTTAAAACACATGAGTAGCTCATAGCAATTGGAAGTGGCGTATCTAATTCTTGGAAGATAAATTCTTTTCTTTTGTTTTTACCTTGCAGGTCTTCAATATAGCCTACATCATTGTCAAAGCAGCTAATGCCCCCCGACCTGGCAACTGGATCCTAGAACATTCAATAGACGGTATTAACTTCAAACCATGGCAGTATTACGCCATCTCTGACGTGGAGTGCTTAAGACTTTACGGCATTGCCCCAGCTATTGGGATGCATCGATTTATCAGAGATGACGAAGTCGTCTGCACCTCGTATTATTCCCAGCTTGAGCCACTCAGTAATGGGGAGATTCATACCTCCATTGTGAACGGCAGGCCGAGTCGACGAAACCCGAGTGAGACGCTTATGGTATGTCTAATTGGGGCTGTGCTTTGGTAAAATCAAATTTCTTGTTACGGTTTGAGGGGAAGGGGAGTTGAGTATTGGAGATAGGGCGGGTTGAGATAGGCTGAAGTTTGAGCAGATGAGAAAGAGAAGGTATCATATTCTTTTCATTTGAGAGCTACCGTATTATCAAATCATCACAAGTAATCACAGAGTCAGTCATAAGTTGTCACAAGCCAATCAGAAACCAGAATGGGTTTTGTTCAAGTGACAATATTCAAATGAAAGGGGAAGGGGAAGGGGAGTTGAGTATTGTAAATGGGGTGGGTTCAGATAGACTGAAAATTTGAGCAGATTGAGAAAGAGAAGGTTTCATATTCTTTTCATTTGAGAGCTATTATCACAAGTAATCACAAAGTCAACCATAAGTTGTCACAAGTCAATCACAAATGAGAATGGATTTTGTTCAAGTGACAATATTCAAATGAAAGGGGAAGGGGAAGGGGAGTTGAGTATCGAAGATGGGGTGGGTTCAGATAGGCTGAACATTTGAGCAGATTGAGAGACAGGAAGGTATCATATTCTTTTCATTTGAGAGTTATTATCACAAGTAATCACAAAGTCAGTCATAAGTTGTCATGAGTCAATCACGAACCAGAATGTGTTTTTTCAAGTGAAAAGATATTCAAATGAAAAATGACATTAAGCATGCGATATTGTTAATCCCCTGTTGCATGTGACCAGACCAGTGACTGGACTTGTGAGTGACTTAAGTTAGGATTGACTTGCGATTTGACTTATGATTGGCTTGTAATTGGCTTGTAATTGGCTTGTACTTGGCTTGTGATTGACTTGTGATTGACTTGCGATTGACTTGTGATTTGACTTGTGATTGGCTTGTATTTGGCTTGTGATTGGCTTGTGATTGGCTTGTGATTGGCTTGTGATTGACTTGTGAATGACTTGTGATTGGCTTGTAATTGACTTGTGATTGACTTGTGATTTGAATTGTGATTGACTAGATTACAATGCTGTTTACATGCAACATACCACCTGATATTATTTGGCTGTTTGATGAAGATTTCTATTTTCCTTTATCGCTTCAGAAATTCATGGCAGCAAGATTTGTGAGGCTACGATTTCAGAAGATCCGTACGCTCCATGGGGGCCTGATGGCTTATGGGAAAAACGGCTTCATTGACGAGAACGTACACCGACGGGTAGGACCATAGCTCATTATCCATCCTCTCAGCCAAACTGTTTAGATTCTTCTCCTGTCAACTAAATTATTTCAGCTCTGCGGTTCTGACAAACATCTGTAGGCAGACATTTCCTGAATGCTCATTAAAAATTAAATTTTAGCCAAAACGTAAAAAAGTGTTCCAGAGTTGAACTTTTGACCTTGAGGTTGCCATCCTGTTGCCATGGAGACTGTGTTGGTAAATTTTCCTCATTACAACCGACTGTTTTCATACAATTTTCGGAACACGTTTCGGCAGCTTTTTCGGATAGTTTGTTTATGTTTTCATCCCACTGCTGGGAGGTTCTCGTGCACTTTTTGGTGCCAAGAGAAATTGTTCGCCTGATTGCCCGAATTATGCAGTGTTTGGGTATATGAATGGGTGTATTTAAGGCACTTAGGAACACCCCGGTGAGTTTGCAATTGATGCAATAGATCCAAGACAACTTCCCAACAATTACGGACAGGTCATTCAACCCTGTGCTAACTCGCAAGTAGCCTAGATGTCTGCCGGCCCTTACAAAAAAATACACAACTGGTAACCAGTATGGGAACACTGCTTGTTTGCCCTCTAAAAGGCCCACTGTTATATTTGTTGGGTGAAGTGTATTGGATAACATAAATTAGGGCTTGTAAATTATCAGGGGTGTTTGGTCAACTTCAAAGGAATTGGTTTGTTTAGAAATTTGAGTTACAAGTTTTGGCCAGGGATCTATAAATTAGGAATGAAAGTGGTCATTATTTTGACCTCACAGCAACACTTCTAGAATCTTTGAAGAACAGTTTTGTGTATATTACTTGTGTAGATTATTTTAAATTTGTACTTAAATGTAGTGTTCAGTATGATAAGACCACACACAGAGTGGAGGCTTGTAACACCAAAACTTATCATGTGGGAAAGCCTTAAAAATGGTGTAAAAAGTCGAATTTGGAAGGCTTGGTAATAATTAGGAAGGGCAATTTTTCGTTGGGAGCTTTGCTTTTTGTTTTTATTTCTTGATGGTAGGCCTATTATAATTAAAATTTAATTTTACAAAAAAAAATCTTTATAATTTTTTGTTAGTTTTTTTTCCAGGGAGTCCTAAGTCTCCCATTACCTGTAAAAGTGACTTGAACTTGCACATTCCTGATCAATATGCAATATGTAAATTAGTTTATTGTTTGTGAGTAATGTAATACTTAAAAAACTGAGTCAATCTACACGTATATATATTTGTGTTGGCAGTATTTCTACTCCATCAAGGATATCTCTATAGGGGGGCAGTGTATATGCTTCGGTCATGCCAGCTCTTGCATACAAGACCCAGAGGTAGCACCAGATCAACCGGTATGTACAGCTTTCTAGTAAAATATTTTGGTTTTTTTATTTCATAGAGTTTTGACGATGTACTTTTATGGCTCAAGTAAAGATCAAACCAAATAAAGGACTATGTTGATCTGTGATCGATTACAATTGTCATTTTAAACAAACTTGCCAAATTATTGGAGGGGAAATTTAGGTATTTGTGACAACACTGAAAAGTTTTATACTGCACAAAAATTAGCTGGCTATGACTTTCCAGTTACAAAAATGTTCTCTTCTATTTTTTCTCAAGCTTTACCACTTGTAAAATTTCAATAACTTTTTACTACAGGTTGAACTAATACATTTTGAAGTTTGTTCGTGATAAGCATTGGCATAATACTCTTACATTGTCAACAATGATGAAATAATTTGAAGTCAATCAATTAATTTGATAATTTACTGAAACAGGTGCTGAAGTGTGTCTGTGAGCACAACACCTGCGGTGAAAGCTGTAATGAGTGCTGCCAGGGATTCGTCCAGAAAGCTTGGAAGCCAGGCAGTAGGGATCAGAGCAATGAGTGTGAACGTAAGCCAACATCTCTGCCGTTCAATTTGATTGGAGTGAAGTAATTTTCTTTGAAAACCGACACAAACCACTTCGGAGTGTTCCTATATAGTCCAGGGGTGTGAAATCTCAGCTTTTTAGCTGATTTCAGCTTTTTTTGTTTTGGATTTCAGCTTTTTTCCCTCACTTGCTGTGTACAAAAGTATAGGAGATTTCCAAAATTCAGCTTTTTTTACACCTTTTTCAGCTGTTTTCAGCTATTTTTATCAGTGGTCACTCACACCCGTGCTGCTGATACAAGTTGAGCGCCTAAACACATTAGCACTGACATGTAGTACATTGACTTACATAATTATTGTCTTTATTCCCTGATCAATCCATAAACACCAAAAGTGCCTGGGCAGTTGGGGCAGCACAGGGAGTAATGTGCTGGGCGGTTTGGGGTGGTATGGGACAAATGGGTTAAAAGCTATACTTTGAAGTCAGAGGAAGGCCAGAAGCCATTATCCAGACTTGATTTTGTATGAAAAGGAAGAAATCCATTTAAGAATATTTCTATGCCCCTATAAAAATCTGACGTTTCTTTCAAAGTTTTCCCAAATTTTGAAAATAGATGGTCGATTTGTTTATAACTTGAATGGATTCAACTTAATCTGGTTTTCATGGTTTTCAATTACTACACCAGAAGATTCTCAGTAGCCCTAATTTTGTTTTATTTAGAAAGATTTGTTTCCATAAAATTGCATCTGACCGAAAGATTTTTTTTATTAGGAGCATTTTGAGTCTTTACTTCAACTTTTGAACTCTCCTTTTGAACTCTGTATTGCCTTGTGTCGTCCCCCTCTCAGCATGTAACTGCCATGGCCACTCTGCTACCTGTTACTATGACGAGGCTGTCGACATGGCCCATCAAAGCCTGGATATCCATGGTAACTATGAAGGGGGCGGAGTCTGCGTCGGTTGCCGTGATGGCACCACGGGGATCAACTGTGAGATGTGCGTTGATGGGACGTACAGACCGCTGGGAATAGAGACTAACGATCCGCAACCCTGTGTCCGTAAGTCTTGGTTTGAACTTCATTTTTTTTCCAAAGATGTTTCAAAACCTTAAGCAAGCAAAATTTAATGCCAAAACAGTGCCAACAAAAGGCACAGGTTTTATTATTTCATCAACTTTATGTTTGTTAAATGTTTCAAATCTTAAGCAAGCAAAACCTTAATGCCAAAACAGTGCCTACAAAAGGCACAGGTTTTATTATTTCGTCAACTTTATCATGGTTAGGTAATTATCATGCTTGCACATAGCGTGCTAAACTTTGTCCTTTAACTTGGCCATTATTACCATTAGGCAAAACAGATTAACATTCTAGTGTACTATATTGACAGACGTCATGTTAAAGAAAAATGTTCTTACAATTGCAAAAACAGACCACTGAGCTGAAATAAATATTTGTTTTCAGTAGAGTGCTTAATGCAGTTGCAGTCAACAAAATAGAGTTTTGATATCAATCAGGGGTGTGAAATCTCAGCTTTAAAGCTGATTTCAGCTTTTTTGTTTTGGATTTCAGTTTTTTTCCCCCTCACTTGCTGAGTACAAAAAGTATAGGAGATTTCCAAATTTCAGCTTTTTTACACCTTTTCCAGGTGTTTTCAGCTCTTTTTAACAGTGGCCACTCACACCCCTGATCAATCTTACGTGAAGTTTATTGAATATTTTTTCTGTCAATAATTTTTTCTGACCAGCTTGTGATTGCAGTGTTGTGGGTACTCGTAGAGACGATGCAACCAATAGGCTGCTTGTCTGTGCCAAGGATGAAAGCCGAATGTATGAGGGCTTGGTAAGTAATACCATTTTCAGACTTGCGATTCCAAATCTTGCTTGTACCAAAATGTATGTAGGGCAACTCAAGTCGACCAAAGTAGAATTTTGTTTCAATTTTTTTGCCAAGCCTTTGCAAGATGCATGTTATATCATCACCAATGTATTTAGAATTGAGCAAATGATGGTGTTCCTTTTACAGCTGTTGATGATTTCATTTCCTTCAGTTCATATGATTTGATTGATTCAAGGTAAGCGTGCTTCTCTTTTCGTCAGAACCCAGGTGATTGCTTCTGCAAGCCAGGCTATGCCGGTCAGCGATGTGATCAATGTGCAAGGGGTTACTTTGGCTATCCATACTGCCAGCCGTGCCAATGTAACCTGGCAGGCAGTCGCAACCCAGATGCCTGCGAAGGACCATGCGACTGTAAAGTAAGTCATATTTTGATAATGCTCATTACACCCGTTTTAGATTTGTACCAAACTTATTTAGAAAAATTCAAGTCAACACAAATAGATTTTGGTGTCAGACAGGCAAACATCTGTGAACTAGTTTTCTATTGCCAGGATTTTGGAGTTGTTTTTAACAATTGCATCAATCAATCTTTTCTTCAATCAGTCAGTTCTCATCTTCAGAATGAATACGTTTGGCACAACGTTGGAATGTTGGTCTGAGATGGGTTAACTTGAGCAGTCAGTCAATCCCTCTGCCAGGGAAGACTGTTTGCGTCCCTCCTTTTCTCCAGGGTGCCCTACCTGAAATTTCAGGTTCTATAGGAAACCTTTCCCCTTATACTTACCCAGGAGTGTCTCATTAACAATTTCCTGCCCTCTAAAGCATCACTTTGTTTTTAAGATAAGTTCTTTTTTGATTTTCTATTTTCAGGAAAATGTGATTGGACAGAGTTGTGATCAGTGTAAATCTGGATACTTCAATCTAAACGAGGAAGATGAAGCAGGGTGCACAAGGTGTTTCTGTTTTGGCCTGTCCACCGTTTGTGAGAGCATACCCTGGGGTATTGAGAAGGTAACGCCTGATGTATTTCATCATATCATTTGAGTGACAGTATAGCCCTTTGAAACGTGTGCATTGACCAATTAGGTCATGACTTTTGGTCACGTGACTACGGTAGCTCAGCCAAACTGTCACAAGCACTGTGAGAAATGTACACAAAGCAAAGGTTGGTGAGGCTTACGACCAATTCCATAGTTGTCTGTATTTGCAGGTACGTCTGCTTTCAGTACTTAATTGTTCTTTGCTTAATTGTCATGGCCGAGCGGTTAAAAGCACCAGACTCAAGCTCTGCTGGTGTTTCTGATCAACAGAGTGTGGGTTCGAATCCCGGTCTCATCACTTGTGTCCTTAAGCAAGACACTTAACCATTATTGACTCGTCCTTCGGAAGTGACGTAAAGCCGTAGGTCCCGTGTGTAATGCACGTAAAAGAATCCAGTAACACTTATCGCTAAGAGTATTTGCCCCGCTGCTTCTAGGAGTGCGTTTATCTTCAACCAAATGAAGGCAGCACTTGTAAGGAAGGAATCATCTTTGTAACTGTAGCAGTTGTCCATGGCGATGTTGCTGTGCCATCAAGTTGCTTGACAAGTCTAATTTTTTCTCACGTCCTATCTTTCTCTTCAATACTTTTATCAGATCAGAGATATGAATGACTGGATTGTAACCAATCAGGAAACCTCTGCTTATGTAACACCACGCATCGCTGGACCAAACATGATTGCCATCAACCATCTGGAGGCTAGGAAGCAGCTACAAGCTGATAACTACTTCTGGCGTGCTCCCCGACCCTACCTGGGGAATAAGGTAGATTTGCTTATGCCCAGCTATCTCCATTATGATTGCAGATTCATTCTAACCATAGCAGTTGCCCAAGGGGATGTTGCTGTGCCATCACCTTGCTTGACAAGTCTAATTGTTTTCTCACGTCCTGTCTTTCTCTCATCATTTGCTTTGCATCTCAACTATGATTGCGGATTCATTCTGGCTGCACTCATACAGATTATGTTGTTCTTACTCCAATAAATAAGACTGCGTTCAATATTACGGCTGTGGCTGGCATGAACACTTGTCTATGGGTAATGGCTGCAGCCGCTTCCATAGGCACGCGTGTGTTTGCAAGCCGTAGCCGAGTAATTTTGACTTGGCTTTCAGTTTGACATCATAATGCCAAAGGATACTTTCTATCAGTTGGCTACTTTCTATCTTTCTATCATCATATCAGTTGAGTGACAGTATAGCCCTTCCTGCTTGTCAATAAAGTGCAGAGTCCCTCCGGTTCTTTTCAGAACCACACATACTCACAAAAGAGATTTACTCACATGGTGCTACCGCAAACTTATCTTGTCTTGGCTACTTTCTAGATTTGTGAAATTGATGGGAACATCTTATTAAATGCTTGGTCTTGATGTGGTTTTATTTTTTACTTGCAGCTGACTGCCTATGGTGGCCGGCTTCAGTTCGCAGTGTCCTACAAGGATCAACCTGGCAAACAGGCTGACCCAACAACAGATATTGACGTCATCATGGAGGTAAATGGAAAACATATAGAAGCAACAGTGGCATCAAAATTAAATAATGAGAAATGTTAATGTTTCCCCTCAGCATTATAGAAATTAATTTCCACTAATGCAATGATCAGAGGAGACTGTATGAAGATTTGGAAGGGGTAGCTACATTGTCACAGCGAGTTTGTGTTTTGTGTCATCTAAGTGTACTTTTCAGGGAGAAGATTTGGCTTCCTGTTTCATGTGAATCTCTTTCCCTCACTGAAATTCGAAACATTTTCCTGGTTCATTACCAGTTTGTTGAGTTTCTTATCGGCATTAAAAAGCAACTCTGTCTGGTGGAAAACACAATAAATGACAACTTGGTCTTTATCATTTGATATTCATTGCAACTTGAACATTTGTTTTCTTAGGGTAACGGCATTTCCATCTACAAAAACTCGCTGGTAGTCATGCCTGATACCAAGGAGACGGTGGTGATAACAATGACAGAGCGTGACTGGCACCGGTTAGCTCCTAACACTGACCTGGGGGAGGGGTCACGGGGTCAACCGGCCACTCAAGCCGACTTCATGTCCGTGCTGAGTGGGTTGGAAAAACTGATGATCCGGGCGGTGTACAGCTCCGCTGTGGTAGAGTCTAGGTAAGAAAAGGCATAAACAAGTCAAGGAGTCATGCTTAGTCAGCGATACTTTCCTCGCCTTCCATCTCTCTGACCCTGGTTCGAATCCCATCTGACTTGAGAAGTGGATTGGGGTTTTTGTCCCTGCCTGATTTCATGGGTCCATTCTTGAAAATAATTCCAGGGTTTTCCTCCCAACTCAGAAACTATCTATTGCTTTCTCTCTTTCAGAGTCTTTAGGCTTCTGAACTTCAGTACCCTTGGTTTCAGTACCAGACAGTTTTAAAGGAAATTTCAGTTGAACAATAAACTCTACTGTTAAAGTGAGCCACCAAATACTCAATTTTCAGTACCGAACAGGTGTACTTTTGAGCAACAAAATATTAACAGCTCCTCTTTCTCTAAAAGAAAACAATAAAGTTAAAAAATATAGTGTACAATTTTGTTCTTTCGTTTCTTTTCATCTTAAGACTGAGTGACGTCAGTCTGGAAACGGCATCTGAAGAAGCGACTGATCCTGGAATCTTTGCAAGCATTGAGCAGTGTACATGCCCTGCATCTTATGAAGGGCTCTCCTGTGAGGTAAAATTAACTGACGGAAGAAAGAGGAATTGTAGTTGAATAATTGATAAATAGATTTATTCATAAAATGGTCAATTCAAGAGAAGCCCCCCCCCCCTCCCCTTTTCCCGAAAACTGGATATTTCAAATTGACATCATATATTGCATTGATAAAATCTTACTTTTGTTTCCTCCTCCCAACAAGAATGGGTTCAAAACCTTCATTCAAAGATTGTTCTTTTTTAGAAAAATTGACATTTTGTCGAGCATGGCACGAGTGTTTAGTGGAAGGAAGTGTGTAATTTTCTGTAATGAAAATATCTTCAGAAATTTCGTCAATTATTCCATATTTAATTCCATTTCCGCTAGGTACATAGAAACTGCAAACTTTAATTTGTTTAAAAATGCTTGCTTTGTTAGCCAACAATGTGAACCTGGTATAGAATTGAAGATATTTCCTGATCTCTTTTCTTCTCACAGTCCTGTGAAATTGGATACAGGCGAGTCGACGGTGTAATTCTGAATGGGATCTGTGAGCCGTGTCATTGCAACAACCACGCCACGGAGTGTAGTGACTTCACTGCAGAGTGCTTCGTAAGTTAATTTGAATCGGATCCAGCAGAGATAAGGCCAAGTTCACTTGACATCTTTTGACAAGTTTTGATTGCTATCACCTGTATGTTTCCCTCACTGTACATGCTTTTGGAGGACCATTTGATGAAAAGCTGGATTTAATGTAAAAATTTTACATTGAATATTTTGCCCTTATATGATTAGTCAGTACTTATGTACATAAAAAGGAGGAAAATTTATGTCTTTTCCATGGATAGTATTCAACTTTTCATTGTACTGGAATAAGCCATATTCATTCGTATCCTAAACCCTAGTGATATCTCTCCTAGCTATCCTGTCCAAAACACAAGATCCCTAAAACCTAATCTTTTCATTTATTGTCAATGTTTTGGAACGTCAAATTATTCTGTATGTATTTTTAGAATCTTCCTGTTTGTCATGTGTCAACATTCCTGTAGTAGGCCCATCAAATCTGTCAAAAAGGTGGTACTCGAAATGAAAGAACTTTGTCCAAACATTATCTGTATTTTGATGACACAGTGTCCCAAAGACTTCAAAATTGTGATAAGATTGAGATAATATTTGCACTAAACTCAGACACAACACAAATAGTGCCAGCAGTCAGGAAATATTGTGCGTTGATGGCTCTTGTAGGCAGGGATTTCATAAGATTTATGGCAGAGGAAGTGGCAGCTTCTGACATTTATTGATTTTGACCTTGAAAACTTTGTACGGTCAAAATCCAAATTTTCTGTACAACTCAGACACTTTTTTTCACAAGCGCAAATACAACTATCTGACAGGGATATAATTTCAGATTACAACCCCCCCCCCCCTAAAAAAACCACAAAATTTAGGAAACAGCCAAGCAGGGCTCTAGAGTGCTATGAAAAGTTGGTTTTGTTTTCTTCAAAAGTATCCCATTTTAAATTCAAAGAGAATGTGTTTTAAAATATTCAAAACTTCCAAAAATGACTAAAAATACTTGTACTGTATTTTTTTTCTTTGATGCCCCTCATGTTGTCAAGAAGCAAGACTTACAAGAACTTGTTTAGATTTTTCTGGATGGGGCCTACCCTTATCTTTGTGACCGTACGATGACCTTATGAACTTTACCTCAACTGACGCACTATAGTTTTTCCCTCGGCAAAACGTATGGTTGAGTTACTTGGCCATTTCTCAAACCTCAGCTTTCTTTCTCCAGCTTTTGCCTTTAGGCAGCATATTCTCCATTTCATGCCCCTAGCTTTTGAGACTAGCAATCAAAAACATTAGATCTTCACATCGTTTGGTGCTTGTATTTGAAGAAAAACCCCCCACAGATTTTAAAACTTTTCTGTTTTTGTTTTAGGATTGCACCCACAACACAACAGGCCCTCACTGTGAGTTCTGTGCCATTGGGTTCTATGGCTACCCTGTCCAAGGCACAATACGTGACTGCCAGCCATGTGCCTGCCCGCTCCAAAACCCAGAGAACAAGTAGGCATGACTTTATTTATTTATTTTTGATTTATTTATATTTGATTTGATTTCTGTTTGGATTATCCTAGGACCTCTTGAATTGTATTTAGTCAGTAAGCTACCAGAAAAGACAGGCAGGGCATCTTACAAGGACAATTTAGAAAATCACACAGTTTGTGTGTCTGTCAGCGTCTTTGGAGAGAACTCTTTACTCTTCATTTTCATTTAAAAAAATGACATCTTATATGACTCTGGCACATTCTAACCATCTTACTATTTTTTTTAGTGTATATTTGTAAATTAGCGTATTTGTCCCAAAAGTTCTAAAGATGATGAAATTATGCAGTACCTCAAATGACGTCACTTTCTACAGATTGTGACGTGCATCAGCATTTTGGGCATCAAATTTTCGTGACGTACATCGGCTGCGCCGTATTTCGAAGAAATTTCTAGCAACATGCGCATGTGTTTAGAACATTTTGCACACTAAGCGGTTGTAATTTTTCTATGAAGATGGCTGTCTATGAGAGAGGTCTATAGTTTTTGCGCTCGTGTTTTTAGATGATAAGAACATTGTTTGCTCACCTTGCTTCAAATTAATTTACTTATATTCATTTAAATTTTGTTGTTAATTTGATTGACACTTTGTTATTAATTTTCATTTAGCTTCAGTCCAACGTGTGTATCAGATCCCAAGTTTGGCTACGTGTGCGATTCCTGCCCCAGTGGCTTCACTGGCCCAAGATGTGAGCGGTAAGGGGTTAGAGGCATCATTCTCTCACTGCCTCATTTCAATTGATCAAGTAATTGTCTTGGCCTTCTTGTCCCCAAAACATTTATATCTGAACATTTCACCAGCTGAAAGGCTCTTTAAACAGTCCCATCCCACTTCTTTAAGCAGTCATCTGTCTCTGCCAAACACTCTTATGCCATTTATTGACTTTGAACAAAATATTTGATATATACAACTTCCAAAATATATTTTGCCTCGAGATTTTTAAACTCTTCTATTATCTCTTTCTAAATCTTTACGCAGTTCACATTGATACTTCTCCATTTGAGCAATCACTGTGTGGACGGTAAACTTTGGAGATGATTTTGTTTTCTTGCAATTTTTCCTGGCAAACTAATATCACAAAGGTTTATTCTGCAAAAGCGATGATTCACAAACATCACACCTTTAAATAAATCTAACCGGTATGAGCGATCCTTCCCCTCAGATGTGCTGATGGTTTCTATGGCAACCCTATGGAGGACGGAGGTTACTGTCGCCCCTGCGCGCCCCTCTGTAACAACAACATCAACCCGGATATTCCTGCGAGTTGCGACACACTGACTGGAGAGTGTCTGATCTGTATTGGTGATACATGCGGGACCCATTGTGAGCATTGCAGAGATGGGTACTTCGGAGATGCAGTCAATGCTAAGAATTGCCAAGGTGAGTCTACAGTTCACAAAAAAAGTTTTAGACTGAAATTTTCTATTTGGGGGAGCTAAAATCCTTTGTGGGAATTTGTAATCCATATTTTTAAGACCCAATATTTAGAAACAAATGAAATTGTCAGAACTAATGTTTGATTTTTTTAAAGTCTTTGTTAACCCACAGCATTCCTAATATTGACCTGTTGCGTTAGGATCGCGTCAACGCAGCTTGTGAAATATTGTCCAATTACATGATATCCGGTTTGTTAGTAAAAAGTCATACACGTGCGCGCACCACTGATTACCAGCGCCCATTGGATAAACACTCGAGTTGCTTTAACTTCCAGTTCCATTTGCGCTATGCTACACAGTGTGAAGTACGCATGGTTAAATTGAGATGACGTCACACTAACAAACCGGATACAAGTGGACGCGGAACGTGCAAAATCTGAGACAAACAAAACTTAGTGTACCAAAACTCCATAGGGTTGTCTAAGGGGCGTGGCTAACTTGCAAACGGCAATAGGTCAATTGCACAGAGTGTGAAAAGTTAATTAACCGTGAGTTTCTTCTTAACTTTCTTTCACTTTCTGAATTTCAACCATCGGTCCTTGACAGTGTGTCGTTGTGATGAAGATGGAGCAATCTCTTCCTTCTGTGATCGTGAAACAGGACAGTGCGAGTGTAAACCCAACGTCATTGGGCTATCGTGCGATCAGTGTGCTGTGAGTAAGCAAGTTTATCTAACTTCAAGCAATGTCCTTGAGACAATGAGTTTACTAACAACCAAACAGACAATGAGTTTGATTACATTTTTGTAGTGTTTCAGATGAAATTCAAGCAAAAAAATAAAATAAAAAATTTAAACCCAAATCGTTGAAGAAAAATAATTGAATAATATTTAGTTTAAATGCATCTTAAAAACATGTATGTTTATCAGACAAAGATGCCGTTGTTTAATATGCACACTTTGGGACAGAATACAAATCGGCACTTTGTTGGCATTTTGTTGATTTGAAAAACTGCGTTTGAGTAAAATCGTAGAAAAATGCTTTAGATTTTCACCTGTTTTTATTTTCCAATCCATTCTACAGCCTGGCTTTTGGAATCTGGAATCTTTACTTGGCTGTCAGTCATGTGACTGTAATTCTGTGGGTTCATTGGACGATACGTGTGATGTCATGACTGGCCAGTGTCGGTGTAAGCCAGGAGTGACTGGGACGAGATGTGACAAGTGTGAGCTGGGATACTGGAACTTAAGTGAAACAGGATGCCAAGGTTTGTGCTGTAGTTACTCATCCATTGCCATTATGATAGCAGTAGGGACTGTCCTGGGTTCGACTCCCACCCAAGTAACTTTCAAAGTTTCCTTGCATGCTCTCAGAAAGTACTAACTTCACAGCTCTCATACTGTTGTCTTCGTGGCAAAATTTTCTTGCTAATTGTGAAAAGTTAAGAAATATGCAGTTTTAAGTTACAGATTGCTACTGGATTTTCAACTTAAAGTTGTCATGAATTTTTTATGTTGGCTGTCTGCCGTTGTGGGTTCAAGTCCTACCTAAGCGAAGTTGTGTTGAACAATTTTCTTGCATCCTCTTAAAAACAAATAACTTAGCAATTCTAGGCAAACTCGTCTTCGTAAAAATTTCTTACTCTTACTCTCCTGTATTTCTGACTGGTTCAGTGGAATGTGACACAGTTTAATGAGTGTGCGACGGTCAAAATTTAGTTCCAACAGCCAAAAGTTGAGCGCTTGTCAGGCCATGAAATTGGTCCGAGTGTGCCATAGTTTCAAATCTCTTGACAATTTATTTGACCCCACTCAGCTTGTGATTGTGAGTTCAGCGTGTGGTGTAATCCCGTCAACGGTCAGTGCTCTTGTCCACCAAACACCGTCGGTCAGAGATGTGAGAGCTGTGCTGATGACCACTGGGGCTATGACATTCACACTGGATGCAAGGTATGTGATTACTTATAAATTCACCAGATTTAACAAAACCCTGTGTCCAATATCGTCTGATTAGAGTTTCCAATAGTCAGATGGTGTCCAGCCCCCCCCCCCAACTTTTTAGTTGTCGTGGCAGCTGGCTAACTGGAAAAAATCCTGGCTACCTTCTAGCGCAGAGAGTCTGCTTAGCACCATGTTATGTTCTGGCATTGAGTTCATAGTTGAATTAATGGTTACTCACAGTGAGTAGACAGTGTCTGGTCCGTATGTAGCTCGGATGAGGATGGCTTTACTTAATGTTTTCACTAGACTTAACTAAGAATGTAAGTCCTACTGTGATTGCCTGATTTGGGGCTTCTCCCCCCCCCCCCCCCAAAGAGGTCAAAATTTGTTTGTTTTTTTTTTTGGGGGGGGGTCAATTTTTTTCATGTTAAGTCCCACGATTTGACCGTGGTGATATGTATATGGCCTATTTACGAGTAGTACGATAGGGGTGTAAATGGTGCAACCAACCTCAAAATAGTCCCCCCCCCCCCACTAAAAAAATTATTATTATTTTCTGCGGCCAAAAATTGTGGGCAACATTTTTTGAAAACATTCAATCTTCAAAAAAAAAACTTGGATACAAATGTTTGTGAGCCCCCCCCCCCCCACCCAAATCCTGGGTGCGCCACTGATGTCAGTTGATTTGTTCCTTTCATAAATAATTCCATCCTTCCAACCAATATCATGAATTTTGTTGGCAAGAAATGGATTCATGCAGGGCCCAGTCTATGCTACTCTGATTTCTCCTTTGTAATGAATTAAACCAGAGTATTTCTAATGCATTCATTTTTCTCTTATTCTCCAATTAGCCGTGTAACTGCAGCGCGGAAGGTTCCTCAAGATCTGACTGTGATCCAACCAATGGACAGTGCAGGTAAACATTTTAATTCCTTTACTGACATCTGTTTTCATATTTGAAATTGTTTTTCACTAAGGGAAACAAGTAAAAAGCCTTAAAGTGCTGGCACCAAAGTTTGATTTGTGTAACCATAGAGAAATGAAAGCTATTCATAAGATGAAATTTGTGTAGGGGTGAAGTAAATTCAATATTAGGTTTGTCCTTCACAGACGTTGTTCTATAAACACTGTATACTTAGTGTTGTCCCGAGTGATTGTGAGAAAAAAATCACTCAGGTGGGACTGGAACCCACAACTTCCTGCTTACCGAAAGGTCCCACACCAGCAAGCTCGATGGTCAAATGGTAAGACGTGTGTACTAGTAAGCAGGAGGTGATTGGTTTGAGTCCCGCCTGAGTGATTTTTTGCTCAAAATCAATCGGGACAACACTGAGTATACAGTATAGAAATGAAAGCTGTTATATGGTAAACTAGCATTAAACCCTTCACACTTGCTAATAAACTTTTCAATTTTCACATATCTAGCTGTAAGAGGAAGTTTGTCGGGCGCCGTTGTGATGAGTGTCCGTTCGGTTATCGTGACTACCCGAGATGTAAGCGATGCAAGTGTGACGAGGTTGGAACTGACCCTACCTCTTGCCAGAATGGGATGTGCCAGTGTGCTGATGATTCACAATGTGCCTGCAAGGTAAAATAAAAACACTGATTTTTCTCACATTTACATATTTTAAACCTGATTTGTGTAAAATCGGAACGATCATTAAAAACAGGTGTTTTCATTATTTGAGATTCTTCAATTTCCTTACTCATAACTTAAGTGATAGAGTCTATTTTGAACTTCAGAAGCGGACATTGTTTCATTGTTTGTTGGAAGAAATTCATCAGGATTATTATTTTTTTCAGGCCAACGTGAGAGGGAAGAAGTGTGATAAATGCATCAATAAATCCTTCAGTCTGCGGGTAACTCTGCCGGAGGGCTGCACCAGCTGTTTCTGCTTTGGGATCACCGACAACTGCAGACAGACTGACTTAGTCAGGAAAGACGTAAGAACATTTGTTGTGGAAGTTTTTGTACAACTTAATATTGAAATATGGAGTGCCGCGGCCTCGTTGTCTGGAGCATTGGATTCGTGGTCTGTAGGTAATTCTGCAGGTTGTGGGTTCGAGTCCAGCCTGCGGATATGGTGCATGTGTCCTTGGGCAAGGCACTTTGTCACTCATTGCTTCTCTCCACCCAGGAGTAAATGGGTACCTGTGAGAGCAGAGATGGTTATTGTGCTTGATTTTAGCTGCTTTGCGCCAAAATGGCAGCATCAAGCTATATTCTCCCCATGGAGCTGATATGGTCTTTGGAATGTTTCATTGGCCCAATGAGCAGGGTAATAATGCTGCCTCAGGAGTTTCACTATGTGACAGACATGCTGGATTACAAGTCTCCGATATTATTATTTTAATAAAATCTGGGAAATTTTAAACAAATTGAGAGAAATTTCATTTTCTTAATTTACACAAGTTTTGCAGTATTTATGACATAGCTTGCCATGAAATCCTAGTCTGGAAACCTTGATCTAGTCAAAATGTGTACAGAATGATTGAAAAGATTTGTGTTTATTCCACAAAGTTACACCAAACGATTGCCCCTTGACTCAACTTCCTAAAACTTAAATGAATCTCTTTCCCCTTCAAACAGTTAAGGATGTCGTCCAGAACCAATGACTTTTCCGTCAGTGATGTATTCTACAGCGTACCAACCCAACGTGGTGTAACATTCACCACAGAGCGTGTTGATCTCAATGCCACCGAAGCCTTTCTTACTCTGAATGTGGAGGAGCTTTACTGGAATCTACCCATTGCTTTCGTTGGAAATAAGGTAAACGCAGACATTTTTCATCAATTAAATATTTGCTTAACTGATTGTACGTGCTGCTATATAAGTTAAGGTTAGCGGGAAGGATCATTTTTAAAATGTCTCTGAATTTTAGCAACTATTGAAGGGTTGGATTCGTTATAAATTACAACATCAAAAAGTGACAAAATACGTCATATGAACTTATAATTAATGAACTTATAATTTATACAAATAAAAATGAAACTAAGGTTGGTATAAGTAAAATGTTAATATTTAAATATGGCCTGTTATATTACAAGAAAAAAATGGATTCTTGACGGTCAAAACTGTTTGATTAAAATACCTGATTCGAATCAGCCAGCAGACCTTGACAAGCTCTGTGGTTGAGTGGTAAGACATCTGCACTAGTAAGCAGCAGGTTGTGGGTTCGAGTCCCGCCCAAGTAAGCTTGTCATTTTTTTTTCTCACAAGCCCATGGACAGCACTGAGTGTGCTTATGAAATTACGTTTAAGGGCAAAACCAATTGAATGATAACGTTTTCTTCAAGCTCATCACAATTTTGTGGTCATCGTTTAAAGTTTTTGTTTATGTGATAGGTGTCGTCATATGGAGGCTATCTTAGTTTCACCTTGGCCTATCGACTGAAACTGCCATCCATCTCGCCAGTGGAATCCACAGTAGATATTAAGATCCTTGGCGTTCGCTATGCAGTCACCCTAGACACGCCAGAGCTACTCCCTGACGTCAAACAAGCATTCAGTATTAAACTACTAGAGGTAGGTACCCCATGCATCAGATTTTAAAAAGAATCTTTCATTTAAGAAGTCAGAGATATATTGATCTATATTAATGAAACTACGGCGGTGAATTTAGGGCAAAACCCACTAATTATTTCACACTGTCCTTCACGATTAACCTTCTTTTTGTATTTGTCTTTGATTGAATTATCGCAGCACAACTTTAAGCTCCAGCCTTTCGGCAGACAGCCAACAAGAGAAGAGTTCATGATGGTTCTTCAAGACATCCGAGCCATCCTCATCCGAGCAACATACGGACCAGATACTGTCTACTCACTGTGAGTAGCCATTAATTTAACTATGAACTCAATGCCAGAACATTACATGGTGAAAGGAGACTCTCTGCGCTAGAAGGCCAGGATTTTTTTTCAGTTATCTAGCTGCCGCGACAATTAAAAGGTTGGGAAGGGGGGCTGGACACTATCTGACTATTGGAGACTCTCTTAAAAGCAGACGATATTGGACACAGCAGAGAGAAGGGGGGACTCTTTGTTGCATCAAGTCAACAAAGCTGTGAAACACCCTTTTTTCACCTCCCCCCCCCCAAATACACCACCAGCTGAGACAAATTAGAAGTCATTGTTCATAAATGAATGAGTTTTTTCCTCTTTCAGCATTGACGACGTCGTTCTAGAGACTGCTGGGCCAGCCAGGGGTGATATCAGTGGTGACCCAGCCATTGGAGTGGAGCAGTGTGACTGTCCGACCGGCTACACTGGGCTGTCATGTGAAGTAAGTCTCCAATCAAATGCCGTGTCTAAATCAGCAGCTAAGGCTAAGTTCGCGCAAGGACTGTAGTTGACCAATTAATGGTTAACTAACGTTTGCCCGAACTCTGTCTAGTCGACGGTGGTTGACTACGCTAGTCGACTATTTGGAACCAGCCTACTGGGGTTGGTTGCTTCGCTGGTAACCATAGCCACGCGCATTCATAACGCTAGCAGAGAGCCAGGATCCAGAAGTTTTGCGATGACACTTTGACCAGCGTTTGACTAGAGACGTTCGCACGTTGCTATCAGTGCGCAGGCGTAAGGTACGTCACAAATCAACTACTAGTTGACTAATGGTCCTTGCCTGAACTTGGCCCAGGCTTCAGTTTTAAACAGCTCCTCAAATAGACCTGTTGCACAGAGCGCCCTCACTGTAGACAAGTCTTTGTTTTTCTTTGATATGCTGAGTAGACACACTGTTCTATCATTATCACCCAAATTTTAAATAACTAAACTTTACGTTGGTAAAGACGATTTTTCACTCAAGGAATCTCGGTTGGTTTCTACTAGACTCTTGGAAAGAAAAAAAATCAAGATGTGAGGGCAATGCTAGCAAATCTGAAACTAATTCTTGCCTTATTTATGTTCCTTTGTTGCAGCGCTGTGATTCAGGTTACTTCAGGTTATCTGGTGGAGACTACCTTGGCACCTGTGTGCCCTGCACCTGCTTTGGACATTCTGATATCTGTGATGAAAGGACAGGCCAGTGTCAGGTAATTATAAACAAGGGTGGATCCAGAACACTTTTCTTGGGGGGGGGGCAAAAAAAAAAGTTGATCCCCAAAAAGTTGGTCCAAAAAATAACGGCGTGGGATGTGGGGCCCGCTTAAGGGCCCCGAAATTTTGTTGGATTCTAGATGCTCTGCAGTGCAGTCTGAGGCAATTTCTGACCACTTTGACCAATTTTTTTTTTGAGGAAAATTTAAAAAAAAAAAATCATTTAATTTACAAGGAGTTTTACGATTCATTAGGTTCCATTCCTGTTCATAATTTTCCAATTTTCCTTTGTCCGCTTGTTATTTCCAATATTTCCAATTTGTTCCACCATTAATCAGGATTGTCAGCACAACACGACCGGCCCACAATGCAACATCTGTGATGTTGGTTTCTATGGCGATGCAACAGGTGGTACCCCATCTGACTGCATGCAGTGTGCTTGCCCATCCCTGGATCCTGCCTATAAGTAAGATGTCTTTTGAGTAAGATGTCTTTTGAATTATCAGTTGTCAAACTAATATTTGTCATATATAGAGTACCGAAGTGTGACGACATTTAGAACCGGAAAGGGTAGGGCAAACGAATGGAGTACGCGCGCGTATTTGTTCACGGGCTGAATCACACACATTTTGTGCGCGTGACCTATTCATTTCGGTACTCCATACATGTTAATCATAAAAGACTTGGTTACCTGTGAGGGCAGAGATGGTTATTGTGATTGATTTTAGCTGCCTTGCACCAAAATAACAGCATTGAGCTGTATACTGTCCAGGGAGCTCAGATTGCAATGTACTTGGATTGTTTCATTGGCCCATTGATCAGGTGTAAAAATAATGTAAAGTAGCTTTGATTTTAGTTAAAAGCGCTATAGAACAACCTATTATTATTATTATTATTATTATTAAAGACTTTTACAAAAATTTAATAAGCACCTGATATGGAAAAAACTAAATGATTCATGGAAAAAATGGAGGGATTGGAAAATCAAATCCAAAACCTAACAACATTTTCCAATATTTTTGCGTTGGTTAGTTAAAAAAAAAGTTGAAAATTAGATTATCAAACAAAATTGTTTGTATTTTTTTTCTGTAGCTTCAGTCCAACATGCATATTAGATCCATTGGATGGTCAACACAGATGCACCGATTGTCAAACAGGCTACTTTGGGAGATACTGTGATAGGTAAGTATATTTTGATTCTATGTAATCGCTACAATAATGAGTACTCTTACTTTCATTTTCGTTTTCTTACCCACAACTTACCTCAAGATCCCACTTTTTATTCAGGTTGTGCATTAACCCATTGCATCTTGTGTGAGCCATGGTGGCAGTGTGTTGAAGAATTACGCCTTACTTTCTAACTTTTAAACCATTGATAGGGTACTTCTGGGATATGTCTGGTAAAGGACCAAGGAAACGTTTTGTTCATATTGAAATAAATGGCTCTGCGATATTGACATGCTGAACAAAATTCGATTCCCTTGTGAACATCTTTTAAATATCAGCTGTGATGACGGTCATTATGGTGACCCGACCACACCCGGCGGCACCTGTCAGCCCTGTGATTGCAACACCTACGGTTCAATCTCATCGGTCTGTGACAAGACTACAGGTGACTGTCTGTGTGTGGAGGGAATCACTGGGGAAAACTGCGACCAGTGTGACGAGGGGTCGGGGTACGTCGTCACCGAAACAGGATGCTCATGTAAGATTTCATGCTGTTACTTCTGATCTTATCGTAAGATAATTTGTATTTTTAATGTAACACAGTCCAGATAAACATGTTGCAAAACGAAAGTTTTGTAGACCATGTTACATTTGTTTACAAATTAGATGTTGTGGTCACCTGATGCCAACTTTCAGCAACTGTTTTTTTCTGCACTTCATGTGTATCACCTGAAATGTGATGGGTGTAAAAATTATAGGTGTAAAGGTACCATTAAGGAGACACGTTATCGTAATTTCTTCGCACGATGGGAGACATCGGTCATTAGGGAGACATTTTCATGTCTCCCTAATGTCGCAGCCCCCTTAGAGGCACAATTTTGCTGTCACAATTAGATTATATTTGTTGCTCGTAGTCTAAAACATACCAAAATTCATAGAAAAAGGACAAGGGAATATTGGGGTAGGGCACGTTTAAGTTTGAAAAATTTTGTGCACAAGTCTATGGGAATGTCTCCCAAATGTCCAATCCAGGGTAATTATTATTATTATTATTATTAAAAGTGATGACATAAAGTGTTTAATTTGGGCAAAATGCTTAAACGTTTAGTTCCCCATCAATTGCCCATCAGTTGCCCGTTGGTATGACCATGGTATGACCATTTTAATCATAATTTGTAAATTTTTTGTTTGATTGCATTTTTGTATTTTCATCAGCCTGTTATGGAAACTGCACTGGCCTCCTCCTGACAGAGCTAGATCGGCTGGAGCAACTTCTTCAGGATCGCAATTTCTCCAACATTGTTGTAGCTCCCTGGGAAAAGTTAAGAGAGATGGAAAATGCTACCAAACTCATTAAGGTATTTCAACATTTTAAAACTTTGTTTTCTCTCTGTGTATTGCAGCCTGCAAACTAAAGGAACGTGTTCAAAATAGGATGGAAACCAATTCCATATTTTACCGAAAAAGCTTGTTTTCTAATGAAAATCACCAAATCACGTTGGGATTAAAACCTTTTCCACATTTTTACTCAGACTGGATATGAATCAATACCTCATGTATCTTAAGATATTTGTCTATCCAAAGGTAGCTTTTTGTGAGAATATTTGAAAGCTAGAAGTAAATAATTTTTTTTTAATTTTTGTTTCCGACAGAGGAGAATTGAAATGCAAATGGAAGCTCTCAACATCACCAGGGAGCAACTTCATGACTTGCCAGACGCAGGCAGCTTACAGGAGGATGCAGACAACCTAGAAATGAGAGTAAGATATAGTACATCTGAATATTTGCATTCATGTAGTAAAATTGGAAAATCCAAAATGTTTCGACTGTAACCATTAGTGGATGGCTGTAAGTCATTCCGAGAGTTCATGTCAGAGAGTAAGAAACAGTCATTATCTTTTACACGTTATGTTGCATTCATTTAGTTTTACGTAAGGTTTAAAGTTTTTATAATTATTATTCATTATTAATTGTTTATGGTAACTAAACCAAGGATTACTCAAAAGTACCCTAGGCACTAGCTCGCAGGCCTGAAGAAACCTGTGGAGAGAAGACAATGAGAAGAAATTACAGTTTTAGAGGTGGGAGGAAAACCCCAGAGAATATTCTGGGGCAACCTACGGAATCAGGTAGGGACTGAAAACCCAATCCACATGTGGACCAGGGCAGGATTCGAACCTGGACCATAGAGGTGGAAGGCGAGGACAATGCCACTGCGTCAACCTGACTTCCATAAGTATAACCACTGATAAACAGTCTCTGGGAAATTCAAGATTTGATATTATCTGTTTTGGGAGGAAACACAACCAACAAGGCATCCTGAATATTTTTTTTTACCCCACAGGCTAACAGCACCATGGGCAATGCAACATCATTACGAAACAAGGCTGAGAGAACGACCCTACGTGCTTTGGATGCAGAGGCTAATATCACAGCAATATTTGACAGAATAAAAGGTATGCATTTTGTGATCGAGGAACATCTAGCAATGATTGTAATTTTGTGATTGGGACATGAAACTTGGCACATGAATTCAACAAAAGTAAGACTTGGAGATTGTCTGTCTTGAAGTGGTGTTCACCTTCTCAGGTTTGCATTGTTATAAGCTTTGAAAATTCTGAAAAAACATCGCTTAAATTGATTAAATTGTTTATTTGTTTTGTTGTATAAAAACAAAAAATCAATCAAACTTCAATTGAAGCTAGCACGGGTACTACATTACTATTGAATTAGTACATTTTATTGATTACTAAATATATAAATAAAGCTGTGGGACACCTGGTTGGAAGTAATCGTCAGGGCAGTTTTGGGTGGTACAGGGAGTAACAGACAGAATGGTTTGGGGTTGTACATGGACTACTGAGTTAAATCTCATTGAATGACAATCACAAACAGATATTGTGGGAGAAATCAGCAACATCCGTGATGAGCTTGGCAAGGAGCTGTCTCTGGATGAGTCTACTGCCCTCCTGGTGGAAGCACGCCAGATCGTCGTGGACATCTCCGACAGAGACAATCTGTTCATGTATTCACAGCTGGGAGCAGATGTAGAACTTGGGTGAGATAAAGTAATTTTTTTTCTTTCTGACATTTCTTTCTGAAATGCTTATCTCTTGTACAAAGAAGTAAATGAAACTACAAAAAGAAGATAATCAAGAAAATTTATGTTAACTTCATTATTCCAACCTTCTTTTTCGCTAAAACAATAGAATAACTGAAACAGTCAACCTTGGTCTTTATAAACAGTTTAAATCCCCCTATTTTATTTTTTTAGTTGAACAAAGAAATTTTAGATTATTATAATGCTCCTTGTCAGTTTCCCTTTGTGGTTAATTTTGAAAAAGCATTGAAAATTGTAGCAGATTGAGCATGCCTTTACAATTGACATTTTGGTTTCCTAATTAACTAGGGGAGGGGGATTTTCCTCCCTACTTTTTGAAATTTGTTCATTTGCCCACCCACTTTTGAAACCTCACCAAGACATATGTACATTATCTACACCCCCCCCCTCACCATAAGAACAATTTCACCCCCATTTTTTTGGTGGTAATAATTACAGAAATAACATCAAGTATACCTTGTTTTAAATTCCAGGGAAGCCAATAAAACATTAGACAAAGCCAGGCATTTCTTCGATGACATCCTTGTTCTACAACCCCTGATTGATCGTGCCCACTCTGCCATCGGAAACTTCACCAAGCAACTGGAATTCCTGATAGCAACAAGCCACAAGGCTGCCAACCAATCTGGGAATGCAACCGGCATAAACCAAGGCAGTAATACTTTGATGGATTTGATACAGGTATGAATGAAATCACTGGTTTGAAGTAGGCAGGAATGATGCCTTATTTGTAAGCTATGTCTAACTTTATGAACTGAAAATAATATCTTTTATTATAAGATGGAATTTTGCGTCGGGGTGATTTATAAATGATAGGTTTTGCCCCTCACCGTTTAAACACTGTATACTCACTGTATAAACTTTTTTTTTTAGTTACTCTAATTTGCAGCAGGAGAGCATTTTTTTTTTGTCTTTGCAGAACATTACAACGCAAACTGAAGACTTGAAGGAGACGAGCAAAGGGAAACTAACTGAAGCCCATGAATTCATTGACAAAGCTTGGGATTTGTTAGCTCTAGCCAATGCCTCTGGAGTGGTAATTGTCTCATTATTTCATCCCAGTTCCTTCGAGAGACTTTGTACCTTTTCTAAAGTTTTGATTTTGAATTCTACGAATGTATGCAAAACAAATTAAGCCGTAAGAATTGACCAGAAATTTTGAAAAATCGTTCTTTGTTTTAATAATGAGAAACTATTTTAACTTATAACGTCTTTATTTAAAGATTATGAGAGCCGGTTTAAATATATCCTGATTCTCTGAGAAGATTTGTAAACATCTGATATTCCCCAAAAATCCAGAAAAAGTTCATCCCAAACCTGTGAAATGTTACCAATATTTCACAGAAAACTTGCCTAGAAAAGCCCATGAAAATATATAAAGAAGCAACAGGATGTGATAATAAAATATACAAGTTTATCCAACACCATTCAACATGATCGTGGGAGGGGCTGGGGTTCTTTGAATCAAAGTTGCATGTGTTTAATTCATGAGGCATTGAGTTTCTCACTCTTATGTTGTTCTCAGGGTCTTAGAGAGGAGTTTGCTCTTCTCTCCAATGTAACAGCAGACTTGGGCTTCAAGGTGGGAATCATCCAGCAGAACTCCTTCGGCTTGGATGAGTTAGTCCAGAGAGCTGAGGCCCATGCAGAGAAACTGAAAGGACAGGCACAACACCTGCAAGAGTATGTGAAAACTGTGATATTTATTCTTTGCTGATGACCAATAAATATATTGGCTCAAAATGGTTCCCCCCTCCGATGGCAAAGCAATATATCGACTCAAAAGTCACAACAGATTGTGTCAATTCTCTTTGTTTAATGTAATTTGTTCCACACGCAGCAGAAAGTTAAAATGGGTCCGTGAATAAATATCTACAAAGAAAGCTTTCGTGTCAAGACTTTTCAGTCTTTTTTAAGAAGCTTTGTCAAAAAGAAATTATCGGAGAAAGAAAACATGTTAATCTTTATGAGAATGGGCCTTCCAAATTACACTCACAGTCACAACTCCCATCTTTCTTGGTCAACCTTCAAATTTCTCTTTATTGAAAAAGTTATTACTTTGTGTTGGTTCTTATTCCCAGATTATTTCAACCCACCAAAGACTATGCAGAGGACTCCATCCGAGCTGTCAACGCTTACGGTCAGATTCTGCTAGCTATAGATGAAGCTGAGCAGGCAGCTGGACAGGCCATGGTTGCTGCTAACAATGCCAGTTATCAAGTGAGAAAGATTCCAAGGGGCTTATAAATCCACCTGCCCAAAAATCCACCTACTAAAATAAATTACCGCAGTCAACCTGCCCAAAGATATTCCGTATTTGTTAAGAGGATTCAGTCATTCCAAAGGTGTAACTTTTTGAATATTTTGCAGGTTGTGGGTTCGAGTCCAGCCTGGGGTCATGGTGCGTGTGCCCTTGGGCAAGGCACTTTGTCACTCATTGCTTCCCCCCCCCCCCCCACCCAGGAGTAAATGTGTACCTGTGAGGGCAGAGATGGTTATTGTGATTGATTGAGCTGCTAAGCACTGAATTTGCAGCATAAAGCTGTATACTCCCAAGGGAGCTGAGATGGTCTTTAGAATGTTTCATGGGCCCCATTGAGTAGTGGAAATAATGATAGAAGTAATGTGATAGAAATAAAACATGCACAATTTTTTTTGGGGAGGGGCGAAATGGTAACTTGCAGGCATAACATCAGAGATCAAAGTTAATCATTGATTTTTTGCAGTTCCAATATGACACTGATTACATTCTTGCAGGTGAGTCACCCTGAGCCCCTGGACATCCTAGCCTTGCTGTCTCTTGAAAAGAGTCTCTCCCTGGACACCAACAACCTGTTCCCTAGATTGGAAGAGTTGGAGACGAGACTGGATGGCGTGCGGAATGATATCACCATGGTTACTGAGAAGAACGATGATGCGGAGAAGCGATTGAGAGCCATACAGGATGCACTGCCTCCACTGAAAATTGGTCAGTATCAATTCTAGGAGACAGGCTTGCTTAGAAATAGAGCTGTTGAAAGAAATTGAAGAAAAAAGCTTAAAGGGCTTCAAACAGAGACCCTGGGTAAAGAAATTAAAAAATAAATAAATAAAAAAGTCAGATGGAAACATATTTATGATAAATTATGTTACAATGTGTATGTGTTGCCTTAAATAAAAAAAATTTGTGGAAAATATTTGGTATAGCTCATTTTTTGAGGTTGTAGAAATGCGGGTGGGGCAAAGGGGGACACGTGCCCCAACTTTTTGATTTTTTTTCCTTTGCCCACCCGCTTCTGGGTACCTAACTACAGAGACGCATGCGCTATTCTAATTTCTTCACTTTTAGAACTTTTCCACCACGACTGTATATTAAGCATACTTTTTGGCAGAAATTTACTACTTGTGCCAATGGTAACTTATTCTTTTCGTTTTACATTTTAGCTTAAAACAAAATCTTTCCTATGGGCATAATTGGATTAATTACCCCATTAGCAGTGATGGAATAATCATTTATCATGAATGGGTTTTCCTGACAGATCTAACGACACCTGCACAAGAAGCTTTGGATTTATCCATGTCGGCTCTGAACAAAGCAGAGAATGTTGGAAATAGAATAGGAGGGATCTCAAGACAGCTCCCTGAGATGGAGAAAAAAATGGAACAAGTGAAGGAGGATGTAAGATTTGTGGATGACGCCCTGGAAATTGTCGGCAATGCAAGTAAGTCAATAAAAGCAGGAAGGTTCTGAAAAGTGGCTTAAAATATTTCAATATTTTACAATGAGGATTTTCCGAAGATGCTTCTTTTGTAAAAACAGGATTTTTTTTTAAGCTGGGGACCTTTAAAAAAAAAATTCTGAATCACTCAAGAATGATTGAACTTATTTGAGTTCCCATGAATTTTTTTCATCAATTTTTAGTTGAGAAAATAACTTTTGTTGACCCTGCAACATCTTAAATACTGTACCTGCTCTTTAAATTTATCCAACAAAGAGAACTTATTCAAGCACGGTTAAAATGGTGCTTTGTTGGAAACTGAGAGTCAAATTGTTTGTCGTGTTTGCTTTAATTTGCTATATTTAAAAAAATTTGTTGTTCTATATTTGTAGCCAGGTATTCTCGATCCAGTGTCAACCAGATTCGTCGCCTGTCCTCGTCACTGAATGGACAGGCCAATGACATGAAGGCACTGGAAGGCGACATGGCCGTGGACCTCAGCAAGATTAGAGAGAAGATACGTCAAGCTCGCAACCAAGCATCTAAGGTCAGTCCTTAAGACCAAGGCCCAATTTCATAGAGCTGCTTAAGCAGAAAATTTGCTTAAGCACGAAAAAACATTGCTTAGTAAAATTAGGTTACCGGCCAAAACTCCATGTTATGTACATTGCTTGAGACTGGTATTTAGCTGTTGTTTACTTAGCATAACAATCGCATGGAATTTTGGCCAGTAACCTGATTATATTAAGCAAGGTTTTTTTGTGCTTAAGCAAATTTTGTGCTTAAGCAGCTCTATGAAATTGGCCCCTGTGGCCAAGTTCATGCTCAAACACAGAAAATTGCTTAACACAGAAAATATCTGCTAAGATTCTAATTGATAAAAACCTGTTTATAAACCTCACAGATCAAAGTATCAATGTACTCCACCGGCGACTGTGCACGCTCCTACAAGCCTCAAGTCAGCCCATCCACATACAACTCTCTCATCATGAACGTCAACATCACAAGCCCAACCAATCTTCTGTTCTACATCAAGAGTAACAGCAGTGTAAGGCCACGTTAAACTTACATGGCTATGGCTAAGTAACACACGTGTCTATGGAAAGTTGCTTCAGCCGCTTTCCATTGTTTGTGTAATTAATTGTAAGCCTTGGCCAAGTAATTTGTATGTGGCTTAAGTTAATGACTTCTGATGGAGTTTTTATCGATCGATGCTGTGAATATTCTAACATTGGGTTTTGCTCGTTGTTGAGGTTGTTGTAAACCCTGTAGGTTCAGTTCTTATCTACACTTCAGTTTTGTAGAAAACTTTAAAAGTTTATTTGTTTGGGACTCGAACCCATAACCATGCACCTACTTGCTTGTGCAGAAATCTGAACACGTAACCATTTACGGCTTACTGGGTTCCACTGGCAGGTTGCAGCAGGCACCACGGCTAAGTGTGACAAAGAACAGATCATAAGATGTCTTTAAGATTAATTTCTGTGGAAGTACTGGACTTCCTTTTTGACAGCCGCAAGTTTCCTCTTTGTATCTTAAACACCTGTGAAATCGTTTCTCTCTGAATCACAGGATGAGTTCATGTTGCTGGAGACAATCAACGGAAAGCCGTTCTTTCGTTGGAATGTCGGAGCAGACGTTGGCTCCATCAAGTCATCTGAGGTCATGCAGCTGAAGGAATGGTACAAGATAGAGGCACAGAGGTTAGTCAGAAATTGGATTTATTATCAAGAGAACCATGCAAGATGTGGTGAGATGTGATAACACTTCCATTTGGACTCGGACAGTAATGGCATCAATCGGTGAGGGGCGGGGGGTACAAGTCCCTTCCACTTTTTCAAGTAGAGGGGATATCGTATCGTTTGTCCCCATCCCCCCCCCCCCACTTTTTCTGTCCCCCAATATAAATTGTAGCCTACATTTGATTCTACAGCTCAGAATAGCGGATTCAATGACTCCAAACACGATAATGATGTATAAATGATGATCTTTTGCTAAAATAAATTGGTCGGAAATTGCCTCAGAAATTGACGCTAGAGGGCGCTCATAATCTCTCCAATTTATTTGGATTTCGCTCATAAAGGGTCAAGGGAATTAAGGGGATTACAATCAATTAAAAATTAGTCAACTCTTCACTCCTCTTCTCTTCCATTGATCAAAAAGATAAAAAGACTTAAAAAACCCACTTACTTGGCAAGCGAACTTTCAGATTTTGTGGGGTGACGCCTTGGGGGTACTGGGGATTACTCCGCTGAAGCTAGTATTTCGAAAACAGCCTGATTTAGACGCAGGCAATATTTGATTTTCTCCAATCAGGATTAGCCATGCTGGCTCCCTCAAAGTCCAGAAGTTGATCTCAGAGGAGGACAACTCTAACCCAGAGAACACCATGGAACCTCCCGTAGTCCTGACGGGCATGTCGGCCGTCGGGTCTAGCATACTGGATGTTGATAGTTCCAGTCTCATGTTTGTGGGAGGAATACCCACAAAATATGACGTAAGTATTTCCACTTTTTAGGAGGTTGGAGAAAATGGGTTTGGAAAACGCCCCGAGGCAATTCAAAGAATAAGGTTTTGCCAAAATATTAAATTCATCTCTTGAATGTCACTGCCAAGAAAACTGGCAGCAAGAACGGCTGCCAAATGGAGGCACTTTTAAACCCATTAGCACCTGTAATTAGAATCTGCTTTAGGTGAATCCATCAGGGGTGGTTTGGGTGGTTCAGGGACTATTTGTGGTAAGAGCATAAATTAAATCTGGTCATAAATTATCTATATACCCAGCATAAATTATCAATGCCCAATACATGTAATATCCCTAAAAAAAACTCACCATAGTTTTACTGCCAATTTGGAAAATTATTGTTGTACAATGTTGTACATTTCGAAGTTCCATTTTTAGTTTTCCATAACTTTATACACTTAAGAATTTTTTTTCCCCAGATCCTGAATTGAATACAGAGGTTTGCAATTACCGGGAACACATTTTCTTTTTTTTTTTCCAGAGTGTTGTACAAGGAGTTGAAAGCAGAGAGTTCCGGGGTTGTATGGGAGAGGTTATCTTAGACGATGTACCTGTGGGATTGTGGAATTTCAAGAGCATCGAGGGACAGTGTCAGGGATGTGGTAACAGGTGCGTCCGGTCTTCTTTTCTTTCTTGCTTTCCTTCCAGCAAACTTGAAACATTGAATCAGTTTTGACCGTACCTTGTTGGCCTGAATGTTAAGATTTGACTTTTTATTTCACTTGGTGCGTATGAGTTTAGGGTGAGAGAAAAAAAAGGAAACCCATATAGCAGGACAAATTTTTGAATAAAGTTTTGCCTGTAGTACTTTCAACATCTAGGATATGAAAGCTTAACCAATGAGCTTTCTTTTAGAACAAGAATCATTCAAACCACTCATGTACTTGTCAAGTTTACGGAATTTCGAACGCAAACACCGTTTTAAAGTTCTGTGTTCTTTCAGCAAAACGAAAACAATTAACATGAATCCCTATGAGAATTTTTTTGTTTTGCTGAAAGAACACTTACTTTTTTTGTGATATCTGTGGACAGAACTTTAAAGCAGTGTTTGTGTTCAAAATTCCGTAACTTGAACGGTACATGAGTGATTTGAATGATTCTTGTACTAAAAGAAAGCTTAATGACTGGGCTTTCATATCCTAGATTTTGAAAGTGCTAGAGGCAAAAATTCATTCAAAAATTGGTCCTGCCATTTGGGTTTCATTTTTTTGACTTACCCTGTACATTTTGCTAAGTATGAAAATGAGTACATTGCCATTAGTACTAGTACAAGTATGACTACTTTACCGTGAACATGAGTACAAAAAGTTTTTTTCTTGCATATATGAGTACATTTTCAAGTATGTGTAATGTTTACATTTCTATTTATAGTGCATTCGGGTATGATCTAATGTATTGTATACTTGACCCTTGACCTGTGAATGGCATTCAGGAAACACTCGATCATGAGGCGCTGTATTATCAGACTCTGTTATTCTCTGTCTATTTAGGCATGCAACTTTTCATTGGATCCACTTATTTCCTCGTTTTTTACTTCTCATGAATGCCATCACAAGTTGAAAAATACCGTACAAAGTCTCGTCTGGTTTGGAATTTCCTCAATTTTTTTTAAATTCCAAGTTGCGTGCCTGCTATTTGGGGTCAGAATTAGACATTATAGTATGGATACGAGTACTACAACACTGGTGCTTTGTATTCTTTTCATCAGCCCCAGCACCTCAGTGGTCGAGGAAGGGGTCTACAACTTTGATGGGACTGGTTACTCCCTCATCCCTCGTCCCAGCGAACGGGAATGGAGAGAAGACAGAATTCCCATTGATTTCCAATTGAAGACGCAAGCTGAAGAGGCACTGCTTTTCTACATGGCTTCTTCAGATCAGGTCCGTTCAGGTTCCTTTTGCTTTTAACTCTTTCAGTGCCCGCGAAATTTGAAAAGTTTAACCCTAAAGCGCCCAACTTCGAGCGTTTTTGTTAATTGTTCAAAATTCTGTAAAAAAAAAAAAGTAAATAAGTTTTACTCACTAAATTTGTTGTTGTTACTGTCTGGTATATCCTTGATATATTGGAAATTCAAAAGTAGTCACAAACATAGTGATACACCCTGAAACGCTGGCCTGAACACAGGGAGATTCCGCAATTTTTGCAGAAAATTCGAGATTTAGTGCTGCGCCCTCTCGCAAGAACTCGAATGAAAAAATAAATACAGGTCGTACATGCATGAAAATGGTACCATTAGAAAGCAAGAGCGCCCCCTTTTGATAACATACTTACTCTACCTCGTACATGTACGAGGTTTGGCAATTTTAAGTACGAACATTTACGAACATTACCTCGTACATGTACGAGGTTGGCGCTCTTGGACTAACAAATATACCTCGTACATGTACGAGTTTGGCACTGAAAGAGTTCAACAAGTTCCGATGTGATCACACAGGTAGTCGTTTAAAGTGAACTCTGCGCAGGTACAATAGATACTTGGTAATTGGTTGCTTTCCTCCTGAAACATCCTCTAGGGATTTTGTATCAGTGAAAAGGCACCCATCAAGAGATTATCTCATGGTGCTTTTAATACCGTCGGTTGGTTAAACCTTTTCGGTACAATTTTCTCACCACCACTTGCATGTATTATGTAAAACCTGTTTCGATGTGTGTGTTTTTTTCCCTAGCGTGACTTTATGGCCATTGAGCTGATTGATGGTTACATGGTGGTCTCACATGATCTTGGCAGTGGCATCGGTAAAGTGTCCTCACTGGAAAGAGTCAACACAAATACTTGGATATCTGTTAGTGTCATAAGGAACCGAGAAAACAGTAAGTAAAAATTTTTTTTTTCGTAACAGGCATAATTTTTGCCTACAAAACCGACCGTTTCGGAAAAAGTTTTAGACCATCGGCCGTGCGGGTTTCTAATAACGGGAAAGTTTGATTATATGACAGTTATTGTGATGTATTTTTTTTGGTATAGTACTAACTTTATGTGGTCATTGTTTTATTTGTATGGTATTTTTAAATTGTTATTTTTGTGCGAGTCCAACATTGCAAATTCCTGTGATTTATTTTTTAACCATTGGCTGAATTAACGAAACAATCAGATGAAACAAAATTTTTTTATATTGTGTCTATATTTTTTACAGGCTTTTTCTACATCGACACCGTATGGCAGGGAAAAGGTATATCTGCAGGAACGCTGACGGGATTAACCATCGAGGAATCCGCATATCTTCACGTCGGAGGCGTGCAAAGCTTCTATAATGTCAGGTAAGGTGAATTCCTTGATTTATGGGTTTTTCCTAATCTCTTTCTCTGAAATCAAGCAGTGAGTTTCTAAGATGCTGGACTTGTGACTTGAATATGTTGTGGAGTTGCCAATAAATTTCTTGACTGCAATCAACATAGCACATCAGATAAGGCCATCTTGGGCAAATTTCAGCGGTCTATATTAATTCCAATTACAACTTGGCTCTTAAATAAGGGAATAAATATGTGAATGGCTTGTTTTAAACAAGTTTGTTTAAAACTGGATAGGGGCCTGGTCGCCGATAATCGCCCAAGCCGAGTCCCATTCATAAATACCTTTCGGTCAAAGAGTCAAAATGCACTAACTTCCTACGATTTTGCTCAACGGTTTACTTCATGTTTTGTGAAACACCCTTCTGGCCATGTCTATGGTACGTGCCTTGCAGGCGTAGTGCTAAGAATCTCGTATGGTAATTGGTGCATGCGTTGCGTTTACTGTGCGACGTGGCACAGGACACAGGAAATTGTGTTTAAATTTAAACCAGCCGGTGTTTTATCAGTGGTTTGAAACTATGCACCCACGTGACGGGCTCTTGACCAATAGGAATGGGTCAACTGTCTCAGGTATTTATGAATGAGAATTACGTACAAATAGTAGATTCAGAATTGGTAAAAGATACACTGACAGAAAAGAAAAAAAACAGAAAAAAAAAATCATTGTGGCAGCATTGAAGGCATGAAACTATCAGGACGAAAGGCAGAGCAACTTCATCTCAAACCTTCTGGGACTTTCTGTTAGTCGTGATTATTTTGCTGTTTTTTTTTCTTTTCAGGCGCGATGTAACCACTCAGCCATTTTATGGATGCATCAAGTTCTTCGGTCTGTACGGTAACCAGCAGAACCTACTCCAGCCTGGTCTGTCAACAGGCGTTGAAGATGGATGCGTCAAACGAGTAATTTCAAATACATTTAATTAAACTACTCTTTTTCCACCTGTTAGGGCAGGTGTATGCTCAGAGTAAAGGTAAAGATTCTATTCAAATTGTACACAAGTTGAGCACATTTAAACTGCTCCAAAGTGGTTTGCAAATTTTTGTACCGTTAAATTTGCTCTGTGTTCATATGAATTATTATCAAACCGGCCTTTTTTCAACCTCTTTCCTTCTTATCTCAAGACCGTTCGGAGTCTGGGCCTACTAGCAGGTGCTCAGGTCAAGATGCGTAACATTGCACTGGGAAAGATAGCCGATGTCTCTCTAACCTTCACCACCGCACAAGAGACTGGTATCCTCCTGGCTGCCGGGAAGATGGTGGAAGATAGGACTAGGAGAGACGTGGACCCAGACCAAACTGATGTAAGCTTTGTGTTGTTACTATGATGTCCATGCACAAACAGTAGATGGCGCTATCACGGCCACTCATAAGAGCCTTAGGCCATGTCCGAATTACTTGGCCAGCACTCTCCTGAAGACGGTCAGAGCATACTGACCGGAACGTCGAGTTTATACCTCTGGTTCTTTTCAGAACCATTCTCTTAGTTGAGAAATTATTCGCACATGGTGTTTCCGCAAACCTTTCATTCATTAGTATCTCCACCATGCAAAGCCTCAAATTTTACTCGGTACATTCTGGATTTTTGTTTTATAACAACTATATTTTTGTTTTGTAACAAGTATTTCATGAAACCCCTTCACCAGATCCACACACCTTTGAATGCTTTCTTTTATTGGAAACAGTACAATGGATGGAAATCTTTAACGAGAAACAAAAGTTTAATGAGGTCCCAAGTGAACTCATGTATAATCCCTGGGATTCTAGGGTATCGAGTTGAGTCAAGTCCCAATAATTGTCTCATTAAAAAAGTGATTCTCTTGGGATTCTAAGAACACATACATACAAGATGATGTTCAGGCCGTGTTCGAATGACTTGGCAGTGGCCAGCATTAACTCATTTGTCTATGGGAAGTTGATGCCGCCGCTTTGCATAGATGCATGTGTAATTGGAAGTTGGAGCCAAGTAATTAAAAAAAGGCTTATGATGAGAAGTGGCTGTATTTGTGTAATTTTCCTTTTTGGGTGGGGGGTGGGGAGGATTTTAGGTTAATTCAAACAACAAAAATTATTACAATTCTCAGCTTTACTTTGGTTTGTTGTGCATACCTGTTGATTTAAAGTTGATGAAAACCACTCCAAACATGGCATAAGACATTTTATTGTTTTTCGCAACTTTTTATCATTATTTTGGTAAAACAGCTTATTTTTTTACGAGACAGCTTGCATTACAAATTCTATTATTGCAAATGTATTCTTGTCAACTGGCACATACAGGGAAGTGTGGCCTGGTGATTAGGGTTTGTGATTCCTGATCAGAAGATCAGGGGTTCAAATCCAGCTGCTGGCCATATGTGTGTCTTTGGGCAAGCCACTTTACCCCACTTGCCTCTCTCCACCCAGGAGTATAAATGGTTCCAGCATTAGCTGGGGAGTAACCTGCTATGGACTGGCATCCCATCCAGGGGGATAGAAATATTTTCGGTCGTTTATGCCTAGAAAACCGGACATAAACGCCAGCCTGATGAGCTGTATTGGCTCATGACAGACTGTACTTTACAACTGGCACATTTTGTAAAGATAACAAGAGAAAAGAGTGAAACTTAACTTGATAAGATCCAAATAAATTTCAAGCAAAACAATTTGATGGATTTCTGTTCCCTTTTCTGTTTCCTGATATGCAGGTATCTTACGCCGTTGCGCTGGTTGCAGGTCGGATCAGGGTCCATATCAATGCAGGACAGGGACTCTTAACACTAACGACGCGCTCATCTGCAGGTGTATTCAGTGATGGCAGGCCGCATGTTGTGCTACTTCAAAAAGAGGATTTCAGGTAGACCCTTTACATTGCAGTAAACCCTCGTTTTGAATGCAGCAATTGTGTCTCTTTCATCTACATGTGGCTTTAAAAGATGCTGCAAAAGCCTTAGTTCTTTTATGCATCTCGCTGTAGATTTTTAGTACAAAAGCTGTACATCATTTTGATCTTAAGACATTTCCCAATTTATTTTTCACTGTTAATTAAAGTTATAATGAAACGTTATCAAAATCGTCAATAAAAAAGGGCTGTAAGGGTAAACAGATCTCATATGCGTAAATCCTAGGAAGTAAACATGAAGTAAGAATATTCCAAGCTTTCCCAAAATTCTCCAACCTTTTAAATTTTTCTTGTTCATCTAGAAAAAAGTCTAAAAGCATACATCAAATTTGTTGAATTCATTTAAAAATGTAAATGCGTTCACTTGTTGTTGAAAATGTTTTTATTTATTTGTTCATTTTTAAATAATGAAAGGTTTGTTTATTTTTTATGGCCTTCTCAGCATTCGATTGATTGTAGACGATGTTATCGCTCGTAGCGGCAGGCTCCCTGGAAGTGAGAGTTTGATCCCAGTCACGTCCCCCTTGTACATCGGCAGCGTGCCTGCCTCAGTCAGGCTAGGCCCTGGTTTGCAGGAGATGAGGCCACTGGTAGGATGTGTCAAGGACCTGGTCATCATGGGAAGGTCAGTTCTAGTTCTTTTGTTCTTAAGAAATTCAATCCAGTTTCTTGTCTGTGGAAAAAAAATTCTTACTCTACAAGCCCGTGTTAGGCTTGTGATTGGAATATACGGAGAAAATGTAGTAAGGGAGAAATCAGGATTTGAGTAAGTAATTCCACTTGAAGATGCTGGTGAATCAAAGCCAAATTTTTGGTGGGTTGGAGGCAAGAATGCAGAGGCGCACCAGGCTCAGATCCAGAGCGGGATTGGGTGGTTGGAACACCCCCCCCCCCTGCTGTACGTGGCACACACAATTAAAAAATTAATATGTCCACCTGTCCACAACAATCGGACATACAAATATCTGGGCCTGATCCCCCCCCCCCCCTGCACAAATTCCTGGATCCGCCCCTGCACACCCATGATTTATTAGAGGGGTAAAGACGATTCCAATTTCAAAATTTAATTTTTTTTTTTGGGAGCTTTTTGGGGGGGGGGGGGGGGGGTTGGCATGACCCACATTGATCCCGCCTCCCCCAATCCATTAGTGTTCCAAAGAGAGACAAATATTGCATAACACTAAGTAGATACTCAAGATACGTCTTGATCCTTTGTTTTTGGCAACATTTTGTTTGCAGCCTTGTTGGATTTGAGTCGGCCAGCTCTTTCAGCAATGCAACCATTGGGAAGTGTAGCATTGTCACCCCACTCCCACCATCAGATATCACTAAAGGTAAATTGCTGTTTACATCTTCGTATTTTCGCCTTAAATTTCGCTATTTTTCTTTACTGTGCCTTTAAATTTACAATAGAGTGATACATCTAGGTTGATGATGCAAAGAAACCAACAAAGACACTAAATCTGAGAGATTTTGCTGAAGAAAATCCGATTTGATACTGGGACCCTGTTTTTATTGTGATAAAGTGTATCACCTTCAGTCACAGATTTTCACTATTTTCTACGAAAGTGATAATTAAAAGTTAATAAAACATGTTATAAATGCACTTCAAATAAAAAAAAATGCACTGCTTCAATGCCTTTGATCCCAATGTCCCCAAAACTGCGCTCGCACCTTGCAACGATCTCTTCAGTTTACAAGTTATTTCACTGATTGTCTTTCCGTAGTCACAAACAGCGCACTAGCTTTTTGTCCATTCCAATCCCGTCCTGTACCCATTTGCAGGGGTGTGAAATTTCAGCTTTAAAGCTGATTTCAGCTTTTTTTGTTTTGGACTTCAGCTTTTTTTCCCCTCATTTGCTGTGTACAAAAGTATAGGAGATTTCCAAAGTTCAGCTTTTTTACACCTTTTTTCAGCTGTTTTCAGCTATTTCTGTCAGTGGTCACTCACACCCCTGCATTTGACCCCCTTTGCTTGCCGTATAAATTTCCTGTTCCCTGATCCTTTTGTCTAGAATCCACTGATCCTCCTGTCTTGCATGACTCTCCCGCTACGCCAGGTTAGTCCCCCTTCCAGATTGTCTGTTTATCTGTCTGTTCTCTAGCAAAAATGCTGAGCCTATAATTGTCACCGACACCCCGAACTGAGGGCAAGTTCGCGCAAGGACTATAGTTAACCATTGGTTGACTAACGCTTGCCCGAACTCTGTCTAGTCGACGATGGTTGACTACTCTAGTCGACTATTTGGAACCAACCTACTGGGGCTGGTTGCATCGCTGGTAACCATAGCCGCGTGCGTTCATAACGTACAGCAGGGAGCCAGGATCCAGACGTTTTGCAATGACATTTTGACCAGCGTTTGACTAGAGACGTTCGCACGTTGCTATCAGTGCGCAGGCGTAAGGTACGTCACAAATCAACCACTAGTCGACTAATGGTCCTTGCCCGAACTTGGCCTGACACTCAGATTATCTGTCAGACTGTTTCTTTAATGCATGCTCAGCTTATGGGCTCCGTGCGCCAACAAAAGAGGGCGCGTTTTTACCTCTACTGCGAGCTCCCTGGACGGGACTCTTAGCGTGCGCGTACTGTACTGGTTTGCGTGCGAAGTACGCATAACTTCCTGAATGTGCAAAAGTTATAGCCACCGCATCTTCGCGTGAGCGTCAGGCGTCGTCGGCGCGCGAATACATTCGAATTTAACTTGGTCTCCCAGACTAATCCCCGCCTCCAATAACTTTGGATACATTCCAAATATGCAGTGGATGGATGGGGAACCAGTCTAGGTCTCCCCCAACTCTCCTTTCCTGGCCGTTGATGGGGTACTTGTGCACGGAGCCCATAATATTATAGAGAGGTTTTGCATATGTCAGATACGTGTTCACATACATTTGGTTATCAACCACCGAGTTTGCTGGGGTCGGCTGGCCGGTTTGAATCTGTATAGCAGTCGGTACCACAAAGAATGACTGATGATAGTATTTTTTACGTCGGGGAGATGTACTAAAAAAAATACGATCATCAGTCATCCTGAACACCTGCTGAATTTTGAGGTAAACTTTTTCAACAGGTGATGTTGAAAACATAACAGAGCCGAGTACGAGTACCACGTTTTCACCCATGGGCTGTGCCTTAGCCAGGGAACCATCTGCAATCGCCAACGCCGTGCGATTCGGTTTGTCGACGGATAGCCACATTCAGATAGCCATCGACCCACTGCAGTTCGGCAAAGTGTAAGTCTGTTGTTAACTTTTGTTCTACGTTGGACAGAATCATCCAAACTTATTCCATGATTACCAGAGTCATATATTAACATGCCCCCGGCATTGGTACGGGCAATCTGAAGCAAATTTAAGCATCTTTTTTTTATTAACATAATGAATTTTGGGGCAGTAACAGGATTTGAGGTACAAATGTAGCCCTTCATAAGAGTTTTGATTTCAAATGGAATGGCCCCACCTCAAGGACACAAACACACACCCACATCCCCCCCCCCCTAAAAACTTGCTAAATAACAAAATACAGATGAGTGAAAGGTCCAAAAAAGTGTGGCCTAGTGTTTAGTGACTCGTGATCAGAGGTCAGGAGTTCGAATCCAGCTACTGGCCATTTATGTTGTGTCCATGGGCAAGTGACTTTACTCCCGCTTGCCTCCCGCCAACCGGAGGTATAAATGGGTGTCATCATTAGCTGAGGAGTGCAATGGACTGGCATGCCATCCAGGCAGAATAGTTGTTTCATGCCAGGGAAATTGGAGATAAACACTGGCCTGATTGGCCATATTGGCCTGTGACAGACTTCACTTTTACTTTAGAATGGGGGTTTTCGAAACCTTTTCTTTGGCTTTGCTTCCGACTTCTGAATCACTGAGAGGCAAACTAAATAAAAAGATTCCAACTTTTGGCTTAAACCGATTGAAAGTTCCTGAAGCATAATAGACACCAAAAGGTAGCTGGAGTTCCAGATGTTGGGGGCCTAAAATCTCCTTATAAGCCGAAGACGAAGCAAAAACTAGTCGTTTCTCTATCCCTGCTATTACACCAGGGCCCAATTTCACGGCGCTGCTAAGCACAAAAATTTGCTTAGCACAAAAATAGCATGGCTTATAAAAGTAGGTTACCAGCTAAAACTTGACGTGATTTTCATGCTATAGCAAACAACAGCTGAATGCTAATCACGAGCAATATACATCACGTGAAGTTTTGGCTAGTAACCTGCTTTTGATAAGCCAGACTTTTTTGTGCTAAGCAAATTTTTTTGCTTAGCAGCGCCGTGAAATTGGCCCCAGTACCTTTCAGAAACAGAAGCAGAAGTGTGACTGGTTGTTACGAAAAATGACACTTCAGTCACGACCTTCTGTCACAGTCTGTCAGTGATGATGTCATTATCGGGCCAAAGACAACTAACCAAGGGGAACCTCAGGTGGCTGTTGTTGCCTTGATCAGTGTGAAAGACGTGGAGCAATTCTCCTCTCTTGCATCATGAAGATTTGATTTGAAAACTCAAGGCTAACATGACTAGTAGGAGGTTTCCCATCCCTATAACGTATTTAAGTATCAAAACATATCTGATTACAGAGAAGGAGAGAAACGGTTCATTGATGCGTCAATGTATCACAGTACAGTGTGCCATACTTTGTATTGAAAGGGTGAAGACGTCATTTTCTTGGTACAGTAGAAAATCGCATTTGTTTAATACTTGCGTAACCAAAGTAAAAGTTGTATGTTCACTGTGTTGTTTTTGCTATACTGAAATGACTGAATTGGTGAAGTTTACAAATTATTAAGTTTTTTCCGCTATGTCTTTCGATGAGCTACATGGCTTATGGAACTTACTGCAAAAACAAAACCAAGAAAAGGTCATACTGACAAGATTTACGGGGCATCAAATACGACGGGATGATGTTTAATTCTATTACCCATGCAAAACAACTTCAGTTATTTAAATCAAGCCTCGGAACCATGTCACATTAATTAACATTCCCCGTTCATGAATGCCGAGCCGTACTGCACCACGCTCTTCAAGGAAACAGCAGTAGTCTGTCTTCGATTTAACAGACTAATGTATACATAACCCCGATGATTGAAACTTGCCCACATCCTGAACATGTACGCCTACTCGCTAAGTTTACACCACAGAGTAAATAAGATGGCCTCGGAAACTGATGGGATCGAATGAGAAAACAGATTAAATCTTGTTTAATCTGAATGCTGGACAACATGATTTCTTTTACAAGCAGCTGCTTTCATTATTGGTTTCCAACTTGTAGTGTTACAAAACTTGTTTGCATGGGCGTTTCAGGGGGGGGGGGGTCAAGGGGGGCGCTTGCCCCTCCCCTCTGAAAAAAAAAGGGAAAAAGAGGTGCGAAGCCATATTGCTGTTGATTTGATGGGGGGGGGGGGAAGGTTAGGGCAAATGCTCCCCTGCTCACGCTCCAAAAAATGATAAATTGTGAATATAATGAAAAAGTTAAGGAATTTTGGGGAAATTTAGCTTTGCCCCCCCCCCCCTGGAAAAAATCCTGGCGACGCCCATGCTTGTTTGTCTCTACCCATGCTCTTCAACTTATTCAATTTTTTTTTCTCCTAACGAGTTTTCAATAGGTTTCATTCCAATGACGTCATTTCCTACAGACCATCCCCGTGCATCAGCATTTTGAGCGTCAACTTGCATAACGCGCATCGGCTGCGTCGTATTTCAAACACATTTCGAGCAACAAGCATGTGTTTGGAACATTTTCAACACAGCGCAATGCATGCTTGATTGCGAAAAATACACAGTTGCAGTTCTCCTACAGAGATGAGCGAGCCCTATTTGCATGTTTCAGTTATACAAAAGAAACTACTTCTTTTCTTTTCCTTTTGATGTTTTCAACCATTGGAAAATATGCTTTCATTTGGGTTGCTTTTGCGTGCACAATTAGGAAAATTGTTGGGCCGCAAATGTTTAAAACATTGTACATTAATTACTTCATAACTGAATGTGGGCATACTTTTGTTTGACATCTCATTCACAAGTGAATAACTTTTGTATTGCTTTAAAAAAAAGTTTTCGGGGGGGGGGGGTGCTGAGACTCGAGAGGGCAACTATAAAGTTCAATTCCAATCCTAAGGATAGGCCTACATCTCTAATTTCATGTTTACAAAAACTCTCCGTAAATAAATTGTTTACCCATTTGTGTCACTAGTGAATGTACCCACGGATTGTGTCGGCCATGGGCCCAGGGTTTAATGACCTGACTGATTTGACGTTTCCGTAACTCAAAAATTTAATTACAGTACCAAAAGAAATCACCTGTAATTGTATGTTTACGTAAACCTTGCCATAAATAAGTTGTTTACTCGTTTGGGTCCCTAATGAATAAACCCCTCCTTATATTGTGTCCTGTCATGGGCTTAGCTTAATGACCGCACAGAGTCGGACACACGGATAAGGATCAAACTTCATTTCCTGGTGATCAAAACAAAGAAGGCTAAATGGCGGAGCACATATTGATCCGTCACAGTTAATGACTCCTCTTAATTAAGTGTCCAACCTTTTAATGAAAACTTAGAGCTTAATAACAAGCAGTTGTAGAGTAGCAGAGAAGCTTTTTAACAAAGGTGAGATGGGGGGGGGGGACCGGAACAATTTCAAATAATTTTGTGTGTGAGGGCTTGAGGGATATGAACTGTTTCTATAATAAAAGGACAAAAAAATAATATCAAAATAATTTGAAATTACAAATAAAGTAGAGATCTGAGAAATTACATCAATGATAATAAAACTTATGGAGTGGAATAATGCAAACAATTTCATTGGGGAGAAAATTATTTTTGGTTTATTTGATAGCATTCACCTTTTCATTTAAAACCAGTTTTGCAATTTTATTACTAGTTTTTGCAATGTTAAAACCCTTGATAGTCATAACTGTACATAGTACATTTTTTTACAGTCATAGTTTTTAAGAACAGATTTAAAATTGTACAAACTGCTTTACGCATTATTTTTAAAAGGTCTGTTTTTTTCTGGAACACTTTATTTCTCCACGGTGAAAAGCAGGATGTATTGACTGTTTCTGTTTGAAATAATTTAAATCAAGCTGCACACAGTATCAAGTATATTTATATTAGGCTTCCAGTGGTAAATATAAATCGGCATATTGAATGCTTTTGTAAAAAGTACCCAGATGACTGCAATATTATGTCAGTAAAAGTACCTGGATGGGGACAACATACAGTTATCCTTGAAAATAATCTCATTAAATTACAGCCATATCATCAAAATACCACATCATCACCTCCAAGGACACATCTTCACCGTCACGTGAAATTATTTAAAACACAAATGCGAATACCAAACAAAAAACAACATAAATAAATAAAACAACAACAAAAACAAGCAAGAAAAAGAGCTATAATTTTTAAAATTTGGGTTCATAAGCAACTCAGCTGGCAACCAACTTGAAACATTAAATTGCAATTTAATCAGACTGTAAATCAGAGTTCGACCTTAACTTTTTTTTCACTAGCCAACCAGGCTACTGATACCGACTCTTAACAAGCCCGCGCCGCGGGCATTTTCAGAAGCCCAAATGTTTTTCTAAATTATAGAGTGTCTCATAAACAACAATGTGCTTACATGTAAAACGTGTATCCTGAGGCAATCTTGTCAGTGTTTTGAATAAGCGGATGATTTATTTCTTCCTGTACTTTCATCTTTGCCGTAGCCAAATAATTTTTGACTCGCCAGCTGGGCTACTTAAGGAATAGTCTAACTAGCCCGCCGCTATAGCATTTCACTAGCGGGCCACCGCTAAAGTCGAACCCTGCTGTAAAGTATTTATTCGGTGTGAATTATTTCACAGAAATAAGTACAAACATTGGAGAACATTGATATTCACGTATCAGTAGTTTTCACTGCATTCACATAGCAAGAAAAAAGGAACCATTGGTTTGTTTGGAAAGATACACATTGGTAGGCCTATATCAGGGTTTTATGGAGTTATATCAACTTCCTCTTATTAACCCCTTTTATCTGTCTTGTATTTTTCGCCTTAAGTTTCTAGTTTTCTTCTTTCAAAGTCTTACATCACTGAACAGGTAGTCATCAACCTGGTACACCTCGCAAATTAAAACATTTATTTCTTCGGTCCTGTTATAAGTGTTTCTCACTTCCTCGTTTAGTTCATATTAAAGCAAAAACAATTAAACAAACAGACTACACAAACTGACCAACAGACAGAGCAAGAATTACAGTCCTGGCAAATCTTGCCATTTTAAAAACAAAATGCATCCAAACTCTTTCATTTGTAACTTTCTGGCAAGCACAACTTCATTTTCCAAAAAAATTAATTTCCTGAGAGTTTCATTGCAAGTTTTCACTATTTGTCCTTTCATTTACATTTTACAGAGCACTAAGCCTAGATTGTTAACTCATCAATGTTTACAGTTGACTTTCTCTAAGCCCATTCGTGTCAGGGAGATGTGAGTGAGATAGTCTCCTGCTGCCGTTAACCCCACGGTAAGGCGACGTTGGCACGCGCCTGTGAGTGGAGTTGTGCCTTTTTGGACAGTGGAGCAGCTTACTGAAGGCATCCTTGAAGTCCTTGTTGAATTTGGTGTACAGGATAGGATTGATCATGGAATTGAAGTATCCAAGCCACAGGAACAGGCTGTTCCAAAAGGCTGGAAGGTGGCATTGCTGACAGAAAGGTATGACCAATGCATTGATGAAAAATGGCAGCCAGCAGACCAAGAAAGTCCCAGTGACTATGGCTAAGGTCTTGACGGCCTTCTGCTCCCGGGCTGAGGCTAGATTGCGTCGCTGCATGATACGCTGTTGTATGAAAGGTGAGCAGGGCACGGTGAGCGTTAACTGGCTGCCTTGATCCTGGGACTGCTTGGCAGACAGTGAGGTGTAACTGTTGTGCATGGAAGAATGTTGAGGGGACCTTAGATGGGTTGGGGATTGGAGGATAGATGCATCAGATATTGGCAGACCGGGGCTGGACTTGCGTCTTCGACTGTTGTATGTCACAGGCTTCTTGGACACGTTGGTTGTACTGCTCATTTCATCAATCATTGGTTCACTGGTGGAGATTCTTCTTAAGAAACTTGAGATCTTTCTGGGGAAATCAGCCGTTGATCTTCTTCCCGGCGATCCGCAGGAGGAGCCTAACGGTGTCTGGACCAGGGTTTTCTTACCGTGGATGCGCTTTCGTGCTTCGACAAAGATGCGCGCATAAACCACCATCATAATCGTCATTGGAATGAAGAAGGCCCCAAACGTGGAGAAGATCGTGTAGACCTGATTCTGAGAGATCATGCATGTCAGTGGGTCTCGGATCTCCGTGCGCCAGCCAAAAAGCGGTGTTGTTGAGATCATGATTGAGATAACCCACACCGCAACGATCATGATCAGCATCCTTGACGGTGTACGCTTGGGTTTGTACTTGAGTGGCTTGGTAATAGCCCAGTAGCGATCTAATGCAATGACGCAGAGATTCAAGATGCTAGCCGTGCAGCAGAGGACATCCAGAGAGATCCAGATGTCGCAAACGGCAACGCCAAACTTCCACTCCACGGTCAGTTCTTGCGTCAGGCTGATGGGCATGACCATCAGACCCACCATAAGATCTGCCGCGGCCAACGAAGCAATGAGGTACACGGGAGGAGTCTGAAGGGGTCGATGCTTAAACACAGCAACGAGGATCAGAATGTTACCAAAGATGACGCAAAGAATCATCAGACTCAGTCCTACGAGCAGTAGCCACTCTCTGGGAGTGAAATGTACAGTTCCATCCGTCGTACTGGATAAGTTGCTGGAAATGTTCAAGTCAGTAGAATACAGTATTTCTGTTGTGCTTCCATCCATTGTTGCTCTTGATGTACAGCAATCACAAAGGGCAATCACATACCTATTTTTTTTCAGTGTTATCATGCAACATAGGCCTATTATTGAATTGACCTTGTTTAATGCGATGAACATATCACAGTTAACTGCCCCTTTGTTGCCTTGTTAAAAAAATTTACAACGGCAATGTTGTTCAGTTGAAGTCTTTTCAAAAGAAGGTATCTGTATTTGGGGAGGTAGTTTGCTGTTGGCAGTTTAAATCTTTGCAGAAATAAAAAGCTCAGTCTTCATTTCCTTTATGTAAAATGTCAAATGAATAAGGTTTCATCTTCCATCCAAGTAGTCAAAATTTCCTTTGTAAACCACAGTTCAAGGGACGCAACAGTCAGCTCGTCTTTGAAGTCACATTGCACTAGGTCCCTTTTATGTAAAGCTTTACTATATCAAAGAACTCTTTACCTGCAAAAGTTGACTGACATTTATTATGTCTTCAGTAGAGCAGTTCGACTGTTAAGAAAAACCCACGCACTTGAGACTGTGTCTCTTGGCTGACAAATATGTGACGTACTTCAAAAGTCATCGTCGAGGGTGCGGGGTACCTCAATCAGCATTTATCCGAGGTGTTGATGTTGTGTTACGACCACTCAGCCACAGAACTCATTTCCTGTCAATGAAAACAAGAAGTCAACCACTTAATGAACAATCATTGTTCCTGTGCATGGGGTGGATAACTGCAAGTTTCTTTATGGCATCCTCCATGATGGCATACAGCAAGGCGTATTCTTTGGAATGTGTAGCACACAACAGGCCAGCACAATGCGTTCTGCATATATGTGTGATCAACAGACACATGTAATGTTTACCCTCACATCTGTGGGTGGTTTGTCCTAAACCTTGGATACAGACAAATCATCAGCCTTGCAGGAATTGGCCTAATGAACCGTATAACACCACAGCCTGCAGCAACTCAAGTGAAATAATCCATGCTCCCTTTCTTGAGTTTCTTCGCTTCTTTGCACTTTTATTGCCAGTAGAAAATCTTGAGTTTATGTCATTCAATATAGCTACCTGCAGAAAGACCACGTGTTCTCTGCAAATACCTGAGCAATACCTGAGCAAAGCCTGATCGTATGTACATGTACCTGAGGGCACTTGCAAGTTTTCTAAAAACTATTTAAGAGCTCTCTTATTTCCAAGAGTGTGTATTCATTTTACCCGGCTGAAGCTAGAGACAAGGCATTCAGAGTTGAATTTTATTCAATCAAATAGATTGATTTTCACTCCAGTTATGTTTTTTTCCCTATAACTCTGTCAATCTGAAAGGGGATTTGACCACTGTTTGGTCTCCACTTTCATTAGGTAACAGAGAGAAATTTCACCCTTTGAAAATAATGTTTTAAAGTTGAACAAGGCCTAGAAATTGACCGGAACCGTGTTTGAACCTGTAACCTCCGGAATACCGTTCCGGTGCTCTACCAACTGAGCTATGCAGCCCTTTGTTGGCAGTTTCAACACAAGGCCAAATCATTCTTTCTTACAAGAATTATTGCTTTTTAAATATGACCCTCAATGAGTCAATAATACCCTCTGAAAGTGAAGAAAATATCTTGGTACCTTTACATGTAAACCAGTGCTCTGTGACATGGTTCATAGAGCATTCAAGCATTATGCACATCATTAATGGACATCTCATGGTTATCACACAGGACTGACCATTAGAATTGCAGTGTCTCAGACACAATGCATAATCCGTAAACAGCCTTGGAAAATTCAAATCAATCCTTTACTTCCCTTTTACATCATCGCAAAAAAAAATAAAAAAATTTGCACGAGCAAAATAACAGGTACTAGAGACAGGTAAATAAAAAGTAAACCTTGTCAAGCTCCGAATACTTTGTTGCAAAATAACAAGACTAAATATAAAATCGAGGCAAGCATAATTAGTTAAGTGCCTTGGACATTTCATTTCAATTCTTAACATTGAAACAATTATCAAACAAAAACTGAGTACAGTCGAGTACAGGACAGGTATTTGCAAATTAAAATAACGAGCGTAAAAACAAAATGTAAGCAATGCGCAATTAATTACGAGCCTTGGAAAATTATAAAGAGGTCTCCTCTACTTCCTTTTCACATCATCATTAAAATTGCCGTTGAGCAAAAAAATAAAAAATGGACACAAACCCTTTCAGATACAGGACAATATTCACAAAATTATAAAAAATAAAATTATATAAATTATAAAAAGGTCTCCGCTACTTCCTTTTCACATCATCATTAAAATTGCAGTTGAGCAAAAAAAAAAAAAAAAAATGGACACAAACCCTTTCAGAAACAGGACAATATTTTACAAAACAACAAGCAGAAAAATAAGCATAATCAGTTAAGTGCCTGGGAAAACTCAGTTCCCTTTTGCTACATCCATCTTATTCTATCACAAACAAAAACCCAAACCCAATTCAAAGAGTAGAATAATGCAAAGCCTTGCAAAAAATAAAACCCTGCAAAGTACAGGACATTTGTCACAAAATAACCAGCATAAAAATATAATCTGGGCAAGCTTTCACGGCAAAAACAATCAGCCGATGGAGTACCCTGATCTCTAGGGTTTTCTCTGTTACATAACACTGTACTCAGCTGTGATTGAATTCATGTATACTGTGAATATCATTGAGCTGTGCTTGCTATCTCGAACCAGTCTGCATATTCCTGAGCAGTACCAGTGTTTGCTTTGTGCGTATCTGATTAAATTGATACAGGGCGAGCAATTTCAGTAACTTTTTCATCTAAAAGTAGTTTATGAAATTTGCTTTTCAGTCATTATTATTTTTGGTGCTACATATTTTTTTAAATGTGAAATATATTTTTGGGGTTTGGGTTCCGCTTTTTTGACTCACCCTGTATTAATTTGAAATAGAATTCTAAATTGCTACTGAAATTGGTATCAAATTGAAGGGATTGTACCTTGTAAAAGGGGGTCGTAGATAATTAACACAAAAGAGTTTGTAAAGAAAGCTGCACTATCCAATAAAAGGCTAGAACTCAGATTATTTTTTTTGTATATGTCAAACGTTAAAATAAGTTCCGCTCCAAGTGAAGTTATGAAAAGATTCATATTGATTAAAAGCATAAATCGGAAAAAATATGGCAGTATTTACTATATGGAGCAATTAATTTAAAGACATAGTAAAATATTTGACACTGTTGACACTTGATTTGAATTATTATTTCAGTTATAATATTAAAGTGGTTTACTTGTGTCACTGTTGCACAAATTTATTTCAAAAATGTATCCAGATTAAATATTAACCCTGAAATTAATTAATAACAATTTCTTTAAATGTGCATAACCCAATCCTGTGGCAGATATGGTCAAACGAGTCAAATACTGTAACTGGGCTGTCATCATGTCCCATATACACCACAGACAACTCGAACTTGCACGGCAGCATGAAGATGACTTTAAAGAGAAAACATAATTGCATTCTTACCTTTCTTGAGCCATTGATGTTCACATTAAAAGTACAGCCACTGCCCAATTGATGAAAAGGAAAATCACGATGCTGCTCTGTAATAGATTTTACTTGAAGATCTCTGCGGGTCTTATTCAATGTCCACTGTCAAGTGTGGCTCTCAAGTCCATCAAGCCAACAGACTAAGGGTTGACCTCGTTAAACATGATCAGTGGTCCCTCGTGCTCAATTTAGCCGCTGTCTGTAATTAGCCCGGTTGGGTGTCATTCACGTGTCACACCAAGGATTTCTCCTAATGAAATATTTTCAATCTGGTCAGCTTATTACACTGATAACAGTTGTATACAGGTAAAAAAATAAACTCTGCACTGTCTGAAATAACACAGATTTAGACTGACAAGCATTTGGATGTCACAGCAGGAAAAAAAAATCAGGGAAAAATAGCGGAAAAATCTTGAGCCAGCAGAGCGGTTGATGTCTGTAGTTGACAGCCGTTGAACGCTGAACCATCAGCCACATCTGCAAGTGACGGTCTGATCTACACAGTGTCCTAAACAACTATGCATGTACAACTCCTGTGTCTGTTCTGAACTTCGACCAACCCACTTGGGATTTTTATATCCCTGTGTGTTACAGCACAGGTCCCGTGAACCAGTGATCCGTGTTAATGATGTCTATTACATCACTCCCTTGCAGAGTGAGTGATCGTGATTTCATTAACAATCTTTAAAAAGTGACAGTGACTCGGCCTATTCAGATTGTACACAACTGTCTTTTTGTTTGTGGACTTGTCCATTTTCAAACAGGTTAATGTTTGGGTTGTTCCATAGGTCAGAGGTCTATGAGAGAACTCTTACGATAAACGGTTTCTGAACACTGCAGGAAGAAAACATTGAAGGGGTTTGTTAGTTGGTTCATTAGTAAGATCATGAAGTGAACAAAACATGAAGTGAACAAAATAGGAATCCTTACTTCAACCGTACCTCTCTGGTTTTATGTTCATAAATGCACCATAAAGCATATCTGTTTTAAATCGGTTCCAGGCTGGTATTTAAGAATGAATTCTAGTAGTTTTTGTTTTGAACAGCAAAAACAGATGACAAAAAAAAAAACAGATGACAATAGCTGTCGTTCATAGACGTCATTTCCTACAGACCATCCACGTGCATCGGCATTTTGAGCGTCAACTTGCATAACGCGCATCGGCTGCGTCGTATTTCAAACGCATTTCGAGCAACAAGCGCGCCTGTTTGGAACATTTTCAACACAGCGCAATGTGTGCTCGATTGCGTAAAATACGCAGTTGCAGTTCTCCTACAGAGATGGCCGTCATTGAGTGAGCCCTATAAGGGAAGACTAACATTGAACTGTGGTTCAATTAGCAGGGGGCACTTAATTAAGGTTCTCATTTTTCAGTAGGGGGTAATCAGTGGGTTTTTACAATAAGAAGCTCATTTTTGCCTTTGCCAACTTCTGAAGGAGGAGGAGGAGACGAGGACACGGGCCTTGAGGGAGTGGCAGTGCCTCTATCACTCCCTCTTCAGGAACACTAATGATTAGGTTTAGGTTTCTTGCAAAAGTGGGAGTGTATGTCCATTCTGAGTGGGCTCTGATCAGATAAAGATGAGAATGCCCTTTCTGAAGATGATGACGTGCTGGAAACAAGTGGCCTAAGGGGAACAGATTTACAATAAAGGCCACTGGCACTATCATAATGAGGACAAACCCAACTCTACTGAGACTGGAGAGTGTTTATAATTGGACCACTTCTCTCTGTAGGGGATATTGGGGGGGTGGGGGGCTAGCTCATCAGTTTCTGTTCCTGTGGTGGGTTTCAGATTGTTAATTGACAGTGGAGGGGGAACAACCTTTGTACCAAAATGTATGTACAGTGTTGCAGGAAAAATAGTGGAAAAGATTTGATAAATTCACTTCATTCCAATTATTTTTTTCATTGTAATTCATTAAATCTTACTAGAGTCAATTTCAATTAATCAAAGTTTTAACAATTAAAATTTGATTCCAATTTATTCCAACTTATCATATTCCATAGTTTATTCCGATCACTTCCAGTCAAATCCAGTCATGTTTTCCTAGTCTTCCAACATCAAACTTCAAATGATTCATAGGGCAGCTTTGGGTTCAACATTAGGGATAAATAAATTCCGCTGCTCAAGTTCCGCTGCTTACTCTGTTTCTAATGGGAATCCATCTGTGAAATAATAGTTTTAATGATCGACCTGAGAGTTGAAGTCGAGTCCAAACTTATAGTCAGTTCGCAAATCCAGATATGAGTATCTATAAAGGAATGTCCTTTTTCACAGTTTATTTAAACAGCCTGTGACTATTGACACTTGGGGACTTGGTTTGACTGGTCAAACCTGTCCTTACACTGTCTTTGAAGGAGGTCATTCTCCTCCCACTGATCACTGATAACACTATGCATTATATCAGCAGATCTTTAATTGGCAGGTGTCTAGCCTGCCCTCATAACACAACACCACAGAACCTTAACAGTCTATCACCTTGATGCAGCTGTTATACCCATTATCTGCAAGACATTTGTAACCTGCTCCTGCAGGTTGAAAGTTAATTCATAAATTTCATGTTTTTGGGTTTATAGTAGAATTTCCTTCCACATCTTCGACTTGTTCCCCACTGGAAACAAGTCGAAAGACTTTTGTGGGCTATCCCGGCCAATTGCCAAATAATCACAATGTCTTTGAAGTAAGAGGAGCACTTTTTAAAATAATGTAGCTCAGAGAATATGCCTCTCAAAAGTGGGAAATGATTCTTCAGAGTAGTGTTACTCATTTTGCAGAAAAAGATCATGATTTGTTCCAGGTTTCTACCCACATGTAGTTTTCCTTCAGACTAACTTCAGAAGTCAATGAATAAGATGGAATGTGATTCCCTTAATCCTCTCAACGATCACTCCTAATGTTCATTCACTCGGTTTATTTTTTCCTCTGTTTACAGATGACCTCCATGTCTACAAATCCTTTTTTTTCTGTGTGCTAAACACTTCTTGCTCAAGTATTGTGCCAGGGACAGAAATTCAATACAATTCTGTAAATAACAGATCAGAAGACGGGATTAAAACTAGATTTCCACATGGTGTTGAGTTTGTGTATATGGGCTACAGTGAAATCTCGATCTGTCAAACCTCGGGGGAATTGGCTCAAATTTTGAATTAAGCAGAGTTTTGAGTTATCCAGTGGATTGACGGAACTAAGTTTTTACTTTGAGTTAGGAGGGTTTTGAGTTAACAAGTTTTGACTTATCGAGATTTCACAGTAGAATTATGTCTGGAGGACAAATTAAGACATCACAAATTGTTGAAGATGGGCCCCCACAATCCTTTTCTTAAGAATTTTCCATGATGGTCATATTACAGTGGGCAATTTGAAATGTTACTGTACTGACTCTTGTCTACTTGGGAACTTATGATGATGATGATGCCCCAGTGAGTACAATTAACACAAAACAAGTGGAATTTTCATCTAAGAGTAGAATAATGTGAATTATGTAAACATCCTGGTATCGTGTAGGGTTCACATTTGTTCCTGATCCTTAACAGTTCTCCTCTGTTCTAACAGTTTTGAGGATTTTTTTTTTGGGGGGGGGGGCTTAGGCTCCCCCTTAAAGCCAGCCTTGATTTGAAGAACACCAGTATTGAGTTGTGTAAAGTTTTTCAAGCAGTTGATTAGCTACCGGTGGGTACAAGCTCGATCAGTCCTCAGCAGTCTAGAGAATTCCTTAATCAACATCTGGAATAAAAAACAACAACAGTGTCCAAGGATTTGAGATCGGATGGTCAGAGCGCTATCATCTTCCTCATGCCGCCTCCTTAAGCAATCCTGGTGTAATTAGACATAACAAGGCCAAACTCTTTAAGAGCCCCCGACGGGTGTGAAATTAATGCAGGACTCTTTCCTTCGAGCTTCTTGAATCAGAAGAATTTGAGGACAACTTGTCACTAATTATGCCTGGTATTTACACCTTGAGATGGATGGGAGACATGTCAAGCATCCGGATTTTCTATTAAAGATACGCGGCCTTGTTGGAGTTAGAACATGGAAAACTGTGTTTCTAATTAGACTTGGGCACTGATACTGTGGAATTTTTGTCTGGTTTGAAATGGACACTTTATGAAATGTTCCTTCTTTTTTTAAAAATAGATTTAAGGTTTCATTTTGCAAAAGCAAAGTGAAAATTATTATGTTAATAGTTGTGCATTTATTGTGACATTCCGTTACCCCATTTACTGTTAAGTAAAATAACCTTGAAGCATGAATTTGGCTTCAAGCTACCTGAAAGACGAGCACTATATTCTCATTCATTTGTTCAGGGGGACAAATCAAAAAAATTATTTATAACTTATTATTTCCTCTTCTCAAATTCCATTAAAACCAGAGAAATGTCCTGTCCTTATGACTCAGTTTTAACCTCTGGCAGGAGTTTCTAAATGTCACTTGGTGGTTGGTCGGTCTGTCTGTCTATCTATCTGTTTGTCCCCGGAAATTGACAAAAAGTATGGTGTTCCATATTTGCCATCAGCGTCTCATTTTTCGGCATCAAATTTTTAAGCTCTGGCAGGGATCGTTACGATTGATTTCAAGTGTAAGACTTTCATGCAGGACTTCTTGCAACCTGGGCCCAATTTCATAGAGCTGCTTAAGCAAAAAATTTGCTTAAGCACGAAAAAACGTTGCTTAGTAAAATTAGGTTACCGGCCAAAACTCCATGTGATGTACATTGCTTGTGACTGGTATTTAGCTGTTGTTTACTTAGCATAACAATCGCATGGAGTTTTGGCCGGTAACCTGATTTTATTAAGCAATGTTTTTTCGTGCTTAAGCAAATTTTGTGCTTAAGCAGCTCTATGAAATTGGCCCCTGGCCAGAGCTTATTGTGCACTCGAATTGTTGATTTTTTTTTTTGGTGGTCTCTTCATCAACACTTACAGAGATTTTTTTTTACCTGAAAACATCATCATTCCAGACTATAGAGCTTGAATTTGCTTGATCTTTGCAGGTTTGCTGTGAATGTTGAGCTGCGGACCTCCTCCCAGGAAGGGATGATCTTCTTCCTGGGTTCCGATTCCAACCCTGACATCTACTGCTCTGTGCATCTCAAGATGGGATACGTCTTCTTCACCTTCAGTAGTGGGTTGAAGAATGGTAACAGGAATGTCTTATCACACCATGCGATTGATGATGGACAGTGGCACGTTGTGAGTATTAGAAGAAAAAAAATCCATGGAAATTCAATTGGAATTCAGTGGTAATCCAATTGGAATCCTATGGGAATAATAAAGAAGTCAAATTTGAATTTCCTGTCACACCATGCGATTGATGATGGACAGTGGCACGTTGTGAGTATTAGAAGAAAGAAATCCTATGGAAATTCAATGGGAATTTAATGGGAATTCAGTGGGAATCCAATTGAAATCCTATGGGAATAAAAGGAAAATCAACTTGGAATGTCCTATCGCACCATGGGATTATTGATGGACAGTTGCATGTTGTGAGTATTAGAAGAAAAAATATTCTATGGGAATTCAATAGGAATTCAGTGGGAATCTAATTGGAATCATATGGGAATAAAAGGAAAATCAAATTTGAATGTCCTGTCACACCATGGGATTATTGATGGACAGTGGCACGTTGTGAGTATTGGAACAAAAAATCCTATGGAAATTCAATTGGAATTCAGTGGGAATCCAATTGGAATCCTATGGGAATAATAGAGAAATCAAATTTGAATGTCCTGTCACACCATGTGATTGATGATGGACAGTGGCATGCGGTATCAGAAAAAAATATCTGTAAGAATTCAATGGGAATTCAGTGGGAATCCAATTGGAATCCTATGGGAATAATAGGGAAATCAAAATTGTAATGTCCTGTCACACCAGTGATTGATGATGGACAATGGCATGTTGTATTAGAAAAAAAAAATCAGTAGAAATTCAATGGGATTCCATTTGGATTTCAGTGAAAATTCTGATGGGAACAATACAAAAATCAAACTGGAATCCTATTGGAATCCATTAAAATTCGAAATCAATGTTAAAATCTAGTTGAAAACCTGTGGAAACGGTTTAGGAATAAAGTTAAAAAAAAATGTTTTCAGAATCACTGGCATATCATTGTAAATATTTAATGATTCATTTTGGAATCCTGTGAAATTCAAATAGATTTGGAAATGCTAAAGGAATATTAGTGATGATGGAACGCCATTATACCTTCCTTTGACTTTTTTCTTGCAGCGTGAACCAGTGTTATAGGTTTCATTGCTTTTGGTTAAATACTTTGTTTATTTTGTAAAGATAGAGCATTGTTTATTCATCTTGTGTTTTTTTCTGTTAGGTTAAAGTCTTGAAGAATCGTAAGACCATCTCCCTAACCCTAGATGCCCACGAGACGCAGAAGGAGAAATTCTCCAAAAGGGTCAACATGGTGGACTTTGACTCGCCTCTGTATGTTGGCGGGGCTCCCTCTACCGACACTAGAACTATTGATGGAATAGTAAGGAAATAACTTAATCTAAATATGGGTCTGTAAAGCATACATTGTATTTATTCACTGACAAATCCGAGAGCGTGCTGGGATGGGACAGGAAGTAAAAGGCCGGGCAGTTTGGGGCAGTACATGGACAAATGGGTCAACCAGTTTGCACCGGATGACGTGTATACACGTAAAGATTTTGCAGTATTGGGAATGGATGACGGATAAACACGCAGGGAGCGAGGCCGGAAAATATCTGTCGGCGATCCGCTCGCAGCAAGCGAGGCTGGAAATGTGCTGCCCAAGGGTGATGGGTTCAACCTCTCTGGCTGGCGGTGGAGTGAAAAGTAATCCCGCGCCTCGTTCCATTCTTGTGAAAAAATTCCCGGTGTGAACTGGTTAAACTGTTATCAGAGTGCCAAGTTTATACGTCATCTTTTTTTTCCCCTTTTATCAGGCAATGCGGAGCTTTGAGGGTTGTATACGTAAGATCACCGTCAACCAACACGGGATGGATCTAATGCAGCCTCAGATCAGTAACAGAGTTACTCCTTGCTTTATGAGCACCGAACCGGGAGCATACTTCAGGGGCGCAGGATATGCCATATTGAGTGAGTATATACGCCAAATTATGGCAACAGACAGTGGTGAATTGAAAAGATCAGGAAATACTTTCTCTTACCTCGGACTATGGGCTCCGTGTGCGAACAAAAGAGGGCGCCCTTTTACCTAGCAACGACGTCCCATGGGCGGGACATTTAGCTAGTTGACGCGTACCGTTCCTTGGGTGTGACGCACGTACACCAGGGGATTTGTACTATGTACACGCAGTGGTACGGCCACGCGTCGCGGCAAAATTGCAGTCAGGCAAGATGGCGTCGGTCGGTCCCCCCAACTGTGCTTTCTTTGCCGGTGAGGGGGTACTTGTGAACGGAGCGGATACTTGCATTATTTTCTTTTTTTGTCGCTTGGAGAATTTTTTTGGCGAGTCAGTTTTGACCCCTCCAACACCTGGAAATCTAATGTTTCATAAAAATAGTTACAAAATTTGTTTCCCACAACCTTCATAACAGTGATCATTACATAATGTATGTGCCTGAAAAATTACACATTAAAGCAATAGGAATACATTTTTAAAATCTAATTAAAAGTAGAGCCTAAAGTGTCTAACAAGGCAAAAAATAAATTGAAAAAAAAATGCCACGGGTCACTGGTCCCTTGATCACAACTTGATCTTTTCTGATTCAGCAGAAATTTTTCTCCCATTTATTTTCAGATGAGCCGGTAGCAATGGACGTGGACTTTGTGTTAAGCTTTAAGTTCCGCACTGCGCAACAGTTTGCCGTGCTTCTATCCATCCAAGATAATAAAGATGGAGGTCTGGCCTTAGAAATCATCAACAGAGAAGTAAAATAAATCTGAGATTTGAGATAGATACTGATTAGCGGTAATATGATTAGTTTTAATAGTGGGTTTTACCCTTTGACATAATTTTATAGTGGTGGAGTCCTTCACAAGTCAATTCACAAGTTCAGCCACGAAGTCCACTACACAATTACTACCAGTGTTCATAGGACTATTTATTTTAAAGCATCTTAAGATCAGTGCAACAGGTCTCTAACCTTTAAGGCGTCCATTAATACTCCTCGGTGGAAAGAGGCAATCGTAATAAAGTGTCTTGCCTGGGAACACCACCACACTGTTCCCATCAGAAATCATTGTTCACCACAAGTTTTAAAACTTGCAAGACAGAAATATTTATAAACTGGGAGTGCTGTGAACAATGATAAAGACATTTTTGTCCTTTCTCTATGTTTCATCCAACCGTTTTCTTTGACCAGCTTGTCCTACGTGTTGATAACAACCTGAACGGTCCGCGTCGCATCACATTCAACGGAGCCACTCAGGACATTGCACTGTGTGATAATCAGTTTCACATGGTGCACGTCCTGCAGCAGGGCAGTGAGCTAAGACTCTTTGTCGACGATGACAACTTTGAGTATAACGGTGACGATGGGGTGAGGGCGGAGATGAATGGTACAATATCAGTTGGAGGTTTTCCAGGTAAAATTGTTGGAAAAATAGTTTTGGAAAAATACAGGGTGAGTAAAAAAAAAAACGAAACCCAAATGTCGGGACCATTGTTTTAGTGAAGTTCTGCATGTAGCACTTTCAAAATCTAGGATATGAAAGTCCAATTCATAAGCTTTCTTTTAGTACAAGAATCATTCAAATCACTCATGTACTTTTCAAGTTACGGAATTTTAAACACAACCACCGTTTTAAGGTTCTGTCCACGGATCACAAAAAGGTTGAGTGTTCTTTCAGCAAAACGAAAACAAATCACACATGGATGTGTGTGAATTGGGTTTTTTTTTACTCACCCTGTAGTGTTGGAAAAATATTGTTGGAAAAAAATTGTTGGAAAAATGTTGTAAACTATCATAGGAACGTCAGTCCCCACCCCCTCGTTAACAAAAATGATAATAAAAATCAATCAATCAATCAACAAAAGAAATGTAACTATTGGAGGTTTTCCAGGTTAATTATTACATGGAAAAATATAGTAAACAAAATTACTCCTATCTAAGGAAAGTCAGTCTCCCATACCCCATCCCAACCCCAAACAAAAACAAATAATATAAATCAATCAATCAACAAATGAAATTGAACTGTTGCTGTTAAAAAATCAGCAGACCCATTCTACTAACGTTTCTCTAACTTGAGGAAAATTATATTAAACCATGTTTACAGTGTAGAGCTCAAGAGATAAAATCCATAACACTACTCTGGTCACTTACGTTGTGTCCTTGGGCAAGGCACTTAATCCCCACTTGCCTCTCTCCACCCAGGAGACAGACTTTACTTTTACTCTGGTCACTTCCAATCCATATTATCGGAGATACGTGCTCACTTCAAAACAACAACAACCCTCTACACATTTTTCAGTGTTCGGGTCTTTTATTGGTTACTGAATGAGTCGCCTACATTTGATCTGTCCATGAAAGTTAGGCAATGTTGAACCCTTACTGAGTAAGACTCGTTAGTGCTTAATGATCTTACAGAGTCAGTGCCAGGTATAGAGGTGATTATATCTATCAACTATATTTGGACTATTATTGAGCTATATTTGAGATCATCAAAACCCAAACAGATGCTTGTTGCAGTGTTTAGGGCTTCAAAAAGCTGTATTTAACTTGAATGTTGCTAAATCTGGAAAAGTCAAATCTAATTATTTTTAAAAGTAGTCATCAAGATTTTTTAATTGGTTTATGCGTGGGAGTTGCTGAAAAAAAATACCAGTGTTTTCTCTATGTTGACTGCATTGTGTGGGCCTCTCGACTTTTTATTTTCGCAAGGAAGCTTTGAAAGAACATGTACATATACAACCTCTTGTAGGTGGTTTCTCAGCCGCTGGCAGTTAGACCATGGATCCTCTACACCGGGTTAAACAACTTCCCCAAATTTCTAGTTAGAGGCGTGCGCGTGACTCAGTGTACGACTGCAGGCTTTCAGTGGTTAAATTTTTAAGTTTTGTTTAGATGATACTTCTCTGAAAAATATAGATCTAGATTTTTTTGTGGATGTTTATGTTTAACGTGGCATTTAGAGCTATTTTCATGCTGAGTATTCATGGTTTAATATGGACATTTTACAAAATTTTACCACAAAATTGCGCAGATCTTGCAAAGGATGTGCCGGCTTGTATGGTAATTTCTTTAAAAATATGTACTGCCCCTGTTTTTCAAAAATTTGTTTTTACATTTTAATAATCTGTGTCTGAAACTCTCTGAACAAAACAAAATTGTTTACTGAGAGATTATGGGTGCACATAAAAGCAAATAAAAACATACTGAAAGTGCTTTGCCATTAAAAAAATAGTTTGGTGTATTTCCCAACTTTAGTTATTGCTTGGTGGTGAACATCAGCAATCAGCATTTTTATCACTTTTGCTAGCTAGCAGTTCGTGTTTGTTTAAACATATATTTATTGTAATGATTTGAATAATCATTGACCATGATGGAGTTCAAGTTTACTCTCCCAAGTTCTGACATTGTGTCTTTCTTCTTTTCACACATTTTATTATGGAATATTCTATTGAAAATTTTCCGTGCGACCACACCTTAATTGTGTTTCACTAAATAAAAGGAAAACTATAAAGTTGAAATATGTGCCAACCGTCATTTAGACCAAATTGAACTAACAATGTAAGGCTAACCCCTTGCATTTGTTTTTGGCCCAAAAATGAAATTGTTTCAAACTTGCAGGAAACGTACCTAAGGGACCATGGAATACATTCCAATTCGATTTCTGGCAAGATTTGCCTTTCAAAATAAAATTATATCAAAAGTTTGGGGAAAACCTTGCATTTTTAGCAAAATTGGATGTTAATGAAAAAATTCAGATTGTAAGGGGTTAACCTTGCTTTTTTAGCAAAATTGGGCAAAATCAGATTTTTATGAAAAATCTAAAATTGTAAGGGGTTAACCTTGCTTTTTAAGCGAAATTGGGCAAAATTTGATGTTTATGAAAAATTTCAGATTGTAAGGGGTTAACCTTGCATTTTTAGCAAAAATTGGGCAAAATCAGATTTTTATGAAAAATCAAAAAAGATAAGGGGTTAACCTTGCTTTTTTAGCAAAATTGGGCAAAATCAGATTTTTATGAAAAATTTCAGATTGTAAGGGGTTAACTTTGCATTTTTAGCAAAAATTGGGCAAAATCAGATTTTTATGTAAAATCGAAAATTATAAGGGGTTAACCTTGCATTTTTAGCTAAAACTGGGCAAAATCAGACGTTTCTGGAAAATTTCAGATTGTAAAGGGGTTAACCTTGCTTTTTTAGCAAATTTGGGCAAAATCAGATTTTTATGAAAAATCTAAAATTGTAAGGGGTTAACCTTGCATTTTTAGCTAAAACTGGGCAAAATCAGACTTTTATGTAAAATCTAAAATTGTAAGGGGTTAACCTTGCATTTTTTTGCAAAATTGGACAAAATCAGATGTTTTTGGAAAATTTCAGATTGTAAGAGGTTAACCTTGCTTTTTTAGCAAAATTGGGCAAAATCAGATATTTATGAAAAATTTCAGATTGTAAGGGGTTAACCTTGCATTTTTAGCTAAAACTGGGCAAAATCAGACGTTTCTGGAAAATTTCAGATTGTAAGGGGTTAACCTTGCTTTTTTAGCAAAATTGGGCAAAATCAGATTTTTATGAAAAATCTAAAATGATAAGGGGTTAACCTTGCTTTTTTAGCAAATTTGGGCAAAATCAGATTTTTATGAAAAATCTAAAATTGTAAGGGGTTACCCTTGCTTTTTAAGCAAAATTGGGCAAAATCACATTTTTATGAAAAATTTCAGATTGTAAGGGCTTAACCTTGCATTTTTAGTAAAAATTGGGCAAAATTAGATGTTTATGAAAAATTTCAGATTGTAAGGGGTTAACCTTGCTTTTTTAGCAAAATTGGGCAAAATCAGATGTTTTTTGAAAAATTTCAGATTGTAAGGGGTTAACCTTGCATTTTTAGCTAAAACTGGGCAAAATCAGACGTTTCTGGAAAATTTCAGATTGTAAGGGGTTAACCTTGCTTTTTTAGCAAAATTGGGCAAAATCAGATTTTTATGAAAAATCTAAAATGATAAGGGGTTAACCTTGCTTTTTTAGCAAATTTGGGCAAAATCAGATTTTTATGAAAAATTTCAGATTGTAAGGGGTTAACTTTGCATTTTTAGCAAAAATTGGGCAAAATCAGATTTTTATGTAAAATCTAAAATTATAAGGGGTTAACCTTGCATTTTTAGCTAAAACTGGGCAAAATCAGACGTTTCTGGAAAATTTCAGATTGTAAAGGGGTTAACCTTGCTTTTTTAGCAAATTTGGGCAAAATCAGATTTTTATGAAAAATCTAAAATTGTAAGGGGTTAACCTTGCATTTTTAGCTAAAACTGGGCAAAATCAGACTTTTATGTAAAATCTAAAATTGTAAGGGGTTAACCTTGCATTTTTTTGCAAAATTGGACAAAATCAGATGTTTTTGGAAAATTTCAGATTGTAAGAGGTTAACCTTGCTTTTTTAGCAAAATTGGGCAAAATCAGATTTTTATGAAAAATTTCAGATTGTAAGGGGTTAACCTTGCATTTTTAGCTAAAACTGGGCAAAATCAGACGTTTCTGGAAAATTTCAGATTGTAAGGGGTTAACCTTGCTTTTTTAGCAAAATTGGGCAAAATCAGATTTTTATGAAAAATCTAAAATGATAAGGGGTTAACCTTGCTTTTTTAGCAAATTTGGGCAAAATCAGATTTTTATGAAAAATCTAAAATTGTAAGGGGTTACCCTTGCTTTTTAAGCAAAATTGGGCAAAATCACATTTTTATGAAAAATTTCAGATTGTAAGGGCTTAACCTTGCATTTTTAGTAAAAATTGGGCAAAATCAGATTTTTATGAAAAATTTCAGATTGTAAGGGGTTAACTTTGCATTTTTAGCAAAAATTGGGCAAAATCAGATTTTTATGTAAAATCTAAAATTATAAGGGGTTAACCTTGCATTTTTAGCTAAAACTGGGCAAAATCAGACGTTTCTGGAAAATTTCAGATTGTAAAGGGGTTAACCTTGCTTTTTTAGCAAATTTGGGCAAAATCAGATTTTTATGAAAAATCTAAAATTGTAAGGGGTTAACCTTGCATTTTTAGCTAAAACTGGGCAAAATCAGACTTTTATGTAAAATCTAAAATTGTAAGGGGTTAACCTTGCATTTTTTTGCAAAATTGGACAAAATCAGATGTTTTTGGAAAATTTCAGATTGTAAGAGGTTAACCTTGCTTTTTTAGCAAAATTGGGCAAAATCAGATATTTATGAAAAATTTCAGATTGTAAGGGGTTAACCTTGCATTTTTAGCTAAAACTGGGCAAAATCAGACGTTTCTGGAAAATTTCAGATTGTAAGGGGTTAACCTTGCTTTTTTAGCAAAATTGGGCAAAATCAGATTTTTATGAAAAATCTAAAATGATAAGGGGTTAACCTTGCTTTTTTAGCAAATTTGGGCAAAATCAGATTTTTATGAAAAATCTAAAATTGTAAGGGGTTACCCTTGCTTTTTAAGCAAAATTGGGCAAAATCACATTTTTATGAAAAATTTCAGATTGTAAGGGCTTAACCTTGCATTTTTAGTAAAAATTGGGCAAAATCAGATTTTTATGAAAAATCTAAAATTGTAAGGGGTTAACCTTGCATTTTTAGCTAAAACTGGGCAAAATCAGACATTTCTGGAAAATTTCAGATTGTAAGGGGTTAACCTTGCTTTTTTAGCAAAATTGGGCAAAATCAGATTTTTATGAAAAATCTAAAATTGTAAGGGGTTAACCTTGCTTTTTAAGCAAAATTGGGCAAAATTGGATGTTTATGAAAAATTTCAGATTGTAAGGGGTTAACCTTGCTTTTTTAGCAAAATTGGGCAAAATCAGACGTTTCTGGAAAATTTCAGATTGTAAGGGGTTAACCTTGCTTTTTTAGCAAAATTGGGCAAAATCAGATTTTTATGAAAAATCTAAAATTGTAAGGGGTTAACCTTGCTTTTTAAGCAAAATTGGGCAAAATTGGATGTTTATGAAAAATTTCAGATTGTAAGGGGTTAACCTTGCTTTTTTAGCAAAATTGGGCAAAATCAGATTTTTATGAAAAATCTAAAATTGTAAGGGGTTAACCTTGCTTTTTAAGCAAAATTGGATGTTTATGAAAAATTTCAGATTGTAAGGGGTTAACCTTGCATTTTTAGCAAAAATTGGGCAAAATTGTATGTTTATAAAAAAGTCAGATTGTAAGGGGTTAACCTTGCATTTTTAGCAAAAATTGGGCAAAATCAGATTTTTATGAAAAATCTAAAATTGTAAGGGTTAACCTTGCATTTTTAGCTAAAATTCGGCAAATCTAAAATTATAAGGGGTTAACCTTGCATTTTTAGCTAAAATTCGGCAAATTTAAAATTATAAGGGGTTAACCTTGCATTTTAAGCTAAAATTCGGCAAATTATAAGGGGTTAACCTTGCATTTTTAGCAAAAAAGGGCAAAATCAGATTTTTCTGAAAAATCTAAAATTGTAAAGGGTTAACCTTGCTTTTTTAGCAAAATTGGGCAAAATCAGATTTTTATAAAAATCCAAAATTGTAAGGGGGTTAACCTTGCATTTTTAGCTAAAATTGGGCAAAATCAGACTTTTATGTAAAATCTAAAATTGTAAGGGGTTAACCTTGCATTTTTTTGCAAAATTGGGCAAAATCAGATGTTTTTGGAAAATTTCAGATTGTAAGAGGTTAACCTTGCTTTTTTAGCAAAATTGGACAAGATCAGATTTTCATGAAAAATTTCAGATTGTAAGGGGTTAACCTTGCATTTTAAGCAAAATTGGGCAAAATCAGATGTTTTGGAAAATTTCAGATTGTAAGAGGTTAACCTTGCTTTTTTAACAAAATTGGACAAAATCAGATTTTTATGAAAAATGTCAGATTGTGAGGGGTTAACCTTGCATTTTAAGCAAAATAGGGCAAAATTAGATGTTTATGAAACAATTCAAATTGTAAGGGGTTAGCCTTGCTATTTTAGCAAAATTGGGCAAAATCAGAAATTGATGAAAAAATCTAAAGTTATAAGGGGTTAACCTTGCATTTTTAGCAAAATTGGGCAAAATCAGATATTTCTGAAAAAAAAATTCTGATTGAAAGGGGTTAACCTTGAACATTCAATTATTGACATAAAAGTTCTCTCACTTTCAGTTTCCTTAATGTATGAACCTGCCTGTAGCCTTGTGCCTTGGTGATACCAATGCATGACATAAAAAATTACATGATTTGGTTTGAGTTTAGAAATATCTATTCAAATACCTACCCTTTCTATTATTACCAGAGCCAATGTGGCAGCACTCAGGAACCATCAAGACAGCCTTCAATGGATGCATTCAAGACTTCCGTATCAACCTGGGTAGACCTTACATCTTCCTGTCTGCCTCAGAGTCAGTTGACGTCATCCCAGATCAGTGTCCCCTCACCTAGTCTCCCGAGACACCGGTCCTAAGATGTCAACTCAGTTATTGTAGGTAACGCTGCCAGAGTTCTTAAGGTGCTTTCACGTGGGACGACAATCAATACCAAGTCAATCATCCCGACGCAAATTCCATCTCATGAATAATTGAATAGCTTTGTTGCAATAACCGCTGCTATATCAGATTCGAACCAGCCAGCCGACCCCGGCAAAGTCAAGTGGTAAGACATCTGCACTAGTAAGTAGCAGGTCGTTGGTTCGAGTCTCACCGGAGTACTTTGTGAATTTGTTCTCACAGTCACTCAGGACTACACTGAGTATACAGTGTTTATAAGAAATATACATCGGTGAACGGAAAAATACAAGATTGAAGTTTGTGAATTGGAGGGGTACAGTACATACATCTATGTAACGGACATCCAAAAGGGTTTTTTTGGCGGGGGGGGGAGGGGGGGATTTACCCCTGTTTCTGCCGCCTTTGATTGACACATTTTATAAAGCAAATGTATACATGGTCCTGTGTAAAACGGACAAGTATTTACATGAGTTTGCAAACAAAATGCTACAATTTAAAATAGGTATTCTTACTTGAATAATGCGTCATTTCGGAGGTTTTAGCATTCAGAAGTGATTTTACAGATTTACCCTGTGCACATATGACATCTGGCAGCCAAATTTAAAAATGGTGCTAAGTCTGAAATATGATTGGTCAGCTGCTTATTGATTAAATATTTGTTTGTACAAAGAAAACAAAGATTTGTTATGTCCAGTTTTTAGATTATTTATATAAAGTGATAGTGTACCAGAGTGTATCCTAAAGATGTCAACGAGCGATTTTACCAATCATCAAAAAAATTACATTTTTTATGTGCTTGTGTAGTCCTGAAGATGTTTACGGGATTTTAAAAATCTTACACAAGATTGAAAATTATATTTAAATTATGATCTATAAATTACATGATAGACTCATTGAAAAACTTTGATTACTGCGAGTACATGTACACCCTCTCCTGTATTCTCCGCTGTTCAGTTGTTTTAGATGCAGAAAACGATCAATGGTCCAATATTTTTGGTTTTAAAATTTATACCATAATTGACGTGACTGTTTCATCAGTGCTTTAAGCCAAATGCTGCAATTTGTATTTGAAAAATGCACACGACTTTCAGAACCCTTTCATAATTTTGTTTACGACAAATTGTAATCAGTGTGATTTTATAAGAAATTGTTTGTGATTATATGGTATAAAAGATACTGTAGTTTTAAACTATCACCAAATCATGCATGTGACATTATATGTGTGTTCATAAAAAGAATATAAATTTTGTAGGATTATTTAAAACAGCAATGAATATTTAGATCTGTAGACTTTGCAGTAGGTGTTTGAAACAAAGTGTAAAAATTATTTATTGGTTTTTTTATACCGTTTAGATTGAGTTGTGATATTTTATTATTGGCCTACCAGAATTATGTCAGACATGATAGTACCTTCTATTATTCATGTTTTGATTAACGTCTTCGTAAATACAATGAAGAATATGGATACCACAAAACGTCTTAATTTCAAATTTTTGTTTCTATTTGTCCACATTTCTAGAACATGACATAACAACAATTTTTTTTCTTTAACGAATACATGTACTCTATCAAAAATATACATCTTCTAAAGTTTTACGGAAAACTCAAATTAAGCACAGAAACTAGGTACTTCTGAAGATACCTTCTTTGCGCAAAAATGATTGAATTTAGCCAACCGTAACCATAATTCATTTATGTTACACAGCTACAGTAATCAAATCCAAAGTCTAGCCCCTTTCTTATCATTATTGCTTTAAATGTTCTGACACCTTATTTGAAGAAAAAAAATACAAAAGGGCAGTTGAAAAATTCATATTCTTTTCAGTTTGAGTTAAATATCAAATTAAATCCCAAATATTGGCATTTTTAATACGGCATCGAAAAGAAGCCCTGTACATGTAAATGCAAAATAAAATACTTAAAGGCACTTATTATCCTCTTGAGCCAAATCTGATAAATAAGTCAATATATATTGCAACATTATACAAGTATTAATGCTTTTTAATACCAAAGTTACTTTACCCAAGATTTTGAAAATCTTGTTTACATTTGCTCTTCAGCAAACGAAAGCTACTGTTTTCAATCTTCAACAATTAAACCAATAAGCACACCCATAAATGATATAAATATTTCAAATATTAAACAAAAATTTAAACCACCTTTTTTCCCAGGAAATAAGCCGTAACCCTATTTTGCATAGTTCACTGAACTGATATATTTGGGGTATATTTATAAACACTGTGACTAGATCAATAGATTTTAGCAATTTCAGTTTATGGCTGCCATTAGGCCCCCCAAAAAAGTCTCCGGTTTCTGGTATGGAGCTTGCCCCAAAAGTGGTGTGGCGGCGCGTTTTTTTTTTTTAACTGTTTTTTTTCCTTCAAATGTCGGCTGATGACTGCGAATGGTGCCCGACTAAACTTAGTGCAAATATATGGGAGTCCAGAGAGGCCACATAAACCTTGTACTCGATCGTAACCCCATCTAAAAACACGTTAAATTTGTGCAGCAGCAGGATTCCAGTCAAACCAGTGAGTTTGGCGGTTTTGAGACATCATCTTTCATTAAAAAAAAAACTTGTTAATTTTGCTGACGCGCATGGCTACGGCAACACGCGGGCAGACCAGAAACCAGAGACTTGTTTTTTGGCCTTATTCTGTTGCTTCTACTAGCTACTGCCTCGCACTCACTAGGCAGATATTTCTTGGATTTATTTTGTTTCAATGACAGGAATCCATCAAAACTTACTTAGGAATCCACGGCTAATTTCATTTTCAATTTCCGCAAGTCTTGAGAGGCATGACATACATGTATATTGGCCTTGCTTTGTTACATTTTTACAGCAAAAAACATGAGAAAAAAAGGACAATTTCAGCAACAAAACTAACAGTCAGTCCTACTTCCAGAACAGCAATAAATCTTGCAAACTAATTCCAAGAAATTTAACAATTAACAGTACAAATTTGCTTTTAAATTATTATTGCTCCATTCCCACAACCAAACAGGAAAATTTTCCAATGGAAAAAATAAATGAAAATTTTAAATGAAAAAAAAAAGGAAAGTAACTTGGTTGAGCAGATGCTAATGTCCTCCCATAAAAAAGGTCAAAATTCACAAGGTTTGTGTCTTACGTTTACATTCGATTATAATCCTGAGCAGGTACATATACCTCACAACACTGGTATCATGTGTCTATCATACCAATTTAATTTTGTACGCTTTGTAGAATTAAAGAGTAGCAATGACTTTTGAAGGTTGTCTCGACTAATGAGCATTTAGGTAGCTCAAGAATTCCAAATGTTATTCTGAGAATTTATGCGGGATTATTTCCTGCGGATCTTAGGTCATTCCACCTAATATTGAACACAGTCACCTCAGGAATTACAAGGAAAATGTATTGCACAAGTCTATCGGTAAGCTTGCTCAAAATCAAGTGCACAGTGGATATCGTGTTTCCCAATCTGGCGCCCTCTTGTGGCAAAGGATGAAAGTACAACCCAACGTCTAGATTTAAAAAAATGGCATGACTTTCAAAATGTTCAAGTCTGGCGCCCTCATGTGACACGGTTTGATGTCATAACCCAAAACTGCTAGCTTACAAAATGGTCTGGTGCCCTCTGCGACAACGTATGATGTCGTAACCCAATTACTGCTACCACAAGGGCATTGTTTTTCCAAAACGGATGTCTGGGTGACAATTTATGGCATCGTTGCACAACTACTAGCTTACGAAAAAGGCATAATTTTCAAGATGGATGTCTGGCACCCTCTTGTGACAATGTATGACACTGGATAAAGTCTGGCGCCCTCTTGTGACTGCATCAAATTTTTGCATAAATGTATGTACACAAGCTGCATAGGGCTTGTTAATATGCTGCCTTTTGTGTCCAACTCAGTACCCCTAACGTGGCCGATTTTGTAAAATAAACAATGGTGCATTGACAAACACAAATAGCCCCCTTAGCGTATTCTTGAACAAGAATGAATAAGCCTACTTCAAAACATAATTCATCGTAAAACAAAAAAAACATCAACAAATAACCTTAATTTACCAATAAAGCACTATTAATAAGATACCACTATTTTTGATATTTACATTCACAAAACAGCAATTAAATGAAGTCACAAAGTGGAAGCACTTACCATTTGTTTCATTAAGATTGGCATTTCCAATCCCCTCAATCAACAAATTTCCACGATCTCTCAAATACCTCGGGAGTAAAATCAAAATCTCTGGGATACCACATCGACGTTTCTCTCAGCACGTTTCAGTCGGCCCAGTTTTGAGGACATCGCCCGGACCTCTTTGAACAGTTCCACAATCCATAGCAGACTCTGTGGAATTTCTCGCACCGTTTAGCAGGGCTGATGGTTCTACGGCAGACACATCGCTCAAAGAAGTTGGTGTGGTATCACTAGTTATGCCTCGGGACGTGTTCTCCAGTGTGCTATCAGCAGTGTCACTAGGTCCGTTGTGGCTAGTGTCACTAAGTGATGCAAAGGGTGTGACACTGGTTGCCCCACTGGGTGTGTCCTGGGTTGTGTCACTATCTAGGCAGGCACCCTTCTGCACCTCAGCTTCGGACGCAGAGTTCTCATTGTTCACTACACTTTCACATATTGGACGGGATGACGACTGATGTTTAACATCCAAACTTATATTCTGTTTTTCATTTGATGACATATGTTCGTATTTCGGCGAGTCGCTGATCTGTGTTTTAACACTAGCTTCGCCATCATTGCAATCCATTTTTTCTTCTGTTTCTAGGACGCGTTTTGGACTTGATCTTGCGTCAGTTGATTCTAGAGTAAAATGCAAAAACAACAGATGCAATGTTTACTATCTGTCTTGACAAAACTGAACATTTAATAAAGTAACCAAAGACAACTAACAACAGTGGGATATGAACCCCTGACGTCTTGGATTCTGTAATGATGCTCTACCAACTGAGCTATGTTGCTTTATATTGGTGGTCTCCAAATTGTTCTATATCTTTATCAAATAAGTGTCAAAGGCAATAATGGATTGGAAGTTACCACCACAGGTTTGAGAGTTCAGTTGGTAGAGCACAAGTACAGCATTTGTTAGCTCACAGGTTCAAACCCCAATCTTCTTAAAATTGAGTCAGTTTCCATTTTGCTAATATCTATTCCAAAATCCTCAAAATTGAACAAATTCTGAGATCATAATCCAACTGATCCACTGAGGGACTTTGTTGGCCTGTCGTTGCTTTATGCAAAACTCTTCTGCATTTGGCATCTTATGCACAGAACCTCAATAAGTTTGGTGAACTCGGAAGAAACACCAGGAGATGCTTATGTTCTCACCTGACATATTGGTGGCTGAGGAGCCGGCATCATTCAAGGATTCTATGGGCGGTTCTTCTCCTTCAGCTATCGTGTGGATATCACGGTCTGGTCTACAGGCTTTGGGAAGAAAAAAAAGTCAGCATAAATTTATAAATATTTGTGAGCAAAGAGGAAGACCACAAGAGAGGTAGCCAAGTGCAAGGTATTTTATAAATGTGTAAGTTTGGTCGGGTAGGGTCGGGTAGGGTCAAGTTGGGTTGGGTCAAGTAGGGTCGGGTCAAGTTGGTCGGGGTGGGTCAGGTCTGTCAGATCGGTTGGTTGGCCCTTCGGGGAGTAAGTACAAGTTGGTCCGTCGGTCAGTAAGTCAGTCTGTCAGAGGACAGCAGGCGACCCCTTCGGGTCAAACACAACTTACTTGGATCTCCAAAGAAGACTTCGGCAGCCTTGCAGTAGTACCCATCAGGTGTCTTGGGTTTATTTATAGAACACAGCTGTAAGCCTTCCACCACCTGTGTTCCAAACACCTGTGAGCTGTGGGCCTTGTAGAGCTCAGACTTGATCCTGCGTACACCTTTCTTACGCAGGCTTGGCGCCCGGGATAACTTCATGACAGTCAGGTGGGGTTTGAAGCCACGCTCACCGGTTGAGACCAGCTGGTACTCGGAGAAGCATTTCTCTACCGTGTCTGGTTATTAAACGGGAGGTACCAAAAAAAAATTATAAATAAATAAACAAATAAAAAAAATCCTGGGGTGATCAGGCTTGAAGTTTACACTAGACAGACTGCAATAGCAAACTGTTATACCTAGTGGAAAAAATTATTCTTTGCCATCGCAAATCTTTGTTCTGGGAAATTAATTATTTTGACTCAACAATCCAAAATATTTATTATCTGAAATTACTGTTCTGTCATCCAATTTTTAAAGAACAAGCTCACTCAATTTCACAGCTTGATCAAGAACCAAATTTTCGAGGGGGAGGGGGTGGGAAGACAGGAATATGTCTTTTCGAAAGGGAACTTGCTAGTGGCCTATGAAAATGGGTTGAGTAAACTAGATCATCCATTGTAAAAACCGGTCTCCACTCCTGGTAATACATTTTTTTTTGGGGGGGGGAGGGTTTGGGGCTGGGGCCATTCTCTCCCCCCCCCCTCCCCAATTTCTCATAAGCTTAGACTACAAGCATTGGAGGTCATAAGGGTAGGAAGAGTCTATCCGGTTCATGTGACACTGTTTCCCCGTTTGATTTCCTGTAGACTGTCATCTTGCCTGTGACACCAAGCCCCACAGGGATCACAAAGTTCAGTCAGGGTGTCTTGGCTTGTATCACAGATCCTATGTGATCAATCAACCTATCTCTGCAAAATGTACTTCAGTTATCTTAATCATGAAACCCCATGTCCCATCCTAGACACCCCTGCCCCCCCCCCCCAAACTGACACCCCCTCCAAACCCATCAGTTCAACACCTGGCATATATCAGGACAGCTTTTCATTTTCAGTTCGTTTCCTAAATGCAATCAATCAAGATACCCAAAACGTCCCTCCAGGGCCTCCTATGTCATGGTAACTCTTGTCTTGGCATAATCTTTGAGCTTCTAAGTGCAGAAATTATTTCCTTTAGCAGACACATTTTTGGCTACGGTTTACAATTACACGTGCATCTATGAATCCCGTAGACACCTGTGTTACTGCTAGCCGCAGCCATTCACATAGCTTAATTCACTCGCTTACCTGCTATCTCGTACAAACTCTCCAAGATGTTATCCTGATCCTTGATCTTGGCAAACATGACCTGGTTATTGAAGTGGCCCAGCCCTCCGAATAGGATGCTCAGTTTCTCCTTGATGAAGCGCGGACTCAGAAGTCGGTGGCACTCATTCAAGGCTACCTTCGCTCTGACAAAATATAGAAGAAAAATATTCAGTGAATTCTTTTAACTCTCGTAGTCTTCTGCACTTCACGACACTATTAAGTTTTGCAAAACCACTTTTGCCCACAGAGTTAGCACCCACATTTCAAATTTATTGGAGGTAATCTTCTGTGGAGTATGGATAATACATCAGCACAATTCTTTTGTGTGGTTAAGCTCAGAGCAAGCAGGCAGATTCAGTCACGCTTTACTGCTCTCCACAGTGCTGGGTTTTTTTGCGCAGTGACTCTCTGTGTGGCACAATTACTTAACATTACATATCCCTTTTTCACCTGAAACTGACCTGCAGGGTTTTAAAGGGTTTAACATATTGCTCTGAGTATTGACTTCCCACTAGGAGGGTTAACATTTTATTGACAGAAGGAACCCAGCTACAATCCTGGCCAAATCTCGCTGGGCCCCCAAACCCCCCAGCCCCCGCTCAATGTTGTCTCTCATTGCGCGGTGTGGGCTCCATCCGCTGGAGAGAACAACACTGACCGGGGGAGCTGGTGACCCTTGGAGGCTAAGGTTATTTCCAAGTGTCCCACCATTTTGGCTGGGATTGTAGGAAAGGAAAGGCACTAATGATGTGGTATATGTCCATGTATAGACACTGCAGCGCCCTCAACCATCCTGCACAAAGCTGATACAACATGGAAACTTTGGCTGTTTTTTAAACCTGGGCTTCAACTCCAACTCCGGCTCCATTGCCAAATTACATGCTCAAAGCCAAAGACAGAGATATGTCCAGTGTTTGAGAAACAGCCCAATGGCCAATGTGCCATCACATAATTTGATCATTAAGCACAAATTTGATAATTAAGACAAGGATTATCTTAAGATGCACCGACCTCTCAACGTCCTCCTCGGTTGCTAGGTGCATCACCATGATGGTAAGATGCAGTGTTGATATAGGAACCATTGCATCCTTCAGCTTTTCATCTCCAGTCACCACCGTCTGTTGGACGTCTTTCAAGGCTTCATGGATCTACACCAAGAAAATGTTGACAACTGTTACAATCTTTAGCAACAGAAAGAACAAATTTCAATTTAATTCCAGTTTGAACTATCTGATATAAGATTTATTCACATGGTGCTACCGCAAACTTATCTTGTCTTAGTATCTGATATTAGTATCCCCATTAAGTTTCTACAAGTATATATGTAGTGTTCAGCAACAACATTTCAGTTGTAGCAAACTCCTAGGATTGAAAAACTTGAGAGAAAAATATGAACTTTGAAATACCAAAAAAAGAAAAATCTTCACCAAAAACAAAGGTGTTTGGCTGAAGTTTAGTGGAAGCCAGAATCAACTACTTGTATTTGTAAGCATTTATGTTCGCAGCCTGTTTTAAAATGCATTTTTTCCCCGTAAATTTTAATTTTATTTTACTTAACTTTATTTAATAATTTGTAATGTATGCAGGGCCCCAATGGAAGCCAGTTTTAAACTGTTTGGGCATACCCTAGGTAAAGAAATGTAATGAATAAAAGAAAAATATCTATGACTGGAAGCCTGAACTGCCACAATGAATCAGAAGTGTAGCTCTTACGTACGGGACATTATCTGAGGTTAGTCAAGATTTGAAATTAAAATAAAAGGCACTACCTGAGGATTGGAGACCTGAACAGCCACAAAGAAGTTAGGAGCTAATCTCTTAGTCTTCCTCTCTGTGCCTTCATCTCCGGTTGCCGCTGAGGATTCCTCGACCTTCTCAGTTCCTTTCCTCTTTCTCTTCTTAGCTTTGAGTCCCTTCAGGCCTCTGTCTTTAGAGGCATCTTGTGCTGAAAAAAAAATGTACTAGTTTATTTTTGTTTACAAATTAAAAGTGCTGTAACATGCCAAACAGCTGAAATATGTTTTTGAAGCAGTGTAGAGACTTAACTTCAATCTAAAAATTAAAGATTATAATATGTACTTTTGAAGTGAGACAACATGAAAACTTACAAAGACCTTGGATTATGGTCTTCATGAATTAGGAAATGTCCCTGGGTAAAAGCCTTCCCAAAAGTGGATCTGTTCACAACTTCACATATCCCTTACAATGTATGCAACATTGAAAATATAAGCATTCGACTCAGATATTGTCAACTTGCTATTGGAAGGAACAGTTGTGTCACTGTATATCTCTAAACAGTTGGTTTGTCCTCTTTTTTTTTTAGTCGATTGGGTCGACATACCTCTCGTTGCATCTCCTAGTGACCTTGACCTTTCGAGAGTATGTCTCAGCAGACTCGGGTCAATCCCAAGCTCTTCATCTGTTGGGGGAAAAATGATTGATTCATTGCCTTATTTCAGACAAAATATCCTCAAAATACTAAACCTTTGTGCTGACACGACTTGATTTGTATATTTAAAAAAAAAACTTCATGTAAGGCCAAAAAAAAAAAAATAGTTGGTCTCTGGTCAGACCGAAGTTCCGGAATTGATGCGGCGACGCGTTTTTTTTTGGTTTTTTTGGTGGCTTTTTTTTTTTTTCAAGCTTGTATTGTACAGACAAGGTGGGTACTATTTTGCTTTTTTGTGTCCTCATTATACATTGGTGTCCTCCATAATTTGCCTTGGTGCCCTTTATCATTTGCCTTGGTGCAATTTCCCCATTCCTTGGTGCTCCTTGGTACAAAAATTGTTGTAGCTTCCGTGTTAATTTGAAAAAAAAAAGAAGGTTGACGCGCATGATTGAAATCGACGCGCGTGCTGACCAGAGACCGAGTATTTTTTTTTTGGCCTAAGATATACGTGTACCAGCTCCAAAAACTGTGGTATTATTCAGACAACGACAACCCAAATTACAACACATAACTCAGATTGTCTCATGCTTGACTGTATGTTCAATTTGAGCACCTATACATGGTAGACATCCTATTGTTTGAGTCAGCATATGTACAAGAGCACAAGCAATGTACCACCATAGAAATGGCTTCGAATTGTGGTAGCAAGATTTGTCTATAAGCATGCAAAACAGCTCCGGCTCTTACCTTCAGTTGTTAGTGGTGATTTAGAAACATGCTGCGGACAATCCTGGCACATGCTAGAGTCTGACTCTGCGGACTGTTTAGTCTCACACCAAGCTGACGTCGTGTTAATGGAAGCCGACTTCCTTTCAAATATATCCACGCCACCCACATTAGTTAAGGTTAGCGTAGCATCATCAGTTGACTCAGATGTTATGAGTTCAGACTCGGTTAGCATGCTGTTAGTGTCAGTATCGTCGGCTTGTATATCCAGACTGGTGCCCGGAGGGCCAGGTGAGGCACAACGACGTATCTTGGCGTGGAAGGAGGCAGTCAAGGTGACAGGGTCTAAGACGATGGAGCATCCATCTTCATCGATGGGACTCACACTCCAGACATGCTTGATGTGTGCCGTCTCCTCCACGGCACTGTTCTGTGGATCCACTTGCGGTGAGCGGAGTTGAGAGTCTTTGCTAGCGTGCTTGCGTTTAGCAGCTTGCTTGTTAACTCTGCTAGCCATGCTTGCATCCAAATTAATACAGACGTCTACCGGTTTGACCAAGCTATAATCCAGATTACTGAAGCCTTGGTTTATAGTTAATATAACTTGGTTTAAACATGTGACGCAATTTCTGTTCATCCAATGGTTTTGGTAATGAGTTAACGGCTGTTTAGTTTCATCACTTCTCCTTGAGAAGGTAGGAAAGTTGTTAACCGGCCTCAACCAGTTTAGAGAAGAGTTGGTGATTGGATTAATCAAAAGTCTGTGGTTAATGAGCAAAGGTACCAGTTGATAGTTAAAGCCCTTGCAGTAAGGGTAGACTCTGCTCCAGCCAGTAATCATGCAGATGGATCTACTCTTAACCAGTTTATTTTTCTACTAGTTAATGGTTAAGTCTGCTACTAACCCAGTTGCTAACATGCGTGGATTAAGTACTAGTTTTGATGGTGACCTGACTAGTCAGGTAGCAACCACAGGACATACGAACGTAAAGCAGACTCAAGAAAGCACAGGCAAATTTCAGGCATGGGATCAAAGCATTCCACAACTCACATAGACTGATGTCCGTCAAGTCGGCTAAAGACCGGCTGAACGTCGAATCGGGCGAGTCGAAATCGTGCGGGGCGAGGGCGTAAAGATCGATGTCACCTAGACGATCCTGGTACCCAGACTCGTAGGTGTCGTTCAGGAAATCTTCATCGAGATCCTCCTCCGAGATGCCGTTTGATGCTCCCTCGCTCTCCCCGTCCTTGGAAGGCGTGTCGGTAGGACTAGAAGAGGAATCCTTGTCCCGCGTCAACGCCAGGTCAGCTAACAGGAAGTCCTTGCTCTCGCTTGGGCTGTCCAGTCCCGATGAGAACAGAGCGCCCTCACTCAGTTCGCTGGTCAGCACCAGAAGTTCTTTGTTGAGTCGGAGGGATTTGGAGAGGTGGTCTGAGGAAGCGAGAGTCTTAAAGGACGCGCCTCCTTGGGGGAAACGACAGACTTGGATGGCACCCAGGGGAATATGGCCACGGGAAAGAGGAGCCTTGGTGACCACACCGATCTGTGAGACGGGAAGTTGGGAGAGAAATCTAAGACTGACAAAATACTCTCATCGGAACAAAATCTGAGATTTCTTTTAAAAAATTCGATTTTGCTTTAATTTAAGTCATGGTATCAGAGGGCAAGCTGTCATGAAAGGTGAATTGCATAAAATGTGCCTTTAACACAAAACTGAAAACCTTCTTTGAATTATTACAATATTTGGGTTCAAATAAAAACGACAAGCATTTGCTGGCAGGTAAATTCTGGTTGAAAACAGAATCTCTTCTGTACACAGCAATATAAAATAACAAGTACATGAACTGTACACAACAGGAAACAAAAACACAAAAAAGTTTTTCAAAGTTGCGTGAAATATTTCTGATAACATGTTTTTTTTCTGATGCTTGACAAGAACACTTACTTACAGTGATAAGCTCATGCATGACACACAAACATGTACGTAACTCCACAGACCGATTCACAAATGTTGGTAAAACATTGAAAAGTATAAAGAGCATACAAGTAAGTGTGTACTATCCAACTATACAACCATGCATATAATGGATCGTAATTTACCTGTTAGCCTCATATCCTATGGAGAGTGACAGCATGGTGTAGGCAAATTGACCATGAAACTTGTTAGTACATGTATTCAATAAGTAAAATGCTTCGTGTGTAAGCTGGGGGATGAATGCAATTTGCTACAAAAATAGATATGATGTGGGTCAAGGTCTAGGAGATGACATGGTATTATTTCTAATCACAGTAAATCCTGCAGAATTGTGTACATGTATAGTATTTGGAAAGAGTTTATTTGATTGCTTGATTTCCCATCTTTCGTTCAACAAAATGGCCATTGGTTTCCAGCATAGTGGATTTAGGAGGATTAACCCTAACCGCCTAAAGCCTTCGGCAAGAACACATCTTCAATCCTGCAAAATCCTCCAATTGCCACCATACTAAAATTGGATACAGCCTCAATTCTAGAAAATCCAAGTTATTCCAAGTTATTTCTTAAATTTCTTCATTGGAGGGGTGACCACTGCCTCAATCCTTCAAAATCATCCAACAATCACTATCAATGCACTGAGGCAGTGCCAATGATACCCAGAAGGGAAGTGGATGGTATCCCGTATAATTTAGGCCTCAATTATGCATGGCTGAACATAAAGAATGCAGGGTACTGCTCGACACAATGCATCCTCTAAAATGAACGGACACTTTTTAGCCATTCAGCCTCAATCCTTCAAAATCCTCCAAAATCCTCCAAAACTGCCCGGTTGATTTTGGAGGTTTGAGGGTTAGGGTTTAGGAATCTTCCCACCAAAAGTGCCTACTCACATATGTTGGTTGAATGGAAAAATTTATTTAGATTCCGAAAACCTGCATTGTTAGGCTAAAATGGGTAATTTTTAATTTTTAAGTATTGATAAAGCAACAACAGAGGTATACTAACCAAAGGAAAAACTCCTTCTGTCAGGATGTAGTCCAGAGTTTCAACTGTTTCTTCCTCTTCTTCTTCTTTAGGTCTTAGATCGTAGTCATCCCATTCCAACTCTGCATCAGCCAATGTTGGACCACCGCCGTGTTGTGAGTAAGGGTTCCTCTGTCGGGACGTTTGCTTGCCTTTCGGTTTCTCGGCGTTAAAATCGTAATGGTCCCACTCTAAGTCAAAGTCCGGCGGGTGTGGCCGGTAGCTGTTATGGGCGTGGTTGTTGTAGCCTTGGCCGTTGTGGTTGCTATGGTGATGATTGTTGTGGTTGTTATGGTAACCGCCACGCCCTGTGTTGCCACCACTGCGGCCACGCCGGTTGCTGTAGTTGTTATAGGGGCGGGACGGCTTCGGGACGGAGTAGACGGAGACGGAGTTGTTGTAGTGGGAGGGGCCAGGCCGTGGGGGCGGACTGCCGTAGTGGTTCTGGTGATAGCCTCGGTGGGGGTAGCCCCCAGGGTGGGGAGCGGACTCACCTGATGGACGGTAGGGTGGACCCTGGGAGTGCACCTGATGGTGGGGAGGGTGGTGGTGGGTGTGATGATGGGGGGTGGGGTGGTACATGCGACCGTAGGCCTGCGACATGGGGATGGTGACTGAGGGATGCTGGGAAGGGAAGGACAGACGGTTGGATGACCAGAGGAATGGACGCAGAGTGAACGGTCATTGCTTAGCTGATCAGGAGCTAGTTACCTGCAAAGTAAAGAAATAAAGACGACAAGGTTTACAACCTTGAAAACCAAGGAAATTGCCAATCTAAGACTCAATCTAAGACTCAACCGTGGAGTGCCGTGGCCTCGCGGTCTGGAGCATTGAATTCGTGGTCTGGAGCATTGAATTCGTGGTCTGCGGGTAATCTGCAGATTGTTGGTTCGAGTCCAGCTGGGGTTTGTGGTGCGTGTGCCCTTGGGCAAGGCACTTTGTCATTCATTGCTTCTCCCCACCCAGGAGTAAATGGGTACCTGTGAGAGCAGAGATGGTTGTGGAGTTGATTTTAGCTGCTTTGCGCCAAAATGGCTGCATCGAGCTGTATACTCCCTGGGGAGCTGAGATGGTCTTTGGAATATTTCATTGGCCCAATGAGCAGGGTAATAATGATGTAGCACCTTGAGCACCAATACTGGTGGATACGTGCGTTTTATACACATTACTATTATTAACCTTTGTGTATTCAATATTACAGAGCTCTGCTCAAACTTTCTAAGACGGATTCTTGCCTTTAATTACATTTATTCGACTCCTTGCACAAAATAAAATGGTGCTGCGTATTACAACAAGGGCAACTGAACAGTGAACATTGACCATACTCCTAAAATCCAGACCTTATGCAAAGGAATACATGCCATATTCTTCTCTGGATATCTGCTACAGCCAGTACTACAATGCACAGAAATATAAAGCTCAAACACACCGAACAACAGAATGAAGACATTATTTACATCCGATGTACATAGCAAACTCTATTTACGTGTACTGTGTGAACACATCAGCCTGCCGGGCTGGTTCCTAGAGTTTGAATGGAACCACATGTGTAGGAAAAAACGACAAATTACTTCAAAACCAACACACACTCCCCGCGGGACCACCGCAGAATCCAAAACTTCGGAGGGAAATGAGCCTTTCAGTCGGTAGATCTGCTTTCCGCCCCCGAATGCCCAATACAAATATCCTCCAATTTCCTGCGTTTCATGGGGGATAGTTCAGGAGGTCTCGCTAATGGATGACAGATGTCGACAGGGTAAGATTGATACCCGACAAGGGCTCCCTCTGGGGTTCCGAATCAGCCTAGTCACTGCGGGCGCGATACGCAACCGAACCCCCGGCTCGTATCGCCGTGTGTACATTGCGTGTGGGGAGGAGCTCCCAGGGTACTGAGCGCGCATCACAGTCAGAGGTACTGATAGACTGTTTCCTGTCGGAGATAAGTTTTTACAATTGCAATCGTAGAATGTATCACGAATCCCCTTCCAAAACGGTAACGGTCATCACACAAATTTTAAACGAGAACATCTGGGCTAATGTAAACAATCTGGACAGCTGATCTGTGCATGAAAAAAAGTCTGCTGTCTTGCATTACTTTACAAAGCGCCAAAAAGTAATTTCAAAATCTAAACCGAGAACTGAACACTAATCCAGGGTTCAAGAAAATAAAGTTGCCCATGTACAGGAAATAAGACAGGTTATTACTAATACTTTCCAGATGTCAATATCATTAAATGACTCGACCCACATTCAAATTCAAATTCCTTGAATTTGTAGGGGTAATAAAAATTATTGTTTTCTATTTTATTTTGCAGTCCTCTATATGGCCAGACTTTTTTCCAATTTCTAAATATTTACCAATGTTTTAAACATTTTCTGTATTTTCTGAATAAAAGCTCACTACTTTCTGCAATGTACAAAATGCCCTTATAAAACAGTACATTTATGTTCATTTTAACATAAGATATTTTTCTTCAACGACAAAATTTCATACATGCACCGCAAGTACTGTATGTTCAATGCTAATATAAAGAGATCCTAAAAAAACTTCACACGGTCATGAAAGTCCGCTTGAATCTATGGGTCCGTAACTAGACAGGCATAAGCAGTATGAGTACACAGACTCTGACTATCATGGACCCGTCTCCATCCTAAGTAAATTTCCTGTTGCTACATGAATGAGATGATATTTTTCAGGTCACTTGTTTGACAGGATTAATTTATGACCAGGGCGTTTATTAATTTGCTCATCTTCTGACCACAGAAACCTAGCGAGTTTGAGCCAACTTATTTGGATTTAATTTTTCTTGAACTTTAATTAAGGTTCAGCATTTTTTGACACCTTGGCCTCGTCTTGGTTCTTTGTGAACTCCCCTGATGCAGATGAGGCAGTAGAGGTATGCAAATGATCCAATACCAGGGTGAGAGAGCAGGTACCGGTAGTGGTGAGCGCATACTGCTTGGCACCCTGGCAGGAGGTTGAACCCATAGAGCTGTATTAAATTACTAGAGCGCTAACTCGATGTACAAAGTAATGCCTGATGGGCGCATCCATGTTTGTGCACAAACCTATGGAAAACTGGAAATTCTGTACGGCTTTTGTATGGCTACTTGCATATCTGCGTTTGTATTCCATACCGGTGCGTCATCGAAGCCGATACGCCCAAAACCGAAACGCACGATCAGCAAATGAGCGTTTCATTTTGCTCTACGCAAACAGTGCAACGTGTGCGCGTCCCTCCGCTGCAGATGCTTTTCGCCGTGACGTTTTTGAACTGTCATGACGCGCTTAAGTTGTTTGCGTATCTTCTACTTGCGCGTTGCATTTAGAGTACACTTTTAAAATTAAATCCATCTATTTTGATTGTGTTCTACAAACACGCACATAAATTCAAAATGTCTGCGCCCAGAGTGGCTTCAAAGCGTCTCCGCGCGCAAGAATGAGGAGTTAGCGCTCTAGTACATGTAATTTAATATAGCTCTATGGTTGAACCCCATCTTTGGAACTGTAGCACCTGACCAAAGAAATTCTGAGCATGTGTCACGTGTCCGCACTAGTTTGAAAAAAAGTATACTCCTGGTAGGTACATCCTGGATACAGGTGCCAAGGTTCCCAAGACTGTGGCTTCACCACACCTGCCAGGCACCGGCCGTATTCTGGGCGAAAATCCAAATCTGGACTTGAGCCGAGACTAACCCTCCCTTTATCCACAACAAAACTTCATAAATTAACTTGGCAGTTTCTAAGGGAGAAACATCGACTTGTCCCAGCTTTTATGAGTAAAATGTCCAGTCGACTAAATTGTGACCTAAGGGGGGTGGGGGGAAATTGCCCCGCCCCAGGGGAGGATGGTACTGCTATTGCCATCGGCCACCGACTGTCAATGTTGTTCAACTTAATAAAGAGTTACATGTACATGTACAAATACTGACAAGGCTTATTAATATCAATTTTGAGAGAAAAAAAAGGTACGGCGAGTGATCAAATGTCATTAGAGGATGGTGCCAATTTACTGATGAGTCACCAATAAAATTATTCAAGACAAGCCTTTTTTTTTCTTTTTTTACAAAACAAGAATATGGATTTCATACTGCCCTTGACATGTGTAGTAGTTGGTCAACAAAGAAAACATTGGGATTAAATAAAAACAAGTCATAATTACCCCCCCCCCCTTTGCAGGTCTTAATAAATTGTTAAACAGCTGAACCTTCTGCAAGTGAATTACTGAAGTTAATTGTGCAGTGTGCTCTCCCAGTAAAGCTAGATTGCAAAGATGCAAATTGTATGTTATTATTGACCAAGTAAAAAAAAAAACATGTTTCTCGTCCGGGTTTTTGAAAAAAAAGGAGGAAGTGGGGCTTTCTATTTTTTATTTTTTATTGTTTCAAGATGGCCGTCATTTAAAAATTTCCTGCAACCGTTGGTGTTTCCACTGTTCAAAGACACTTTTAAAATGGTTGGACAAGAGAACTGACCATATTTACAGTGTCATTTAGACTTGCATTGGTCTACAATTTATTTTCCGATGAATTTGTGGACTTTTTCTGTGTTTTTTTACTGCATTTTTCAAATATAAAAAATAATTAAAAAAACCAAGCGGCCTCCAAAAAGGAAGCGGGCGGGGACGAGAAACATTTTTTTTTTTACTTCGCCTTACAGGAAACTTGTACCACAACTGTAACACACACAAAAAGATATTTGACCAACACCTGGTTTATTTTACTAAATTCACAAATGTTTTCTCAGATTGGCTCAATATAATTTGTTTTTTTTTGTTTTTTAGTAAACGTTACTTGGCCGGAGGTCTTCTTTGATGTTTTCCGGCAAACTAACGTTTATTGTAAAAGGAAAGGCGGCGCGGCCAATGTGAGGTAATTATATATGAGCCAATCAGACAAAGCCTCCCTGAATTGTAAAATAACGTTTACCAAAAGAAAACCAGCACTGAACAAATATCAACTGCCAAAAAAAAAAAAATACCTTTAGAGTGAATGAAAATAAATGTACAGTTCGGCAGAACACAGCATTAAAACACTGAAAACGTACATGTGCACATATGTACGGACCAATTATTCCTTCATGTACATACCGTACATGTCATGTATCTCAATAAATTTACAGACAATGATGCTCAATGCAGCTCCGCACAGTTCGCAACTTACTGACCAAAGTGGAAACATCAAAACAAAACTCATCTCATCAATCTCTGTCGTATCTCCTGCAATATCACTCACAGCTTCATCCTGAATACTAAATAATGTGCCATGATGTACTCACCACAAATCACAAAGTATTTGGCATCCTACATCTGCACGCCATGCAGCACCAGTCAGCTGTGAGAATTATCACACGGCCAGCCCAGTATATTGTACCAACCCTAAAAATATATGCCCCGTACATGCGTACTAGTGAATGAATCATCATAAACACAGGGTGATGAGTGTGTGTGTTTGTGATCTAAGGCATGTGTAGTATTGTATGATGATTGTCGGATGCGCAATATGAAGACTGTGTGCACGGTGATGTCATTTCAGGGAAAAGGATGCACATAAGATTGTGCTGTACTATCGGAGATCTGTCAGATATCTGTAAACAAAGAGATACCTAATATTGTGCACCAGTCGTATAGCCTGCATGTAACCATTGGCTATGTTGAAACATGTACATGTACGTCTACGTGCACGTATGTCTGTCTGCAAATGTGCACTGTGTAAGCAGCATGCAATTAAACTTAGGTAGAATACAAACATCATCATTTGTAACAATTTTTGTTTGAAGCAACAAATTAAGTGCTCAAAATGTAAAGTCGGGTGCTTAACAATTATATTACAGTCTAAAAATTAATGTGGCCTGACGTTGCGAACTTAGCAAGTTCTTCTTCAGAAGCTAAAACAGAAAGCCTCTGTTTTAGAACTTGCTAAGTTCGCAACGTCAGGCCACATTAATTTTTAGATTTATATATTTCAGGTCCATCCAGTTAGTAAGCAGTTTGCAGCAGTCTTACTTTTTTCAATTATATTAAAGCTGATGAGGTTTTAGCTCAGTGAATGCCGTATATTCCCAGAAAACAATTTTCTAGGATCTCATTTCAATTCAAAAGTTGCTGCATCATGTTTTGAATTACACCTGAAATCAGCGTCTGCGACACATTCTTATTCAGCCGATTGCAGCTACGCGATGTCACACACTGAGCCAAGGAATTGTAGCAACTGTGCATGTGTACGCATCGTGTCAACATTTGCGCGCACTCTTTCACGGCTTCACCAAATTAAAAACGAACTGCTAATAAACAGGACTCGTTTATACTACGCTGCATCGGGAGTCCTGTTTATTACGTCACGATTTGCTATGTTTTGTTTGCTGCCCCCAACGACAACTTTTACACAAATTGCACGTTCGGGTCGAAACAGGACCTGAAAAACAGCTCTCAAAAGTAGGCCTACTCATTTCATGACAGACACAATAGTCGTTTTTATTTCATCACACCTTAGGCTACATATACCCGAAAAATGACAGAAATGTCTTCGAGCATTCCACAACCTCTTTAATTTGTCGCTCATGCATAGGCAAAAATGAGTTCAAACTTATATCATTTGTTGGGTACCGGTATGTGCAGTGAAGTTTAAACATGTATAGTGTACATGTACATGTATGTAATCACTCTTAGGAGAAAAAGGCATTACAATTCAAAGACAAATCTCAGTTTCCTGAGTTAGGAGACTATACAGCTTGATGCTGCCATTTCAACGCAAAGCAGCTCAAATCCACTACAATTACCGTCTCTGCCCTCACAGGTACCCATTTACTCCTGGGGACGTGGGGAGAAGCAATGAGTGACAAAGTGTCTTGCCCAAGGGCGCACGCACCATAACCCACCAGACTGCAGAATTACACGTACCCGCAGACCACCAATTTGGAAAGATCCACACGCAAGAAATATCCCTGAACTACTGTGATGGCTAAATTGTTACGTACAGTTTTTCTCAATGGGAGTCACACATATTACAGACAACTGATAAGACGGCACAGGACGGCCGGCCTTCACAGCGTGCCTCGTGTCATCTTCTAAGCCCCTTAACAAGATGCTATCTGTTCCTTCCTGTCTGCAATGGTTCCCCTACATTTCCTCTCCCCACTGACAACCATTATCAAATCAGTTCCACTCATTTCTAATTCAATTTGTTGGTCTGTGCACTTTGTTTTGTTTTTTTCGACTCGCATACAAGTGTGTCGCCCAACAATCCACTGGTTATCTCGAACTGTGAATTGTCAGTACAGTAATTTTCAAAATAATGATGTGATGAATATTTCAACCAATAGTTATTACACACTGCCACAACAGTTTTAGAAAATTATCTACAGCGGAGCGGAGACATTCAAAATTCTGTACAAATACACAAATACAAATGTATATCAATTTTCCCCAATCAATTTTGTCTATTGTCAGAAAAAATATTAGAACAAAATTACAAGTTTACATGAAGCTCATCATCTCGTGAAATTTGTCCAGGAAATATCTCTGCCCTTTTAATTAATGGAAACACAGAAAATTGTATTTAATTATGACTTCCTCTTGTGAAGTCAAAATAAGACAGTAAGATCACCTGACAAGATGAGTCTTACGTACTTAAAGGTCAGAGATGTCTATGAGATCCATCGATAGGATACCCCCCCCCCCTTCCCAATGAGGAAATGTGAAGTATCATTGTCTATGTACACAGGGCGAGTTCCTGATACATACATGTACTGGAATCTTACCGTATGCAATGCAACGTACATGTATGCAATGATTCTTTCATCCATTTCAGACTGGCTTGCTGGAGTCATTTCGATCAAAATAGTATAAGTACCAACTTAGGGCCCCCCCCAAGTCTCTGGTTTCTGGTCTGCGCGCGCATCGCCGTAGCCATTCGCGTCAGCAAAATTAAACAGTTTTTTTTTTCAATGTAAGATGATGTCTCACAACCGCCAAACTTACTGGTTTGATGGGAAGCCTGCAGCTGCATAATTTTAACGTGTTTTTAGATGGGATTACGATCAAGTATAAGCTTTATGTGGCCTTTCTGGGCTCCCATATATTTTGCACTAAATTTAGTCGGGCACTATTTGCAGTCATCTGCAGTCATCATCATTTGAAAAAAAAAAAGGAAAAAAAAAGCTGCGTCGCAGCACCACTTTTGTGGCAAGCTCCATACCAGAAACTGAAGACTTTTATTTTTCCGCTACATGGGGGATGGCCCATGGGCAATCAACCATAGCAGCCTCATTTGCATGAACAACTGGTTTAATACCGCACACCATTTGTACTTTACATGGCAATATTTCAACTAGAATCCGAAGTCATTCTGAACGATTGCAACAGTGCATCTTTCGAAGTAGTCACTCCTAATTGTTTCAAAGGTCCAATTTTTATTCTAATCCTCAGAATAACTCAGCTTGGTGTTACACGAGAACACCAGCCTGATACAGCTTTAGCTAAGTATGCCTAAACTTGACCTCACTGTTACACAGAACAACACTTCTATTTTTTTTTTTTTTAGTTCACACACGGAGCCCACAGATAAGAAACTGCCATGTCAGACTTGACATTCTCCAAAACCCTAAGCGGTCCATCAAACGGATATGTGCAGGCCTTCTATTTGTTCTTCTCTGAGTCTCCAGATGAACATAGTAGCTGCGTCCTCCAAACCACACCAAATCCATTAGGATGTTTTGACTGATGGGAAATTGAAACTAACTGAAGAAACCCACACGTGGCGGCGTGTTTTCTGCGGCAAATATTTTGACACGGTTCTTCTTCTGACGACCTATTTTAGGGACCTTTTTTTCTTTTTAAACGGGTAATGGTAAACAAGACGTCTCGGCCACATCTGGCCTGGCACCAGTCATGTTTGTTTCCCCGACGATGATTTTCCTCTTCTAATTTCGGCCTTATCTTGCACTTTGTAATTATTATCATCCAAACGCTAAAGGTTGCAAGATGCTCTGGGGACAGTTCATGTGGGAGGCAGGGAAGGATGATAATTTGTATCAGCCGTACTTTTGACCTTCACAAGAGTTTTGACAAGCTGGCAAGTGTCGTAGCCTACATTGTGACACATGTACATGTACATGTATACACAGGTAGGACAGCATCTCAGAACATGGCCATGTGTCGGAGTGGGATGTTCCAAACTGGAACAAGCTGGTCTCAATCTAGCACATGCAGACTTGTTTTACAATACTCTCGAGGACAATGCTTTGTGTTTTCCTTTGTACCTGTAATATAACACTCTCCTATAGACTAAGCGCATAACCGTACTATAGATTACCGTTTTCAACAAAAGACCCAACGCCCGAGGACTGAAAGGATCTGTTGTTCTCCCTGTGTGTTTCGGTCCTCGGGGGTTATGTAGAACACGTACAAAGATACATAGATTGTGGATCTGTTCAAGGTGATCGATACTAATGAAACTTTTCAAGCATTTCAAATTTTTAACGCTCCATTAAGCCTAGGTCTTTGGTACAATGCAATTTGACGCTCTGCGTGACGGGCATTTAGTTGGGAGATGTTTGAGGATGCACTGTGTTAAGCAACACCTTAAAACGAGAGGTGGCTTTCAGAATAAGTAGCGATTTCAACCAGGCCTGATTTCAACAGTATGCTCTGACTGTGGCTTCGTTAGGCTTTGACCATCAAAGCATGCTGACTGAAGGGGGTTACGGTTGTTCGTTGTTACCCATCCTTTTAGCAGGTTAAAGCCCTTGACACTTATAAAATACCAGCTGTAAAACACTCCAGCGATCCATTCTATTGATCGCCCCACACAACTTTTAGCCGGCGTGTGCAACTTTTGACAGACACGGCACGCAGTTGCAGCAGGCATGTGTAAAACTTGATCAGAGGGTTTCAAATAATTGAAGATTCGGTGAAACGCAGTTCCGAATAATAAAAAATGCACAGCCCTACTACTCAAAGACTTTAGAATTGTAATATCTCAACTTACTACAAATTACTAATCAAGACAAACCCGAGGAACTAAAAAAGTAAAAATCTTGTCTAAATACAGATATGCGAAGCACAAAAACATGAACTTTACAAAAAATAAAGGAAATGGTTTAAAATATCTCACCCCATGTCAATCTCTATCCAGACAACCGGCAAGATTGTGAAAATGAAACTTCATGGAAATGTAAAGCTCTCACGTTCATTCAGGTTACTCATCTACGGTAACATACCAAGCTCCTCCTCACTGAAGCCAGAACAAATTGACAGAGAAATATCCTTAACTCAGCAAGCTGCATGCAGGCAATGCCGGGTCGGTGTGACGTTCTGAGCCGCACCACAGCTTCAAAAGTTGAAACTCAAATGTCGGAGAACTTGTCAACACTCTGTCAGATCAGCCACGGTGACTACACACACATCATCTACTGTAAACACAGAGATATGAAGATGAGTCTTCCCAAGTCACCCAGGCACCAACACACGACTAAAAAAAAAAAAAAAAAAAAAAAAAAACCACAGTCAGTGACTCAACCACTTCCCGGACAGACCTGTGAAATAAGCAGGCACGGACCAAGACATTTTGACAGCAAGCCCCCCTACCCCCCCCCCTCCCTCTCCCCTCGATACTGTCCCACCGTCAGGAAGACAAGACGTAAAAGATGACAGGAAATCAGTTGAAGCAGCTGAAATTGAACCTTTCAACCAGGAGAAACTCGGCAAATTGGGGTTTCCTCCCAGCAAGCGTCCCAACGGGTCCTTCAACTACTTTCTCGACAGCGATTCTCATTTAACGAAATCCCCGCGAAATTATAATAAAATAATACGACGATGCCATCTGCCGTCTGTTATCTTGTCCGATGACAGAGATGTCTGGTGAACACAATGGCCTGAGAGACACTGATGTTGGATCGGTGAAAAATCACTATTTGGGTCGCTACTGCCATATCACTGTGAAATTTACTGTAATGAATATTAAGAACTAAGTGTGGTTTAGAAATAATAATGCTTCTCTTCTGTCAATGTTGTCGTACATTAAATGAAAGCATATTGGATAGGACCAGAGCAGGTAGCTTGTTTTGTACTTGCAGGAAAGTACATAGAAAACCCTGTCGTCATTTCCAGCATCATTTTTAACTCTAGCCTAACTAACCCAACGACAGTACACCTACCACTGGCGTTGTGACAACATTTGGAGTCCCTGCTACTTATGGACTTCCTGCACACGTACCCCCTCAAGAGTTACAAACAGGGAGTTGGGGAGACCACTGGGAGGGACATTCCAACGCACTGCTGACGACGCCTGGCACTCCTGCGAAGACGTTATGGCTTTGTGTACATTCAGACAATGAATTACTCGTGCGTACTTCACGCTACAATTATGCGCAAGAGCCAGTACGAGCACGCAGTGTCCCGTTCACTGGGCTCTCGAAAGTGGTAAAAAAAAAGCGCCATCTAGTGTTCATGCACAGAATCTATAGAGTACCGAAGTGTGACGTCGTTTAGAACCAGAAAGTGGAGTGCAAACCAATGGAGCACGTGCTGGTATTGGTTCACGGAAAGCACCGGCTGAATCACGTGCTAATGTCTTTTACACACATTTTGTGCGCGTGACGTATTCACTTCGGTACTCCATAGCAGAAAATGGATCGATATCGTTTTTGAGTCTGTCTCAAGTCAAGGAACTAAAGTCATGAAGCTGGGATCTGAAGCCAAAGACTGAGAGACAAAGCAAAGATTTTGTAAACCCTTTAGACCCAATAATGAGAGCAGATCTAGACAAGTGTAGGCCTGTGTCGCCAGGTCGTTGACTCGAGTCGGCTGGGTCACTGGGATGATTAAGATCAAAACGTCAATCACCGACGACAGGTGAGGTATCCAACAAATTGTGACTGATGGTATAGTGAAGACGTACTCTGCAATGGATGTATTACTGTCAACATCGTTTACGGTTCGTGAGTGCACTTAATCCCTTCAGGATTAACGGGAAAATCCAGTTATTGAAAACACCACCAAAAAAAAGGAACTGAGCAGTAACACTATGAAGTTAAGCTCTTTGATTTGAATAGTGTACAGCAGTTCCTGTGTAGATTCAGTGACCTGCCGTTACAATAAGCTACAATGTTCCCCAAGATACAATATGGATAAAAATACATGCACTAACATAAGGCCAATAATAAAAGGTCTCCGGTTTCTGGTATGCGCGCGTCGCAGTAGCTGTGCGCGTCGGCAAAATGAAAAAGGTTTAATTTTCAATGAAAGATAATGCCTCAAAACCGCCAAACTCAATTTGAACAATGGGGTTACGATCGAGAATAAGCTTTATGTGGCCTCTCTGCACTCCCATATATTTGCACTAAGTTTAGTCGGGCACCATTTGCAGTCATCAGCTGACATTTGAAGGAAAAAAAAACGGAAAAAAAAATAAAATAATAAAACCGCGTCGCCGCACCACTTTTTGGGCAAGCTCCATACCAGAAACTGAAACTCTTTTTTTTTGGCCTAAGCCGGTTTGTAAAAAAAAAATGATGAACACTAAAGTACACCATGTCTGTCTTCATCAGTGTTGTACTTGAAGGTCCATCACAGAAGAAGTCATCACAAGTTCATCACGAGTCCATCACAAGTCATCCTGTCCCCCGTCAATGCACAAGCTACACTCAAATGAAACTGTGACAAAGATATATACACTTGATATTGTTCATCAGCCTGTTACTTGTGACTGGAATCATGAATTGACTTGTGATTATTCAACTTTCGACCGGACCTGTGATGGAAACGTGACTGACTTGAAGCTTGGCATGGGTAACGATCGGGTAACACCATGCGGAAAGAGTTCTACACTCAACCAGCCGGGTTCTTTTTAGAACCACACTTCTTCCAAGAAGAGATTTCTTTCCACATGATGTTACCCGAAAATTTCCTCTATTTCAACACTGTCTGTGTTTTACACAAACACGCTATGGCATGGAGCAGATTCTTTAACCTTAACCCCCTGGGCCCTTTTGGCTAGGAACCATCCTCAACCCTGCAACATCCTCCAAAATCATCGGTTATTTCTTGAATTTGTTCAGTGGAGCGGTGACCATTGCCTCAATCCTTCAAAAAACAATTACTGTTAATAGGCAGTGTCGATAACCTCCAGAAGCAGTGCGGATGATATAGAGCATAATGTAGGGCTCATTTATGCATGACTGAACATAAACAGTGCAGAGCACAGCCTATGAACTCGACACAACGCATCCTCCAAAAACAACCGACACTTTTTTGCCATTCAGCCTCAATCGTCCAAACTCCTCCAAAACTTCCTGGAAGAGTTTGGAGGATTTCGGTGGGTTAGACTTAATTAATTGGTCATTCAAACACTGTTGATTATTTAACCCATTCGTCCCTGTTCGGCCCAAGACCACCCTGACTGTAACTCGCTGTATACAGCTCCATACCGCCCAGGCCCTTCTAGGTTTTCGGATTCGTCAGGGAATACCTTCCTTGTTAGGGTTTCTTTCATAAAACTTCCTCGTGGGAATTTTAACAGGAGGGAATAAACTTAGTGCAAATATATGGGAGTCCAGAGAGGCCACATAAATCTTATTCTCGATCATAACCCCTTCTAAAAACACGTTAAAATTGTGCAGCAGCAGAATTCCAGTCAAACCAGTGAGTTTGGCGGTTTTGAGACATCATCTTGTATTGAAAAAAACTTTTTTTTTTTTTGGCCTAATACAATGTAACAAAATGCAGTGCACATGCTAATGGGTTAAACTCAAAAACTGTATAATGTTTACCTTTCTGCCAACAGCGTTTCATTCTTCTAAGCTGGACAACCCCATCTGAAATGGAAGCAAAAAGTATTGAAATCAATCATTCGTAAGAAATGAAAATATTGGGAACAGCAAAAGTTAGGTAATTGGACCCGTTTACTGCTTGACAGCTTTGGTTAAAAACAAAAATTCAAACAGATACATCGAAGAGCTACCATCTTGATAGGAAGAGAACAGAAGCAACATGAAATATTTTTGAAAAAAATTGGAAAATCTGCTAAAAAGACAATTCTGACAAACAGGAGTTTTGGGGTTGAAGGAAAATGAATGATCATGGTATCATATTGATGAGTCTCCACCAGGAATAGGCATGAGCTTCCACTTCCTGACCCGAGCTCCCGCGAGTCCCAACCAACAGTGACTTTGGAAAAAATCCAATGGCATGCATGTCAGTATCAGCAGGGTATCTGTTGACAGAGGGGCTAACAGAGCGTGCACAAAACCCACTCGTCATAGCTGGGGAGTTTGGGCAAGTCACAAAGGTGTACTTTAGTCCAAGATGAAGTTGCACTGTGTGGACTTTTATAGAAAATTATTTTGCTACATGTAGCATCGTGACGTTGGGCTTGATCTCTGGCTACATGGCACATGGGTTTGTGGCTTCTGACTATGGCCTCCATGGGCCAACAAAAGAGGGTGCGTTTTTACAACTTTTGAGAGCTCTGTGGACCATAGACATATAATAAAATCCAGCATGCGCGTACGCGCGCAAAGTTCGCACGACTTCCCGAATGTTCCAAAGCTAGTGATGGCCAGATATGGGAATCTTTCCTTGACGATTCCTTCCAGCCCTATATGATGAATCGGGGTCCGCTCGTAAGTCCGACGCAGTCATAGGTCCGACGCCTCATAAGTCCAAAATTTCGGACTAATGAGGCGTCGGACTAATGAGGCGTCGGACTTATGAGGCATACAATTTATTTATTCTGCCTCATAAAGTCATAGCTCACGCTGCATAAGTCAGACGCCTCATAGCTCTGATCCCTCATAAGTCCGAGCGTTTGTCCATTGTAATATTTGTATGTTGGACTTTATATGAGGCATCGGAGTTATGAGGCGTTGGACCTAATGCGGCGGAATTTATACCTCATATTAGTTCAACGCCTCATTAACATACATGACATAGGTCTGGACTTATGAGGCGTCGGACCTATGAGGCATCGGACTTAGTTATGATACGGCGATGTTGTGCCCATTCTTGAAAATCACGCAATCTTAAGAATGCACGCGCATTCTTAAGAATGAGCGCGCGTTCTTAAGAATGAGCACGCGTTCTTAAGAATGAGCGCTCATTCTTAAGATTGCGTGGGAATATCACGTGCACAATTTATGAATTTTGCGCAATCTTAACAAACATTGCACGACATAATTATGTTAAATGAAATGTATAGCGGTTAAAAGGGAAACAATTCATATAAAGAGGAAAGAAAATGTTCTATGCTTCTGGAGTGATAACTACGATAATTTGAATCAAATTAAACCTGTTATTATTGCTTTTTTTCTGCCCACTATGGGAAGTTTTGTAATAACGGAGGACTGGGAACTAGTCTGGGAAGTGCTTTGTTTAGGCTAGACAAGTATAAGTCCCTGTATGTATCATATGCATGCCACGAAAAAAAAAGGATGTCCAGAAGCTGCCAAAATTGCTCTTTTGACTAGATAGAATCCAATGGTGGGGGTGTGAACAATAAATTGGTGGCAATTTAAATGGGAAATAGCATTAGCACTATGGGATGTCACAGTATTCGTTCTCATTCTTCACATTCTTCATTCTTACGTCCCCCCCCCCCCTTTATTATCCCAACAATCAGAATTCTTTCCAAGAAACTATTAGTATTATGTCTCTTATTTTTTTTTTTTTATATAGGGCTGAGTTAGCTTGAGTAACTCCAGCTTAACAAGCTCATGTTAAGCTGGAAAACATGTGAATTTCTGATGAGCTTGTTAAGCTGGAGTTACTCAAGCTAGTGAGGTATTTGCATTTTTTGCCAATGCATCTGACAAAAAAAAGTGACATGTCCATGATGTCTGATGCTGAGCATGGACTCGGAGATAAACCTCGTCATATTCTTCCATTTTCTGCACAAACGGGAGAAACCAGTATGACTCACTATGAGCTTAATCATAAATGAACAAGAAATGACAAACATATCGTGACTCACCTGAATAAAAACCCAAAAAACAGCCCCTTTCTCCATCCCAAGCATACAGCCAAATCACGAAATTGACTGTACTGTGTGTGTTCGCCGAATGACAGGCAAACAGATGTTTAGAAGTTTTCAATGGTAACAAATACCTCAACCCAATTGAATTGCATGGCCACGATGGGTACCAGCAAGAAATGTAAATTGTAAAAATTAAAAAACAAGCCCCAAAGAGCTCAAGTACTTTTTACAAGTGAAAGTATAAAGTCTAAGAAGGGCAATAACATTGACTGAGACAAATAATCAAAATAATTCAATCGGAACTGCCACTGCAAACTGGCTTTAGTGACTTTTCTCCCCGTTCAAAGTTTTTTTGGTGATCATACCCCCTTCTGAAAATAATGAACTATTCTAAATCTATATTTAGATCAGTAAGAAAAGCGAATAGACTGATACCCATGGTCTTGAAGTGTGAATTGCACGTCTCGCACCCTTGATGAGTCAGGACGTTTTTCGCCTGTCATCTCCCGCGAACTGCAAACGAAAAACACGCTTGCTCTGTTTGGTAAGCAATGTTATTATTTTTATCCCGAAAAAAAGGCTTAAGAAGCATTGCAGTCAACCAGTCACATATCTTTTGCAAGTGTATGTACAGTGCTAACTTCCGTCGCCTTATTGGCATTTGATATGCCTGTTAAGGCAAATGTTTTCCAATTTCCAAACCATGCAAATTAACTCGTATAACTATAAGGTGAATCAACTATAACTAGTTACTTAAGTCGTAGGGATCACATAGGCGGGCCGGTGGTGGTGGTGGGGGGGTTATGGGGGCGTAGTAGCGTGGTATCCAGCATTTGATGTCAGGGGGGCAACCGCTGATCCACATCCGCGTCGAAATGTAGACATTTTTTTTTCTTTCTTGGAACACTTTGCCTCCGTAAAATAAAAAAGGGGGGGGGGGGGCTTCCAAATGAAGGCGCTCTTCAATTTTCAAAACTGACCATTATGAAGAATGCAAAATTATAATACCCATTTTCACGGCGCATTGAATTTATAATGGTTTTTAGTGGTTTTTTGGGGGGAATGATGTTGGCACTTTTTAACCTTAAAGAGCCCTCTCTGCCCCCCTCTGGGGAAAAGGAGGGAGGGGGGGAGACAGAGAATGCCTTACGTCTGTATTCCGTTCTTTTATTCTTTTTTTTTCTGTTGAACTTGGTCTTCAACCAATGTTAATGATGTAGCTAATAACGGGGAAAGTTAGCTTAGAGTTTGACTGACCAAGTGCAGATAATTAAGTATGTTCCTCAACACAGCTCGTAGCGCACAACGCACCGAAGCATTTTCATCAGCCACATCTAGAATGGCAACCACTGACGCACATAGACTGGCCCTCCAGTCCTTCCTCTCCCGCGGTGTCATGTCCACCTCCGAGGTTAAGGAACTTCATAAGAAAGCTTGCCAGACGTTCAACGGTATGACGTGCTATTAAAGAAAACATTTGTATAACTTAAGACATAGATTTTTTTTCACAGGGTCATGTGATAGTCACTAATTTTATCAGACTGTTGCCCTCACATGCTGTGACTGTAAATGTCCGTCATTGTTAAATGCAACGTTCAATCATTTAAGCCAAAAACACCCAGATTCTTTAAACTTTAAAAGAATTTGACTGACTGTTCACTTCAACGCATACTTCTTAAATCATTGTTTCATAAAAACAGTTCTAGGTTTTCACTGACTAAACAATGTTAAATCTTACAATGACTTTAACTGTACATCTTCATATAAACGCATGCTATATTAAAATGAAACTTAATGTAATATTGCCGTAAACTGAACATTTGGTCTAGGAGCCGTTGTAAGTAATCAGTGTATCAATAACAAATCACTGAAGAGATATCATGCACATGGTGTTTCCGCAAACCTCCCATTCATTGATCATGTCCGACTTGCAAACCCTCGAGTCTCATTTAACAAATCATTTAATTACTGTCTACACTGCGTGCAGGTTGCATTCACAAATGCGTTCAAAATCAGTTACACAGAAAAATAAATATCAACATTTTTCAACTTTTGTACGACAGTGAACTTTGAAAACACCATGGAATGCCTCCGGAATTTCCTGGAGAAGATCAATGAGAACATCGGCAGTGTTGGCATGGAGATCAGATCCAAGAAGGACGAAGAGACCGGCAAGCTCATGTTTGCTCTCGTCATGACGAACGAGTCTCAACTCGGGAGACTGTCCTCCGATTATCAGAAGAACGATCTGGAGCTCTTCAAAAAAATTGTGAGTGCAATCGTTTTGTCAAGCATTACCATTTCAAATTGAATTGAGAAATCTGTTCAAGCTGCAGTATTTTATAACACGCCAGCTAATAAGAGCTTAAAAACAATGCATCTATTAAAGACAAAGAATCTCGACAATTAAGTAGCTGCCAATAAGTTAATCTGAACACACCCACCCCCCAATTGTGCCATTTTATCCATAGGTAAATGTACATCCACACATGGGCTTTAAAATTTTTCCTACAATTGACACGTAGAGTTGAATAAAAAAGTGAACATTTGTTGTTTTTTTCAGTTGGATCTGATTGTTGAGGCGGAGTCCGGCTGTGTGTCCTCCACCGATGTCTTGAACCTGGCCAGTCACCTCAAAGAGAAGATGTCAAAGCAAGACGCACAGAACATCCTGAGCAGACTTATCAAAGAGAACTGGCTGACAGAGGTGAACTTCAAATTGTCATCATTAACCCCATGCGTACGGGAAGCGGTCATGGCCACGGCCGCTAATCCTCATTGGAATGCAGTTGCCAGCTGTGGTATGCCGTGGCACACAGCTAGTGGGTAGTTCCACAGCTGCTGCTTTTGTGCAGTCCCGCTACCACACAAAGGCTGTGCAGTCATGCGGGCCACTTGCTCTATGTGTGGAGGAATGTCCCCATTACATCCCGTCCTTAAGGGGTTAAGCAAGTAAAGTCGAGGAGCTCCTATTGACCAGTGGACGATGTGACATAATATACACTGGACCAATAATGGGCTCGGTGCGCCAACAAAAGAGGGCGCGTTTTTACCAGTTTTGAGAGCCCCTTGGACGGGACACCGCATGTGCGTACTGTACTGGCTCGCGCCATAGATATCAGAAGAATATCTATGGTTCGCGCGCGAAGTACCCACAACTTTTTTATCCTGAATGTGCACAAAGCTATTGCCATAGTGTCTTCGTGCGTGAGTGTCGTGGGCGCGACAATTCGTTCAAATTTAACTTGGCCATGGTCTCCCAGACTAGTCCCGGCTCCCAATAACTTTGGATCAATCGAGATACGCAGTGGATGGGCCAGGAACCAGTCTAGGTCTTCCCCAACTGTCCTTTTCTGGCCGTTGTAGGGGTACTTGTGCACGGAGCTCTTAGCATCTAACAGTTGTCTCTTGTCAGGTGATGGTCAGAACATCATCATGAGAATTCGTGGTCCTGGCTCTCCGCTTTGCATTATGATACATGTGGCTGTCGGTAACCAGTGATCCAACCAGCCTCACTAGGCCGATGCCGAGCAGACCACTAGACTAGTCCACCTCTGGTCAACTTTGTGTGTTTGAGTGAAGATAACCCTGTTAACCTTGCCCAATAAATTTGTCTCCTCCGTAACAGAGCCATACAGCAGTGCATGCTAAATTTCATGAAAGGTTGTTATCACGAATTTGAAATGTAAACTCTTTTTTTCACTTGATATTGGCAACGGAATCTTCTAACCTGGTTAATCACCTAGTTTTGTTTTAAATATCCAGTGATCACTGATCCATTTTTTGTTTCATTCCACTTTACTGTCTTCGTTTTTTTTAGAGTCAGGGTGAGATATCGTTAGCCCCTAGAGCGATAATGGAACTGGAACACTACCTGACTGATGTCTACGAGGAAGACATTAGACATTGCCACCTGTGCAAGGAAATAGCTATCAAGGTAATGCTTACTGAAGAGCAATTGGTATAGACCCATTGCATTGCAACCATCATTGAGGTACAGCTTTTGTGCCTGAGGGATACCGATTCAACCTCTCGTGCATTTGTAGTTACTGAATGGGCCCCAGAGCGTTTTTTGAAGACGGGTTTTGTTTTTCAAATTCAGTGATAATGCAAGTACAAACTGTCTACTCATGCTTATCACAGAGGAAAAAAGACGTCCTCAGTGAGGGCGCTCTGTGCAAAGGGACTATTGAAAAGACAAAATTGCCTCAAATATTGCTTCTGAATGTAAAAGGTCTCTTTTGGTGAGGAGCTATAGGCAGATAGTCCGCACCCAACTGAACCCACATCCACAACAAAGCGGACCCCAACTGCCTCCCCCTCCCACCACCAACCTCCACCCCCAACAACCCCATCTCTTACCCCACACCCACAACAACCCACGGATCCCACCCCAACACCCACCAACCAACCCCGATCTCCCACACCAACCTCCACCCCAACAACCCCATCTCCCACCCCCACAATCCCCCCATCACCCACCCCCGATCTCCCACACCCACAAACAACTGCCATCTTCCAACCTTACCCCCAAAGGGTATTTCATTGAAAAACACTATCTGTTTGTCAACTTAAACATTAAAAATGTAATCTTTTTCAGGGTCAGTGGTGCCTGTGTGGGCTCAAACTGCACATTTTCTGCGCTGCCCGTCTCTTCCGGGGGAAAGACGACTGTCGATGTCCTGGATGCAAGGACGTTTGGGAATTTGAGATTCCCTCAGATGACAGAGGTATGCAAATCTACTTCAGATTTGGCCATAAGCCCCACCCATCTGTGTTTTGTTTACATTTCTCCCAGTTTTTATGAATGGTTGACTAAGCTATTGTGGTCACCTGACCAAAAGTTGTGATCTAATTGGTCAATTTGCTTTGCACTATTTGATTGACAGGCAGGAAGGGTCCATCTGATGTTTTCTTTTGGGGGGGGGGAGAAAATGTGTGAAATATTGAAAGGGGACATGTCCAAACTCCCCTCCAAACTGAAAGTACATCTGGCTGTAGATTTTTTTTTTTTTTCAATCTTCATTACTGCCCTAGCAAAAATTTGAGTTTTGTAAAACAGAACATACCTTTTTGAATTTGATGACTATGAAATTCTTTTTTACTTTATTTTTTTGTGTAGCCACCAACAGCGCAAGTAATAAGGATTCAGCAAATTCGGTGACGACAGGACGGAAGAGGAAAGATCGACTGTGAATCAAACTCATACGATTTGGCTCCAGCTCTCAATAAGCCAGTTCAGGGGTGCGTTTTGGCGGTCATAACCAAGAATTGGTTCGGTGGTTTCTTGTCGGTGAATTTCTTCGGCAATTTTAATTGGGTTAGAATTACGCATGATCATGTAGTACTCAAATCCCCAGAACAATTAACCAAAGAGAAACCACCAAACCAATTCTTGGTTATGACCGCCAAAACGCACCCCAGTATTTCACAATGACCCGAGGTCGTTCGGGATAACATCGCTGACGCGATGTTACGCGCACGCCTGTGATGCTGGTAATTAGACGCAAGCGTCGTGCGCCCACATTCATGCGCCTTCGAAACGTTCGATTATCCCGAACAACCCGTGCCTAATGTCATTGTGCACACACGTGCACAGTTGAAATACCTACCTGGCTTATTGTGTAGACATCTTTGAAATCTAAGAGAAAATGCTACGACATAAGCCGTTCCATTACATGTAAACATATATCTAGGTCCTTTATTCTGAAGGAATATCAAATTTATCATTCCTTTTCAAAATCAGTTCTACACTTGTATTAAAAAAAGGTTGGATTATGTTCATAGATTGGCATATTAAATTTGTTCTTTATGCCTATTGTAATATTTGTTCACTGCTATATAAGACTTTACTTTGTTAAAAAAAAAAAGTGAATAAAGAAAAGTTTGAAACTGGCTCACAAAAGTTCCTATCTCTTCTTTGTTATGTGCAAGTGTACTCACTGACCTATGAAAAAACGTATAGCATAAACATTGCCAAGATTTAAAAACAAAAAAATAGAAGACAAGGTACAGACCGCTTTTCTTCAAATTCAAAGTTTTAATTATTTTTTTTTAATTTTTAAGCAAGCTGATTTGAATGGTTGACCCTTGAATATTTACATCTTCAGATAATGACCAGTCATTGAATTACAACTTAATCTCTCAATGTAAGAGTAAGGAAACCACGATTTCAGTCTGGCTTGAACGAAACTTGAACAAAAGTACTACAACAGTACTTCTAAAATCTTCAATACATCGTTACATGTTCCCATTTCCCCTAGTTATTAGTGTGATATTGGATTTGAGGTTTATCTACCAGGGGCGGAGCTAGCTTTCATGAGCTGGAAGGGGGGGTTGAACTTGAAGGCGTGTCAAAGGCTATGGGGTCCAGGGGCTTTCCCTCCGAAAAATTTTGAACTCTAGATGCTTTCTCCCACACTGTAAGGCAATTTAAGAATAAAGTTAGTAACTTTTGCATTCAATTTATAATTCTGGCTCCAGTTTACAAGTTTTATAACATTAGTCAGTGGCTGAACAGGGGTTCCCCCCCCCCTTTGATCTACTTCTGTCTACACCACCATACATGTAGGCAGTGATCGTCCCTCAAATTAACCATCTAGCAAGAGCCACTTATGATTCCTGTTATCATTTGTAGATAGAAACCCCAACAAATGACGTGAGAAAAACATTAAAAAGTATTAACTTTGTTAAAACTTGAAACATACTAGCAGCTGTGTAAATATATGCCTTATGACAAAGCACAGAAAGCAAATTATGAAATTTTATTTCAATAATTCTTCAGTTAATTGCAAATGTCAGTACAAAAAATGTCCACTCTACATGAATGGGAGTTCTGAATCAAAGTTCTTGGAAGCCATCGAACAGGACAAGGTGCTCCTTGAGATGGAGACTAGTGCCAAGGTGGTTCTTGAGGTGAAGACTAGCTGCCAATGGAGGCTACAGCAGTCTGATGCCGTAACGCAACACCATGAACAAACTGGAAACAAAAGATGTAAAAATATACACAAATTCAGGGTTTTTCTTTAGAGAAATATCGTTTTTCACATACTGTACTGAATATAGAATGAGAATATTCTTGTTTTATACCTGAGTGCAGCCAGCAAGCCAGCAGGCATAAATTTTCCGCTGTTCATAAAACGCATCCCCATGACAACCAGTAGAATGGCTGAGGCACCTGAAAATACAATCATCAGTAATAATCATAAGAACTCATATATATATGAAATAAAAAAAATTGACGCGATAAGAAATAGAAGAAAATTGAAGCATCAATTTTCAGCGTGATTCAATGAAAGTGCTTGCTTACTTTACTTTATTCCACCTCGTGGTACATTGCAAAAATATAAATATAATTCTTCAAAATAAATTAGGTATGTTAAAACAAATAAGATAAGAAATAATGTACTAGTGTTAACACCAAGAGATGCAGGGGACCCACAAAAAGCAAGCTTGTCGAGTGCGAGTCCCCTGAACAACAAAAATGATAACACAATTAACAAACTAAATAATAACAACAAAAAGGGACTCTGTATAAACATAGACAATACGAGAATGTAAATGACAGGGACAATGAGTGTGAAATATTGGAAAGAAACATTAATTTAATTTAATTTAATTTAATATGAAAGTAAGGAGCCATAATAGACAAAAATGCAAAAAGGATTATGAGAGGGGAAGTGCCTTAGACTTCCAGTGACTTTTTCAGAGAGGCAATCAATTATATACCCGACTTGAAGCTGTCTATAAACAACTTACCAAAGAGTACAAGGCAGTTGTTAGCATTTCTGGATGTCAATGAGGCACCGTAAGCTGCCATTCCACCCATGGTGAGGCCCATCAGCAACGATATGGTGCTACCTGGATGGGACATGGAACACCAACGATAAGAGTAGACACTTTTGTCGCTGAATTTAAATATTAATTTAACCCGTCTACAATGAGGGCTCTGTGCTAGCTCTCTAGTATGAGAATGGGTAAATGATATAGTTTAGGACCCCGTTCCATATTAGAGAATGAAAAGACACTGCTGGAAAGTCAAATTTAGCAGGGAACTATTGAAGTTTTTACTGAGAATTTTTCAGACCAGTCTCATAATGTGCACAGGGTGTCAAGTGATGTCTATGTATGCAAATCTTTCCTTACAAACACCTAGACATGCTAGAGCTAATATTATTCTATAGGCCTATATTGACAAAATAGACTGTAGCTGTGGGCTGCAAATGTCATCTTGATTTTTTCCTTTTGAAACTTTGAGTCATTTGCAAAAGTAATTTTTGAACAGAACAAGTAAAGGAAAGAATGTTCAGGCGCGGATCGGGGGGGGGGGGTCAAACTACCCCCCCCCCCCAGTTCTGTCAGAAAAAAAATAATTATCATACAAATTCCTAAAAAAAAAAGTCAACCCCCCCCCCCCCCCTCTCCGACACCCCAAAAAAATTATACTGGTAGTATAACGTCCGCCTGTTCAAAATACGGTACCGGTACACCATTCTGTTTCTGTACATGATATTTCTATTGAAATATGGTACCAGCCCCCCCCCCCCCCATTTACCATTGATTGTCATTACCTGAGAATGATCCAATATAGAAAGTGCCGACACACGATCACAAACCATGCCCTCGACCTCAACCATTACCCTGCCTGCCCCCCCCAAAAAAAATTGCCCCGCCCTCCCATTCATTTCATGTTTACAAAATCATGGTCAAGTTGACCATGGAGGAATATGCCAAGGTTGACACCAATGCACCAACCAACATGTGAACCAACACTAACAATAAATGACATTACTTACCAGCCTTAACAAAGCCGATAACGCCTCCCAAAGCAACAAAAGCTGCATATCCAAACCCAATGATATCCGTCATTTTGAACAGGAATGTGTATTACTAGGCTGCAAAACGCGAACAACAAGCTGACAAGTGCTGGTACTAAAGCGATGGGATCTTGGTCTCGATCTCGCGCATACAAGTAGCTACAAATAGCGCCCTCTCGTGAGTGTTATTTTATGTCGCCCAAGCCAGGCCCAACATTTTGACCAAGTTGAAAGCTAAAGTGTTAAATTAATTCCGGATCGAGTGCTCTTCGGGCTAAAAAAAAGCTTTCCTCAGCTTTCCTCAGTTTATGTTCAAAACAAGAGAGAGAACTCTTCAAATTTTGCTTTTTTAATGTTATATTTCATTTACTATTTTTTTTTTCGGGGGGGGGTGCGAGCTTCGAGTCATTAGGTTGAGGGACGCCCAAGAACATTCGATGCCTAAAAAAATTGGACATCAATTGCATGGCAAACTAATTTGATTTTCCTCCGTGCCCGGCCCTCCATTTTTGGAAAACTAAAAATTTCGGAAAGATTTCCTTATACGAAGTTCACTCAGCACCCTGTGTACAAACCCTATGAGATTGGACTGAACATTTTAAAGTGTTTTCTAAGAAAATGCTTGTATTTTTTCACTGCTCAAATTGACTTTGATGACATGAAATTGTTATATGGGGGCTTGTTAGTCAATACAGAGGAAAATTAGTGAACTTCGTTGTATGGAAATCTTTCCAAATTTTCTCTTGTCCTCAATGAAGCAACTTATGCTTATATTCAAAAGATACATTAGCCGCCCGTCAAAAGGTTGGGAACAACAAAATCACATCAAAATCAATCAAACAAACGAACAACTTTTACTACGCATGTTTTTTCCCCCTTCTATTACCATGTATGAAAAGCTTTAAAAATTGTAATTAAAATTACTTTATTTTAAAAAAAAAAGACGTAATTATATGTACAAGAATGACAGGTTTAAAGAGTACCAACTTTTGGACGCTGGGCTAGTTCAAAAGGTAACGAACACAAACGACGATCGTCAATCTTCAGCTGCATGGTTTCCGTTTATTGACAGATTAAGCTTGTTAACTTGTCTTTAATCTGTGATGATTTCTTTGCAGCAAGTACAATGTATATTTAATATGCTTTGATTTTAGAGGCCTCTTTCCTATAAAAAAAAAACACCGCTGGTTACAAAATAGAACGGGATCATTATTTCCAAGGATAATGACATGTTGTTTAATTCCTCGATCTCCCAAACCCTCAAATATTACATAAATTATGCCTTAAAACTAATTTTGTTTTTTAAGGCCGGCCCATTAGTAAATTTTAAAATCCTTTTCAACTTGGCAGTTGCTCTCACGTTTAAAATTCATGAATAAAAAATTAGTCACAACAAAACGATGAAGTTAAAAAGAACAAGAGGTACAAATTCACTAAAAATTTAATTATCTTAAAAATTAAACGAAGAAAAAGACCAGACAGGTACATTCAATACTCATTAAAAATTTGCTGCAGCTAGCTGGGCATGCATAGTTGACTGGAATTTAAATCAGAGTAGACGATGGAGGGACTGGGAACTAGTCTACGCCCTGTGACGCAAAGCACGATGCTGTGCAGTGTGCAGTGTCTGAAGAAGTTTGCGAAGTGTCAGGTACATGGTGATGATACGCCTCCGTCCAATGTGAACATCTTGAGTCCAGGCATTACCTGTGATAAAACAAAAAGAGCAAAAAAGAGAGAATAGATAAGAGCACGTGGCACTAATAAAAAGATTCACATACAAACAGTCTGTCGGCAAGACAAAAGCTCCTGTCTAGTCTAAAACGGCGGGACTCACTCCACTTTTGGTTGCCATCCTTTTGGCGCCAATTCAAGACTGTCAATGTCAAAGCCTGGACAGACAGAGCATCCAAACAGTGTCCATTCCCCAAGACACCTGCCATACTGCCAGTGATTGGAAGGAATCAACAACTGAGGGCGTTGGCCCTGTAAAACACCGGGACCAAGCACCCTAGTGTCCTGCAGGATACCGTCTGGAGATGCAGTCCGGACCTCCACGGGATCCCCCGCGTAAAAGTGCCACAGTTCATCGCTACCGTGGATCCTATGCCACGCAGACCCTCTCTCCGCCGTCACCAGATAGTAAATGGCTGAACCTTGGGGAAGACCTGCTTCAGTCTTCAATTCTGAGCGGTAGGTTCTCCTGTAGAATCCACCTTCTGGGTGCGGTGATAGGTTTAGTTCTTGGATGATGTCATCTGCAGTGATTTTACCGTTGTTGTGTGTCGCCATGATCGCAAAAGTCATGTAGAACAGGCTCAAAAGTACAAGGAAGCTTGACAGTCGGTAGCCGACTGTGGTTGATTTCACAGCTTGATAATAATATGCGCGTGGCCCCGAGTGCGACAAGCAGGAGCATGTACATGGTATACACAATACTTTGTACGAATGCAAACCGAGCAAAATATACGCGATCATGTGTGCTTTTGGAAACGGCCACTGAGCCGCCCATAATGAGCTCAGCCGGTACAACTGGAGGCTAAAAGGTTGAGGATCACAATACTTTAACCCGTTGCTTCGTTGTGACACAGGAGACGGGGCGCTTGGGATCACGGAGGGCATACCCAGTCGGACTTGAGGACAAGTCGCTATATATAGACAGTCGTGTTTTGTTGCCCCCCCCCCCGTATCGACTAGGATAGCATGTCACTATTTATCGTGTTGAAGTTTTTTTCTGGCCTTGAACAATTATTGACTAATACGATTGTGGATGAACATTCATTGAGTGCCCAATGGGCGCTAGTATAGTAATCATGTGGTGCGCGCATAGAAAATATATTGTCAAATTATTGTTTTTCGAATAAGAAAATAGTTATGATGGAATACAAAACGGCAAGCCATGTGAAGAAAGCCCAGGACAGTTTATTGAAGTCGGTAACTGGTATGGACCTACACATAATGTTGGGCCGAGGCGCTAGGCTCGAGGATGCACAAAGCGTCCCCGCAAGTTAGTGCAATACCGCACGCTACACGTTTATTTTGGGATGGTATGTTGTGTGTATCTGTCCATACAGGGTGTCCCCCAAAAAATGCTCCACTCTTCTTTTTTTACAAATTCAAGCAAACCTGAATGTATACATTTTCTTATTATGCATGGTAAGAATGCTATGTGTCTTGGTTGTTATCTACCAAAAAATTGGATCATACTATCAATCCACTAGGGACAGAAATGCTTAAATATGAACTCGCCTCCATTTGCCAACTGCGCTGGGGACTCAAATCACCAATTTTAAAATGTCGATTTTTGTCAAATTTTTTTTCAAAAATTCTACTTGGTATCTATTATGAAAGACCAGTCATCAGTTGTTGTCAAGCAAACAAGAGAAAACAAACCAACCATGGCATTGTCCATTTATTGGACTTTGACTAATACCCATTTGTAAATCAACCACACGTAACAATAATTGTGAACAATCAGCCATAGGTGAACAATTGTGTTTGCTTGACCACACGTAACAATAATATTGTAAATCAAACCACACGTAACAATATTGTTCACCTTTTGGCTGATTGTTCACAATTGTGTGAACAATCTTTCTAGTGCAGACGTCTTATACTCGACCACTGAGCTTGCGGGATCGGTTGACACATTTTATACTTACTTATTTTGCTCAGTCGGTTGCCAACCTTTCGGCGCTATCTCGAAGTCTGCAAACTCGAATCCGGGATTGACTGTGCAACCGAACAGCGTCCACTCTCCCAGACACCTAGCCCTCTGCCAGTAATCGGCACGAATCAGAAACTGAGGCTCCTGATCTTGGAAAATATCCGGGCCAAAGATGGTCTTCTTCTGGAGAACTCCGTCTGGAGCCGCCGTCAGTACCTCGGCCGGATCTCCCGCGTAGAAATGCCACAGTTCGTTTTTTCCACGGATCCTGTGCCATACCAGTCCATCGCCTTTACTCATGACGTAATAGATGGCCGTGCCATGAGACTCGCCATCGCTGTTTTTGGACTCGGACCGATATGTTTCCCTGTAGAACCCCCCTTCGGGATGAGGCAGTAGCTGCAGTTTATTGATGATGTCTTGGGCGGTGGCATTATTTGTAGTAATGCTCAATAACCCCTCGCCGCCTTCGGATGGCATCTTGTTTCTCGGGGTTTGAACTGGAGGAGCGAGGAAAGTCTTGTAGAGCATCCAAACTATCTATAGGCCTTTTCACACTACGAAAAATCGGAGTAATTGCAGAACACCTCGCTACGCGTCAACAAGCGCCAACAAGCGTCAACGGTCGTCAACAAGTATCAACAAATTTTGTATATGCTTTTGAACATTAAAAGTAGCTTTAGGCCCTATATGGTAGAAAAAAGCAATAAAGAACATCAATTAAAGTTACAATTATTTTAAAACTTGGTTGTTTTTTTTTTTTAACTGTGGCTGTGTTTCCCGTTCTAAACCATAGAGCAAGGACATGTCATGCATGTCATACAGGAACAAGCGATATGGTTACGTAACAGCCATTATACACTTGTATGCACAATATATCAGGGACGCTCGATATTATTATCACGCGTTATACAACACCTGAATAAATCCCCGTCATCTGATTGGTGGATCGTTGATCACATGTCATTGAATTATTCGTACCAATGCACGGCGTGCGCGTGGCGCGCAGCGCACAGTACAATCACTGTGAATAAGAAGTACCATTGCACTGTCACTAGCACTGCACATGTTGCCGATGGTGGCGCTGTGGTGTTTAAATTGGCAATAAAAGTTCTGAACTTATTGAACTGTTTGAGTTCTAAACTTAGGCCAAAAAAAAGCTCTGGTTTCTGGTATGGAGCTTGCCCAAAAAGTGGTGCGGCGACGCGGCTTTTTTTTTTTTTTACCTGATTTTTTTGCTTCAAATGTCGGCTGATGACTGCAAATGGTGCCCGACTAAACTTAGTGCAAATATATGGGAGTCCAGAGAGGCCACATAAAGCTTATTCTTGATCATAAACCCCTCTAAAAACACGTTAAGATTGTGCAGCAGCAGGATTCCAGTCAAACCAGTGAGTTTGGCGGTTTTGAGACATCATCTTTCATTGAAAAAAAAACTGTTTCATTTTGCCGACGCGCATGGCTACGGCGACGCGCGCGCATACCAGAAACCGGAGACTTTTTTTGGCCTATAATGGCCTTATCATTAGCCTTTTATCAATATCATGAACAGTAATTCAAATTTAAATCAAAACTTCAGAAATCCAATGCAAAGCTAATTAGCTTTGTTGGAAAGTGTAAATATCTGGGAATATTGGTGTTTGAAGAGTGACTGGTGTTAAAATTGAAATCTCAAAAAATGATCTATTAGGATATTTAAAGCAGCGTCCCCCCTCAAGAAATAAACAGGAACCGCCTGAATCGACGTCTAAACCGTCTTAAACCGTCTTGAAAATAACTGTTTTGTTTTTCAGCTTCGTTTTATGAAGCTACCGTACCGCCGGGGGTCACTGCCAAGGTCGACATAATATTGCACCGAAGAGGGCACTATATTGTCTGTTAGTGGCAGTTAGATTATTTATTTTTCTGTTGCCGCTTTATAAATTATAGCTCATCATTCCACTTCAAATAAAACGTAGGGACACAAAAACTTCAGTCAAGGCTTTCTTTCAATACAAAACTGATGGCCCACTGGCAATACATGGTCGCGGGGGGGGGGGGGAAGGCCGGGGGAGGGGCTTGCATATCTGCATGTAATTGTGCAAATGAGGGTAAGATATATCGCACACGCATTTTGATAGTTAGGAGAGAAAAATCGTCTGTGGTTGTTTTTTAATCATAAAATCCATCGTGAAGTATTAAAATTGGAAGTCCGGTTTTCCTTAGGAAAGAAAACAAAAGACGACTTGAACCCTTCCTCCATGCTGCGCTTGAACAAAGCATAGCCAACGGGATGTTTTTCTAACCCGTACCACCGCGCCTCATGATTGTCACATGCACAGCTGACCGAAGTCTGAAAACCTGTAGCACACTGGTGCAAATTGACTGGCCGAATCTGTAAACAGAATACCCGACCATCATGCAAAAATTGCTGGCCATGACGTGCGCACTCTATGGGCTTGTCGTGTTTTTATAGTGAAACTGAATTGAAAGCCGGCCGGCTGCGCTGCAGCCGCGCCTTATTTTGTCAGATCGATTTCAGAGCTCAACCTGTGAGGACGTCTGGCATTAATTGCATCGGTTGAAGATTATATCTGTATATAATTCTAGTTCTACGTCTGCTTCTTTATTGCATAAACTTATGCATTTTAAGGTGAGTTGAGAACACGTTTCGCAAAATGTAAATAGGCTGCCTGCTGCCTACAACATAAACAAGTTGGTAGAGCAACCTTAGTATAAAGAAATTGTGTTTGTTCTTTTTTGGGGGTCATGTTTGTCAAGCCTACATGTGGGATATGGTCTAGGCCCGGCCCTAGAATATTTCTAACAATTTTGACATGTTCAAATTGAGCTGCTCAATGCTGCTGAAGGCCAGGGTGACTGCTGTACATGTAGGGCAGTGGGATTTTGGAAAGAATTTTGCATCCTGACGCCACTTTTTTCATCGTAAACAAAATCTCAGTGAAAGTCAGTCATCATTGCAAAAATGTTGAACAGACATGAATCTGGAACTGAGAAACATTTCCATTTTTGTTAGAAAATACTGAAAAATTAACTCAACTCTCCATAATACATGTAATACTATAGACTTTGTATTCAACCAAAGACCTTGAAGTGACGTCTGGATACAGGCCTATTCTTTCCGAAATTAAAGAACCTGTGTTTTGTTATGATTGTCACTTCCAAAAATGAGGGTTGCAATGTTTGTTCTTTCCTCCACAGTTACCAGAGGCATTAATTAAAATGAGTGGACCCAGTGAAGAATCGTTATCAGTGGTCTTAGTCTCTCTTGAGCTGGATGGTCTCCAGGATTAACCTACTCAAAGGCTGCAAATATTGAAAGAAAACTAGGTAGGCCCTAGGTCATGTAAGTCTAGTTCTTCAACTTCCTACCTCTAACGTTAAACGTTACGGTTAAGACTAGAAAGCACCTTTTGGAAATTGGAGGGCGTCCTAACGTTAGGTCTTTGCCAGCTCAGTTGTGTTCCAACTTGGGAACACCAGAATTAAAACACATTCCCAGATCAGAATTTGGCCCCAGCATAATAAATGGTCTGACATATGTGTTTGTGCCCAATGTAAAATAGTCATGACCACTGATGACTTAGAAATTAGATTTGCACCCGGACATGGAATAGTGTCAACATTACAGTTGGGTGTCATTTTTGGTTGGGCACAAGCAACTCACACTCACAGACAAGGGGAAGTTCCTTATTAAAACTAAAAGCCTTATTATTCTAATGATCTGTTAATAATTCTTCCCAATCTTCCAGGAATTTTTGTTCAGCAGAAAATACTACCATCACAATCCAATTCCATCATGCCTTCAATATCGACCCGTTTCGCCAAACTGTCAACGTCTGTGTCCTCAGCAGTGAGACGGAAGGTGGATTGTTGGAGGAGGGGCGGAGATAAGAGGGTGGTTATATTTGACAAAGATGGCACACTCGTAAACATCCACGCGCAATGGGCACCATGGATCAGGAATGTTGTATCAAGGTAGGCGCTTAGAAAAAAAATCCTATCTACGCCTTATAAAAATTTTTTTTTTCAAACTATTCTTTGTATTGAGATGTTAATAATTTCTTATTACTTCCTCTCTGTGCAGCATTGAAGCCAAGACAGATTTGACCATCTCTACCCAAGCTTTCTCGGAACTTTCCTTCGATGATGAAACCGGGAAAGTTCTACCTGGTATCCTTGGCGAGGGAACCATGGAGATGATTAAAGACTGCCTGTCCTCTATACTACAGAAAGAGGGCGCTATTTCTCGCAGCGAGGCCGGCCAGGTCGTTGACGCATGCCTGGAGGAATGTAGCTCCCTCAAGTCCGGAGTGATCCAACCAATTGGAGACGTGGGTGAACTTTTCCGCAGACTCAAACGAAGAGGCTATCAAATTGCCATCAACACGTCGGACAGTCGCGAGGTCACGGTGAGAACTCTGCACATGCTCGGTGTCTCGCAACTCGTCGACGCTGTGGTATGCGGGGACGATGATTGGATGATTGTCAAACCGCATCCGGTGTCGGCTTTCACCATCTGCGCTGGACTCGGTGTGCAGCCCAAGAACGCTATCATGATTGGGGACTCGCCATGTGATGTTCAGCTAGGAACTAATGCAAAACTTGGCTGTGCAATAGGTGAGAAATATTGTCTGTAATTCCACCTTTAGTTCCTTTTCTGCCCAAAATCACCCTGCCTGTTACCCCCAATACCGCCCTAAATTGCCCCTGTACTTTTGGTTTTATGGACTCGCCAGAGAATGACTATACAACACAATACAATGTAGTTGAGTTGCTACAGTGGAACACCTTTATAACAAGGTCCTTGGGACTTTACAATTTACCTTGTTATAACAGGTACCTTGTAAAATGCTGGAAAAACCAAGAAAAACAAAATAGTAACAAAATTTGGACTGAAAAAAATGATAAATTTTTTACCAACATCCTAGTAAGGTTTTTCGTAAAAAATCGGTAGTTTTATTTTTCGATGTTTGCAAATGTTGTATATTCCCTTTAACAGGAATGGAAAACCTAAAATTGTCCTTGTCATAAAATTTAAGCAGGATTTGTATTAACAGTGCTCTTCTTATCAAAGTTCGACTGTAAAAGGTTTTAACAAAACACAAGGAAAGTTGTTTTGCTGGGTTACTCCCTGTACCGCTGGAATTTGAAACTGCCTGACCACTATAAGTTTATTGCTTCTTCAGGAAATTAAAAAATGTAATCCGATGCAGTCAAGGTGCTTATGTGTTACAGTGCCCAGTCCTTCTGATTTGAGACGTGCGATCACACCCCCACGCCATCGCACACCTAAAAGCTCATCGAGAAGTGTGAATAATTGCACGCCTGAATTTCCCAGAACCACAGAATCACACACCTAGAAAATAACATACCTAGAAAAACCACACGCCTAGAAAAATCCAGGTGTGCCTTTTTCCACACGCTTGTGATTTTATTAATTTCAAATTCCACTTCTTTTATTTTCTTCAGGCGTGCTGACTGGTATTGCTCCAAGAAAAGCTTTGGAAGCCGATGGTCATCTTGTGGTTCAGGATGTTACAGAAGCTGTCGATTTGATCCTGTCAAACACAGATCTAAAACGGACTTCAAAATCAGCCAGTACTCCATGCAACCAGCAATGCCCTGTGGTTTTGCCCCAAACAATGCAATGTTAAAACACATTTTATTGTGTATAATAGAGCAAGGGCGGATCCAGAACACAATTTTTGGGGGGCCCCAAATTCTTTTGGTCCCCCTAAAAAGTAAAAAAAAAAATACGGTTGGGGGGGGGGCTTAAGAGCCCCGAAAAATTTTTTTTTTTTGGATATGCTGTGGTGCGATCTGAGGACCACTTGACCCAAGTTTTTAGTTTTTTTTTGAAAGAAAGATGGTGTTGCCTGCCCCTGTTTTATTGCATCACAAAAAAAAAAAAAAAAAAAAAAAAAAAAAATTGGTTTTTGGGGGGCCAGGGCCCCTCCTGCCTCCCTCCGCCCTTGTTATAGAGTTGGTTGATTTGTTTTTCAACCCGAAAGTCTGTGTATAATTTAAAAGTCTGTGTTACTTCTTGTTTATTTTAAAATTGGCTGAAGTGTTTTTGTTGTGTGTGAAAATACTAACCCAAATTACCCTGAAATGTTCTTTAAATCCAAAACTTGGTTTTGCATTTTTGAAGGAATTGGATGAATGGCTTGCCATTTTTACTGCAAGGAGTCCTGCAATTACCTGATTTTAGGTTTTTTTTCAAATTGTAAATAACATAGTGGCACCATACATGTTTCTAGCAAAACTACCCAGGATTTATTTTTAAGAGTAATTTTATGTGTGTACAATATATTTAAATTTTAGTAATGAATACAAGAGTTTATATGACAGTTGAACGTTTTTAAAAGATATCTGGTGGAAGAATTTTGTCAAGACTTATATTTATTGATGGTCGTATTATATGGTAATGTATTTTAGTACTGTGTGTAAATTTGGGCTGATTTTGGATGGCCATTTCAAAGGGAGATGTATAAATGTGTGTGTTAGGGTGACAAGATGAGAATGGGTCTCAAAAATCTTCAAGGATTGACAGTCAAAACAAACTTACAACACAGGAATGTGCCACTAATTGAAAGGCTACTTTCAAATATGTTTATCACCTACAGGCAATAAATGCATACAATTAGTTCTCACATTTTTTAATCCACAATATATTTATATAAATCTATACAAACATGTACATGTACCTGTAACATGCAAACTAGACATCTAGCAAAAAAGCAGCCACCCTGTGTATTGGGTGAATCTATACTGGTTTTAAATATAGTTTAAAGTTAAATATATATTTTTCTGCATTGTTGGGTTTGTGAAATTTAAAAAAAATAATAGTTGTGTGTTAAGCTTACTGTATCAGTGAGTCTCATGTAAAATACAATATGGCAATTTGAATGCAAAAAAATGACGTCTACATTTGCATTTTTTTCTCTGTTCTTTAAAGGGAATATACAACATTTGCAAACATCGAAAAACAAAACAACCAAATTTTACCAAATACCTTACTAGGATGTTGGTAAATTTGACAGTCTAAAGCATCCTGTAAAATTATGGCACCTGGTGTGAAGTCATTTTCAAGAAAATGGTATTTTTGTATAAATTTCCAACAGTGGTCGGCCGACCACCGTTGGAAAAACCTAACTATTTTTCAACTACTGCTCCAAATTTACCATTTTGTTTCAGTCCAAATTTTGTTTGCTATTGGTTACACGATCATGAACGGCTGCAGGCCAGCTAGACTGGTTCCCTTACCTTACAATTTTCCGGCATCTATAAATTGATCCATTTCATCTTTAGTGGAGTCGGGGAACCAGACTACTTGAACATTTTTGGTTTTTCTTGGTTTTTCCAGCATTTTCGAACCCAAAACTTCAAACATGTCAGTTAAAAAATATTTGAGCTATTATACTAACCCCTCAAATAGTTCATTTCTGAAAATTACAGCAAAAGCCAATGATGTACATTCCCTTTAAAGGTGTCCTATTCATACAGAAAGTCAAGTACAAAGGACAATGTACATAGACATTAAGGAAGTGCAGGGATGTCTGTTTTCCGGCTGGCCTATTCCCACCTTGAATAGCAATACATGTAAAACAAATAATAGACTTGCCACAGTCCCTAACAGCTTCACAGTCATGGACATAGCAAACAATGGACTCTTCCATTTCCCCATGGGTAAATTGACAAAGGTCAAGGTCACACGCCCTAGGAGTGCAGATAACACATTATTGAATTTCATTACTTAACTAGTTGCAGATGAACACATTGATACTTCAACAATTTTCACTGAAACAATTTGCATCTGAAGTTGTTTTCTGAAAGAATCAGTTTCTAAGGGCTGGATCAATTTTGCAATGACAGCAGGATGCATACCTCACAAAAACGCCCCCCAAAAAAATTGTGGGTTTTTTTTGGGGGGGGGGGGGGTTAAACTAGTGTATAAATGGTTCACATACAGGCCTACCCCTTTTTCTATTCCATTCAATGTATACCAGTTCTCTATAAACAAAACGTTTCAGGCTACAATTATCAGACTTTGGTGATGATGTTGGGCACAACTCTGCCGCTTCTTGGAGTTCCTCATTGTAACTTCATCATCAACTTGTCTCAACCGATGACACCAAAAGAACCCACAGAAAAAAATTGTGGAAGGTTATCGCCACATTGGCAAGCATCGTTAGGTAGTTCACCATTCGACAGTGTCTTCTGGGTTGGCAAGCTGCGACTTCAACTCGAGAGGAATCTCCAATTTGTGAAAATCTGATTTGTCCTTGATAAAGTTTCTGACAACTTGGAGCGATCTCTCCCGTAATGTGTACACTGGAATTAAAAGAAAAGGAGAGAAAAAAAATGAATCACTAGATAATAATACACTAATGTTCTGCAAATCTAACTTTTTTGGTGGGTAGTCCATTAAGTCTGGTTTATTTTGGGGGATCGAAATAGCTGGATCAGAAGTAATTTCCTCAAAATGATTTTCCATGAGTCCAAAGACAAAACTTTACAAGGAATGGTTTCTGGATACTGCCGTCTTTGTGGTGATGTGGTAATTAATGTGGCGGTGTTTGTGAAAACATCTACGGGTCCTGAACTCAATCAATATGAATGCCATCAATTTCCACCTGGTATCTGTATGTTGACCTGGGTGGCATGTGGATGTTGATCATCGACTGGAATTGGAAAGAACACCTCTTGACTCTGCCTGTCCGTTCCGGCGGTAAAGACAAGCTTGTCCCCGCTATGATGATCTCTGAATATCCAGGGATGTCCCTCGTAAGTGTTCATGTGCATCTTGTAGCCCTGCTTCAGTCCGTTCTTTGTGTAGTTCACTCGAGCCCCTTCCCAGTTAACCCACAGTATGTCCGCCACACGGGGACTGCAGTTCTTAAAGGTCGCGTACGATTTGGCCGACGGGCCTGTGACGGACTTCAGCTGTCTTCCACGCATTACGCTACTGTGATGGCCTTGTCTTCCCGAAGAGGATGAAACAGAGCCTGGCTGTGGTATACACAAAAAAAAGAATGTGTAATCACACTTTTAGAATTTGCAAAACTCCTGGGAACGAGCATGGAGAAGGTAAATAGAAACATCATCAAAAATGATCACTTTCCCTCGAAAAAAAAAGGTCAACAAAACAACAGTTCAATTTTGTAAGTGAAAAACTCACTTTTTGTTGTGGGAGGGGGTAAAGGATCGGAAATGGTCAACTACACAATGCGCTAGCTCATCGGTGTAATGATGTAACATTACTAACAATCCCAATCCCTGAAATTTTAAGCAGCCCATTCGGGGTGGGGTACTTTTTGGGGGGCGTGGACTGGAAAGGTGTGTAATAATGTTTTCCTTCATTAAGTTAGTCAACTTGAAATGAATGATAACCAGATGAGACTAGTTTTGGGATTTAGTTTACATTCTGAGAATGATACTTACGTCGATAGCAAATCTAGGCATTGTGTACCCTGCGCTTTAACATCTTCTGCTTAAAATGTGAATCGGTTCTGTAAATAAAAGATAAAGGGAAGTTCGGTTCGGAGTCGAGTCCGCAGAACTCCGCACGTCGTGCACGTACGTACGGCCGCACAGCTTCCACAAGGTAAAGTCAACAGCGCCCTCTATAACTTGCTGTCAACCTCTGTTTATATCAGGAATTGTTCAAGATATGATTGGCTGTTTGAATTCCACAGAAACATTAGATTTTTCCCATTTGAATACTTTAATAAACGATTGATTTTATTTAATGGAATTTGTTGAATCATCATATGTGTATTCAGGAAGACAAACACTCTATTTCTTACCTTTATTGGTAAAATAATAAAATCACTTTGATTTTTCTGGTTAAATTGTAACCAATCAAAACATTGGATCTATATATTTCGGTTACCATTGCGCTAACAAATGAATTTAAACATGGCCGCTGATTGTAAACATTCCTGTCATTCCTGTCGTTAAACAACGATCGTTGACTTTGGTTATTCCTCTTTGTAACTGATTGCGTTTCAGTTGTCTTATTTGATTGATACCTCTGCGGACGTATGGATCGTCATTTCTATTGAGGGTAAATGATGGATATCAAAGGTAAACTTACCGTTTTATTATTCGCGCATCAGCTGCGCAAAATATCAATAGCAATTAGCAATAGCATTAGCATGATTAGCATTATGGCATTAGGCCTATCTGCTGTGCTGATCTGATTATAATATTAAGCATATCTGATTATTTTAAAGCATTTTATTGTTAATTTCTTTTTAATGTTTAGTAATATGAATAACATGTTTAAATACAGCATGGTCAGTCGTTTCTCCTAACCCTAGTTCCCGATTTTTACTCTTTTTGGGGGGCAATCGTGTAGTGTAGGGCCCCTGTTTTATTTTGATCAAATTAGAGTCAAAAATGTTTTTTTTATTGCTCAAAAATCATCTTTACAATTAAAAGCAGACTTTTCTCAATTCTTTCTAATAACACCCGTTTTGCAATTTTGAATTGTTTCTTGGGTAAGAAATCAAGTTTGCGCAGTTTGTGCCTTGCGATTCAGCGCGCTGTGCGTGCTCACGGTACATCGTCCAGGCTCTCATTCTACATGCTACAATTTTGTTGGAAACAAATAAATCGACATCTTGACAACTTGGTTATGAACAAAAATATTACAAAATGTTTCAAGATGTAACTTAATCTAAAATTGTATAACTCGTGATGATGTGATATATTCAGGAAAAGTGAAGAAGAAATCAAGAAAGCTGCCCAAGAGTGAAGATGATGATGAAAGACCACTGTGTAAGTGACAACCTCCAGATTAAATTTTTTGTCCTTAATTCTTATTTAATAGATTTATTTACAATTGAAAGGAGTTATCTGATACAGCTTCTAGAATGAAGTATAAATTCATACAGAGTCATAGTATTTGGGAAATTCTTTCATTTGAATAGATTAAGTTTATTGGATTCATTTTTTTTTTCATGTTTCTAGCTCCTCAGTCTGATCAGAATGCAACAAATGAAACCAGCTTTGACAAGCTTTTGCAGGCAGCCATGCAGCAGACGACAGAGTAAGAAATGTTCCTTATGCTATCCACCCCCCCCCCCAGGAGTCCATAGCATATCTTCTTGCACTTGAAGGGTCTATGAGTATGATATGCAAGCAGACTCGTTGATTAATGCAAAACAAGACTGCGTCTTGACCTCGAGATTCTGACCATTCAGCGGGTGCCTTCTGGTAGTTCTTCAGAAACCTAGTCCACATTTCTGATCGAAATGATGTCACAATTTCTAAAATCTTCTCCGATTTCAATAATATTAGCATTGCTCACATATATCAGACGTTGATCAAGACGAGGGACAACGGGTGAAACTCAGTTACCCCCTCATTCCCATCCCTCTAAAAAGTTTTTTTAAATCTGTACAATTTACCTACATTAACAACTTCATTTTATTGCTGCAACTTGAAAGATTTTTTTTTTGGGGGGGGGGGAGCAGTTTATCATGGTCTATGTTAGAGAGATTTTTGTTTTGTAACAATTCTCCTTCTTTTACTTCTTTTCAGTGAGAAAAGAAAGTCAGGAAAGAAGAAAGGGAAGAAAGGCAAATCCCAGACAACAGATTCTGTGGTAAGTTTACCCTTCACCCATCAATCTCTTGAATTCACCTATTTATTTGATGAAATCTGTCTGTATACAAGTAACTCAATTTTAGACAGTTTACTAAGACTTAGTCATAATCGTTGCTATTCGTTGTGAATCAGTTTTGTGTTGCTTCTCTTTTGCAGTTGGAGTCGTTGAAGCAAGGTGCCGATCTCCGCAAGGACACCGACCCGTCTGAAGATCCCTCCATCTTGGCCAACACCTACGACGGAAGCGACAGTCCCCGCTTCCACAAGAACCTGACCAATGAGAAGGGACGGAAGCCCCCTCCCAAGAAGGGGGTGGAGAACAAAGGATTCGTGGATGATGAGGAAAAAGACACCCAGGCTGAGAGCCCTAAGAAGTTGAAAAAGAAGAAGAAAAAGGCCGAGTCAAGTGACATTATGGACAGGTCAGGCTTTCAATGTTTGTATTTTTTTTTAATTTGTAAAGGTATAGTCCATCATTTGCAGCTTTTAAAAATGTAACTGACGTAATTATTGTTGAAAAGCACACTTGGTTTAAAGATTTTTAATGGAACTAAACTCCCTGTGAAATTATTCTTTCTGGCATGCTGTCATTTTGAAGAATCAATGAAAGAAGGCCATTCCAACGATGCGCGTCTTAAGGCGCGTCTTTGGAAATTTCCGTTAGTAGTTTCCGTCAGGTCAGTTGTTAAGCACCCTTCTTTAGATTTTGAGCACTTTTGTTGTTTCAAACGAACAAAATGCACAATTTACAAATGATGGACGCTATCTTTAATCTTGCAAGAAATAGTGCAATTTGCAATTTTAAAGTGTTTTCCCCTTCAAAAATACAAAAGCAAGTCTGTAAATATAAATTATATGAATTAATTAAACAAAATTTTGTTGTATTTTTTGCAGTGGCCCTTTAACAATGCAAGAACTGGAGGACACACCCAAAAAAGTACGCAGGAAAAAGAAGTCGGTAACCCAGCAGGAGGAGGACAAAGAGAATGAGGAAGCTGTGAGGAGTCCAACAGAAGATGATGAGGCGGATAGCGGGGAACCGGTGAAGGAGATCTCTGAGGAAGGAAACGAGGAAGACAGGAAAGTTGCCAGAAAGAAGAAGAAGAAAAAGAAGACAGGTTAATTCCCACTTTTTAGTTAATTTCTAGAAGTAAAGTGAAGGGCCTATCAAGGTTTCTGAGCAGGACTTTAAAAAATTGTTGGAGGCTTATTTTTGGCCTAGTATTTAAAAGTATGGCCTGGAAGGTTTGAAGTCACCTTTGATGCATATTCTTTACATTTCTAATAAGAATACAAAGTTTGCATGGTGAGGATAACAGCAAAGTAAGTTTGCGGAAACACCATGTGAAATTAATCTCTTTTGTGAGTTTGTGATGGTTCTGAGAAGAGTCCAAATCGGTTCTCCTCAAAACCATCACAAACTCACAAAAGATATTAAATTATATTTCTGTTTAAAAAGCTTGTGTATTTAACAAGATACACGGCCATAACTGGAAAGTCTTGTCGTGTTTTTCATTCGCTTCCTAATACTTACATTCTTAAGCTTACAAGGAATCATCTTGATAGACAAATGTTTGCAGAATTTGCTCCCAGAATTTCTTTCAACCATTACAAAAATCACTGCGATTTAAACTGGTTTCTTTGAGAAAAACTAAGGATATATTATAATAACAAGACAATGCCAGCTTAATTAATCTGGTCACAGAACGAAGAAACTTCTATGTAATTGATTTAGAATGGCTATTGACTGGGTCTGATGTAGCCCACTCATTACAGGGTAATCCTATATGATGGCACTGCCCGGCTCACAAGTGCCAGTCCGTTGGTGAGTGGTTGAGTCAGATAGGTACACTAGGCTGGCTCTCTGGGACCAAAAATATTTACAATGTAATTTGTTTTAACATTATTGATTGATTTTTTATTCACAGCATCTGAAGATGACAAACCCGACGCCAACGAAAATGAAGAAGCTGAAGGCAGCAAAAGCACGAAGAAGAAGAAACGCAAGAAACAACCCAAGGACGACGGCCGAGTGTTTGGAGTGACCGTCCACCGTAGTGACCGGCTCAAGACTGACCTTTACATCGCCCACCCGCTGGTCAGGGTGCACATCATTGATATGGACACTGGGGCTTACTTCAAGAAATCAAAACTGTACGTTCGAATTTCATACTCCGCGACAGTAAAACGATGAAGATTGTCAAGTGAGAATTTCAACATGAGAATTTTGTGTTACCAGTATTTAACTTGGCTGTAGAATGTTAATACTGAATCAGTTCAAGAATTAATTTTCATATCTTTATATTATTTGAGTCTTTTTGATCGTTTTTCTCTTTTTTTGACACTAGAATTTGGTTCAAAACTCGGACTGAATTTGAAAAAAAAAAATTAAGTATTTTTATTTTTTAATCAAGTAAGTTTTAGGGTATTGCTATTTGAAGTCATGATGATGATTTTTTTTCATTGTGTAGTGATCGTGCTGTGACGTCATACTATGAGAACCAGAACGACAAAGTGGACTACATCTTGCCAGTACTTACCCAACCCTACGACTTCAAGAAAAGAAAGTAAGTCGAGAAGAAATTGATGAGGAGCAATTCCAAGAGCTCCCATCCAACTAGAGGTTGACCCACAATATTGAATAATAGGCGGTCTGCTTCTCACTTTTCTACCTGAATTCCTGGTTTTGTTGACATTTTGAATTACGGCACTATACAAAAAATTAAATAATTCAACAACTAAACATAGGCCAACTTTTTTCGATATAATTATGTCTCATTCAAAAGTGAATAACTTTGTATTGCTAGAAAAATAGCAATTTGGAAAAGTAATCTATATTTCAGGAGGAAGCTCAAAAATAATATTGAGAATGCAACTTTAATACCTAAGTATTGAAATTGAAAATTTTCCTCTGAGCAAATGTTAGTAATAAGAATTTTAATTATCAATGGTAAATTGATTTGAAAAAAACAAAACAACCGTTTGTTCATAATTATAATCCTTTCTTCCAACAGGTCTATTATACCTTGCTGGGATGAACAACTCATCTTCAACGAGAGTTATAACTACCTCATACAGTCTGAAGAAACGGCACCTAAGGCTATCATCTTTTTTGAGGTACACAATTTATAAACTTATCCATTTCTCATCTAATTCTGATATAGTTGGCCCAATGTCGTGAAGTTTCTAAGCGGCAAACTATTGCTTACCAAGTTAATGTGTATTAAGCCGTGTCCGAATTACTTGGCTGCGGCTGGAAATCACACACAGGTCTATGGGAAGCGGCTGCAGCCGCTTCCCATAGGCGCATGTGTAATTCTAGCCGTAGCCAAGTAATTTGGGACACAGCCTTAATTTACAGAAACTGATAAGCACAGAAATTTCGCTAAGCGCAGAAAATATCTGCTTAGCAAAAGTAGGTTACCAGCTAAAATTTCACGGGATTCATATTGCTTGTGACTGGTGCTCAGCTGATTTCTGCTTAGCATAGAAATTTACTAAGCAATAGTTTCTGTTTGGCAGCGCATTAGCCCCTGGGCCCAATTTCATGGTGCTGCTAAGCACACGATATTCAGCTAACTGAGCCTCTGTCTATTTCGTGGAGACCGTAAGCATAAGCACAGCAAAAGCACACTTAACCGCACAGGAAAACGTTGCTTAAATCAGTGACGTAACAATAGAAGTCTACATGCGCGCGCAACCGTCAGCACATCCACGCCGTGAAATAGTACTTAAGGTTAGAACGATTTTCTGCTATTGTAAGCACAACTTTTCTGCTAACTGTTAAGCAGCGCCATGAAATTGGGCCCTGGTTTTGAATTGGAATGTTGGGATGAGAAGAGGAAGGTATATTTGAGAATGCACTGAAATAATTCTAGTTATTGATTACTGGTGTATTTTGTGTGTGTGAGATAGATCCTTGATTTTGTCAGCATGAATGTCGCCGCTACCAAATCCAAGATGTTGAAAGGAGACGGAGGTTGGCACAGGATAGCCTGGGCGTTTCTCAAGGTCAGGCCATTCTAAAAATAGTTCTGGGTTATCTTAATAATTTGACCAGAATTTGTTAGTTTACGTTTAGGTTTACTTTTTAAAATTGTAAAATGATGTCTGTGTAATATGTACTTATTGTCTAATCTTCAATATTCTTAGTTTGCTGTGTTTTTTCTTCTTCAGGTTGTTGGTGCTAACGGCATTCCAAACACAGACAAGAAAGTCCGTCTACAACTGTTTCACCCTCCATTCAGCTACAAGGCAAAACCAGGCCAACTTGATGTAAGAACTCAAGCCATTTTTTGTGCAATTCATGGTGCCAAAGCGTTTGAACCAAGTCATTTAAAAAGCATAGTATGTTTTGTTGACAAAAGAAAATATCAGAAATTTTTTTATTCAAAACAATTTTTTTTTGGTAACAGGTCTACCAGTGGTGGCTGAACATTAGTCGGCAGCCCTACCCCTCTACCCTGTATGTGACAGTTAAAGCAGTCAAGACACCAGACAAGGTTGAGCCTGCAGTCAGGTCCCTCTTTGCCACACAGAAAGTAAGAACTAGAATAGCTTAGCATGTATTCAATAGACACTTTGCACAGAGCGCCCTCGCGGAGGGCAAATCTTTTTCTTCTGTGTCGTAATGGAGTGGACACTTTCTTTGTAATTGTTCACAAAATGATGTTATGAATTCTTAACTGTTTTAAGAGCTTCATAATCTAGTATCATAAGACAATTTCTTTGTTTTATCTGAAAAGGAGCAAGGAAAGATGACGTACAGTGAACTGAAGAAATCCATCAACTGGGGAACTAAATTAAAGTGAGTATTCTGTCTGCCTACAGGCATTTCTTTATTGTCTATATTGGATGGAGAGAACAAGTTTGCTTAAAAATAGGTTACCAGCCAAGATGTCATAGAGTGGATATTAAGTATGTAACTGGTTCTCCGCAGGTTCTTGATAAGTAAATAAATTAGAAAAGCAAAAATATTGTCTTGCTAAATTAGAGTTTTATAAATTTTCTATTGATGTTGCAGTTCTTGGCTTGTTGCCATAAAACAACTAACAAACTGAGAGGCAGGCAAACTGACTTCATTGGATTGTTTTCTTCATTTTACTGAATTTGATACTAAGAAAAATGTGTAAGCTTCGTTGCTTTGATGCTGCTTTCTTTCTTTAGTAAAGACACGAAAGCCCCCACCAACTGGACGCGCCTTCCTGGTCAGATGTGTCGCATCCCAAACAAACTCAGTCTGACTTTGGCCGGAGACAAGAAAGGATGCTTTGTGCTGAAGTTCTCGCCCAGTGGGAGGTAGGATGGAATTTTTTTGGGGGGGGGGGGCTATCCTTATTCCCTCTCGTTACCAAAAGTTGTTTTATATATTTCCAATGGGAAAAAACGTTGTGAGAAAGAAACAGTTTTATGGAATACTTGCAGAATTCTACACCCCTCCCTCCCCCCCCCCCAAAAAAAACCCCGCATGCTAGAGTCCCCAAAATTGTTGGCAACAACAAGTGAATTTTGTAGTTATCACAGAAAAATGATCACGGGCAGCTCGAATAACAGTCGTGTAAATTGCCAATGTTTTTTGGTTCAAAATCTTCAGCAGCTTCTAAATCACATCAAAATGGATTTTTGAATTGTCACCGTATTCTAATTAGTGTTTCACATAAATTTCCTATTTCGTTCAGGTTTTTGGCTTGTGGGTGCAAAGATAGAGAAGGCTACCCAATCCTGGTCTTTGAGGTAAGTCTTCATTTTTAAAATACTTTTTCACTTAGAATTCACACTTTTCTTTGAACAAAAGCAGCTTTATAACACATTCCAAAATTGGAACCTTTTTGACTATGAACAGATCCCATCCGGACGATTCAAGTGCCAGTTTCCCGGCCACTACAGCTTAATCTACGACATCTGTTGGGCAGCCAACGACATTCAGATCTTGACGGCATCGTCAGACGGCACAGCACGTATCTGGAACCTCGAGACCCCCGACAGTGCCGCTGAGAAGGTCTTCCCTCATCCAGCGTTTGTCTATACGGCCAAGTTCCATCCCCAGGCTGATCATCTGGTGGTCAGCGGTGGATATGATCATGTGGTTAGAGTCTGGAACTTGAAGAACGACTCGCAGACTGGAGAGGTGAGTTGTAGTGTGTACCAGAGGTCCTCACAAGTCCCCAGAAGACCTCACAAGTCCCAAAGGTCCTCACAAATTCTCACAAGTCCTCAAAAGTCATCACGAGTTCACACAAATCCGCCAAGTCTCCACAAGTCCTCACAAGTCTTATCAAGTCCTCAAAGGGTCTTTACAAGCCCTCACAAGTTCTCACAAATCTTCACAAGTTCTCAAAAGTCATCACAAGACCCCATAAGTCCTCACAAATCACATCGTGTCCTCGCAAGTGTTTACAAGCTCTCACAATACCTCACTAGTCCCCACAAGCCTCACCAGTCCCCACAAGTCCTGACAAGCCCCCATACGTCCTCACTAGTCCTCACATTTCCTTCAAAAGTAATCACAAGTCTGGACAAGTTCTCACAAGTCAGCACAAGTCCTCGCAAGTCCCGCAAGTCTTCACAAGTGTTTCATTTCTTATATTCATGTAATTGTACATACACAGCTGCTTCAAGAGTTGGAGGGACACAAAGGCTTCGTCAACTGCCTCTGTTTCTCGCGGGACGGCAAGACCATGTTCTCGGGCGACAGTGTTGGAGTCATCATCAAGTGGAATGCAGCTGTCATGGCCAAAGCTGCGACCTCAGGTTGGTAACGACCTTTGACCTTAACATGACCTCAGTGATTTAACTATCCTTTATTTGTATAAACCCCTTTGTTCTATGACACAACAGATTGCTTAAAGCTAATTACCCCTAACGAACCTAGTAGAAGTTACTCTGTTGAATGAAACAGTTGAACTTGTATGATGTAAAGATATTTAATTTGAATATTGATGGGCCTGACGTCTTTATAATTAAGACCAATGTCATTATTCGCTTTAATCAAACCAAGAATTTGGCAAAATATTTGTGAGTTTGTGGGTAAGTACTAAAAAAGAAACTTAAGTGATGATTTTTGATGTGCGTCTGGATACAAAACCTAAGCTTGACAGTTCTAGCCGTGTTGTTACTTAGAACGGCAAGTGAAATTTGGATCGACCAGCGAATCGTTGGGGAACACAGGGACAAGACCAAAGCAACTCGAACAAAAACTCAGTGGGATTTTAAAGGACACAGGTACAGATAACATGTCATGTTTTCTGCTTGGCCGAAAATCTGCCAAAGTGATTTTGTCAACATGTAGAAGAGCCATGACACATTGTAGACTTGTTTCTTGTCATCACCTGCGTAGGAATTTCAAAAATGAAACAAAAATCACATTTTTCAAGCAATTTATCCAAAAACTTGTTGAATTTATTAGAAGTTGCAAATTGCTGTGTACTGTTTTGTGACTGTTGAATAAGAATTGTAGACTAAAATTTCTGTTTACACTATCATGTATAAATCATTGTTTTTCATTCTTCTCATGCAAAGCGTACTGGTGTTCTTACTGCCATCAATATAATCTGTGCACAAGTTCTCTGGTAGTGGTGAAAAAGCAAAGTCCTTGAGCAAGTTTGGGCGTGAACTATAGGCTCCGTGCACCAACAAAAGAGGGCACCCTTTTACCTAGCAACAACGTCCCATGGGCGGGACACAAACATTTCGCTGGTTGACGCGTGCGCACCGTTCCTTGTGTGTGACGCGCACGTACAACAGTGCCCTCTTTAGCTTATGCACAAATTCAAAAAAAAATATTTAGGTTTTTTTTCAACCAATGAAATAAGGTAATGGCATGGTAGTGGTTTCAATTGGCTGAAGGTACATTTTGTTGGTAATTATAGATGTACATGTTGCTAGATTTACTGCCATGTACTTCAAATATTTTGGCAAATTGTTGTGCATGACGTCATGACCTTTTTTAAAATGAGATTCATCCATACAGCTGTATTACATTCATCATGAGGTCACCCCATGCATCAAATTTGAAATGTTTGCACCTACTTAAAAAGGTTTTCTTGCATTTTGTACAGACTTTGCAATGTGAAAAATGTATAGGCCTACACTGTGTGATTTGTACATATCGTTGCCTTGATGGAAATATAAAAAACATACCGCAGCACCATTTCTGTAGTGTGCCTGAGTTCATGTGTGTTTCTGTCAAAGAATTGTGCTGTGCAGTGTCCTGCCCTTTCTTTAAAAGTTATTTTTTATAACTGAATGACATGTACCTCCAAGATGGTTTCTGAATAGGAAGAGTCTATTCTGTACAGGCGAATGTCTGTGCGTAGTTCTGCTAATTCAATACATAATACATGCACACTGAATGCATGTGGATATTTTTTTATGTCTAGGACATAGTGCTGACATTTTTATGGCAATCTTTGGCAGGTTCTCCGGACAGGTGGTCAGTAGAGAAAGTCATCAATGAGAAGGAGCTGGAAGGGGTGACCATCAACAGTCTTGAGGTCCACCCAAGCGGCCGTCGACTGCTCATCCATGGACGAGACAACAACCTGCGAATGATGGACCTAAGATTGTTAGTCGGGGTCTCAAGACATTTGATCAAAATTATGAATTTGATCAAAATTAGATATTGGTCAAAATTATGTGGTACACCAGGCTGTTGTTGGAATTAAAAATAACATTGAAATGATGCCAAGAAAATTCCAAAGAACTCAGTTGCTGTGTCAAAATGTCAAATTTCACTCTTAAATCCTGTTAAATTATTTCTTTTATAAATTTAAAATTATAAATTTTATTTATAAATTTAAAAGTAAAAGATGAATTAAGTTGTCTTTAAACCAGGAATTGTCTTGTTTTGGGCTTTATATAAGGGTACACGCAACTACTAACTAATGACTGGTCAAATTTCATTAGTTCTACTATTTCAGTTCATTTTTGGTTTTTGTATCTGTTTATAGGTTCACCGTCATGCAGCGATATCTCGGAGCTTTGAATTTCCGTGAGCACGTCCGGAGCACGATGACTGAATGTGGATCGTTTGTCATCTCGGGGAGTGAGGATCGACAGGCCTACGTCTGGAACACAGACACAGGTCAGTGCAGGGTCAAGTTAGTCTGTCTACACAATTCGTTAGGCTTGTTTTGTAGGATTTGTTTAAGTCTCGAAATTGGCTTTTTCTGTACTCTTAAAAAACAAAACAAATTCTCTTAACAAAGTTCTCATTTGTTTTGATTTATTTTTACAAACTACCAACTTTATATTCTAGCTTAGGCTTCTGAAACCCTTTGGAAAAATTAGCATTAATTTTTTGTTGCTTTTGGGCGCTGATTTGCCCTTCAAATAGACTGGTTCAAGTCCCTCCATTATTGATATGTTGGCTGCAAATGATTACAACTTTTGTAAAGTTATAATTCCGTTTATTTATCGTGCGACGAGTTTGTGTTGTTGGAAAAATTGCAGATGAAGCAAAAAGATTATAGTTTTCAGTACGAAACTCGAAAGATAGCATGGACAATGCATCTTAAACTTACATCACAACGAGATTCAGAAATGAAGACTAATTTCATTCTGATTTTGTGGGTTTTTTCTTGGTGCAGGAGACCAAATCGCTGTGTACTCCAGCCTAGGTTACAAGTACCCAGTTATGGCCGTCACGTACCATCCCTGTGAGCACATGGTGGCATTCTGTTCCCGGGGGGAGGGACATCCGGTCCTGGTCTACATTTATGATGCCAAAGGTCGGTGAATGAATCCTTAATTTTGCTTTCAATTAAAAAAACTGACTGAAATATCAACAAAATGTCTGAAATGTGCAAATGTGATATTACTATTTTCATGAAAAAAGAGGAATGTTGAAAACCCAATTTCCAATGTTTTCTCTAAATTTAGATGTTTTTTTAATTTTTATTTTACTGTACCCAGATTTGCCCATTTTTTGGGGTGTTATTAGGAATTTTGAGCTGTTTCATCAACTATCCCTGGTTTTTATTATAAGGAATTGTTTTGAAACCGATTTAATTTTGTCGCAATTTAATTAAATTATTATGAAAATTTGTAACATTACTTTTTTTTTCTGACGGGAAATCCTAGTTGCCCGGTTGGACTTGGGCCTGAAGTCAGCCTCTGGTGACAAGGAGCAGACAGAAGTAGGGCCCGGTGTTGCTAAGGCGGAGGATGCCCTCGTGAGTCTGTTTGAGGCCAAGCGAGACCTCAAGGATGAGTTGGATACGACGAAGACGCTGCGAATGGAGCGAGTGAAAGCCAAATTGGCCACCGTCATGGTACAATTTCTGTTTATTTCGTCACTGCAAAGCAATATTTTGGGTCAAGCTTGTATTTTAGTTTCGCCTTAATGCTACACTGAAGAGCAAGTTCATTCATGAATCGTCAGCTAACAGTGGTTGACGTGACATATTTGAAGATAGCACAGAAGTATCCAAGCTTGAATGAACCGCAGTCAAATTTTCATCAATTGTCATAGTCCCAGTCCTGATTCCCCGCTGAATATTGTTATACAAACATCTGTTGGTAACCAGTAACCAGTGTTTTGACAACCGTGGTAGCCTGGTTCTGTAAAGATACTCATTCATGCAACCATTGTGAAGTAGATAAACTTTGATGCGTATATGTCAAATTACATTTAATCATAGTTTTTCTTCACCGCTATTTTTTGCTTTTTTGTTAGATTATTTTGATTTTTTGTTGATCAGCCGCTTAACAGGGTTGTCCATTCTTATTGCAAAATGCAAATAAAGAGGGATTTCTGGAACTTGCGATTATGCCAATGATGACTTTGCCTCCAAAAATGTCACGATTTACCATTTTAATTTGCACTGGCTTGAAGAATGGATTGGGTTTAATCACAGAGCATTTTCAGAGATCATGGGTGCATGAATTCAGGCTGTGGCTCAGTCAGGTTCCCTGCTTTGCTACCATACATACATTCAAGCTACCAACAGGAATCCAGACCTTCCGTAGCCCTAGCCTTATTCGTTTTAATGGCTTCAAGTAATAGGATATAGCCAATGTTGAAACAAAGTGTGATAAAGTACCTTACAGAATGTTAAACTTGTTTTCATAGTTTGCACAATCCCTGTTAGACATTAGTTGCTGCTTTTGCATTTTTTTGCTGTAGATTAGGGGCTTGCTTTTTTTGTTGTTATTACCAGACATTTCCACGCTGTTATGTTTGTCACATATTATTTTGCAATTTGCCTTTTCTTTGCATGTTTTTTCTTTGGTTGCTGGTCGCATCTTTCCTGCATTGATTGGACATGTGTCATCCCGTGTGATTTTTTCGTTCATTTGTGGCCTGGATTTTAGGCTTTCAAGAATCTGGCGAAGGTAAAAGTTTGTGTACAATTCATTTCATTTTCAAAATCACAAATCGATTTCATTGGAACGGAAGCTTTTAAAAAACATGCACCATGCAAAATTGACACTGAAATCCTCCTTAGTCATTTGACTTTGAATGATTAATTACTTGTCAAAATATGCCCAGAATCTTACAAAACTTGATTTTGATGTAGTGAGAAACAACTTCAAATAGTTCAAATGGAGTTGGGTGAAAGAGGTATTTGGGAACAATTTTATTATTATTATTTTTTTTAAATTTTGATTGAATCTGTGTACTATGTGTCGTCATGGGAGCCTTACTTTATTTATTGAATTATATACAACTGGTTAAAATAAAACAAACAGAATTCTACCCAAATTCGCTATTTCATTTTTATTTCGCTGAAACTTAGGCCAGAAAATCACAGTTTTCGTACTGAAAGTAACTTTTACACAGTGACAATTCCATTTCATTTTGAACGATAATATACAAATTAATCTCATTTTCAGGCCAATCAAGAGAGCTCCCAGGAACAGCAGTTGCAGCAAAGCATGATGGGTAATTCCTTTGTGTACCCACCCGGGGGAGCCACCCCTATGCAGCCAACACTGAGCACCTGGGGATCCGACTTTGATACCACCATGTTTAAACCGCAGGTATGTTGTCTATGGCTGTTGCTTTGCCAGTGGGAGAAATTGCTTTTTTTCTAAGTGAGCTTGCTATTGTGAATTGATTATGTAAGTCATTCAGATAATTTGCATATATTAGTTGCATTTTGTGTGGACTTTGCCCTGATTAAAGCATCTTGAGTTGATGAAAGTTTAACTGTTGTAGAAATAGTTTTTATGTGATAATAGAATGGTTTAGCAAAAAAATGTAGCCATTGAAATGTGAGCCGTGTGTTAGAAAGTTAAGAATGGGTGAAAACAGTTAGATAACGACACTTCATTATGAGTTATGACATTGGAACACTTAAACTAATTCAAACAAGTTAATGCACAAAGTGAGTTCTATATTTTATAAAGTCTTGCAGAGAACGAAAATGCGTAGTGACTAGAGCATTTTGTGCTTGATATTCATTGAAGAATGATCTTTATGTTTTAATTTCAAATTTTTATTGCTTGTTTATTAGAAGTTTGTGAGAAATGAAATGTTTGAGAAGAAAATTAACAGATAGTTGTTGGAAGTCTGTCAGTTCCTCGGTGCAAAGCTAATGTCATGTCGCTTGCTGGTATGTATGTGTGTTATATTTAGCTGACTATGTCATATCAGAATCGACCAATGGGCCCACAGATGCCCACTCCGACCCCGGCACAGCTCGAATCGCCCGGTGTGGTATGTATCCAAAAAACATCAGCGTTCCGCAAAATACTGTAACTTGCACCCGTTGAATGAACTAACGTTTGGAGCAGCACTTAACCGTAACACTCCTAGATCCTTCAAAATCCACCGAGGAAGGTTTCTGAAGGATTTTTTTTTGTAGGATTTCGGAAGAAGCCAGCCGGTTTTACATTGTATAGGACCTGATGTCCAATGAATTTGCATGAGGATTTTGGAGGATTCAGGGGGACTTCTAGCAAAAATTCCTTGCGAATAATCTGGTTTTGTTTTACTGGTTACAATGTGACTGTTCTTTTCTCTATTTTCATTTTTATTTTACGATTGAATATTTTCTGTTTACAGGATTTTGTTTACATTTTCCCCCTAGTGTGGTTCCTCATCTTATGTCAATTACGTATTCTGTACTCGTCTTGCACACCGCTTACACACTTACGACTAGTATTGCTTTGTGAATTGGGAAAACAAGATATACGTAGCTAGAGAAAATCAATTATTTGTTTGCATTTGCTATTTCCAGTCTGTTCCACCCCCGTAACCAGTTTTCTTGGTAACGGCAAAAAAAAATTGTAGGCATGATACTGTTTCCAGATTTTCTGTGTGATACTTATTTTACTCCTACTAACATTCAGCGTTTGGTGGACTCGTGTTCTGTTGCTGTTTTTGGCTTTTTTTGACTAATCTCATTCATAAAATGCACCACTCAAGATGTTCAAGACTTCATCACTTATTTGCCTTGTGTTTTTGTTCTATTTCTGGGCCCTGGTTCGAATCCCAGCCATGTTTAAATGTGATTTTTTTTAAAAAGGTTTTTTCAAACTTCTTTGGACTGTGCTGGCTTTGGTTACCGTACACAGCGATGCAGTTTTGGCATAACAAAGTTATGGCTGATTAATTTGGTTGTGTGTTTGGAAGCTTCAAGAGTGGGGGTTCGAATCCAACTATTGGTTGTTTTTTTGCCTTGGACGCATATCTTAATCATTTTTGAGGACTTTGAGGACAGTATTTGTCATGCTACATATCACAGTTGAATTCTTCAAAGGCAATCAAACATTGCAACCGTTCTGAAATGAATATGCCCAGCTGTAGTTTCATGCAGAATGCTTCAATTTTCTAGTTAAAGTGAACACATTTTCAGATTAAAAAAAGTTTGTCGAATCACTCGTCTTGTTGAGCTTGGATATGCTAACTCGGGCAAAACTTGGGGAGATACTAAAACAAAGTTTGTCTCACCATAAACAGGTTACCATCCAGAACGCTGTGTGGTTTATATTGCATGTAACTGGTACTCGGCTGGTTTTGTGCTAAACACCTACATTTTGCTAAGCAATATTAACTACTGTGTGAATGACAGTAGTGTATGGACCGTAACAACGTTTTAAATCTTTAATCTAGATGACTATGGATTTTATCTCCCTTTTCAATTTTCAGAGTTCTTTTCTTGCGAATCAGTCATCGCGTGCAGTTCGTAGTCTAGGCATGAGTATGGGCGGGACAGGGTGGACTCCCCCGAGAGCTTATTTCCCACGAGCGTCCACGCCCAGTATTGCCTTGCAGGCAGTGAGTATTCTCTCAATATCTTGACAATTTCTAATGTTGAGTTAGATTTTTACTTAATTTAATGCCAGGTTTGACGTATTTACAGGGTGAGGGAAAAAAAACGAAATGTTGGGACCATTGTTTTAGGGAAGTTCTGCATGTAGCATTTTCAAAATCTAGGACATGAAAGCCCAATTCATAAGCTTTTATTTAGTACAAAAATCATTCAAATCACTCATGTACTTTTTAAGTTCTGTTCACGGATCGCAAAAAAAGTTCAGTGTTCTTTCAGCAAAACGAAAACAATTCACATAGGGATGTGTGTGAATTGTTACTCATTTTGCTGAAAGAACGCACACCTTTTTGGTGATCCGTGGACAGAACCTTAAAACGGTGGTTGTGTTTAAAATTCCGTAACTTGAAAAGTACATGAGTGATTTGAATGATTCTTGTACTAAAAGAAAGCTCATGAATTGGGCTTTCATATACTAGATTTTGAAAGTGCTACATGCAGAACTTCAATAAAACAATAGTCCCGACATTTGGGTTTTGCTTTTTTTTGTACTCACCCTGTACTGTGTCTTTTTCATGTACACAGTTGCATATTGCTAATCTCATAGCATTGTACTTCCATGAGAAATGTTGGCTATAGTTTCAAGGTTCCCATAGTCATGGAAAAATATCCTGAAAAATCCTGGAATTTAAAGCTAGGCATCGAAAGTTATGGAATTCCATGTTTTAGTTTTGAGTGAGAACCCTGAATTGACTGCTTCCAGCATCTGTATACCATCCATGTTGCAAGTGCTGACATAAGGAGGTGCTCCTCAAGTTTCTTCCCTCGTTGCGGAATTCCTTTTCAAAATTCTGCTCTCCCACTTCTATATTTTAAAAAATTAATCTCAGTTCTAGTGAAATGTCAGAATCTCCCTTATTGCATGTTTCATTCTGTTTTTGTAGTCACAACGTTCAGTGGCCTGTGGTCGGGCAAATTGTGGTTGATCAAAAATCGTACAAGTCTCGAATTGAAATTTGTCCTGAATCTATTTTGATGCTCCACAGACCAAGGGAGGCACGGCTACTTTCACCTTCAATTCCCCCTCCTCGCAAAAGAATCGGGCAAACCTACGGCGCGTGGTGGCGCTCTACGACTACACCGCGCAACGCTCGGACGAGCTGAGCCTGCGACAGGGAGACTGGATCTCCGTGCTTCACGAGGACAACGAGAATTGGTGGATGGGACAGCTGGATAACGGACAACAGGGCTACTTCCCTGCTAACTATGTGACGGATGAGTGTAAGGATGGGGTGGGAGAAGGGGTGGGGATTTAGGGTGGGGGAATTGATGAATGGGTCCGTTGATAATGGAAAACAGGGGTACTTCCCTGAGGATGAGTGTAAGGACAGGGTGGGAGAAGGGGTAGGGATTAGGGTGGGGGAAATTGGTGGATGGGTCTGCTTGAAAATGGACAACGGGGCTACGTTCCTGCTCAGTATATGGCAGGTGAGTGTACGGATTGGGTAGCAGAAGGGGTGGGGATTAGGGTGGTGAATAGGGTAGGGGGATTGGAGGAATCGGTGAGCTGGATACCATCTTGAGTAGTGGTGGCTCTGTTCAAAGCAGACAGGAGTGGACGCTACCAAACAATAGGTGGGAGTACTTTTGGCATAAATGCTGATGCATGTAGATTCACAAATTTGACGAGATGTAAATGATTTCCCCCCCCCCCAAAAAAATGAAAGATGAAAGGGGGGAGTTACATCCTCCCACCCCACCCCAAGCAACACTCTTAATTTAATGTCTTTCTCACTTAATAGATCTTCAGGAGGAACCTTTAGTCCAGGAAGAAGCAGAGTACCTTGGTGAAATCCCTGGCAGCACAGGGGCGGAGGAGACTGATTCAGCTAGCACTACCCCGCGCAGAAGGGGCAAAGGAAAGGCCAAAAAGGGCGGGACCAGAGTAAGAACAAAAATAGAATTTAAAACATCTTGAGGTCAGTATAGACTTCACTTTGTCTAAGAGTTAAAAAGCCACTGCTTTCTTGACTCAAAATTACATTAGTAGCAAAACAGCTTTCTGTGACAGAGACACTTTTTTCCAGACATTTTTACTCTTCTTTTTTTTTTCAGATGACGGCTGTTGTCTCTAAAAGTGGCGAGCTGAAGATTTTGTCGGCTGCCGAGGACAGTGACTTAGACATCACGCCAGCCACCAGGTAAAACATCTCAAGACTTAATCAACAATATTAAATTGTTCCTCATTTCTTCTCAGAAAATACTGAGCATACAATGCTATTATTACGCATGTGTCTGGTGGGATGATGTCTTTTTTCAAATGTTTCTCATAATTTTCTTTAACAGCCAAAGAAGACGGAAAAAGAAAACTCTTTCCCGAGAACTGGCTGTAGATCTCAGCCAGAATGGAAACAACATATCAGATGCGGACACGACGCCCCGCAGGCAGCGAACCAGGACTAGGTCACAAAGTGCTCAGAGACGTCTTACGTCTTCCTTTGACGCTGTGGATGTTGGCATCCCGCCAAGACCTCAGAAGAAACGCTCCAAGATGGTAGATGAAACTGCGTTATCAAACGAGGACATAGCTGGGAGTTTGAGGACCCCGCGGCTCAGCAAAACGTTGTCGCAGAAGGACATTCTGGCTGGATCCGAGGACATAAAACCGAGGACGCCTCGTAAGAAACGCTCCAAGACAGCAGACAACACCGTGTTATCAAATGAGGACATCTCGAGCAGTTCAAGGACAAAACCTCGGTTGGCCAAGACGATATCAAAAGAGCAGCTTCTGAGCGGGTCTGAGGACGTTGAGCCGAGGACGCCAAAACCTCGCAAGAAACGCTCAAAGACGGCAGAGGATGCTGCTATGACCAACGGCCACCTAGCTGGGAGTTCTAGGACTAGGACACCACAACGGACTAAGACCGCATCAAGAGATGGGTCCGTGGAGGAGTTAGAACCTAGGACACCCAGCGAGAAGAAAGGTGGCAAGAGGAAACAGAAGACGAACCATACCGAGAGAACAGTCTAGAATGCTTCCAAATTGACAAGATGAGTACCGTGGGTGCTTGCCTTGCGTTTTTGGTGCATGCTCATAGAACAACCTTCACCACTTCTTGTCCTGTACCTGAGATATCCTGAATTATGTATACACCTGTACTTAGTATGTGAGATCGGAAGGTTAACCTATTAGCACTTGTATTACATTGTGTTACATTGTAATACATTGTATTACATTGTATTACTTTGTATTCATTACTTTCCCTCATATTAAACAGTCTGTGCTGGGTCAGTTTGAAGCAGTACATGAACTAATAGGTTAAACTGTGTGTGAATTTCTGAAATGCTTAGAGAAAGGCGTTGTAAATTGTTTGTGAATATACTGTACAAAGATTTTCTTGAAGAAGGAAGCGTAAATATTATTTATCATTTGTTGATAACTAGACACCATTGTATTTGCTGTGTCTATTCCTTTAACCCAAACCTCACCTAAAGCTACAAAATACTACTGAGTAGTAACCTGTAGTATGCATTTCTTTCCATACAAGTGTGCACAACACATGTAGTATTCTGTGGTATTTGGTCCTTGACCCCCAAAGACGTTAGTGTTAATGTTGTCTAATGACTTCTCAGCCTAAATGGAGCCTGCAAAATACGTTTAACAGCAAGTTGGCCTTCTACGAATGCATAAAAGCTCTGTACAATTGTGCTTTATAAAAATTCAAATAACCATTTGAGACAAAGATCAACAACAGAACCTCTTTGTGTTCAGGCTAACAATTTATTATACATGTACATGTATAAACAATGAACAAATCTGTATATAAATGTTTTGTTGAAATGCCCACTGCAGTGTGCTATTAAAAAATTGCATGCAGTACTTTCTTAACGACGAAGATCCGTCCGCTTCAAACAGGGTTGGAATTTTATTAAATTGTAGAAATTTTTCAAAGTCTGTTATAATATTGCCCACTGTTTTATGCACCTTGACTGTTGTACATGTACTTTTTAAACTGTGTTACTCAAGCTCAAAATTGCTAGGCTAGTGAGTGTATTTTGCTATTTTGGCGAAATAATTTACACTTGTAACTTTTTTTCACAAGTGAAAGTTCCAGCTGTTGGTAGTTTCCACATCTTAATTCAACTGACAACTCTTCCTTGAGCAAGCGTTTTATTGATCCAAATTATCATAACTTGCTATTCTGATGGTGAATTGAGGATCCATTTAGATCTTTGTCCAGAATTTGCCAACATCATTCTGAGTGCTTTGTTTCTTGCGTAGTACATGCAGAACAGGCTTTCTGTTTCATTCGACAAATAATTAGAACCATTGTCATGCACTTATTTCAAACAGTTCTCACAAGATATTTTTTTCATGACAAAACCAGATATGAAGTATTGATGTTTTTCCAGCTGGTTCAAACCCACCATTTTCGGTGAATTTGCCTATAAATTTACCAATAGAATTCAAATTCCTTTTATACTTGGAACAAAATTAAACATGTGATTAAAAATTATGGAATTGTATTCATTGCAATGCAATTGGACAAGTACTTATGCATTGTACTTCATTGTGAAACCTTGTTGAATTTGGATGAATTTTGTATTCTGATATTAAACAAATAACATTAAAACTTTTCAGTTTTATTCTACTAACTGGTGTTCCTGTTTGTCATGTTTCACATTAAGATGGCACATGCATTTAATTTTTGGCAAATTTTTACATGCAAAATCATGGTAGCATTTGAAAGTCATGAAATAGTTGATTGGTTTCAGTAATGTCCCGTGAATCCGGCTATTACATCAACTTACAACAGAACAAAAGCATTAAAATCAATCAAAGTCACCTGGAGAGAAAATAAAATTGGTCAACTTTAAAAGTTCTGAATTCACAAAAAAAGTACAAAATCTGAAATTAAAAAAAAATCTTGCTTCAAAATTATAAAAGTGAATACTTGCAGCCCATCGAGTATTCATTTCACCGTAACAAAAACCTTTAATGTTACAAAGATATACATAAAATAAAAAACATCTTAAGACTTGTTACAAAATCTCTCCAAGCAAGGCACACAGTAAGATCCGACATGCAGAAAGCTTCATTTTATAAGACAACATTAACAAAAACAATGCACTTATTTTAAGAATTATTTCATATATACTTTAGCTTCATCATGCACATCTCTGAATACAACACCCTGCACAAGCACATGATATTAAAACTCAAACTTGGACGGATAAGGGCAGAACATCGCTCAAAGTTTTTAAATGCCCTTTTACACATGTGTATGCACTTGCAATATAAATATAGAATAACCAGTTTTTATTAATTCCACTGAAAAACAACCACAACAGCCAAATTCAGGTACATGCATACTTGAAGATATTTTGTTGCCGGAAGGCAAATTCTCATAACACCACTGACCACTTCCAGTAATTAAAAAAGAAGCTGTTTTGTAAAATTCAAATTTAAATCAAGCATCCAGCGTGAATTTGGTATATAAAATGCCATTCAAATTCCCACAAACAGATATCCGTCAACACTGAACAGTTTTCCTGAACAATCGTCATAGGACTGAAAAATATCACTCAGTTCGTATGGTTCTAGGAATCCTTGCTTCCATTCAGTTTCCACGATTTTGGAGTGTAGAATTCAACTTGACAAGACGCCAATTCAGTTTCCACGATTTTGGAGTGTGGAATTCCACTTATACAAGACGCCAAAACTGAACACAGTCAATCATGAGACTAGTAGGCACATGATGGCACTATTCATCATTCCAAAATGATGAATTTAGGACGCTCCTTTTCAAAGCAAGATGCTTGAAGGCACAGTGTGATTTCCATTAATCATTGCATGCATTTTGCCGCTTGCCGCACCAAAACCTGATGCGTCTGGGTAGCTGGTATGCCTTGATTCGTGCATCATCATCGCTCTGCAGAAAAAAAAACGGTTACCAACCAAAACGTCATTAATGTTAAATGCTTGCGACTGGTTAACAGCTTGTTTTTACTAAGCAATGCATGTTCTTTTGCTAAACGTAAATGTGTACTTTTCATGCATATCAAAATATTCAGGGTTTTTGTCTCCTACAAATTTTCAAATTTAAATTTTCATCTTGGTATGTTTTTTTGTTGGTAATTTTTAATTTTTGTTGGCCTCTGCAACCCACTTTTAATAGAAAAGGGCTTTTTATTTTGGGTTGCTCCACTTGCTCCTGATAACAGATCTGTGCTGCGGCGCAAATAGACTGGTTCCCGGCTCCTCCATTATTGATTCTGATGGGGGGATCCAGGATACCTTGCAAGAATTGAACATTAATTCAAAATTTGTAAAGTAATTAAACGTTGGTCGATTCTTTCGGTCCAACTCATTCAAAAGTGAACGGAAATTCGATATTTAAAACAAAACTTTATTTTTTAGGATGAAACTTGAAATAGCTCAGACAGCACATCTTTGACCTCTCTTAAATATGTTGGAGGATTTTTTTCTTCTTCAGGGTTTGTTACCTCGCTGAGCGTTCCAAGTCGCTGTGACTCTTCTTCAGCACTCCAGGAGCTACTATCTGCCGGACCGGTACCGTCCTGTCGGCCTTGAGCTTGGAGGCGGAGTTTGGCAGACTCTGAGACTTGGCCAAGACGGCCTCAAATCTCTTCTTGCCTCCCACCATGCTGGGCATGATGTAGATGTTCTTCAGACCGCCTTGCTTGGATTTGGAGCTTTTGGGCGGCATGACTGGGGGCAACTCCCGACCTGTATTTAAAAGAAAATTGAGAAACAAAGTTGAAAAGAATGTGCAAATATTTTAAAGATCAAAACTGAAGTTGATTTTTCACAAATGTTGTGATGTCAGAATACATGAACTGCTTGTTTTGATTTTGTAACAGAACATTTTATGTCATCATTTCAATTTGACATCAACTGCACTGCACTGCACTGCATATATTTTACAATGCACGGCACTGCACAAGAGAATTTCTTCTGTTTTTCATAGGTGAGACTTAAATTAAAACTTTTTAAGGATTGTTGCAAACGTAAAAGGGCAATTTCTTTAAACCAGAATATCGCCCGTTCTAATTTAAGTATTCCCCATTTTAAAAATGCAACTCGTTCTTCACAAGTTTGTCAATTCAGATCAATAAAATTCAGAATAAATGAACAGCTTGCTTTGAATTTTTAACAGGAAAGTTTGTTTGGTTATTTTAAGTTGACATCAACTGCACCTCAAAAATTCCAAAGTTGAAGCAGGAACATGTATAGTTATCGTACTTATCACGAATTGGACATAAATTAAGATTTTGAGAAAAAAAAACAAAAAACTAGGAAATAATTGGGTGTAATTTAGTCTGGCCTACCTGTTCCAGCAATAGGTAACGGTGGGGCAAACCCGTCTAGCTCCGGCCTCATCTGTTCAGCCTCTTCTCTCTGTTTTCTCTTCGCTTCTTTTGCTTCTTTCCAACTCATCAGAAACATTTTCTCTGTCTGGTTTATCTCCTTCCCGTCCAAGACAACTGAAACGAGGTACAGAGTATTGGTGAAAATGCACAATGTTCATATTATTTCCAATTTTTGCCAATATTGCTTGGTTTTTAAGGAGTTGTCATTGGACAATATGTTGTAGATTAAGAGTACAACACTAATGAGATATGTCTTCTGGGCAGAGCTCAAACTGGAGATACGACCAAAGAAAAAATTTGGGTTTTTTTCCATTTTAAGGTGTTTTTTTTTATCCTTCATATTTCTGTAGAATATTGTAAAATTTCAGAGTATAATTCTGAAAGTGTTTTCTGGGATGACTTTTTTTTCAAATGTGTATCAGTTCAAGAAATGAATGATCCAAAAATTAAACAAGCAATTTCTCTGCTGTTAGACCCTTGTAACATCAAGAACTTCAAACGGTCATAATTTTGCCAATTAAAATAGATTTTCGAAAAATTCAACCATCAACTATCATTGAAAGGGCAACATCTATTATTTAATAATATTTGAGAAACCTCTTTCGGAGCATCTATTTTTTTGACAGAACACATCTCATATTTTCCACTCACCCAGTTTTTCGTTCATAACGATAACCCTGTCTCTGTATTTGGATCTGTGGCTGAGTGGATTACCGGACAGATCTAGCCTCCATAAGTAGGGCCACCAGGCTATCACGTTGGCCACGGTCTTGAGGTCTCGGAGTTTGTTGTCGCTGCAGATGAACTGGGTGAGTTTCTGGAGGAGTCGCAGGTCCGTGATTTCATCGAGATTGTTGCCGGAGACATTCAGGACTTGTAAACACACCTGGAAAGTAATCAGTTAGCATACAGAATTTAAAAACTATTGTTGTGTTTTCGTTTGTTTTTGTTCATAAATCTAGTTTGCAGCTTATGCTAAGTAGTTTTGATTTTGTGTTAAAGGTGTTTTTTGTTGAAAAAAAAATAACCAACCAACAAACAAAAACATCGCTAATTCTCTGCAACCTCGAGATTCTACAACAACGACATTACCTCACTGTAAGGTGTTTAGCGTACAGAATTTTGGTCATGATGTAAATGCAAATTGATCCTGCTTTAGTGATACACAGTCCATTTCCAGTCCACTCCCATGCATACAAACTCAACACGACCTAGCCAAAATATTGGTTATATTCTTAATAAGGTGAGTGCAAATAAACTGTTCATGTTAACTTTAACCAGACTTTTGTTTTAACCAAGTTTGAACTAACAGGAGTCAACTGTACTTATTTAACAATTTCCTTCTTCGGAAGCCTTTTTCACCAAAATACATTTTCTGAAAGGTCCGAAATCTCTTAAAACCATGAGTATCGTAATCTTACTGAGAGAGAGGCAAGTGATCGGGGGTCAAACAGCAGCTTTTCCCCCCTCGGTAGTCTCTGGTGCTCCATGTGCAGTTCCTTCAACTGTTCCAGTTTCTCAAAACCTTCAAGTACTGTTATACAGTTGCCTCCTAGATACCTGTTCAAAAAAAGTTTGTAAAAAATTCAAAAAGAAGAAAATTACCTCAAAATTTGTAAACTTTGTTTTAGCAGAGAGTCTTGGTGTCTTTTAGATATCCTGTATTGGACACTCACTTTGAAATGCCCTATTTCTTTTTCATGCAGCCTTCTTTTGACTTTAAGTCTTGACAAGGTGCTTTTTGTAGGTCTTGGCTAAAACCCTCAGGAATTTACTGATATTTTTCATCTCAGTAAACTAAGCAAATACAGGCAATCACAGCCATCATAAAATTGTTTAGTTTGACAAATAATAATTTATTCATTTGTGTAGCGCAAATTCCATCATAAAATATGTTCAAATGCGCTTTTCATGTTGAAATTTTTTTAAAAAAAATTAAAAATCTTAATTAATTAATTGAAATAATAAAAAGTTCTATTAAAAATACACAGAAAGAAAATACACAAATAACAGGATAAAATATGTTATAAAGTAATCAAAATTAAAGATACAAATTGAAGGCAAAATGAAGAACAAATAAATGTCAATGGAAAAACTTCTCACTAGTTGCAGTAAATGCATGACTTCTGATTAGAGAAGTTGTTCTGACAACAAGAGAATATTAAAAAATTTACAATATTAACTTACAGCTTTGAAAGTTTTTGTAGCGGTGATAACCTCTCGATCTGCCCGATCTGGTTGTTTTGTAGGTACAGATGGGTAAGATTGGCGGCAAAGCCAAGATTGGGGATCTGTGGTATACTGTTGTCATAGAGATAGAGAACGGACAGATTCCGACACTGCGACAGATCATCCTGTTAACACAAATTACAAAAAAAAATTGTTATAAGCAACGAACCGATTAACAAACACCAAATTAAATTATGTAGTCCACTTAAAAACTCAACATTCTATCCCAAGGAAACCGAACATGGCAAAAAATAAACGAAAAGGCAATACAAAATTTCTTAAAAGCTCATTTGAAGATCAAAATTATTTTATCAGACCACTGCCTATTTTCATGTTTTCGTTTAAAAGACAGAAAAAAGAGCACTGATATTGAAAAAAAAAACTTATGGAACTAAAAACAAATTGAAAATTTGTACATATTCAATCCATGTGAATATTATAATTTTAAACGTTCATCCTTTTAAAATTCAAACAAACCATCTGAATTCTACTCGTAAAAAAAACCCATCAAATCTCAACAATTTAATTTGAGGCGCTATACCACTCCAATCATCCAAAATTCCAAACTTTTTTTTGAAAATAGCCACCCTAATCTACAACTACATTTCAAATCTGTTACTTTGTCCCATTCATTTCTTGCGTTACCCGGGAACCGAGCGCGCACCGGCGTTATTCCAAATCACTATGACCTTTTATTGCATTGGGGACGATAAAGCGAAGCAACAAACACCCACAGAACACAAAGTGTAAATATTTGTACAGCCTGTTACCGTTTACATTGAAACCTTTTCAGTGAAGTTGTAATAAAAGCTGCCGAGATTGGGAGACGTTTGAACAACTGGACACCACGAAAAAAGAAAAGCAGCCAAAGTGTAGACTTACACAGTGTTTACTGTGCTTTAAGTTGCTTTGTATCAAGATTCAGATATCTAAACACAAGTTGTAAAGATGTGTAAACATTCCAAGCTCCCCCTGAAAACTTCAGATCTTAAATTCAAACACTGCAAATGCTGGCTTCAAATGGTCAACAGATGTCATTTGCAGATTTGACTACCTCACCATCTTAAGTTTTCCTTTTTCTTATTATTTTTAAGCCTAGTTTTTCAAGGTTTTTATTCAAAATTGATTAAGAACACATTTATTAGGTTTGGGCGACTCCATGTAGGAATCGAATATTAATTGATTTCTAACTTGGAATCGGATTGTTACTCCACTTTTTTTAAGGAATCAAATCCCTGTAGAAGCCAATTACAGTTTCTCTCAAATAGATTCCATACACTTCAAATAAATTGTTTTTTTTATGAAGTAAATGAAATTGCAATTAGTGATTTGATACTACAATTTGTTTGTGATATTGTGGGGAATTGTCCCTATTTTTGTTTATATTGTTTTTTGGGTTGCATGGAATGAATTCCAAAAAGAAATGTTTCCAAAAAATCCCAAATTGTTGAGATCTCCTAAGCCTAAAAGATCAGCCATGTCCAAATTACTTGGCTACGGCTCGAAATTACACACACGCCTATGGAAGCCGCTGCAGCCACTTCCCATAGACCTGTGTGTTATTTCTAGCCATAGCCAAGCCATACTTACTATTTCATCTATGTTCTTCTCAGCGAACGATAAGTGTGTTAATCTCTTCAGATACTGCTGCAGGTTTTCTTCTCGCTTTTTTCTTGTACTGCTCGATGTCCGAGCAATCAAGTCCAATGTTAACTTCACCATGCTGTCACGATGCAGCTTCAAACTGGTTGAAACTTGTTGAGTCAGATTTCAACTTGATGAACCGGGCATTCTCATTGGCTCACCAGGTGATCAGTGGCAGGTTTTTTTATTTTCTTAATTAATCCAAGTAAAGAACAGACAGATGTCCTTCGTCGCTTGCAGTCTTCTGCTCATTGTTACAACCTCTTTGTCTCGGCAACCTCACTATGTGTAACTTTCTCCATCAGCTTTATGTATGCAGTTTCAAGACTGAAAAAAAAAAAACACACAATGGAGGCCAATGTCATTTAGCATACAAACGAATACATTTACCTGGGGTCCACACGGACGAAATTAATTTCCACCCCAGAATGAGGCCGTAATTGCAGAAAAAGGTGCAAAAATGTGAGACAAGTTAGGCCCTACTCCAGACAAAATAAAAAATCCCCTGGCTGTTTTCTGATTGAATGACATCAGTCGTTTCAATTTTTAAATGTCAACTCCGATTGGCTGGTGTGCGGGGTCACATACAATTTGCATTGCTCACATTATCAGACGCTGGTTATGCCACGGAGAGTGAGAGGGCTCCATTGGACAACAGGTGATACTGAGACTAGACATCCCCATCTCCCTCCCCCCCCCCCCATTTTGCAAATCAACGCCCCTCGAATTTAGTTTTTTTCTTGAAATTTCCGTCCGGCAATAGGCCTATGGCTATGGCATGCGGTTATTCAGATCACTCACAGACAATCGTATTTAATTGTCACATTGGACAACGAGGCCCAGGTACAAGTGACACATGGGTACAATTATGGGCACTATTATTAACCAAGAAACACGAAATAACTTACCACCGGTGGCGATTTATGACGATGCACTTGCAGACTACTTCACAACATTCATAGGGCCCATGTAAACTTCACTGCTTACCATTCAGTACAGTGTGAATGAAATACGCAATGTAAATGCAGACTACCAGCTGTTTTGGTAGAAAACTATCACGTGACTTATGTCAACGTTGCTACGGAAATGGTCATTTTTCTTTAAGATCGATTAAATACCAAGAAAGTAATAGGTATCCTCTAAATAAATTATTTATTAACTATTAGTTCCCCTCCCCTGATTGATGATAATTCATAGTGTGTATAAAATCTTCAAATTCGATCGATATGAATATTAACATTCTGAAAGAGGATATGTTTGAAAAAGCTGGTAACCTTCGTTGATTGTACAGTAAAACAGTAAGAAAGCGGGATACCAAAACTGCTATCGTGGCGAACAAGATGGCGACCCACTTGGCCGATTTAGATTTTCCGCCGTATGTCATAAAATGCGTCGACGAAACTCACTTTCTTGTTGCAGGAGGAGGTGGACAAGCAAAAACGGGAGTTCCAAATTCAATAGTAAGTTACTAGCTCTGGAAATTTGGATGTACTGAAAAGGAGAATGTACTTTGTTTTGTTTTGATAGTATTACAACGTGTCGTTGATGTGGATCCAAACGCTTCTAATTTCGACACTAATGGTTTTGACTGCAGCGTCTATGCTGCAGAAACTCCAACTAGACTACGTCAACTCGACGCATTGTCATAAGTAGTTCCTGGATGAATGGATAATTACAGTATCTAGCTGCAAAATGTTGGGTGTGTACATACTCTTTGTTGAATCATCATCAAAAGTTTTCCCAGCAAAGTTTGATTTAAAATGTTGCCCTCCCTCGCCCCGCCCCCAACACCCCAACCACCCCCAAGGAAAGATTTCCATATACGAAGTTCACTCATTTTCCTCTGTATTGACTAACAAGCCCCAAGATAGCAATTTCATGTCATCAAAATCAATTTGAGCAGTGGAAAAATACAAGCATTTTCTTAGAAAATACTTAGAATTTTTCAGTCCAATCTCATGGGGTTTGTACACAGGGTGTTGAGTGAACTTCGTATATGGAAATCTTTCCATTCATTTTGTCAATTAATCCCTTTTTCCCAGTGTATTACCTAGTTTGCAGTGTTTGCAAAACATGGAATTGAGAACAGGCCAAGATTATCCCTAAAGTAAAATTCACCACTTTGACGAAAACCTTATCCTGGACTTTGCCAATTTTGTGTGTCCCCAGGAGATCTTTGAAGTGCAGAGGAGAGGGCATCGCTTATTTGCGGACAGCAAACTGCAATGTGACACTGATGTTGGAGAGGATAGGGCTGCCATTATGAATGCTGCCCTACGGTAAGCTATAGATTGCATAGGTTCTCAGCAATTACATGAACTCTCCCTAATATGCACAGGTATTGATACAAAACCTGGCATGATTGTACAATACTATACTAGATTGTAATTCTTTCATGATGTTTCGTTTGGATTGCAGTTTTGATGGCAAAGAGTACCTTTTAGCAGCAGGAAAAGACGAGAACTGCCAATTTTACAGATTTGTTAAAACCAAAGAAACAGTGAAAGAGGATGAAGAGGAGCCCAAGCCTAACCAGGCACCAAACAATGGAAAAGACACGGGTAACTAGACATTGTAAATTATCACATGATTATTTGGATGCCAAACTTTGGTCATCATTTGGTCATTGTCAAAAGAAATGTTGACTTCTGTGCACAAAATAGATTATCGAGGACTCATTCACACACTTTTCATTTTGCCATCAATATGCTTAATACCTGAGCTTTCACTGTACATGTTTGGTTTGCAGGTGGCACAAGAAAACGAAAGAAAGGAAAAGATTCCAAACAGACCTCAGATGAAAAAAACTCCAAAGAAAGTACTACAAAGTCCGAGAAAAATGCCTCCACAAACCCACAGGAACCCACCGCTCTTGTCACCAAATTTGACCTGGAGAGATTAGGGTCAGTCCAGACGGACTTCACAACCGGAGACAAGTACCAGAAAGCTGTGTGCTTTTCACCCAACGGTTTGTTCTTTGCCACCGGAGGAGCTGACGGACACGTCAGAATGTGGTCTGTAAGTAATCTTGGAAAAATATTGAAGCATTTTATTGAAATTGTTTGAAATGTTTGATTGGTTTTGAATAAAACTGTGTAGTAGATGGTCTTGGATTATAAAAATGGATACTAGTATGGAATCAAGGAAATGTTGATATTAGGGGAAAAAGAAACAAAGTGTCCTTTTTTAATTATGACAATATTTTCTCATTATAATCCCGCTACAGACAAACCCAATTTATCAGCGTGATTCATTAATTTTGACTGGAACCCAGACGATCGAGGTTAAGAG